>CM059436.1:73025047-74225047 GCA_030390025.1 Squalus acanthias
CCCCCTCCCCCCTCCCCACTCTAACTCTTACCTGAGCCGATCCTGTTTCCTTGTTTTTTAAATGTCCGACGGTTGACGTTTGTTTACATGAACGTCACGCACGTGCATGCGTCACTCCTCCCCTGTTCATGCGCAGGCGCGGAGCAGGCCGGGTGTTGTAGTTCCTGTCAGGCGCCCCGGCCGGCCTAAAATTGTTTTTCATCCCGCTTACCAATTTTTTTTTAAAAAAGGGTTTTTGCGGCGGGTGTGCTTTGATTATAGCCCCAGAGAGTCTGTGTGTGTGATGTTTTGATGCTGAGAGGACGAATAAAAATATGGTGGAGTTGGAGCCTGTGGATGGGAAGGGAACTATCGCTTTAGCCGCGGGCTTGACCACCATCGGACGAGGGCCTCTTCTCGGAGTAAGTGGCCGCCGCTCTTTAACTGCAAACACACCCTGTAGATACTGGAGTTAAGTGTAATTGTGCTTTGCTGGAAAAGTTCTCAGGATTCACCGAGAGGTTTCCCAATTACACACAATTTTACAGCACATAAACAGGCCATTCGACCCAACTGCTCCATGTTGGTGTTTATGCTTCAACACGAGTCTTCTCCCACTCACCCCATCAACATATCCTATAACTTTCTCTCTCTCAAGTGTTTATCTAGCTTCTCCTTCAATGTATCTATGCTATTCGCCTCAACTTCTCCTTGTGGTAGTGAGTTCCACATTCTAACCATTCTTTGGGTAAATAAGTTTCTTCTGAATTCCCTATTCGATTTATTAGTGACTAGCTTATATTTATGACATCTAATTTTGGTCTCCCCCACAAGTGGAAACATTTTTTCTACGTCTACCCTATCAAATCCTTTTCGTAATCATAAAGACATTTAACTCAGTCTGAAGCCCCTGCTGCAAACTCTACCTTTACCACCAGATCCATTCCTCTCCCTGACTACTGCCTCTGGCTGAACCAGATTATTCGCAACCGTAGTTTCCTGTGTGATTCCGAGCTGATCTTCCAACCTCAAATCCTCTCCTTCACAAATACTGCCTATTTCCACCTCTGTAACATTGCCTGTCTCTGTCTCTATCTCAGCCCATCTTCTGCTGGAGCCTTTGACATTGCCAGATTCTATTATAAGAACATAAGAAATAAGAGCAGGAGTAGGCCGTTCGGCCCTTTGAGCCTGCTCCGCCATTCAATGAGATCATGGCTGATCTTCTGCCTCAATTCCATTCACCGGCCCTATCGCCATATCCCTTGATGCCCTTGTTAGTCAGAAATCTATCGACTTCTGTTTCGAATATACCCAATGACTGAGCCTCTACAACCCTCTGGGGTAGAGAATTCCAAAGATTCAACACCCTCTGTGTGAAGAAATTTCTTCCCATCTCAGTCCTGAATGGCCGACCCTTTATCCTGAGGCTGTGGCCCCTGATTCTAGACTCCCCAGCCATGGTTGGATCACTTTTCCTTTTGGGTTTTTATGCCCTAGAGGAATATATGTTTGTTGCAAATTATGCATTATTTCCTTGAATGTTAGCCATTGTATGTCCACCTTCATACCTTTTAGTGTAGTCTCCCAATCTACCATGGCCAACTTATCCCTCATACCCTTGTAGTTTCCTCTGTTTAGATTGAAGACCTTAGTTTCAGATTGGACTACATCACTCTCAAACTTAATATAAAATTCAATCATATTATGGTCACTTGTCCCTAAAGGCCTCTTTACCACAAGATTATTGATTAGCCCTTTCTCATTACACAGTACCAGATCCAGAATAGCCTGTTCCCTGGTTGGTTCCTCCACATACTGATCCAGGAAACCATCTCGCATGCATTCCCAGAATTCGTCCTCCACACCATTAGTGGTAATTTGATTTGCCCAGTCAGTATGTAGATTAAAGTCCCCCATGATTACTGTATTGCCCTTGTTACATGCACTTTTAATTTCTTGATTGATACTGTGCCCTACATTACCACTACTGTTTGGTGGCCTATACACAACTCCCACCAATGTTTCCCGCCCTTTGCTGTTTCTTAGCTCCACCCAAACTGATTCCAGTTCTACATCACGATCTGCCAAGCCAAGATCTTTTAACTCTACTGTACCGATCTCATCCCTTATTAACAGCGGTACGCCACCTCCTTTTCCTTTTTGTCTGTCTTTCCTAAATGTTGAGTACCCTGGAACATTCAGTTCCCAGCTTTGGTTACCCTGCAACCATGTCTCTGTAATGGCAATTACATCATACCCATTTACTTCTATTAGTGCCATTAATTCATCCACCTTGTTGCGAATGCTACGTGCATTTAGATAAAGTGCCTTCAACTTTGCCTGTTTAATATTTTTCTGCACTTTGACCCTCTACTGTTGGCCTTTGTTCCTGCTCCCTACTAGTTTTGCTGACTACTTTTCTAACTTGCACTTCCAGCTTTGTTTCTCTCTGTTCTGGGCCCACACTTAGGTTCCCAGCCCCCTGACAAACTAGTTTAAATCCTTCCCAACAGCACTAGCAAACCCCCCTGCGAGGATATTGGTCCCGGTTCTGCCGAGGTGTAACCCGTCCAGCTTGTACAGGTCCCACCTTCCCCAGAATCGGTCCCAATGCCTCAGGAATTTAAATCCCTCCCTCCTACACCATCTCTCCAGCCACGCATTCATCTGGTCTATTCTCCTATTTCTGCTCTCGCTAGCACGTGGCACTGGGAGTAATCCTGAGATTATTACCTTTGAGGTCCTGCTTTTTAATTTATTTCCTGGCTCCCTATATTCTGCTTGCAGGACCTCGTCCCTCTTTCTACCTATGTCGTTGGTACCGATATGGACCACGACCTCTGGCTGTTCACCCTCCCCCTTCAGAATGTCCTGCAGCCGCATGCTATGCTGGGTGGTGTCGCATTCTTTGTCATTCCTACACTTAAGTACAACCAACAACATACATATGGTAGAAATAAAAAATAAACTGCAAATGTTGGAAATACACAGCAGGTTCCCCAGCATCTGTGAAGAGAAAAGAGGTTAATGTCTTGTGCATAGAGCCTGCCTCAGTATTTGTGACGCTTTCTATTTTTAGGAATATCACCTATCCCCTTTCAATCCCACTTCCTTCTTAGCACCCACCTGGAAAAATCTCTCCACAAGTCACTGACAATTGCACTTTTAAACTTCCAACTGCCTAATTGTTGGCATTGCATTCATGATACTACTTCTGCAATCGTTGATTTGCACAGCCACTCTCAACTCCATGTTTGATGCCTTCGACCCCAGAAAATCCATTACCGTTTCTCAATTTTTGCTCCCTAAAGTCCAAGGCGTGCATAAGTGGCATAGCCATCTCTCACCAGATCTGGTTGGACAACATCAAGTGTTTTCAGGCTTCACTCTTCTGCCAAAATCGCTCACTACTCCAGGATCATCTTGGAAAGTAAAGATAACCCTGACTTTTCTTCACTACCAGCCGTCTCCTTAAACCCCTCTTCCCTGCTGCCTGCACCCTGACCTCTAACAACAGATGTGAAGAAGCTCATGAACTTCTTTGTCACTAAATTTGAGACCATCTGTAGAGGTGTCTCTGCTGCTTCCCCTAGGTTCCGCCCCATCCCATAACCTGCAAATCTCTCTAGTTTCTCTTCTATCTCCTCTCACGCTGTATCTGAGCTCATCTCATCCATGACACCCACCTTCTGCTCCCTTGACTCCATTCCCACGAACTGCTGAGCCCCCAACAATGCAGTGCATTTGCAATTGGGGTAAGTGTGTTTTCGGATAGGAAAATCCAATATACTAGAAAGTATTTTAATTTTTTTGGGGGGGGGTTCTTTCATTTTTAGGTTTCCGATAAACGAGTGTCCAGAAACCATGGCCTGCTGGAGGTGGTTGATGAGAAATTGCGCATCAAACCAGTGAGTAGGTTTCTGCCTGAACAGAGACATTTATTTAATAGTGTAACTTCTACAAATACATTGATTTGAGTGAAAGCTCTTTACGTACAGTAGTTCATGCCTGTAGCCAGACTACTCAGAAAACGCCCACTCTCAGCAGCAAAGCTGAGTCAGGTCTGGTTAGTACTTGGATGGGATTCCACCTGGGAATACCAGGTGCAGTAGGTTATAACCCTCAAGGCCTTCTGTGATGGGTGGGTACTGCAGGACATACACTGTTTCGTTGATATGGATACTATTATGATTTAGCTTTGATGTAAGCTTCACTGAGTTTGATTGGACTTCATGTTCACGTTATTATATGAGTGGTACCTCCTCAGATGAGGGGGCATTTGTTGAGCTCAGAGGGCGGTGAATCTTTGGAATTCTCTACCTGAAAGGGCTGTGGATGCTGAGTCGTTGAGTATATTCAAGGCTGAGATAGATTTTTGGACTAGGGGAATCAAGGGATATGGGGATCAGGCAGGAACGTGGAGTTGAGGTCGAAGATCAGCCATGATCTTACTGAATGGCGGAGCAAGCTCGAGGGGCCGTATGGCCTACTCCTGCTCCGATTTCTTCTGTTTTTATGTTATGAGCTGTTTTCGTGGTTAGTGATACTGAGGTAACTCTGTGTGTCACCCTTATTGGTCTAATCAAAAAAGGCACACTTCATGTTGGAGTATCTTGTAAACACTGACTCAGCCAGTTTCCAGTTCAGCCGTAGTGTCCATGGACTCCGCTATTTGCCACGAGGTTGAACTAAGGCTAACGTGGATCATCTTATTTCCGAATGCAGGGCTCTTGCACCAGTGAGGAAGAGCATACTGGAGAAAAGGGGGTTTTCTGTAGTACATTTAACAATATAGAAATCTCACAACATTGAAGATATTTTTATATATATATATTTCAATCATTATTAGGCTTTTATAAACCTCAAAACTCATGAAAGTTATTAATACTTAAACTTAAATTACTAATTCATATTGTCAATAATTAATGGGCTACAATACAGGACTATTCCAGATCCAACTGTTCTTGTTAGAAGAAACCACAATCTTACCCCAATATGGTAAGCTAGGCTTCTCTATTTAATTGAAAGAATTCTGTAAAATTCAACTAGTGGTATGTACAATCACATAGCTGACGGTAATGCCAACTACTACATTAAGTGAGATGAGGATGATAGTAATAGACTTCAAGAGGACATAGACAGGCTGGTGGAATGGGTGGACAAATGGCAGATGAAATTCAACACAGAAAAGTGTGAGGTGATACATTTTGGTAGGAAGAATGAGGAGAGACCATACAAGCTAAATGGTATAATTTTTATGAGGTGCAAGGACAGGGATTCCCGCTACAGAGCACTGAAATCACTTGAATGTCAAAAAAGGCAAACATCTTGTCACAAAGATCTCGAGATCCCTGTGGGCAGCTTTCTTCGGGGCCAGCAGTGAGCCCCTTTGCTTCGCCGCTGACCGCAAATTGCGGGTCATTATCTTTGGCCAAGCAGATAGTATGTACAAGGACCGTTCGACCATTAAATAGAAGGGGTTAAAAAAATACCTGTACATTAGCCACACTTGCTGCCAATACATGTGAGGGGAAAGAGATTTATACTTTGTAATCATCAGAAATGTGATTTTTTTTGGAATTATATTCGTTATTTTGAAGCTTGGCATCGGTTGTCATTGTGCAGAACCTGTCAAATTTTAACATTGAAAAATGTTTCTTCCTGTAATTATTTAAAGTCACTTTGATTTTTCGTTTCTGCAAATATTGTGACTGTTATCAATAAATCTGATATATTTTAAATAGTGGGGTTTATTCAGGGCAAAGAGATATAAAATGCTTTGCTAAAATGAAAACCAAGTTCTTCGAGGTGTTTTGCACCAGGTTACTGGTAGAGGGCAGCCAGCTTCTATTAATTTTGTTTATAAAGAATCACTACTTTTGAATCTGGTCAAATTTTTGATTGGTTCCAAGTAATGTCTAATCCACAATTAGAGAGCAGAATTTTACCCCTTCTACAACAACAACTTGCATTTATATAGTGCCTTTAGCATAGTAAAACGTTTTAAGGCACTTCACAGGACAGTTATCAGACAAAATTTGACACCGAGCCACATGAGATATTAAGACAGGTCAAACAGGTAGGTTTAAAGGAGCGTCTTAAAGGAGGAGAGGGAGGTGGAGAGGTTTAGGGAGCAAATTCCAGAGCTTAGGGCCCAGACAGCTGATGGCACGGCCGCCAATGGTGGGGGGCAAAGGAAATCGGGGATGCACAAAAGGCCAGAATTGGAGGAGCACAGATATCTCGGAGGGTTGTAGGACTGGAGGCGGTTACAGACATAGGGAAGGGCAAGGCCATGGAGGGGTGAGAATTTTAAATTTAAGGCGTTGCTGGACCAGGAGCTAATGCAGGTCAGTGAGCACGGGTGATAGGTGAACGGGACTCTGAGAGTCAGGATATGGGCAGTAGAGCTTTGAATGAGCTGAAGTTTACGGATGGTGGAAGAATGGAGGCCAACCAGGAGAGCAATGGAATAGCTGAATCTAGAGGTAACAAAAGCATGGATGAGGGTTTCAGCAGCAGAGTCTACAAATAGTCTCTTTAAATACGTAGAAGCAGATTATCTTATTTATCTGTACAAAATAATTTTTGATCTTACTCAGTTATTCTAAACCTATTTAAAACACTAGTTCGGCCCCAAGACGTGAAGGCATTAGGGAGGGTACAGAAGAGATTTACTAGAATGGTTCCAGGGATGAGGGATTACAGTTAAGAAGCTGGGGTTGTTCTCCTTAGAGCAGAGAAGGCTGAGAGGAGATTTGATAGAGGTATTTAAAATCATGAAGGGTTTAGATAGAGTAAATAAAGAGAAACTGTTTCCAATGGCTGAAGGGTCGATAACGAGAGGACACAGATTTAAAGTGATTGGCAAAAGAACCAGAGGCGACATGAGGAAATACTTTTTTACGCAATGAGTGGTTAGGATTTGGAATACACTACCTGATAGGCTGGTGGATACAGAGTCAATAGTAGCCTTCAAAAGGGAATTGGATAAATACTTGAAGGAGAAAAAATTGTAGGGGTATGGGGAAAGAGCAGGGAGTGGGACTAACTGGGTTGCTCTTCGAAAGAGCCGGCACAGACTCGATGGGCCGAATGGTCTCCTTTAATGCTGTACTATTCTATGATTCCAGTTAAACTGTCATTCTATATTGCTGCCAGCTTTTTCATGTTTAAGATTAACTCCAGTCAAGCAAAACAGCAGTCTTTTGCAGCGAGACCTATTTAAGCTTCATGCTCTCTCCATTTGTTTTCACCCACCATTGTGTTAACATTGTAAATTCTTTTAGAATTATCAAAGTATATTTTTATGTATGATGTTCCTGTAGTCGTTCAGAGTGGAATTTTTGGAAGGATAACCAGGCTCTAGTAATAGCTGATCAATTATCCAATGGTGAAACTATCAGTGTGTGTGTGTGTGTAACTTTAATACTAACCAGTCTAAACTTATTGGCCCAAAAATTAGTGCCGCTACGCGAGAGTACGCACTGTGTACTCTCGCGTATTCTGTCTCCAATTGCTGGTTTTCTGCATGCACCGCGCATGCGCTGAAAACCGGCACTTGGTGAATGGAAAAGGGGGCGGTTCCTAGGTGAACCGCGTGCGCGCTACAGGCTGCGCGCATGCAGTGCACTTAGTGGTTTCAATGCGCAGGTAAGTATGGAAGATTTTACACATATAAAAAGGAGGAGTAAGACCCACTTTTAACAAGGTAAGTAGTGAATTAAGTATTATTTTGAATTTTTTTTAACAGGTATATCTTTTTTAGAGACTTTAAAGACAGGTAAGTTTATTTTTATAACTTTTTAAAAGATTTTAAATTTTTTCAAAAATTTAATTTTTTATTTAAAATGGTTAATTTATTTAACTATACTTATTTTATTAATGTGATGGTTTTTTTAAAAATTTAATTGAGGTTTAGCTGTTATTTTGGGGGGCTATAGTATTCATAGCTTTCACAGCACTTATGTGAAAGTTATGAATGGAAGATGGTGTGCTGCCATTGGCTCTAACTGAGTCACGTGATCCCACAGCTCGCACGAATTAACTACGCCTGTGGGATACGCAAGCCCAGCACAGCAGCTGTCCAGAACATCAAGTTCGTGCGAGCTGGAACTGAAAAAGCCAACGCGCAGTGAGAGATCGCGGGGAAGGCTTACCCTCGCACGAAGGCTTCCTCACGAATTTTTGGGCCATTAAATAAAGGCGAGGGAAAGCTTGATAAACAGTAGCAGAGAATAATATATTTGCAACGTACTTTCATAGCTCATTTGTGTATTTTTTAATTAGGGAATTCATCTCATGAGGTAGCTGGTCTGGTCACCCTACATCTGTTGCTTAATAGTGAGTCTTGTGTGTCTACCATCTACTGCCTACGGGTTCAGGTTAGTGCTATTTAGGGGAAAAACTGACCTGTGAGTGCGAAGAGAGCGTTGAAACTGAATCGTAAATGTATAATGTACATTTGAGGTTTACAGGGGAATTTCATAGGAATCAAACCACTTTCACTGAAAAACTAACCATTTATGCTACTGGGGAAGGAAATCTGCCATCCTTACCTGGCCTATATGTGACTCCAGACCCACAGCAATGTGGTTGATTCTTAACTGCCCTCTGAAATGGCCTAGCAAGCCACTCAGTTGCAACAAACCACTGCAAAAAACAATAATAATAAGAATAAAATGGGACAGACCACCCGGCATCAACCTCGGCATCGAGCTCGGCACTGACTTCGGACACGATAACCGCACACCCAGCCCAGTTGATCCTGCAAAGTCCTCCTGACTAACATCTGGGGACTTCTGTCAAAATTGGGAGAGCTGTCACACAGACCAGTCAAGCAACAGCCTGACATAGTCATACTCACAGAATCATAACTTTCAGCCAATGTCCCAGACTCCTCCGTCACCATCCTAGAAGTGGCGGGAAGGGGTGGCCCTGGGAGTTCTCAACATTGATTCCAGACCCCATGAAGTCTCATGGCTTCAGGTCAAGCATGGGCAAGGAAACCTCCTGCTGATTACCACCTACCGCCCTCCCTCGGCTGATGAATCAGTACTCCATATTTAACACCACTTGGAAGAAGCATTGAGGTTAGCATGCGCACAGAATGTACTCTAGGGGACTTCAATGTCACCAAGAGTGGCTCGGTAGCACCACTACTGACCAAGCTGCCAGACTGGGCCTACGGCAGGTGGCGAGAGAACCAACACGTGGGAAAAACCTACTTGACCTCATCCTCACCAGTCGTAGATGCATCTGTCCATGACAGCATTGGTAGCAGTGACCACCGCACAGTCCTTGTGGAGATGAAGTCCCGTCTTCACACTGAGGACACCCTCCATCGTGTTGTGTGGCACTACCACTGTGCTAAATGGGATAGATTCAGAACAGATCTAGCAGCTCAAAACTGGGCATCCATGAGGCGCTTTGGACCATCAGCAGCGTCATAATTGTACTCCACCACAATCTGCAACCTCATGGCCCAGCATATCCCTCACTCTACCATTACCATCAAGCCAGGGGACCAACCCTGGTTCAATAAGGAGTGCGGAAGAGCATGCCAGGAGCAGCACCAGGCGTACCTAAAATTGAGGTGCCAACCTAGGGAAGCTGCAACACAGAACTGCATGCATGCTAAACAGCGAAAGCAGCATGCTATAGACAGGGCTAAGCGATCCCACAATCAACGGATCAGATCAAAGCTCTGGAGTCCTGCCACATTCAGTCGTGAATGGTGGTGGACCATTAAACAACTAACGGGAGGAGGAGGCTCCATGAATATCCCCATCCTCAATGATGGCGGAGCCCAGCACGCGAGTGCAAAAGTCAAGGCTGAAGCGTTTGCAACCATCTTTTAGCCAGAAGTGCTGAGTGGATGATCCATATCGGCTTCCTCCTGAGGTCCCCACCATCACAGAAGCCAGTCTTCAGCCAATTCGATACACTCCACATGATATCAAGAAACGGCTGAGAGCACTAGATAAAGCAAAGGCAATGGGCCCCGACAACATCTCGGCTGTTGTGCTGAAGACTTACGCTCCTGAACTAGCCGCGCCCATAGCCTTTGCTACAGCCAGTGCGCTCAACCATTTTTTGATATCCCATGGAGTGAATCGAATTGGCTGAAGACTGGCTTCTGTGATGGTGGGGACCTCAGGAGGAGGCCGAGATGGATCATTCACTCGGCACTTCTGGCTGAAGATGGTTGCAAACACTGCATACAGCAAAGGCTATGGGCCCCAACAATATCCCGCTGTTGTGCTGAAGACTTGTGCTCCAGAACTAGCCGCGCCTGTAGCCAAGCTGTTCCAGTATAGCCACAACTCTGGCATCCACCCAACAATGTGGAAAACTGCCCAGGTATGTCCTGTCCACAAAAGGCAGGACCAATCCAATCTAGCCAATTACTGTCCCATCAGACTACTCTCAATTATCAGCAAAGTGATGGAAGGTGTCGTCAACAGTGCTATCAAGTGGCACTTACTCGCCAATAACCTGCTCGCCAATGCTCAGTTTGGGTTCTGCCAGGACTACTCAGCTCCAGACCTCATTACAGCCTTGGTACAAACATGGACAAAAGAGCTGAATTCCAGAGGTGAGGTGAGAGTGACTGCCCTTGACATCAAGGCAGTATATGACCGAGTGTGGCATCAAGGAGCCCTAGTAAAATTGAAGTCGATGAGAATTAAGGGGAAAACTCTCCACTGGCTGGAGTCATACCTAGCACAAAGGGAGATGATTGTGGTTGTTGGAGGTCAATCATCTCAGCCCCAGGACACCGCTGCATGAGTTCCTCAGGGCAGTGTCCTAGGCCCAACCATCTTCAGCTGCTTCATCAATGGCCTTCCCTCCATCATAAGGTCAGAAGTAAGGATGTTCGCTGATGATTGCACAGTGTTCAGTTCCATTCGCAACTCCTCAGATAATGAAGCAGTCTATGGTCGCATGCAGCAAGACCTTGACAACATTCAGGCTTGGGCTGATAAGTGGCAAGTAACATTCGTGCCACACAAGTGCCAGGCAATGACTGCCTCCCAACAACATAGAGTCTAACCACCGCCCCTTGACATCCAATGGCATTACCATCACCGAATCCCCCGCCATCAACATCCTGGGGTCACCATTGACCAGAAACTTAACTGGACCAGCCACATAAATACTGTGGCCACAAGAGCAGGTCAGAGGCTGGGTATTCTGCAGCGAGTGTCTCACCTCCTGACTCCCCAAAGCCTTTCCACCATCTACAAGGCACAAATCAGGACTGTGATGGAATACTCTCCATTTGCCTGGATGAGTGCAGCTCTGACAACACTCAAGAAGCTCGACACCATCCAGGACAAAGCAGCCTGCTTGACCGGCACCCCATCAACCACCTTAAACATTCACTCCCTCCGCCACCAGCGCACCGTGGCTGCAGTGTGTACCATCTACAAGAGGCGCTGCATCAACTCGCCTAGGCTTCTTCAACAGCACCTCCCACACCTGCGACCTCTACCACCTAGAGGACAAGGGCAGCAGGCGCATGGGAACACCATCACCTGCAAGTTCCCCTCCAAGTTACACACTATCCTGACTTGGGAATATATCGCTGTTCCTTTATCGTCGCTGGGTCAAAATCCTTGAACTCCCTACGTAACAGCACTGTAGGAGTACCTTCACCACATGGACTGGAGCGGTTCAAGAAGGCGGCTCACCACCACCTTCTCGAGGGCAATTCGGGATGGGCAATAAATGCTGGCCTTGCCAGCGACGCCCACATGCCAGGAACGAATAAAAAAAAATTGAAGTGGTGAAAGGGAAACTGTACAGACTGTACTATCAGAAACTTTTGTTTTATTTTGACATTTCCATTCCATAAAGAAATAAACGTTATAGTACATTGTGTGCTACTTGTATTTCTCTAGTTTATGGGATCTTAACCAAATATTTGACATTGAATATTGAGTATGTTTGCCACATGATTCTGGCTCAATAATAAAAACACTTAAAGTTTAAAAAAAAAGGGATTCCCTGCTTTTACTGTTCAAAGTGTCTACTTAGCAGCAATTAGGTAGCGGGGCTGACCACATGAGCTGAACATAAACCCCAAGTGATCTGAGTTAAACCTTTTTGGGGCTTATTTACAGAAGTGCTAATTCAAACCATTTTATTTTGGCACCGGTTGCTTTTTATTTTTAGCAGAGTCACAGATTTGCAGGTCCTGGTTGGGGCTTTCCGTTCGTGTGCTCGCTAGCTTTTCGATACTTTTCCTGCGCACTAAAATAAAAGGGAGGGAAATCGCAGCCTGGTCAGCACGTCAGTGGAAAACCCCAGTCCCTGCGTCCGGTCATCTGTTCCTACCATGAATGGTAGCTGGTGTGCTAGTGTCTGCAAGCATTACAATAAAAGTAGGAGCTGTTTAAATTTATACTTGCTTTGATTTTCACTGTCTTTAATCCAATGTTTTGAGGTAGGTAGGGTGACGATGGAAGGGGCATTCATGGGGACCGCTGTTCCCAGTTGGTGAGGTTAAAGATTTTTTTAAAAAAAAGAATATCCTCGCTGGCATTGTCCAGAGAGAGAAAGAAAAAAGACTTGCATTTATATAGCGCCTTTCACGAACTCAGGACGTCCCAAAGCGCTTTGTAGTACTTTTGACGCACTTTTTAAAGTGTAGTCACTATTGTAATGTAGGAAATGCGGCAGCCAATTTGCACACAGCAAGCTCCCACAAACAGCAATGTGATCATGACCAGATCATCTGTTTTAGTGATGTTGGTTGAGGGATAAATATTGGCCAGGACACGGGGGAGAACTTCCCTGGTCTTCTTTGAAATAGTGCCATGGGATCTTTTACGTCCACCTGAAAGAGCAGACGGGCCTCTGTTTAACGGCTCATCTGAAAGACGGCACCTCTGACAGTGCAGCGCTCCCTCAGTACTGCACTGGAGTGTCAGCCTAGATTTTTGTGCTCAAGTCTCTGGAGTGCCTCATACTCGAACAAACTTTTCTTCTATTTTAATGATGGACTTTGGAGAAAAGAGCAAGTTAGAGATAGGGTGGCAATTTGCGAAGATGGGAGTCAAGGGTGGGCTTTTTAAGGATGGGTGGTAGCGGTTTAGAATGGCATGATTGATGAGAGGGAAAGGCTGACACTGTTGGAAAGCATGAGGCCAAGAAAGAGATGTTGGGTAGTCAGGAGCTGGACTGGAAGGGGCTCAACGGAGCAGATGCGAACTTCATGGAGGATCTGGGTGTGGTAAGGTCTAGGGGAGATGAGGGGGAAACAGCAGAGTGAAGAGGTGAGGTGGGGTTGGATTGAGGGAGGTGGGAAAAGGTGGTAGAGGTGGCTGAGTGGATGGCCACAGTTCTGGCAACAAAGACATCAAAGAATGTATTGATATTCAATTTATAAGTGAAATTGGGAAATTAGCATTAGGTATTCATACTACCCTGATTCAAGTCCTTACAATCCTTGTCAAAACTATTTATTACATCCAATTTATTGTTATTTGTATTGTACGTGTCTTCATTCCCATACCAATGCATCACATAATTAAAACCAAAGTTTGGGGACTATTAATTATCTGTCTATCAATTATCCACCATTCCATTGTGGGGAATAATGGAGATGTAATTGTATTCTGAAATCTAATTAAAGTAAATAATTCTGCACCTCTTATTTGACCAGTTGCTATTGTTATGATGTCACTTTGCATCAGATGTAAACCTGATTGCAGTCAGTAGCTTTATCAATACTAATTTGTTGGTCATCTCACTTGTTCTTTGTTCCAGTTACACACTAATCCATGCTTCCATCAGACCTCAAGTGGAGACCAGCTTCTGCCCCTGGAGAAAGATAAATGGCACTGGCTGTACCCAGGAGACTGTTTTTCTCTGCTGCCAGACAAATATATATATAAAGTCATCTCTTCCAGCCTTGACCAGACTTTAAGGTGACTGATTCTTTAATTCAGAAGCAAATAAACAATAATCACCTCTATGTGTTGTGGATTCATTCAACATTAATGGGATGATGTTTTCAAGGATAATGTAACCTTGTTACTTCTCTAATTTTTGACTTCACATTCCAAAAGTTATAAAGATTAGAAAAGTAGTTTTGATGAACATGCTATCGTAGGACTATCATGGGACTAAGCACGACTGCTCTTTCAAAGAGCCAGCACGTGCACGACTGGGTGAATTGCCCCCTTCTGTGTTGTAGGTCTCTATGATAGTATGGCATTGCAGCTAAGTTCAGGTAGATATATAATAAATGCAAGTTATGTTGAATAGTTTTGATCTTAAGCTACTTTTATGTGAGAATTGACTGACGCTGTTTGCTTTGCAGTTGCTAATTTCACATGCAGATCTTTGTAAGTGGTAATGATTCACAATAAATGTGTGGCTAACTGCTTTAAATTGTACACCATATACCATGCAAGTGCTAGTGCAAGATATACAGCTGGGAAAATTGGAGAGATGTATGCAACATTATGAGTCTTTCAAACAGCAACCATATAGGGGGCGATTTTGCCAGCCCTGGGGAGGCGGGTTTGGAGGCGGGACCAGCTGGAAAATGGCAGAATCTGGGGGCGGGTACCCATCCCGCCCCCAAACCGCCTCTGTGCCATCTTCCCAGGAGGCGGGTACCCGACCCGCGCCGGGTCCCGTCTCCTGGAGGCGGGAAGGGGATTACAGCCACTTAACTGCCTGTTAACAGGTAGTTAACAGGCAGTTAAGAGGATTATCCCCATTTTTCCAGCAGAGGTGCGGGCTTCCCGATGTCAGGAAACCCCTCCAGGGTCACCGAGGCGAGCAGTGGGTCTGCGGGGTCCAAAAGTGCGCTGTGGAGGTGAGTGATGGGTGCAAGTGTGGAGAGGTAAGTATGAGAGGTGAGTGAAAAGTGATAGAAAAAGTTTCCTTACCTTTGTTTCTTCCTGCAGGCTTCAATCGTTGGGGATGCGGAGGCCCCGGCATCGCAATGGCAGAGATGACAGAATGGCTGCTGCATTCTCCGATGCAACAGCCATCTGCTTCCTGCTCACAAAAAGCTTTGGTGAGCCTTGAGTACAAGAACTCACCAAACAACAGAGAAATGTCAGTGTTTGACAGCTTCTCAAAGCTGTCAAACGATGACAATTCTGACAGATGAAACATCATATGCTGACGTTCTCTGTAAGCGGCTTCCCTTTAATTGGCCTGCTAAGCCCGCTGGGCGGGCTTAACAAGGTCAATCAAGGGAAAATAGTGTGGGTTAGCCACAAGTTGATGGAGGCGGGACTAAAACCAACAAGCAGTAGACCCGCCTCCAACGCGCCCCCATTGGCAAAATCACCCCCATGGTCTTCTCTTACTGAGTTATTGTATTATGGAGTATTTCTTCTAGAGTTCTTGTGCATCAGCACTTGAGATGTTCCATTTCATGTAGGGGATAAGCATTGCAGTAAGATTACAGTTTGTTATTTTGTAAAAGTAAACTTAGAATGTCTATGGGAAGTGTGATTTCTGGCCTAGAAATGTTTCCTTCCCTTCCACCTCTTCCCTTCCTCCACCCTTTTCCCTACCCTGCATCTACTGGTCCGAAGAATTAGTGAAATATATTGAATGCACTGTTACGTGGATTTATATATTTTTTTTAAGTAAAATTTGTGGAATCTATAACTTTGGTTACTGTAAAACCACCTTAATTTGAAAAACCTTTTTAAATGAAGTACAGAAGTAACTTTTAGTGGCAACCATAATCAATTATATGTTTAAAAGAAAAGAAAGGCTTGCATTTCTATTGCGCCTTTCACAACCTCAGGACGTCCCAAAGCATTTTACAGCCAATAAAATACTTTTGAATTGTAGTCACTGTTGTAAAGTAGGAAATGCGGCAGCCAATTTGCACACAGCAAGCTCCCACAAACAGCAATGTGATCATAGAGTCATAGAGTTATACAGCACAGGAAGAGGCCCTTCGGCCCATCGTGTCCACGCCGGCCATCAAGCCCTGTCTATTCTAATCCCATTTTCCAGCACTTGGTCCGTAGCCTTGTATGCTATGGTGTTTCAAGTGCTCATCTAAATGCTTCTTGAATGTTGTGAGGGTTCCTGCCTCTACCACCCTTTCAGGCAGTGAGTTCCAGATTCCAACCACCCTCTGGGTGAAAAAGTTTTTCCTCAAATCCCCTCTAAACCTCCTGCCCCTTACCTTGAAACTATGCCCCCTGGTTATTGACCCCTCTACTAAGGGGAAAAGTTCCTTTCTATCTACCCTATCTATGCCCCTCATAATTTTGTACACCTCGATCAGGTCCCCCCTCAGCCTTCTCTGCTCTAAGGAAAACAACCCCAGCATGTCCAGTCTCTCTTCATAGCTGAAGCGCTCCAGCCCAGGTAACATCCTGGTGAATCTCCTCTGCACCCTCTCCAATGCAATCACATCCCTCCTACAGTGTGGTGACCAGAACTGCACACAGTATTCCAGCTGTGGCCTAACTAGCGTTTTGTACAGCTCCATCATAACCTCCCTGCTCTTGCCTTCATTAGCCGAGGCATAGAATATAAGTATCCCATATGCCTTTTTAACGATGACCAATGACCAAATAATCTGTTTTAGTGATGTTGATTGAGGGATAAATATTGGCCAAGACAACTGGGATAACTCTCCTGGTCTTCTTCAAAATAGTGCCATGGGATCTTTTAAGTCCACCTGAGAGGGCAGACGGTGCCTCTGTTTAACATCTCATCCGAAACACGGCACCTCTGACAGCACTCTGTCAGTACTGCACTGGAGTGTCAGCCTAGATTTTTGTACTCTCTGGAGTGAACAGAACAATGTCTCTGAATAAGTAGCACATGAAAACATTCAAAACCTACCTTGAGGAAATTAATAAATATCTGTAAACTTATAATTGGATATATAAATATAAATATATATATTACGCCTGTTTTGCTATTTATTATACTTATTAAACATGAATTATTTGTAAATCTATAAACGTGTTTTTCAAATGGGTTTCATCAGTCCACATCAGTATTTTGTAATCAGGACCTTTTTTGTTGAACTGTTTAATTGGTCATGCCAATTTGAAAAGGAATTTAGTTTCACATGTTGCACAAAAACTTGAAATTGGCTAATATATTGGCAAGTAAAACCTTCAGTGAAAATTAAAGTAGGAATTTTTATTAATGTGTACAAGGTATGTTTTTTATCTATTTAATTGAGGCAATGAAAATTTATTTATGCCATCTTTATAATTAATGCATTGCAGAAATAGTGATCTGTCAAGTTTTGAAGATGTCACTGATGATCAGTCTAACTCGCCAGAGAATTTGCATATGGGTAAAGAGGAGGTCAACGAAGGCCCAAATATATCTTCTGGTTACACAGAAAAACCCACTACATCTTCCAGGACTGTGACAACAGATGATCATTCCAGAAAGCAATCCAGTGCATTTGAACCAAATAGCAATTTGGACAACATGGTAAGAATTGTATAATTAGCAAACTTTCTGTTAAAATTCTAAACCAGTTAATACTCTTTTAACCCCAGTCTAATACTATGCCTGCTGAGTAAGAGCATGTTTGGAACTTTGGAACCTTCTGGGATTCAGACTGAGGCTTTTAGAATGGATTGATAGTGACTGCTATGGGTTTTGACTTAGTCTGCAGGAATTCAGTGTAAGCATATTAACCTTAGTGTCCAAATGCGTCATGTGGGGCGAAAAAAAGCTAGGTACAGTATCACCTGGGGGTTGAATGGACAAATTCACTCTGTATTGTGGTATTGAGTCAAACAGGCCAGGAGAATTGGAGGTACAATCTTTGGTTGGTACTGAAGTAGACTATCTATCTTAGCTGGGTCTGTCACAATTGACCATGGCTCCCCAGGCCAGGGAGAAGTTAGATCGAGTCAGGGTTCTTAGTCCTGATTGCTATCTACTGATTTTCTGCTGGAAGTGCATGTGTGTGTGGATGGGATCAGCTGAAAACAGGACCAGCTCCACTTTTGAATTCCTGATGCTCAATGTCTGGGTTCGCACAAAAGGAATAGCCACTTGGGTGAAATCCATCAATTTATTTTTTTTAGAAGTTGTTACTAAATGGTTTTTGTTGCACCTGCAAATCTAAACCAATCAGTGACCTGCCTTTCACAAACTTATTGGCATGTTGTGTTGGATATATATTTCTCATAATTTCTAGATTAGTTTTGAATTGCTGTAGCGAAGAGCACAGACACGGTGTGCTGCTTTCTGTGCTGTAAACTTTGGTGGTTATATGGTCTTTTGTAAGAACATTTGGAAATAAGAATTCTTGCAATGCAGGGATCACTTTCTGATTGAATTTGAATTCCCTGGCATTAATTTATGAGGATGGCAGATACAGGAACTTTGTCCCTTCAACTTAATTATTATATCTAATTCAAGCTTTCATAGAAACATAGAAGATAGGAGCAGGAGTAGGCCATTCGGCCCCTCGAGCCTGCTCCGCCATTCGATGAGATCATGGCTGATCATCCAAACCCTGTACCTGCCTTCTCCCCATATCCCTTGATACCTTTAGCTTTAAGAAATATATCTAACTCATTCTTGAATATATTTAATGACTTCGCCTCAACTACCTTCTGTGGTAGAGAATTCCACAGGTTCACCACTCTCTGGGTGAAGAAATTCTTCCTCATTTCTGTCCTAAATGGCTTACCCGTTATCCTTAGATTATGACCCCTGGTTCTGGACTCACCGACCATCGGGAACATTCTTCCTGCATCTAGTTTGTCCAGACCTGTCAGAATTTTATATGTTTCGATGAGATCCCCTCTCATTCTTCTATACTCCAGCGAGTATAAGCCCAATCGACCCAATCTCTCCTCATATGTCATTCCTGCCATCCCAGGTATCAGCCTTGTGAATCTTCGCTGAACTCCTTCCATGGCAAGAACATCCTTCCTCAGATAAGGCGACCAAAACTGCACACAGTACTCAAGGTGTGGTCTCACCAAGGCCCTGTACAACTGCAGCAGGACATCCCTGTTCCTATACTCAAACCCTTTCGCTATGAAGGCCAACATACCATTTGCCTTCTTCACCGCCTGCTGCACCTGCATGCTTACTTTCAGCGACTGGTGCACAAGGACACCCAGGTCTCGTTGCACTTCCCCTTCTCCCAATCTATTGCCATTCAGATAATAGTCTGCCTTTCTGTTTTTGACACCAAAGTGGATAACCTCGCACTTATCCACGTTATATTGCATCTGCCACGCTTCTGCCCACTCACCCAACCTGTCCAAATCATCCTGGAGTTTCTCGGTATCCTCCTCGCAGCACACACTCCCACCCAGCTTTGTGTCATCTGCAAACTTGGAGATATTACATTTAGTTCCCTTATCTAGAACATTAATGTATATTGTGAATAGCTGGGGTCCAAGGACCGATCCCTGCGGTACCCCACTAGTCACTGCTTGCCACTCGGAAAAAGACCCATTAATTCCTACTCTCTGCTTTCTGTCCGCCAACCAGTTCTCTATCCAAGTCAATACCTTGCCCCCAATCCCATGTGCCTTAACTTTACACGCTAATCTCTTATGCGGGACCTTATCGAAAGCCTTTTGAAAGTCCAAATACACCACATCTACTGGTTCTCCCTTATCTATTTTCCCAGTTACATCCTCAAAAAATTCCAGTAGATTAATCAAGCACGATTTACCTTTTGTAAATCCATGTTGACTTTGTCCGATCCTGTCACTGTTTTTCAAGTGCTCAGCTATTACATCCTTTATAATGGACTCTAGCATTTTCCCTAATACCGATGTCAGGCTTACCGGTCTGTAATTCCCCGCTTTCTCTCTACCACCCTTTTTGAATAGTGGGGTAACATTAGCTACTCTCCAATCCATGGGTACAGTTCCAGATTCCATCGAATGTTGGAAGATGATCAGCAATGCATCTACTATTTCTAGGGCCACTTCCTTAAGTACCCTAGGATGTAGATTATCAGGCCCTGGGGATTTATCGGCCTTCAATCCCGTCAATTTCCCTAACACCATTTCCCTGCAAATACTGATTTCTTTCAGTTCCTCCCTTTCATCAGACCGTATGTTCTCCAACATCTCTGGGAGGTTATTTGTGTCCTCCTTTGTGAAGACAGAACCAAAATATGCATTTAATTGGGCTGCCATTTCTTTGTTCCCCATTATAACTTCCCCTGCTTCTGACTGCAAGGGACCTACACTTGATTTCACTAATCTTTTTCTCTTCACATATCTATAAAAGCTGTTACAGTCAGTTTTTATGTTCCCAGCAAGCTTACTTTCATATTCTATTTTCCCCTTCTTAATTAATCCCTTTGTCCTCCTTTGTTGAATCCTAAACTGCTCCCAATCCTCAGGGCTA
Organism: Squalus acanthias; assembly: GCA_030390025.1. Lineage (NCBI taxonomy): Eukaryota > Metazoa > Chordata > Chondrichthyes > Squaliformes > Squalidae > Squalus > Squalus acanthias. Next base: position 73,045,388 of record CM059436.1, read on the forward strand.
CCGCTTTTTCTGGCCAATTTATATGCCCTCTCCTTGGATCTTATGCTATCCCTAATTTCCCTTGTTAGCCACGGTTGAGTCACCCTTTTTGTTTTATTCTTATGCCACACTGGGATGAACAAATTCTGTAGTTCATCCATGCAGTCTTTGAATGTTTGCCATTGCCTATCCACCGTCAACCCCTTGAGTGACATTCCCCAATCAATCCTACCCAATTCGCGCCTCATACCATCGTAGTTTCCTTTATTTAAATTCAGGACCCTAGTCTCTGATTCAACTACTTCACTCTCCATCCTAATGAAGAATTCTATCATATTATGATCACTCTGACCCAAGGGGCCTCGTACAACAAGATTGCTAATTAATCCTTTCTCGTTACATAATACCCAGTCTAAGATGGCCTGATCTCTGGTTGGTTCCCTCGACATATTGTTCCAGAAAACCATCTCGTAAACATTCTAGGAATTCCTCCTCCACAGTATTTTTACTAATTTGGTTAGCCCAATCTATATGTAAATTAAAGTCACCCATGATGACTGCTGTGCCCTTACTGCATGCTTCTCTAATTTCCCTTTTAATGCCGTCCCCAACCTCCGTATTTCAGTGTTGGCAAAATGCTTAGCTAAGTTAACGTACAGTACATACCTCCAATCACCATGTTGAATTTCTACAACAACAGCAACTTGTATTTATATAGCGCCTTTAATGTAGTAAAATGTCCCAAGGCGCTTCAGAGGCATAATCAGACAAGAATAGACTTTAAGTCAAAGAAGCAGATATTAGGAGGGGTGACCAAAAACTTGATTAAAGAGATGGGTTTTAAGAATGGTCTTAAAGGAGGAGAGGGAGTGAGGAATTGCAGAATGTAGGGCTTAGACAGCTGAAGGCACGGCCACCAATGGGGATCGCAGGGCTGGAGGAGGTTACAGAGATAGAGAGGGGCAAGGCCTTGAAGTAATTTTGAACATTATAATGAAAATTTAAAATTAAAGCTGTTGAGAGAATGGGAGCTAGTGTAGGTCAGTGAGGACAGGAGCAATGGGTGAGCAGGACTTGGGTACGGGCAGCAAAGTTTTGGTTGAACTGAAGTTTACAGAGCATGGAAAATGGGAGACAGGCCAGAAGAGCATTGGAATAATCGAGTCTTGAAGTGACAAAGGCAGATGGGCTGAGGCAGAAGCAGATGTTACAGAGCTGGAAGTAGACAGACTTTGTGATGGAGAGTTTTAGATTTGAGTGTTTCTCCAGGTTCAGATGGCCCCTCAGGCTTACAGACAGCAGCAGCATAAGTACTGATAAAGGACCACCTGTTGTGAAAATCTCTGGCATTGTTCTTTCTTAAACATCTTATTATGCAGCAATTGATTTTAAACCAGCAGAGTACCAACAAAACTTGGCAAATATCATCAACCTGCACTGTGGTGTTTTATTAATAAATTGCCATGCCTTCTAACACTTTACATGAAATGATGATCAAAAAATCTGATTAGCATTTTTATGTGCAGTGGTGCAAGTTACAATTGGGTTACCACACGTTACAAATATAAATGCTAAGACATGCTGCGGCTGATCACTGGACATAGTTGTACTGAAGCACTTGTTTTCAAATTTACTAATGAAAGTTTTAAGTCAATCCAATACCATAACGGCCCAGAATTTGCAGTCGGGATGACTGCGAACTAGTAACGTTCGCTGTCATTCCACCTTCGAAACTGACCACAACTTAGGGATTTGGCGCACGCGGAAATCCCGAAGTTGCAGTCTGTCAATGACAGCTCCGAAACTGGTTGCGCTGTGCCCCCCCCCCCCCTCCCAACAGAGCCGGCAATCAGTGAACTCTCATAAATCATTGAAACTGACACAAACTTCTGCTCTTCTGCTGTTAAATGCCCCACTAAAAGTTAGACCCAAAGGGATTCGGTGCAACTGAGGTTTTAACAGTGTATTGACTTGCTAAACAAATGTTAAGGACCTGGAAAACTAATTTTAATTTTGTGCAGTGTGAAATTTGTCCATTTTAATAAAAATTTTAAATTTTTAAGAAACTTTTCAAAAAATGTTTTTAAAATTCTTTTTTAAAGTTTGCCTTTTCCCCATGTGAGAGCCCCAATCTTTCTTTTGCTCTCTCTAAGTATTTTAAAAAGTTAGAATTTTAAAGGCTTACTCACTTCCTTGTCCGCTGTCTGTGAGAATTCTGCCATTTGGTTGGCTGCTTAGACAGCCTGTTGACGTCACAGCAGTCCGAACAAGGGAATCCCCATTAAGTTCCGTTGAATTGAATTGAACATCGGAAAACCTGAAGTTCTCGACACAGGAATTCGAGATCCTTGTGCGGAGCGTACTTTGTGGCCAGCAGCAACGCAAATTCCGGGCCGTTAGGTTTAATTTTTTTTTTAAACTACCAGCTGTCCTTACTGTTCAGTGTTTTGGTGGATGTTTAGAGACCTGGGCTGGCTATGAACTACCAGAATAAAAACAGAAAATGCTGGAAATTCACAGAAGGTTGATCAACAATTAAAAGGGAAAATAGGTCAACTGTGGATGTAATCCTATATTAGGTATCTATGTTAGAACTGGCAGATGGAAATATCTTGTAAACACAAATGATATTTCCATCCCAGAGAAATAGGTATCAAAGTATTTGTAAAGTACTAACAAAGTTTGTTGATTCAGCAGTGAATTACAACAACAACAACTTGCATTTATATAGCTCCGTTAACGTAGTGAAACGTCCCAAGGCACTTCACAGGAGCCTAATTAGACAAAATTTGACACCGAGCCACATAAGGAGATATTAGGACAGAGAGGTAGGTTTTAAGGAGCGTCTTAAAGGAGGAGAGAGAGGTGGAGAGGTTTAGGGAGGGAATTCCAGAGTTTAGGGCCTTGGCAGCTGAAGGCGTGGTTTATACAGACCCTCAAGGTTTCTAACAAGAGTCTGGAGGCACATTATAGTATCAGTTATGCTGGTGGCCTTGGGGAGCCCGGTCATACTGAAGTCGTTCTTTGGTCTAGTTGGCCCTCTCTACTTTGGAGCAGCAGAGACGCCCCTCAAATACATGCTGCAAGCAGTTACGATCTTTGTGTTAAACCTTCTGCATCCTGAAGTTACTTCCAGATTTCTTAATATGAATATTTCCTATTATGTGAAGACCATAGTGCATTGGGAAATTTGGTGTATTATGTACATCATCCATAAATATACTGTGTTCATTTCCAATTGTATGTGAACTAGAATCATAGAATGGTTACAGCACAGAAGGAGGCCATTCGGCCTGTCGTGCCCGTGCCAGCTCTCTGCAAGAGCACTTAAGCTAGCCCCACTCCCCTGCCCTTTCCCCGGAGCCCTGCAAATTTCTTTCCTTCAGGTACTTGGCCAATTCCCTTTTGAAAGCCACAATTGAATTTGCCTCCATCACTCTTTCAGGCAGTGAATTCCAGATCATAACCACTCGCTGCGTAAACAAGTTTTTCCTCATGTCGCCTTTGGTTCTTCTGCCAAGCACCTTAAATCTGTGTCCTCTAGTTCTCGACCCTTCCACCAATGGGAACAGTTTCTCTCTAACTACTCTGTCTAGTCCCCTCATGATTTTGAACACCTCCATCAAATCTCTTCTCAACCTTCTCTGCTAATAAGAACAACCCCAGCTTCTCCAGTCTATGTAACTGAAATCCCTCATCCCTGGAACCATTCTTGTAAATCTTTTCTGCACCCTCACATCCTTCCTAAAATGCGGTGCCCATAATTGGACACAATACTCCAGTTGAGGCCGAACCAGTGTTTTATAAAGGTTCGTCATAACTTTCTTGCTTTTGTACTCTATGGGCTGGATTTTGTCAATGGGGACGTGATGGAGGCGGGACTCCCACTTTTTGGGTTGTAGTCCCGCCTCCATCGACTTGTGGCCAACCCACTCGATTTTCCCTTGATTGACCTTGTTGAACTTGGTGGGCTTGGGGAGCCCGGTGTCAGCAGCCCAATTAAGGGCCACCCGGCAACAGGTGACGTCACAGATTGACATTTCATCTGTCAAGAGCTTTTGACAGATGAAATATCAGCGTTTGACAGCTCCTTGAAGCTGTCAAATACTGACAATCTGTCCTCTAAGTTAATTCTTTCCTCTCAGGCTGATTTAGAGATCTCTGCAGAACAAAAAGCAGAGGCTGCAGCTTTTGACAGCTCAACGGCCATTCTGCTTTCTGTGCCGGTGAGATTTCTAACTCCCAAGACCTGAAGGGCTGACACCTGCAGGAGGAAGTTAAGGTAAGTAAAACTTTTTTCCACACTTTACACTTACCTTACACACTTACCTCTGCACACATGCACCCATCACTCACCTGCCCACCGGACATATCGACCCCTCCAACACCTGCAGACCGACGGTCCGCCTCGCTAAAACGGCGTGGTTCGGACCTGTCGGGAAGCCCACACTTCAGGGCTAAAAATAGGGATTAGGCAAAAAACTGCCTGTTAACTACCTGTTAACAGGCAGTTTATTGGCACTAATCCCCTTCCCGCCTCGGGGAGGCGGGTCCCAGCACAGGTCGGGCACCCACCTCCTGTGAAACTGGCATGGAGGCAGGTTGGGGGCGGGATGGGGTCGGGACCCCCAAATCTGCAATTTTAACCCCCCACACGCCTCCAAACCCGCCTCCACGGGTCAATGAAAATTCTGCCCTTTGCCTCTATTTATGAAGCCCAGGATCCCGTATGCTTTTTTAACTGCTTTCTCAACCTGCCCTGCCACCTTCAATGATTTGTGCACATATACCCCCAGGTCTCTCTGTTCATGCACCCCCTTTAGAATTGTACCCCTTCGTTTATATTGCCTCTCCTCGTTCTTCCTACCAAAATGTATCACTTCACACTTTTCTGCGTTAAATTTCATCTGCCACATGTCCGCCCATTCCACCAGCCTGTCTGTCTTCTTGAACTAGCTGAAAGTAGTTTAATTTTTTTTCATGAAATCTGGATTTAAGGTCCTTGGAATTGAAGGAAATGTCTGATAGCTTTCTAATTGGATCACAAAGATGCATTTTATTCCTGCTCCTTTTGGTTCTAGGCTTTGCAACTTGATAATTCAATCCAGCTTTTAAAACTTTTTTTATTGTTAAATGATCAAATAGATTTTCTAACAAGCTTTGAAAATGAAGCATTGTAGGCTCTCCCAACGAGTCAGCAAAGTTATCCAATCATAATAAAACCAGAAAATGCTGGAAATACTCATCAGGTCAGGCAGCATCTGGGGAAAGAGAAACAAAGTTAACGTTTCAGGTTGATGACCTTTCGTCAGAACTGGAAAAAGTTGGAGATATACCAGGTTTTAAATAAATACAGAGGCAGGGAAAGGGGGTGAGGTGAGGGGAGGAAAGATCTGTGCTAGGGTGGAAGGCAGGAGAGATTGAAAGACAGAAGGGATGATGGTGCGAGGCAAAAGGAATAGTAATGGGACAAGTAAAGAAACAAAAGATGGGTCTAGAAGAGGTGTAAGTAGGAATGGCAGAATCATTAAAAGTTACTGTCCAAAAAAATGGGGACAGAGGTTATGATCTGAAATTGTTGAACTACGTGTCGAGTCCGGAAGGCTGTAAAGTGCCTAATCGAAAGATGAGGTGCTGTTCTTCGAGCTTACGTTGAGCTTCATTGAAACATTATAGGAGGCCTAGGACAGAGAGGTCAGAGTGGGAGTGGAGCGGAGAATTAAAGTTATCCAGTGAGCTGCTGAACCATGCAGACTAGCTAGCTCATCTTGGATGAGGGGACACTCGATTCACATCAGTGCTTTCAGGTAGGTAGGGAAGAAATTTGTCACAATTTTAGGTCCTGGTTGCTATGCAGTAATCCCTGCATGATGTGTGTATGTAAACATTTGGTGAGGATGGGATCGGGCACATATTGCCTCCATATTGTAATTCCACTGAAGGTAAAATATTAAATGGATCGTGAGGCAGTCTCACCTGTCCTCTGCTAACCAAACTAATTTTGTGATCTTATAGTCAAAGAGTGAGCAACGGAAGAATGGTCATGCACCACTGAACCCTGTGCAGAGGAAAAGAGTCTTGCCTGCTTGGATGCTGCAAGTTACAACAGAAATACAAAGTTCTTCATCTACAGTCAGTAAGAAAGGTAGGACTGCAGGCTGTTAAGGATACCTGTTGCATTAACAGCAAATCATTTTTATTAAATTCTCTTTTGATGCAAGACTTTTTATTTAATACTTTCCCACTCAGAAATGTCCAGTATTGCTGTGCAATTGAGCACCTTCTTCGTGGCTGCAGATCTAGACTTCTGTTTGTACAATATTTTTGTGTTGCCACATTGATGATGCCATAATGTCAGTGCTGCTTCTCCAAGAAAAGTAACATCAAAGTACAAACTTGCTATAGTTTCTACAATAACATTTCCCTTTTTAAACTGATTCAGAAACCTGCCTTTATGTGGATCATAGTTTTAAAACTTAAACTTTACTGGAAGATTTAAGTGATGTCCTCGTCCATTATTTGGATGGGACATTACACTGAGGCCTCTTTTGCTCTCTCAGGTGAATATAAAAGGTCCCGTGGCACTGTTCAAAGAAAAGTAGGGGAGTACTCCCCATATCCTGGCTAATATTTATCCCTGAACCAATGTCACTAATTTATCTCATTGGTGTTTGCGGGACTTGTTGTGGGAAAATTAGCTGCTGCATTTCCCCACATTACAATGATGACTACACTTCAAAGTACTTCATTGATTGAAGCATTTTGAGACATCCTGAGGTCTTGAACGGTGCTATATTTCTGCAAGTTCTTTCTTTCGAGGTCTGCAAATGGTGATTGGTACGCAGACCCATTGGTATAGGAGCAGCCTAACATTTTCTGTTTGTGCTGCCTTTATCTACTCATGACTCACGAAGCCACTCGGTGGATTTATGAATGGATGCAGTTATAATTGACCAGCGATGAAAGCTGAGGCCTGGAATTGCGTGCTCCTCATAGACCATGTGTACTACATTCCCACACTTATATATATATTTTTTTATATTCGTTCTCGTGATGTGAGCACCTCTGGCAAGGCTGGTATTTACCACCAATCCTTAGTTGCCCTGTGAAGGTGGTGGTGGGCTGCCTTCTTGAACTGCAGCGGTTTGATACTACTGAGTGGCTTGCTAGGTCACTTCAGGAGGCAGTTAAGAGTCAACCACGTTGGTGTGGGATTGGAGTCACATATATTCCTTCCGCAAATTACATTAGTGAACCAGTTGGGTTTTTAACAACAATTCGACAACTTTAAGGTAATTTTTACTCATACCAGCTTCTTTATTTCCAGATTTAAAAAAAACTGAATTTATGTTCTCTGGATTATTAGCTCAGGCCTCTGGCATGCTAATCCAGTAACATAACCACTATACTACTGCACCCACATCAATTAACGTTAAGTTTTGAATGCTACTTTTGCTTGTAGAATTGTATTTTATTATCTAAAACTCTGTTCTTTGTACATGTACATTCAAATGCAGTTAACTGAACATTTGAAGCAGGATTATTTGGGCTGTTCGATATTGAGATCTGCCGCAGGTATCTTCTTGGGTACAGTGGCATCAGTCACTCCTGTAAGCAGTTTGAGTATCTTCTGTTCGTATGTGTACAACTTCAATCTCTCGAAGGTGAACCAAGACAACATTTAGATAAGGCCAGCTGCTTTTTTTCCACAGTAAGGTCATCATACAGAACAGCTGTTATGACCAGACTTGCTCACTTCAATCTGTACAATTTATCTTCACATTATTCAAAATAAAAAACATACCATGCTAGCCCACATCAGTAGGTTACGTTACTTGACTTGAACAAGATGGTTTTTAACCATCCTCCAACATTTCCAACCTCTTTGCCTCAGTGAAAGTCCTCACAGCTTTCTCTTTAACAAACCTGACTGTCCTTGCAGGCTTTCTGTTTGCAAAAGTCTCTCTTTGCCTGCCCCTATACTAGTTTCTGCCATTGTTATCTCTTGCTGTTCACAGCCAGACATGGATCAATTTACTTTCTGTTTTTCAGTTACTTAGACAAGCTAACACATTGCTCATTGTTTAGTCTCTGGGGAAAACAACTTCCAGTAAGCGTATTAACCACTTTCGTCGAGGTGCCCTTTTTAAAAAACTTGAGTATGCTTAAAAAACACAATTTTAAAAGTAACTCTTTTTGCCAAATCCTTTCTGTGGAAAAATTGTCATAAAATTCTGAAATGTGACACAGACGTCGATTAGGTCATGGAAAAACTCTACTTTGCATCTTTGCACCCCAGTCCAAATTCTAAGTTTATGAATTTAAAGAAATATTCCAAAATTCTCAACAAATATATATTCCATTGAGAAATAAAAACTCCACGGGAAAAGTGATCCATCCGTGGCTAACTAAAGAAGTTAAGAATAGTATTAGATTATAAGAAGAGGCTTATAATGTTGCGAAGAATAGTAGTAAGCCTGAGGATTTGGAGAGCATTAGAAACCAGCAAAGGATGACCAAAAAATTGATAAAAAGGGAGAAAAAGAATGAGAATAAACTAGTAAGAACTGTAAAAACAGATTGTAAGAGCTTCTACAAGTATGTAAAAAGAAAGAGAATACCAAAAGTAAGCGTTGGTCCCTTAGAGGCTGAGACAGGAGAAATTATAATAGGGAATGAGGAAATGGCAGAGACTTCACAGTAGAAGACACAAAAAGCATATCAAAAATAGTGGGGAACCAAGGGGCTGATGAGAGTGAGGAACTTAAAGTAATTAAGATCAGTAGAGAAAAAATTCTTGAGAAACTAATGGGACTAAAAGCCGACAAATCCCCTGGACCTGATGGCCTACATCCTACGGTTCTACAAGAGGTAGCTGCAGAGATAGTAGATGTATTGGTTGTGATCTTCCAAAATTCCCTAGATTCTAGAACGGTCCCAGCGGATTGGAAGGTAGCAAATGTAACCCCACTATTTAAGGAAGGATGGAAAGAGAAAACAGGGAACTACAGACCAGTTAGCCTGACATCAGTCGTTGGGAAAATGCTGGAATCCATTATTAAGGAAGTGGTAACAGCGCACTTAGAAAATTATAATATGATTAGGCAGAGTCAACATGGTTTTATGAAAGGGAAATCATGTTTAACAAATTTATTAGAGCTTTTTGAGGATGTAACTGGCAGGGTAGATAAAGGGGAACCAGTGGATGTAGTATATTTGGATTTCCAAAAGGCATTCGATGAGGTGCCACATAAAAGGTTGCTATGCAAAATAAGGGCTCATGGGGTTGGGGGTAATATATTAGCATGGGTAGAGGATTGGTTAAACATAGAAACATAGAAACATAGAATCTAGGAGCAGGAGTAGGCCATTCGGCCCGTCGAGCCTGCTCCACCATTCAATACGATCATGGCTGATCATCCAAATCCAGTACCCTGTCCCTGCTTTAATCCCCACAGTACACATATCCCACCCTACCCCCGTAACCCCACGTATTTAATTCCCCCTAACATATCCCATCCTATCCCCATAACCCCACATATTTAATCCCCCCCTAACACTAAGGGTCAATTTATCATAGCCAAATCAACCTAACCCGCACATTTTTGGACTGTGGGAGGAAACCGGAGCACCCGGAGGAAACCCACGCAGACACGGGGAGAATGTGCAAACTCCACACAGACAGTCACCCGAGGTCAGATTCGAACCCGGGTCTCTGGCGCTGTGAGGCACCAGTGCTAACCACTATGCCACCGTGTTGCCCTGACAGAAAACAGAGAGTAGGGATAAACGGGGTGCCACAAGGATCAGTGCTTGGATCTCAGCTATTTACAATCTATATTAATGACTTAGATGAAGGAACAGAGTGTATTGTATCCAAGTTTGCTGACGATACAAAGCTAGGTGGGAAAGTAAGCTGTGAGGAGGACACAAAGAGCCTGCAAAGGGATATAGACAGGTTAAGTGAGTGGGCAATAAGGTGGCAGATGGAGTATAATGTGAGAAAATGTGAGGTTATTCATTTTGGTAGGAAGAATAGAAAAAGAGAATAATGTTTAAATGGTGAGAAACTATTAAATGTTGGTGCTCAGAGAGATTTAGGTGTCCTCGTACAGGAAACACAGACTTAGCATGCAGGTACAGCAAACAATTAGGAAGGCACATTGCATGTTGGCCTTTATTGCAAGGGGCTTGGAGTACAAGAGCAAGGAAGTCCTGCTACAATTGTACAGGGCCTTGGTGAGACCATACTTGTGCACAGTTTTGGTCTCCTTATCTGAGGAAGGATATACTTGCCTTAGAGGCGGTGCAATGAAGGTTCACTAGATTGATTCCTGGGATGAGAGGGTTGTCCTATGAGGAAAGATTGAGTAGATTAGGCCTACACTCTCTGAAATTTAAAAGAATGAGAGGTGAGCTCATTGAAACATAAGATTCTGAGGAGGATTGACAGAGTAGATGCTGAGTGGTGGTTTCCCCTAGCTGGAGAGTCTAGAACTAGGGGGCATAGTCTCAGGATAAGGGGTTGGTCATTTAAGACTGAGGTGAGAAATTTCTTCACTCAGAGGGTTGTGAATCTTATCCCAAAGGGCTGTGGATGCTGAATCGTTGAATATATTCAAGACTGAGATAGATAGATTTTTGGACTCTAAGGGAATTGAGGGATATGGAGATCGGGCGGGAAAGTGGAGTTGAGGTTGAAGATCTTATTGAATGGCGGAGTAGGCTCGAGGGGCCATATGGCCTACTCCTGTTCCTAATTCGTATGTTCTTATGAGGTCTTTTTCTGCACTTGTGGTACATCTTTCCATGTAGCAGCTCCCTCTGTTGTACTACTTTTTTTAAGAAAACATGGCTTGATTTTAATCCATTGGAAAACTGCCAATCACTTGATTAGAATACAGTGCTGTGGAATAGTTTTTATTTGTCCTCGGGAGGTTAGTGATGCTGGAAAGGTGGCATTTATTGTCAATCCCTAGTTGTCCTCTAAGAAAGTGGTGGTAGATGTTCGCTTTAAAACGACTGCAGTTCTTGCGGTGACGGTTTCCCACAATGGTGTTAGGTAGGGAATTCCAGGATTTTTCCCCAACGATGATGAAGGAATGATGATATATGTCCAAATCAGGATGGTGCGTGACTTGGAGGGGAATAGGTCATGATGTTCCCATGGCATTGCCATTCTCGTCGTTGTAGAGGTTGCAGGACTGGGAGGTGTTGTTAAAGTGAGCTTGGTGAGTTGCTGCAGTGCTTCCTGTAGATTGTACACACTGCAGGCATAGTGTGCCAGTGGTGGAAGGGGTGAATATTGAGTTTATTGGCAGGGGTGCCAATCAAGCAAACTGCTTTGTCCTGAATGACGTTGAGCTTCTTGCGTGTTGTTGCTGTTGGATCCATCCAGGTGAGTAGTCTATCACACTCCTGACTTGAGCCTTGTAGATGGTGTAGAGGTTCTAAGGGGTCAGGAGGTGAGCCACTCCTCTCATGTATTCACCCTCTTGCCGCCCCAGTGTTTTTCTAGCTGGTCCAGGTAACGTTCTGCTCAGTGGTGTCCCCCAGAATGTTGATGATCGGGGACTTGGCAACGATGGAGCCACTGAATGTCGTTGGTGGCGGGGTGATGCCAGTTTAATTTTTAATAGATTACATATCTCTGTTGTGATTAGCTAGTGATTACGTGACGTGGATTTTCCAGTTTAATGGATAAACTGCTTAAATGGATGGTTATACTGCAGGTAGCAGTTTAACATCAGTATCAGTTTTGCAATTAACATGCGGGGACGGCATTGGGTTATACTGCACCACTGACACTGCTTTCTGCTCAGGGAAAGCAAAGCTTAGCACACGTGTATTTTAAGAAATAAATTTTGCCTACATAACTCATCACAGTACAGGAAACTTTCGTTTATCCGGCATCGACGGGACCGGCGTGGTGCCGGTTTATCGAAAGTACCGGATAACTGAGAGTTATATCTACCGAGGCTATTTTTAACAAAGAGACTCCAGGCAGCACGGGAGAATCAACTCCTGCTACTGCAGTGTTTCGGACTTCCGACAGAGCCAGGAGGCCGAGTAGTGGCACTTTTGAAAAGTACCCCTACTGACTAAATCGGCGTTCGCGGACTCGGACTCGGACTCGGGATCGGCAACATTGCCGGTTATTTGAGAGGAGTTTTCGGAGCACTCGGCGTTCGCGGAGACTCGACTGCGACTCGGCAACATTGCCGGTTATTTGAGAGGAGTTTTCGGAGGATGATTTTTGCCGGTTAAGTGAGAATTCCGGATATTTGGGTGCCGGATAAACGAAAGTTTCCTGTATTTCATTGTATGTGAAACACCTATGAGATTTTTGAGATAAGTTTAAAGTGTAATATAAATGGCCAGAATGTAACATATTGTGTATACTTACAAGTCAAATGAGAAATTAATGACCCTGGGACTAACAGTAAGGGGTTATCTTGTATGTGGGTAATGTCTATTTTGCTTAGCTGGCCAGATATCATCAGCAGGAACTTGGAGTGAAGACTGGAGTTGGGAGGGTGAGTTGCTATGTAAATATTACGCCCCTGGAGAGGTGGAACAGCAGCTAATAGGAATGCTTCGTTCCTTTGGCACTGTGATGCTTCGGTGGCATCTGTTTCTCCAGACCTGTTCAGGCTCCCACTCTTTCTGTATGTACCCTGCAGGAATTAAAATCAGCATGGATGCCTGGACTGGAGTTGGAAGGGTCAGATGTCTTTAAATATCACAGGCAGGAGGAGGTGGAGCATGTTCCTGTCAGCTGTTAGTTTGCTTCTCCAACACTTCGCCACTAGACAGTAATAGATTCAAATCCCAGGACCACGGTTTGCTACAGTCTGGCAACTGGACTGAATTTTGTCTTCAGTTATTTGCCAAGCCACGAGCAGTTCTTTTCAAATGGGACGAATAAAGAGAATAAAAACTGGACGAAGGTAAAATGGAGTCTGTTCCTGAATTGCCATCAGATGTTGCTCTGCTCTTCCAGCGCCATGATATTTAGATGGCAAATCTCCATCCTAACAAGTTTCAACTCCTGTTGCAGATTTGTAATTGGAGACAGCCCAGCAGGATAGATACAGAACAAGATGAGTTAAAATCAGCAGGGAGAGCCGAGACTGAAAGTCAGGAGCGAGAGTTGCCATTCAGATGTCTAGGCGCTCCAGAGCTGAGCAGGATAGCTGACGGCTGCAGTGGATAGGAATGCACTGATTAGAATAAAGAAAAATGGAGAGGAAGTGTAGTTTTGGATGCCAGTGAACATAAAGGCAAGAATTTTGGTGGATATAAACTTTGTCATAATTGAACGGTATGGTTTTTTTTTTTGGATGGAATTTTAAGGGTTTGTCTTGTGGATGATTATATATGGTACATGCAAAATTCATACATTCATAATATACCCAAAGAAGCACAAGCTCACTTATCTGATAGAACTTTGGAACTCTCTTCCGCAAACGGCAATTGATGCTAGGGTCGATTGTTAATTTTAAATCTGAGATTGATAGATTTTTGTTAACCAAAGGTATTAAGGGATATGGAGCCAAGGCGGGTATATGGAGTTAGGTCACAGATCAGCCATGATCTCATTGAATGGTGGAACAGGCTCAAGGGGTGAAATGGCCCCCTGTTCCTATGTTCCGACCTGCCACAGTTCTGTTCCTTGAACATCAGATAAATAGGAGTCATGCTAAGGGGCCTATAAATTGAAGCAAAAGACCAAGTTCTTGAATGGAGGTTTGAAGCTGCAGCCATTCCATGTCCCTTTTAGCAAGTCAGATTGGCAGAAAGCAGAAAAAGCTACAAACAAGTTACTGCAATATCCACTTTTTGTAGGTTACTCTCACTGCAGTTAAAGTTGATGAAGACTTTTGTCTGGTTGCAGCCAATTGCAGAGGGAGTTTGTGGCTGGTAGGAATGTAGATGATTTTCAGTATCATTCTCAAGCTGGAGGATAAGTATCGAAGCCTTGGGCACTTCGCAGATGTTTGACAAGTCGGATGTTTATTACAAGATCGATCAAAAAATACTTTTACTCAATTCTTCTTGGATTTGATTCTTTCTCTTTCCAAGTGATTTGGCCCTGTAGTGTTAAAGAGTTTTTAAGCTTGGCGTAGTTGGTAGTGCTTTCATCTCTGTAAAGGGAGAAGGAAACGGGGGTACAGCAGGAGGGTCTTTCAGCAGGGTTGGGTTCCAAAATAACATCTCAAGCAGGGAGGAATGATGCTCTTCCCTCCACCAGTCCTGGATTTCCTTTTCTGTGAGGAAGAGAGGGGTGTAAAGGCCGGCTTGCTCTCAGTGCAGGGGGGTGGGGAGTTTGCATTTTTAATGTTTAATAGATTACTAGTTGATATCCTGTGGCGTTGCAAATTTATTTGTTTAAAATGTCCGATTTGTATGTTGGTACATGTGAGTGATTTTTTTTTCTTGTATGTTGGCAGGGCTATTGTTTAATTGTGAATAGACACATTTCAGTAAGAGTTTGAAGAACATTTGAATTATATAGAATTACATAATATCTACAGCATAAAAACAGGTCATTCGGCCCAAGTGGCCGGCGTTTATGCTCCACGTGAGCCTCCTCGCACCCCTCTTCAGCTAACCCTATCAGCATATCCTTCTATTCCTTTCTTCCTCATGTGCTTCTCCAGCTTCCCCTGAAATGCATCTATGCTATTATATTCCTATTAAACCTCATCTACCACTGGCCCAGACACTTAGATATTTAACATAATTATTTTTCTAGGTCCTTAACTGCTTCAGATTCTATCCCCCCACTCCTCTAATTTATACTGAGCTTCTAAATCCATGCCATGAGTTGGCTTAGAAACAGTAAGGCCGCGATTTTGTCATTGGATGCGGCTTGGGAGCGGGTCAGCTGGTTTCCGGGTTCCAGTCCCGCCCGCAACTGCATCCAGGCCACGGACGTGATTTTACATCGATTGACCTTGTTAAGCCCGCCCTGCGGGCTTGCCGGCCAATTAAGAGGAAGCCGGTCAGATGACGTAATTTGATGACGCATCATCTGCCGGTTTCTTAAAGGGGCCACGCACAATTTTTTTTGACAGCTCAACGTCGTGGATAACACGTTTAGCGAGTTGGTCACACCGCAGGTAAAGGGTGTACAGGCAGGAAGTGAATGGATGACCACCAGGCAGAGTAAGAGGTGCAGGCAGGTAGTGCAGGGGTCCCCTGTGGCCATCCCCCTCTCAAACAGATATACCACTTTGGATGCTGTTGGGGGGGATGACTTATCAGGGGAAGGCGGCAGCAGCCAACTTCCTGGCACCATGGGTGGCTCTACTGCACAGGCTGGGAGGAAAAAGTGTGGAAGAGCTATAGTGATAGGGGATTCAATTGTAAGGGGAATAGATAGGCGTTTCTGCGGCCGCAAACGAGACTCCAGGATGGTGTGTTGCCTCCCTGCTGCAAGGGTCAAAGACGTCTCGGAGCGGCTACAGAACATTTTGGAGGGGGAGGGCGAACAGCCAGTTGTCGTGGTGCACATAGGCATCAACGATATAGGTAAAAAACGGGATGAGGTCCTAAAAGCAGAATATAGGGAGTTAGGAGATAAATTAAAAAAGAGGACCTCAAAGGTAGTAATCTCAGGATTGCTACCAGTGCCACGTGCTAGTCAGAGTAGAAATAGGAGGATATTTCAAATGAATACGTGGCTAGAGGAATGGTGCAAGGGGGAGGGATTCAAATTCCTTGGACATTGGAACCGGTTCTGGGGGAGGTGGGACCAGTACAAACGGGACGGTCTGCACCTGGGCAGGGCCGGGACCGATGTCCTTGGGGGAGTGTTTGCTAGTGCTGTTGGGGAGGGTTTAAACTAAAGTGGCAGGGGGCTGGGAACCTGAGCAGGGAGACAGAGGAAAGGGAAACAAGGATAAAAGCTAAAGACAGGAAGGAGAAAAACAAAAGTAGAAGGCAAAGAACTCAACATGGTCACAGTAAATAATAATTCATATAGGTCTGAGAGCGTTAAAAAAACAAGCCTGAAGGCTTTGTGTCTTAATGCAAGGAGCATTCGGAACAAGGTGGATGAATTAGCTGCGCAAATCGAGGTAAATGAATACGATTTGATTGGGATTACAGAAACATGGCTCCAGGGTGGCCAAGGCTGGGAACTCAACATCCAGGGTTATTCAATATTTAGGAAAGATAGGCAAAAAAGAAAGGGAGGTGGGGTAGCATTGCTGGTTAAAGAGGGGATTAACACAATTGAAAGGAAGGATATTAGCTCTGATGATGCGGAATCTGTATGGGTAGAACTGAGAAATAACAAGGGGCAGAAAACGTTAGTGGGAGTGGTATATAGACCTCCAAACAGTAATACGGAGGTTGGGGACGGCATTAAAAGGGAAATTAGAGAAGCATGCAGTAAGGGCACAGCAGTCATCATGGGTGACTTTAGTTTACATATAGATTGGGCTAACCAAATTAGTAAAAATACTGTGGAGGAGGAATTCCTAGAATGTTTACGGGATGGTTTTCTGGAACAATATGTCGAGGAACCAACCAGAGATCAGGCCATCTTAGACTGGGTATTATGTAACGAGAAAGGATTAATTAGCAATCTTGTTGTACGAGGCCCCTTGGGTCAGAGTGATCATAATATGATAGAATTCTTCATTAGGATGGAGAGTGAAGTAGTTGAATCAGAGACTAGGGTCCTGAATTTAAATAAAGGAAACTATGATGGTATGAGGCACGAATTGGGTAGGATTGATTGGGGAATGTCACTCAAGGGGTTGACGGTGGATAGGCAATGGCAAACATTCAAAGACTGCATGGATGAACTACAGAATTTGTTCATCCCAGTGTGGCATAAGAATAAAACAAAAAGGGTGACTCAACCGTGGCTAACAAGGGAAATTAGGGATAGCATAAGATCCAAGGAGAGGGCATATAAATTGGCCAGAAAAAGCGGTAGCCCTGAGGATTGGGAGCAGTTTAGGATTCAACAAAGGAGGACAAAGGGATTAATTAAGAAGGGGAAAATAGAATATGAAAGTAAGCTTGCTGGGAACATAAAAACTGACTGTAACAGCTTTTATAGATATGTGAAGAGAAAAAGATTAGTGAAATCAAGTGTAGGTCCCTTGCAGTCAGAAGCGGGGGAAGTTATAATGGGGAACAAAGAAATGGCAGCCCAATTAAATGCATATTTTGGTTCTGTCTTCACAAAGGAGGACACAAATAACCTCCCAGAGATGTTGGAGAACATACGGTCTGATGAAAGGGAGGAACTGAAAGAAATCAGTATTTGCAGGGAAATGGTGTTAGGGAAATTGACGGGATTGAAGGCCGATAAATCCCCAGGGCCTGATAATCTACATCCTCGGGTACTTAAGGAAGTGGCCCTAGATGCTGATCATCTTCCAACATTCGATGGAATCTGGAACTGTACCCATGGATTGGAGGGTAGCTAATGTTACCCCACTATTCAAAAAGCGTGGTAGAGAGAAAGCGGGGAATTACAGACCGGTAAGCCTGACATCGGTAGTGGGGAAAATGCTAGAGTCCATTATAAA
This sequence comes from Squalus acanthias, assembly GCA_030390025.1. Lineage (NCBI taxonomy): Eukaryota > Metazoa > Chordata > Chondrichthyes > Squaliformes > Squalidae > Squalus > Squalus acanthias. The sequence goes on from CM059436.1 coordinate 73,062,922, forward strand.
GGATGTAATAGCTGAGCACTTGAAAAACAGTGACAGGATCGGACAAAGTCAACATGGATTTACAAAAGGTAAATCGTGCTTGACTAATCTACTGGAATTTTTTGAGGATGTAACTGGGAAAATAGATAAGGGAGAACCAGTAGATGTGGTGTATTTGGACTTTCAAAAGGCTTTCGATAAGGTCCCGCATAAGAGATTAGCGTGTAAAGTTAAGGCACATGGGATTGGGGGCAAGGTATTGACTTGGATAGAGAACTGGTTGGCGGACAGAAAGCAGAGAGTAGGAATTAATGGGTCTTTTTCCGAGTGGCAAGCAGTGACTAGTGGGGTACCGCAGGGATCGGTCCTTGGACCCCAGCTATTCACAATATACATTAATGTTCTAGATAAAGGAACTAAATGTAATATCTCCAAGTTTGCAGATGACACAAAGCTGGGTGGGAGTGTGTGCTGCGAGGAGGATACCGAGAAACTCCAGGATGATTTGGACAGGTTGGATGAGTGGGCAGAAGCGTGGCAGATGCAATATAACGTGGATAAGTGCGAGGTTATCCACTTTGGTGTCAAAAACAGAAAGGCAGACTATTATCTGAATGGCAATAGATTGGGAGAAGGGGAAGTGCAACGAGACCTGGGTGTCCTTGTGCACCAGTCGCTGAAAGTAAGCATGCAGGTGCAGCAGGCGGTGAAGAAGGCAAATGGTATGTTGGCCTTCATAGCGAAAGGGTTTGAGTATAGGAACAGGGATGTCCTGCTGCAGTTGTACAGGGCCTTGGTGAGACCACACCTTGAGTACTGTGTGCAGTTTTGGTCGCCTTATCTGAGGAAGGATGTTCTTGCCATGGAAGGAGTTCAGCGAAGATTCACAAGGCTGATACCTGAGATGGCAGGAATGACATATGAGGAGAGATTGGGTTGATTGGGCTTATACTCGCTGGAGTATAGAAGAATGAGAGGGGATCTCATCGAAACATATAAAATTCTGACAGGTCTGGACAAACTAGATGCAGGAAGAATGTTCCCGATGGTCGGAGAGTCCAGAACCAGGGGTCATAATCTAAGGATAACGGGTAAGCCATTTAGGACAGAAATGAGGAAGAATTTCTTCACCCAGAGAGTGGTGAACCTGTGGAATTCTCTACCACAGAAGGTAGTTGAGGCGAAGTCATTAAATATATTCAAGAATGGGTTAGATATATTTCTTAAAGCTAAAGGTATCAAGGGATATGGGGAGAAGGCAGGTACAGGGTACTGAGTTTGGATGATCAGCCATGATCTCATCGAATGGCGGAGCAGGCTCGAGGGGCCGAATGGCCTACTCCTGCTCCTATCTTCTATGTTCTATGTTTCTATTTCTCAGTGTTTGACAGCATTGAGGTGCTGCAAACACTGACAATCACTGTACAACGGTGAGCTCTTGCACCCAGGCTCTCCAGTGACTCCCTCCTTAGGCTAGAACAGATGGCAGCTGCAGGTGTGGTTACAGAAGCGATCTGTCACTGGTGAGAGAGGTTCTCCCAATGAGGTGGGACTAGACGTCCAATTCAAAACTTATTACCTACAGAAAAGTGTGAATGCATTAAAAATGATTTTCCCAACATTTTCTTACCTCTGAAACTCACCAGTGCACTATTGGATCCTTTACACCACTTCTGCAGCTGTCATCAATGCAGAAACATTACAGCAGACTCACAACACGCCACACTTACCTGGTGTCCGGACGTTGGGAAACCCCAGCCAGAAGTGGCAAAATTGAAAAAGAGCCTGTTAACAACTATCAAGTACCTATTAACAGGCAGTTAAGTGGCCATCATCCTCTTCCCACCGCTAGATGTCGGGTCCATGCGCAAATCGGGGACCTGACACTTGGGAAGATTGATTGGAGGCGGGTTGACAGCAGGTTTCCTACCCGCTGTCAATCTTTGTGATTTTGACAGCGGTCCCACCTCCAAACCCGCACTCTAAGCGCCAGCAAAATTACGGCCTAAGAGTCCCAACACCAATCCCATTCAGTGCATTTCCCCACCATGATATTTCGCTAGCAAGTACCTTCTGCTTCCTATCTTCAGTTAATTTCTTATCCAGGATCTTCCTATTCTGAATCTGTGTTGCTTGCAATTTCTGCGATTTTTATCACAGAATGAAATCATAGAAGTTTACGGCACAGAAGGAGGCCATTCGGCCCATTGTGTCTGTGCCGACTGGAAAAAAAGGTCTCCAGCCTAATCCCACTTTCCAGCTCTTGGTCCGTAGCCTTGTAGGTTACAGCACTTCAAGTGCATTACTCTTTAAATGTGTTGAGGGTTTCTGCCTCTACCACCCTTTCAGACAGTGAGTTCCAGACCCCCACCACTCTCTGGGTGAAAACATTTCTCCTCAACTCTCCTCTAATGCTTCTACCAATTACTTTAAATCTATGCCATCCAGATAATCCTCAAGTTTACTCCTGATAATCAATTCCATTATTTTACCTAATGTTGATGTGAAACTGATGGGCCTGTAGTTACCTGTATATATTTTGTCACCTTTTATAAACTAGGTATCAAATTAGCTTGTTTCCAATCTAGTGGGGTGTCCTTAGCATTCATCAACTCGTTCACAATGACTAGTACGAACTCAAAAATTCTATCCATTGTCTCTCTTAACCCAGGATAATTGCCATTAATCCTTGAGGATTTATCTATTTTGAGCCCTTTTGTCTGTCTAGGATCTCCATTTCCTTCTTGCTAAATTTGTTGGATTATCAGTGATTATAGACTAATGGAAAGCTGATTGGCTACTCATTTTATTATGTCAGGCTGCCCACTATGGCAAGAAGTATTTCCTCTGATCTCCAAACAGTAACATGTTTCTGAATCTGTCCTGTTACTACTCTGTGGCGACTGACAACTGGCTTTAAAGGTACGACAAACCTGAAAGGCAGAGATATTGAAACCAATCACATAGCATCAAGCGACTCAAGCTTGGTTGGATAACTAAATCTATCCTGTATGTCAGTTCAACTGTAGCCACCTTTCCCTGTGTATCGGTGAAGCATTTTTTCCAGAATGCAATTGGGCATTCACCGCTTCACTCCCACTCTGACCTCACCGTCCTCGGCCTATTACACTGTTCCACGGAAACGCAGTGTAAGCTCGAGGAACAGCACCTCATCTTTCGTTTAGGCACGCTACAGCCCTCTGGACTCAATATCGAGTTCAACAATTTTAGATCATAACCTTAGCCCCATCACATTTATATTTTATTTTCTCATCCACCCTTTTATTTGCCCCCCCCCTTTTTTTTTCCTCCTAGAAGCTGGCAGCTGTCCTTCATTCTGCCATTGCATTTCACACTTCTTTCAGCCTTAACCTGTCACATTAACACCACCTCTTGCCTTGAATATCTCTTAATGTCTCTTAATCTCTCCTTTTGTTCTTTCATCCCCTCCCCCTTTTCCCAGCTTTATCCTTGCTTTAAATCTATTTGATTTCCTGCTGTCTCCAGTTCTGATGAAAGGTCTTCGACCTGAAACGTTAACTCTGTTTCTCTCTCCACGGATGCTGCCTCGCCTGCTGAGTTTTTCCAGCGTTTCTGTTATTTCGGATTTCCAGCATCTGCAGTATTTTGCTATCGTATGGGCATCACTGATGTTCTACGGCAGCACATTCTGGGTAAAATGCATGATTACCAATCAATTAGACTGATACCATTAATACAAAGTATTTGCCGAGAAGAAGTATTTGTGAATTTATGAATACTTGAGGATAAGGCTATTGTCCTGATAATATATTAAAAAATCATGCAATTTTCAATTAAAAATTCGTGGTATTCAATGGCAGTTCTGTAGATAATTCCACTTGACAACTCTGGCCCTGATTTTAACTCCAGGTGGATTCCCTGCTCAGGCCCGAGTTAAAATTACAGTCAGGTCTCAATTATGTCATTGGGCCGCAACATGCATATGTAAAGAAGGACCCTGTTGGCTCCGGGTGCGTGTCCTTGCTGCCTGCTCAGGAGAGCAGGTTAAAATTGCAGATGTTGCAATCATGGTGGCTTTCAGACAGGTAGGAGCCAGGGCGATTTTTAACTGCCCACCCGCCAGGTGAGCGAGTAGGGTTAAAATCGCCCCCATAGTTTTATCACCCTGTTGTGAAAAATGTTTATTTAATTATGCAATCACAAGGAAATTGAGGGCAATAGTTTGATTATAATCTCTCTTCATTTTGCTTTAGTCTGACTGCGGCTTACTGAAGTGTTACATAAGAACATAAGAAATAGGAGCAGGAGTAGGCCAATCGGCCCCTCGAGCCTGCTCCGCCATTCAATAAGATCATGGCTGATCTGATCCTAACCGCCAATCTACTATCTACTCTCACAGAACCATCTCCTGCATCTAACAGAATTGCACACACGAAATAGGAGCAGAATCAGGCTACACGGTCCCTGGGCCCGCTCCACTACCCACAGGGCCATGACCGATCCGAACCTAGACTCATGTCCAAATTCCTGCCCGCTCCCCGTAACCCTTAATGCCCTTTACTTCTAGGAAACTGTCTATTTCTGTTTTAAATTTATTTAATGATGTAGCTTCTACAGCTTTTTGTGGCAGCATATTCCATGGACCTACCACCCTCTGAGTGAAGTAGTTCCTCCTCATCTCAGTTTTGAAAGAGCAGCCCCTTATTCTAAGACTATGTCCCCTAGTTCTAGTCTCACCCGTCATCGGGAACATCCTCCCCGCATCCACCCGATCCAACCCCTTCACAATCTTATATGTTTCAATAAGATCGCCTCTCATTCTTCTGAACTCCAATGAGTAGAGTCCCAATCTACACAACCTCTCCTCATATGACCACCCCCTCATCCCCGGGATTAACCGAGTGAACCTTTTTTGCACTGCCTCGAGAGCAAGGATGTCTTTCCTTAAGTAAGGACACCAAAACTGTATGCAGTATTCCAGGTGCGGTCTCACCAATACCTTGTACAACTGAAGCAATACCTCCCTATTTTTATATTCTATCCCCCTAGCAATGAAAGCCAACATTCCATTTGCCTTCTTAATCACTTGCTGCACCTGCATACTAAACTTTTGAGTTTCGTGCACCAGGACCCCCAGATCCTTTTGCACTTCAGTACTCTCCAGTTTCTTGCCATTAAGATAATAAATTGCTCTAGGATTTTTCCTGCCAAAGTGCATCACCTCACACTTTCCAGTGTTGTATTCCATCTGCCAAATCTCTGTGTTCTCAAGTTGCTGTTCTTGGTTGACTTTTCTTTTGCAATGTTTTTACTTCAATTCAATTTTTTTTATCTCGACAATTAGATTTAGAAAAGCATCCGAGTAGAATGCCTTGACTAATGTATGAGCATGAATCAGAAATGTTTTTGATCCATTTTACATTATTTTGATGCAAGCTTATTTATTGTTGTTGCTTATGACGAGCGCCATGTCGTAACATTAAATAGTCTGTTGAATCTTTTACAGCTTCTTTTAGATGGTTGCATTAAATAGAGCCAATAAAAATAAAGCATTAAGCAACTAAACATCCTCTAAGGATTTTCGTCACTATTAAGTTTGGAACTTATCATAAGTTTATATAGCTTAAGCCAGAACACTCTACTTACATTTGGAGCATGAGCTGGTGCAGCTGCACTTCCTCATTGTGTATCTATCCAAAATGTAGATGTGGAATTCCAAGGATGAAATTTCACATCCTGTGCCTCTTCCCTGTGGCATTCTCTCCCAGACACTGTTATCACTTTGAACTCTGTCTCCTGTTCTAACCGTTACTTACGAAACCAGGGTTACTGGAGTACAGACAAGGCTATGGCAAATGTGTGACTTGCCCATTGAAACCTCAGTACAATTTCTGGGTTTTTATTAGCTATCTAGAATGGTGATTTTAATATTATATTCAAATTATGATTTTAAAAAATTGAGACCGCAAATGTTTTTTTATCACAATTTTAACAAGTTCGGTTCTTTTTCTTCGTCCATTTGGTGAAGTGGTGGGAGGCCTTATCGTTCGTTACTTTAAGTCAATTCTTCCTGACATGTTCAATCTCTACATTCATATTAGAAATGCTAAGGTGGGTAATCATGTGGGGACAGTCTCTTTTATTAAAAAAAATTGATGACTCTCGCAATGGTTCAGTGAGTAGCTAAGCCATGTGAACTAGAAAGATCCAAGACTTGTGCTGAATGGGTTGATCTGAGCCAAAGAAAGCACACGGAGAAAAGCATGCAGCATAAGTCCTGCCTGAGGCAGTAATGGCAACCCTTTCCACTTGATTAAATGCCTCATTTTATTTTCCAGGTTACTTTGGGCCTCCTTTTTCTTTCTGGGTGCATGTATCTTCTATAATAATGCAGTGATCAGCTACGTTCTGTAGGGTAGCAGTTTCCAACTGTCCAAGATCGTACGCACTGAGCACATCTTGCAAATCAGGAAATTGTCCTTTTGCAGCAGTTACGCACATATCCTTTTGCAATGTTTGTGCCATTACAGATACAGTTTGAGAGCCTTCAGCTATATAAGGGAGAAATGTATCTTGCAAGGTAAGGGCCAAGAAGGATGCAGCAGCTCCAGATTCAGGGAACAGGTGGAACAGAAGCTGGAGGCACATATCAAACATTCAGTCTATGGAGGAGGGGAAGGGGAGTGGTTTGAACAGGATGGTGGGTGGCCATGGGGCTTTCCTATCGGTTCTAAAAGTACTGAGAATTTCTACTTGCTCTTTGGAAATAAACAATTTAAAAAATGAATGTAGAGAGGGAAATCATCTATGACAGATAATAGAATATTCTGGTTTATCGTAGTTTCATATGGTTGTGAATCTTTGGAATTCTCTACCCTAGAGGGCCGTGGATGCTCAGTCGTTGGTTATTCAAGACAGAGATCGATAGATTTTTGGATACTAAGGGAACCAAGGGATATGGGGATAATGTGGGAAGGTGGAGTTGAAGTAGATCATCCATGATCTTATTGAATGGCGGAGCAGGCTCGAAGGGCCGAATGGCCTACTCCTGCTCCTATTTCTTATGTTCTTATATGTGTCATGGTACTCATTGCATGGTAAGCATGCCCTTTCTCGCAGTAGTGCCCACAACAAAAAGCCAGTGCTCAAGATGGAGGTCTTATTCTCAAAAGATTTTAGATATCATATGCATGCTGGGATTGAGTATGTGAATATTTGACTGTGCAAGTAGACATTCTGAATTTATTTTCAGGTGTTGGCTGTGCAACTCCCTCATAGCAACAGACGTGATTAAATACAATGAAGGGTCGAGCAACTAACTTTAAAAAAAAAGCTATCCTTTTTGTACCCTTCTCTCCTGAAGGTTCTTGCTGCAGTATGGTGCCATGGGCACCCACTTCCCTCTTTCATGTAACCCACGTGGCCACTCTTAATATGTGAGACTAAACACTTAATGTCGTCAGGGTAATTGATCATGCATAGCATCACAGTGAAACCTGATGTTGTCACCACCCCAGTGTTGGTGTGCAGTTTGAGAAGGAAGATCAAAAATAGATCTAATTTTTAACAGTAGTTTCCAGTCGGCCAGCATTCTTCTTTCCTTTTATCCCGAGGAAAGCAAATGGTATGTTAGCTTTTCTTACAAAGGGATTAGAGTACAAGAGTAAAGAAGTCTTAGTACAGTTATACAGGGCATTGGTGAGGCCACACCTGGAGTACTGTATACATTTCTGGTCTCCTTACCTAAGGAAAGACATACAGTACTTGCCTTAGAGGGACTGCAACAAAGGTTCATTAGACTGGTTCCTGGGATGAGGGGATTACCTTAGGAGGAGACATTGAGTAGACTAGGCCTATATTCCCCAGAGTTTAGAAGAATGAGAGGTGATCTAATTGAAACATATAAAATTCTTAAGGGGCTTGACAGGGTTAATGCTGGGAAAATGTTTCCCCTGGCTGGGGAATCTAGAACACTGGGTAGGCCATTTAGGACTGAAATTTCTTCACTCAAAGCGTTGAGTCTTTGGAATTCTCTACCTCAAAGAGCTGTGGATGCTCAGTCGTTGAGTATATTCAAGACAGGTTGATAAATTTTTGGGAACGAAGGGAATTAAGGGATTTGGGGATAGTGCAGAAAAGTGGAATTGAAGTAGATGATCAGCCATGATCTTATTGAATGGCGGAGCAGGCTCGAAGAGCCAAATGGCCAACTCCAGCTCCTATTTCTTATGTTCTTAATAAAACAGCCTATTCTGTTCAATTGAATATTAAAAAGGGAGGAAACATTTTTCCATAGCACACTACAATTAATTGAATCACTCATCATTTATTGTTTCAATGCGGTTACAAATCAGTTATGATGGTATGTGGCTTGACGTTTATGAGCACTCTTTCATATAATTTGCTTTTGTACTGGTAAAACTGGAAGATTATTAATCTTTAAAGCCATTAAAATGACAAAATTGGAGCTGTCTGCAGTTGCACATTTTGGATTTTGTTCTCCCTTAAACAGTTTGAAAACTCTTAGGAAATTATGTTACTGGTGGAAATTCCTTTGAAAAGTTGGCTTGTTTCCATCGTGCTGGATGTTTGTTTCATCGTCTTTGACAGACTAGTAAATTTCAAGATGGTGGATCTATAATGGAAGGCTGTGAGCTTTTCTAAACAAGCCAAGTAACATTAGATCACATCACTAATGAGCACTGCAGGTACTAATGAGTAATGCCACCAGATGTAACTAATGTGGATTTTGGGTACACTATGTGCTTTTATGCTGAGGAATATCATTGCTGGGGCATGCAACAATTTTCTCAAATTTGTCACCTATTCCAGTTATGAGACAGAAAAGTAAGCTGGAATAAAAAGACCCCTTTACTCTGTCCAGTGCACCTTAACCCCAACCTTAGATGAGTATCCCACTACACCAGTGTAGCATTTCCAGTTCATACACCAGGCATCCTTACTTTAAGTGAGCATGTCAACTTGGTGCTGATTTAGGTTTCACTTTGTAATTTTTTTGATTACCATATAGATGGCCTGATAAGCATCCTATCCACCATTTTAAACTTACACTCCCTCCACCACCGTTGTACTGTGGTTGCAGTGTGTACCATCTACATGATGCACTGCAGCAAGTCGACAAGACATCTTCGGCAGCACCCCCCAAAACCGTGACCTCCATCATGAAGGACAAGGCCACTATGTTTTCCTCTCCAATTTGAAAGATGAAACCACACTACATTCAGGTCGAAACCAATAATCACATTTCCTTATATGTAATGTCATTATACAGAAACACACCACAAGAAACTAATAGATCTATGCTGTGAATCCTTATCTACTAGGAAGTGGGTTGAGCCTGCCCAATCTGATTTCATAGCCAGGTTTTCATTGTGTATCTCTGGGTTTAAAAAAATATATATTCTATTTGAAATTCACATTGCTTGCTATGGCGTTTGGCATGATTCTTGGGCAAAAACTAATTTAGCAATTTTTTAGGCTGATGGTATGGTTTTGAAATTCATCAGCGTATTCAAATATTTATATTATCTTCTTTGTAGTTTCTTTTTATTCGTTTATGAGATCTGGGCGTCGCTGGCAAGGCCAGCATTTATTGCCCGTCCCTAGTTGCCCTTGAGAAGGTGGTGTTGAGCTGCCTTCTTGAACCGCTGCAGTCCGTGTGGTGATGGTACTCCCACAGTGCTGTTAGGTAGGGAGTTCCAGGATTTTGACCCAGCGACGATGAAGGATCGGCGATATACTTCTAAGTCAGGATGGTGTGTGACTCGGAGGGGAACTTGGAGGTGGTGGTTTTCCCATGCGCCTGCTGCCCTTGTCCTTCTCGGCGGAAGAGGTCACGGGTTTGGGAGGTGCTGCCGAAGAAGCCTTGGTGAGTTGCTGCAGTGCATCTTGTAGATGGTACACACTGCAGCCACGGTACGCCGGTGGTGGAGGGAGTGAATGTTTAAGGTGGTGGATGGGGTGCCAATCAAGCGGGCTGCTTTGTCCTGGATGGTGTCGAGCTTCTTGAGTGTTGTTGGAGCTGCACTCATCCAGGCAAGTGGAGAGTATTCTATCACACTCCTTACTTGTGCCTTGTAGATGGTGGAAAGGCTTTGGGGAGTCAGGAGGTGAGACACTCGCCGCAGAATACCTAGCCTCTGACCTGCTCTTGTTGCCACAGTATTTATGTGGCTGGTCCAGTTAAGTTTCTGGTCAGTGGTGACCCCCAGGATGTTGATAGTGGGGATTCGGCAATGGTAATGCCATTGAATGTCAAGGGGAGGTGGTTAGACTCTCGCTTGTTGGAGATAGTCATTGCCTGGCACTTCTGTGGCGCGAATGTTACCTGTCACTTATCAGCCCAAGCCTGAACGTCGTCCAGGTCTTGTTGCATGCGGGCATGGGCTGATTTATTATCTGAGGAGTTGTGAATGGCGCTGAACACTGTGCAGTTATCAGCAAACATCTCCATTTCTGACCTTAGGGTGCTAATCAAGCGAACTACTTTGTCCTGGATGGTGTTGAGTGTTGTTGCAGCTGCTCCCATCCAGGCAAGTGGAGAGTATTCCACCACACTCTTGAATTGTGCCTTGTAGGTGGTGGAGATACTTTGGGGAATCAGGAGGTTGTTATAGAATACCCAGCCTCTGACCTGCTGTAGTAGTCACCGGCAGTTATGTGGCTGGTCCAGTTGAATTTCTGGTCAATGGTGATCCACCAGGATGTTGATGGTGGGGGATTTGGTGATGGTAATGCCATTGAATGTCACATGGGCACTGGGCCTCCTTTTCTGGTTTAAGCAGGGAAAGACTAATGTATACATATAAAACCATAATACATATAGTACTGAAATGTTCCTGTTTGTGGCATGACTGAGCTCTGCTTCCCTCACAGTCGATGATTCAGCTCAGTTGCAACATCTGTAAAAGCAGAGTAACTGTTGAAGCTCGCTCCTAAAGAATGGCAAGGTACTACTAGAGGGCTGCTGTTATCAGTAGAACAGCACCACAGCTGCAAACATTATCTGCAGGGCAGGAGGGGAGACAATTTGAAAAGAAATTCCAATCAGCAAAGGAAATCATACAGTGTGAAAATAGTTCAGCGTTGAAGTAATATGTCAGTATATAATGAATACAACCAATTGCTTGTTTATTTGTCTTCTATATGTGAAAATGTACCTGAATTTGTTTATTGACTGAAGCAGTTTGCCTCTGTCGAGCTCCAGTGAAAACATCCTCACAGTGGAGGACAAAAACATATATGAATCCCTTTTTAGTACAGGGAATATAGCGTGCCAGCAAACTAGCCTGGTTAAGATTTCTAAAATTTTCCTGAATAGGTTGCTGTTTAGGAGGGTGTTTTTGAAAAAAAAATTGAGACACATGGTACAAATATTTTGATCTAAATCTTTTAGTATAGCTTTCCATTTGCAGGGAATTCCTGTGGTTTTTAAATATATAATCATAGAATGGTTACAGCACGGAAGAAGGCCATTCGGCCTGTCGAGCCCCTGCCGTCAAGGAATGGTTGCAGAAACAGCAAATGTTTGAAATATTTGCTCGTCCTTTGGTGTCTTCAGATCTTTAAGTACTTGTATTAAATATTAGTTGTCCTCGCTTACCTGGAAATAACAAATTGACAGTCATACTGCAGTGCTGAGCTGGTTAAAAAAAATTGGCAAGAAGTAATCAACTGAAAAAACCCTAAATAGAATCCAACTGTGACGGCCATCATTAGGGCAAGTGATCATCTCTGGCATTTTCACTGGCTCCGGGGCTTTTTAAGTCAAGTTGCAGTACTCCGGAATCAAATCATGCTACATGCGGTAAGTGTTGGAATTGAATGTTGCACCTTACTGCAGCACTTGCCAAAACCATGACTAAAGCTTTTTAGCTGCTTCTACCTAATCAAGCCAAGGATCTTGCTTACTATTTGGCCAGACAAAACTCCAGCCAATGTTTTATTTTATATTCGTTTTTATAGGATCAGGGCGATTCTGGCAATGCCAGCATTTATTGCCCATCCCTAGTTGCCCTTGAGAAGGTGGTGGTGAGCTGCCTTCTTGAACCGCTGCAGTCCGTGTGGTGATGGTACTCCCACAGTGCTGTTAGGTAGGGAGTTCCAGGATTTTGACCCAGCGACGATGAAGGATCGGCGATATACTTCTCAGTCAGGATGGTGTGTGACTTGGAGGGGAACTTGGAGGTGGTGGTGTTCCCATGCGCCTGCTGCCCTTGTCCTTCTAGGCGGAAGAGGTCGCGGGTTTGGGAGGTGCTGTCGAAGAAGCCTTGCCGAGTTGCTGCAGTGCATCTTGTAGATGGTACACACTGCAGCCACAGTATGCCGGTGGTGGAGGGAATGAATGTTTAAGGTGGTGGATGGGGTGCCAATCAAGCGGGCTGCTTTGTCCTGGATGGTGTCGAGCTTCTTGAGTGTTGTTGGAGCTGCACTCATCCAGGCAAGTGGAGAGTATTCCATCACACTCCTTACTTGTGCCCTGTAGATGGTGGAAAGGCTTTGGGGAGTCAGGGGGTGAGACACTCGCCGCAGAATACCTAGCCTCTGACCTGCTCTTGTTGCCACAGTATTTATGTGGCTGGTCCAATTAAGTTTCTGGTCAATGGTGACCCCCCCAGGATGTTGATAGTGGGGGATAGTCCGGGAACAGTAGCATAGTGGTCCAGAGGCCTGGACTAATGATCCAGAGACGTGAGTTCAAATCCCACCACGACAGCTGGGAAATTTAAATTCAGTTAATTAAATAAATCTGGAATAAAAAGCTAATATCAGTAATGGTAACCATGAAACTATCGGATTGTCGTAAAAACCCCTCTGGTTCACTCATGTCCTTTAGGGAAGGAAATCTGCTGTCCTTACCTGGTCTGGCCTATATGTGACTCCAGACCCACAGCAATGTGGTTGACTCTTAACTGCCCTCTGAAATGGCCTAGCAAGTCACTCAGTTGTAACTAACTGCTACGAAACAAAATAATAAGAATGAAACCGGACGGACCACCCGGCATCGACCTCGGCACCGGCTACGGACACAGCAACGGCACACGCTGCCCAGTCAACCCTGCAAAGTCCTCCTCACCAACATCTGGGGACTTGTGCCTAAAATTGGGAGAGCTGTCCCACAGACTAGTCAAGCAACAGCCTGACATAGTCATACTCACAGAATCATACCTTTCAGCCAATGTCCCGAACACCTCCATCACCATCCCTGGGTATGTCCTGTCCCACCGGCTGGACAGACCCACCAGGGGTGGTGGCACAGCGGTATACTGTCGGTTAGGAGTGGCCCTGGGAGTCCTCAACATTGACTCCGGACCCCATGAAGTCTCATGGCTTCAGGTCAAGCATGGGCAAGGAAACCTCCTGCTGATTACCACCTACCGCTCTCCCTCAGATGATGAATCAGTGCTCCTCCATGTTGAACACCACTTGGAAGAAGCATTGAGAATAGCAAGGGCGTAGAATGTACTCTGGGTGGGGGACTTCAATGTGCATCACCAAGAGTGGCTCGGTAGCACCACTACTGACCGAGCTGGCCGAGTCCTGAAGGACATAACTGCCAGTCTGGGCCTGCGACAGGTGGTGAGTGAACCAACAAGAGGGAAAAACCTACTTGACCTCGACCTCACCAATCTACCTGTTGCAGATGCATCTGTCCATGACTGCATTGGCAGCAGTGACCACCGCACAGTCATTGTGGCGACGAAGACCCGTCTTCACACTGAGAACACCCTCCATCGTGTTGTGTGGCACTACCACCGTGCTAAATGGGATAGATTCAGAACAGATCTAGCAGCTCAAAACTGGCATCCATGAGGCGCTGTGGGCCATCAGCAGCAGCAGAATTGTATTGCACCACAATCTGTAACCTCATGTCCTGGCATATCCTCACTCTACCATTACCACCAAGCCAGGGGACCAACCCTGGTTCAACAAGTGTAGAAGAGCATGCCAGGAGCAGCACCAGGCGTATCTAAAAATGAGGTGCCAACCTGGGGAAGCTGCAACACAGGACTACATGCATGCTAAAAAGCGGAAGCAGCATGCTATAGACAGGGCTAAGCGATCCCACAATCAACAGATCAGATCAAAGCTCTGCAGTCCTGCCACATCCATCGTGAATGGTGGTGGACCATTAAACAACTAACGGGAGGAGGAGGCTCCAAGAATATCCCCATCCTCAATGATGGTGGAGCCCAGCACGTGAGTGCAAAAGACAAGGCTGAAGCGTTTGCAACCAACTTCAGCCAGAAGTACCGAGTGGATGATCCATATTGGCCTACTCCCGAGGTCCCCACCATTACAGAAGCCATTCTTCAGCCAATTCGATTCCTCCACGTGATATCAAGAAACGGCTGAGCGCACTGGATACAGCAAAGGCTATGGGCCCCGACAACATCCTGGCTATCGTGCTGAAGACTTGTGCTCCAGAACTAGCCGCGCCTCTAGACAAGCTGTTCAGTACAGCTACAACACTGGCATCTACCCGACAATGTGGAAAACTGCCTGGGTATGTCCTGTCCACAAAAAGCAGGACAAATCCAACCCGGCCAATTATCGCCCCATCAGTCTACTCTCAATCATCAGCAAAGTGATGGAAGGTGTCATCGACAGTGCTATCAAGCGGCACTTACTCACCAATAACCTGCTCACTGATGCCCAGTTTGGGTTCTGCCAAGACCACTCGGCTCCCGACCTCATTATAGCCTTGGTCCAAACATGGACAAAGGAGCTGAATTCCAGAGGTGAGGTGAGAGTGACTGCCCTTGACATCAAGGCAGCATTTGACCGAGTGTGGCATCAAGGAGCCCTAGTAAAACTGAAGTCAATGGGAATCGGGGAAAACGCTCCACTGGCTTGAGTCATACCTAGCACAAAGGAAGATGGTTGTGGTGGTTGAAGGTCAATCATCACAGCCCCAGGACATCGCTGCAGGAGTTCCTCAGGGCAGTGTCCTGGGCCCAACCATCTTCAGCTGCTTCATCAATGACCTTCCTTCCAACACAAGGTCAGAAATGGGGATGTTCGCTGAGGACTGGTTAGACATTCGCTTGTTGGAGAGAGTCATTGCCTGGCACTTCTGTGGCGCGAATGTTACCTGGCACTTATCAGCCCAAGCCTGAACATCGTTCAGGTCTTGTTGCATGCGGGCATGGACTGCTTCATTATCTGTGGTGTTGCGAATGGCGCTGAACACTGTGCAGTCCTCAGCGAACATCCCCATTTCTGACCTTATGTTGGAGGGAAGGTCATTGATGAAGCAGCTGAAGATGGTTGGGCCGAGGACACTGCCCTGAGGAACTCCTGCAGCGATGTCCTGGGGCTGTGATGATTGACTTTCAACCACCACAGCCATCATCCTTTGTGCTGGGAATGACTCCAGCCAGTGGAGCGTTATCCCCCAGATTCCCATTGACTTCAGTTTTACTGGGGCTCCTTGATGCCAGACTCGGTCAAATGCTGCCTTGATGTCAAGGGCAGTCACTCTCACCTCACCTCTGGAATTCAGCTCCTTTGTCCATGTTTGGACCAAGGCTGTAATGAGGTCGGGAACTGAGTGGTCTTGGCGGAACCCAAACTGGGCATCAGTGAGCAGGTTATTGGTGAGTAAGTGCCGCTTGATAGCACTGTCGCTGACACCTTCCATCACTTTGCTGATGATTGAGAGTAGATTGATGGGGCGGTAATTGGCCGGCTTGGATTTGTCCTGCTTTTTGTGGACAGGACATACCTGGGCAGTTTTCCACATTGTCAGATAATGCCAGTGTTGTAGCTGTACTGGAACAGCTTGGCTAGAGGCGCGTCTAGTTCTGGAGCACAAGTCTTCAGCATGATAGCCAGGATTTTGTCAGGGCCCATAGCCTTTGCTGTATCCAGTGAGCTCAGCCGTTTCTTGATACCACGTGGAGTGAATCGAATTGGCTGAAGACTGGCTTCTGTGATGGTGGGGACCTCGGGGAGTAGGCCGATATGGATCATCCACTCGGCACTTCTGGCTGAAGTTGGTTGCAAACGCTTCAGCCTTGTCTTTTGCGCTCACGTGCTGGGCTCCACCATCATTAAGGATGGGGATATTCTTGGAGCCTCAAGAGAATGAAGTTGTGTCAAACGTCTCCCTAACTCCTAGGTTGGTGAACAAAAATTCCAGGGAATCAGGCTTACATTACAGCTTACATTATTTACCCAGGCCAGTCACACTTCCACAATTCCGTGCAGCGAAGGTTCACCAGACTGATTCCTGGGATGGCAGGACTGTCGATGAGGAGAGATTGGGTCGACTAGGCCTGTATTCACTAGAGTTTAGAAGAATGAGAGGGGATCTCATTGAAACGTATAAAATTCTGACAGGGCTAGACAGACTGGATGCAGGGAGGATGTTTCCCCTGGCTGGGGGGTCTAGAACGAGGGGTCACAGTCTCAGGATATGGGGTAGGACATTTAGGACTGAGATGAGGAGAAATTTCTTCACTCAGAGGGTGGTGAACCTGTGGAATTCTCTACCACAGAAGGTTGTGGAGGCCAAGTCACTGAATATATTTAAGAAGAAGATAGGTAGATTTCTAGACACAAAAGGCATCAAGGGGTATGGGGAGAGAGCGGGAATATGGTATTGTGATAGAGGATCAGCCATGATCATATTGAATGGTGGAGCAGGCTCGAAGGGCCGAATGGCCTACTCCTGCTCCTATTTTTCTATGTTTCTATTCCAGCACCACAGGAACTATGGTGTATCTGAGAGTATTTGCCTATGTCTATCTGATCCTTATAATCTATAGGCTACTACTAAATGAGAGATTCATCCAGCTCTTTATGAAAGGATTATATGTCTGTCTAAATTTTATAATCTTCAACCCTTTAGCAATAAGATATTCATTCAACTCTTTATGAAAGGAGTCAATGAATTAAGATTTCTAGCTAAGACAGTTAATGCTATATGCCACTCCCAACAGCATGTGGCCAGGGAGAGAATTTTGATTCACCTCTAGTCTTTCTGAAGGATTGTCAATTTTGTATTTGTGTTTTCTAGTTTTACGATTACAGGCTAATAACCTGGGTATGTCTACATTGTCTTTATTTTTCAACATTAAAAAAAACTGGCTCTTGTTCTTTCTCCATTTTTCCCCCCAGTGAAAATAAGTTCAGTTCTGGTGAGCTTGTCTTCATAACTTACGTATATCCAGAAAAATATTCCAAGATGCAATGCAGGTTAATTAGTGGGTTCTGTGTTTGTGCAGAATTTCTCAGCAGAGTAGTCTTCGAGATGAGCCATAGCTCAGATTGTAGCTCTATATGGTTTAGTGTTGATAGGTACGTTGGAAAGTATGAGAACATGTACGATTTCCTAATCAGTGTGTGTAAATGGACAGATTATAAGCAGGTAATTAGTGTTGAGCTAAGTGATCCATTCATGCAGAGGTTGCACTCCTCTTCTTTTATGCTGATGGGTTAAATGTTGAGAAAAGGATTATATATCATTCAGTTTATTAAATAAAGTGCTTACATTATACTTATGTTAAACACCTACATATTTATTTAAGGAAAACTGAAGTCCCTCGCAAGCAATGTTCCCTTTAAGCTGCGTGGATGCACAGCGCTCTGGAACGCCTCCGCAGCCGGCTCACCAGCTTTTAAATGGGAAAAACCACGCATGCGTGGTATTTTGAATGGGCCGCGCAGCCCCTTAAAGGGGTCGCACACCCAAAAAAAATTAAAGGGAACATTGCACGCGAGTCCCCTGCCCCTTCCCTAAAGAACAAAGTGTTTTGCTGAATAAGAGTTCTTTCTCCCTAGAAAAGTTAACCAATTGTGCTAATTAATTATGCCTTAGAATCAGTGGGTCCAACTATTTATAACCGATACTATATTCATTGACAGGTTTTCCTTTCATCTGTAAAACCAACTATGGAGCTACCTTTTTGCCAAATTATAATTACAAATGATACTGTAATACAGTTGCACTTGAACTAAATATTGTATTTTGCAACAGACTTTATATTCATCAAAACGTCTTTAATGGATTTTCCATTACTAAGTGTTCTTGCATTGTTTAATCCATGGCATAGTCAAATGAGAGAACTTGTTATTGCACTGTCTGTACCTTTTTTTTGTTCATCTGTTTTCTTAGTTTCCATGAACCATCAACGTTAGTTTTAGTTATTTTTGTCAAAAGTTATGTGTACCATTGGCAGCTTTTGCCTTTTTAAATATAGGCACTTTGTGAATAAAGGAATTTGAGCTGATCTGTGGTTGGATGCACTGTCTTTTGTTAACTAAATATAGCAGCCTGAAAGATTTTATTGATGCCCATCCTCAAACTATTTGTCTTTATGCTTTTATTAAAAAAAAACAGAAGAACATCTATTATTCCATTAGAGTTAAATTTTTACTTGCCAGAATAAGCTGATAATTCACATGGGAATTAAAAAAAAAAATTACAAATCTCACTAATAAATTACTACATGATAGTTCGTTATCAGCTCCAATCTGAACATGAGAACTAATATTTTTAAGTTATGCTGAGAATCCAGATATTATTCGCAACCATAGCATAAACAGAATATCCTTAGCAGATGAATTCCTAGCATTCCATCATGTGTGCCACACATCATTATAAACAGGTGCTCGTAGGTTTTGCTTTTCCAGACTCATGAAATAGCTTACACTCTGGCGAGAGAACCTCCTGGATAATTTACTTCATGCAAACGGGTGGAACATAGAAGCAAGGAGAAAATGTATTTTTAAACTAGTAGATTTTCCTTGGCATTGTTCATGGTTTGTCCAGTTACTATTGAAGTGGAGAGAGGTGCATATCTCCAGTGATATAAACTTATTTCCAAGTTCTAAGAGAAACAGTGAAGTATTTTTGGTTCCTGGGAGAAAAAAAATCTTTATTTTCTGCAGGAAGATAAGTAAATACCACAGTTACAAAAGTGAATCTCTGTATGCAATGGGGAGAATCAACCCCCACCCCCCGCAACCCTTCTTTATCCTTTCCTCTCTCCCTATAAAGTGCTCGAAGATGTGTCTCTGCATGTGAAAAGTACTGAAATGCAAGTTGTTGTAGGCAATCAAAGTTTCTGTTAGCAGATGTTCTCGTGGCATAATGATATACCAAGATGTTACTAGTTACTTGTGTACATAGTATCTCTAATCAGCAAGATTAGCAGCATTTAAGCCGTTGCATTTTAAAATTTGTTATACAATCATACAACATGGTCATAATTTTTTTAACTCTTTATCAGATAACAATACAACTTTGTCCACATTATGGAAACTATATGATGACCATGATGTCTTCTTAACAAGCCAATTCCTTCCAATATTGCCGTAACGGTATCTGTTATATTTAACTGTGTAGAATCCACTTGTGCATCTATTGTGGAAATAGTGACAGAATTTGTAGGGAACCATTGCCTATTAATAAATAACTTGCCCGGTTTATTTTACTGCATATCCAATTTATTTTTGGTTGATTTATCAAGATTGCAGTTCATAATTTGTACATCTTTATTTTGCTTTAGGTAATGTAAGGGGACGGGGAAGAGGAAGAAGTGATGCAGAGCACACCAAAACTCAGGTAACTCAACCAGGAAGAAAGAGACACGAGTCCTTTGAGAATGTCGAAGATAATGAAACAACAGATCAGCCACAGGAGAAAAAGGGTAGAAGGAAGAAAACTGAACCAATTGAAGATGAAAAACAAAGCACGGTAAGGCTACTAGAATTCCTGTGTGGGATGTTTACATTATTTTTAACTTCTTCAGTATTAAGAATATGAATGAGCAGCATTTCTATCTCATCAAGCTTGTACTGATTTCAAGTCCATTTTCGGGACTTCTGTTCCAGATGAAAGATGTGATTGCACTGGAGAGGTTACAGAGGAGATTTATGAGGACGTTGCCAGGACTGGAGAATTTTAGTTATGAGGAAAGAGTGGATACACTGTTGTTTTCCTTGGAACAGAGGAGACTGAGGGGAGACTTAATTGAGGTGTATAAAATTATATGGGGCCTAGTTAGTGGATAGGAAGGACCTATTTCCCTTAGCAGAGAGGTCAATAACCAGGGGGCATAGATTTAAAGTAATTGGTAGAAGGACTAGAGGGGAGTTAAGGAGAACTTTTTCCCCCAGAGGATGGTGGGGGTCTGGAACTCACTGCCTGAAAGGGTGGTAGAGGCAGAAACCCTCACATTTAAAAAGTACTTGGATATGCATCTGAAGTGCCGTAACCTACAGGGCTACGGACCAAGAGCTGGAAAGTGGGATTAGGCTGGATAGCTCCATTTCAGCCGGCACAGACATGAGGGCCGAATGGCCTCCTTCTGTACCTTAAATTTCTATGATTCTGTCTCTCTTTTCAATTCTACTCTCAAGCCTATTTTCAATTTCCGACTTAATCAGGGACTTTTCTATATAATTCTTGAGATATTCAGCATTTTTTGCATTTTATTCCGAGATTGCAACTTGAAAAAATTAAGCCTTAAATGGTAAGGAAATTCTAGGAGGAGCACTTTTCATTAAAAGTATCCTTTTTTTTAAACATTGTAAATTTATTTGACTTTTTAAAGCATCAATTTCATACTTTGAAATAAAAACTTAACGTGCTGGAACTATATAGCAGGCCAGTCAGCATCTGTGAAGAGAAAAGACAGTTTTTAATGTTTCGGGTGTGTACGCTGCAACAGCAAGCAAACTGAGTTAATATGTATATGTTAATTTTTGCTTGACTGGTTGTCATGACACTAACTTGGCAGCAGTGAACTACGATGAAAAGAAAGACGGAAAATGCTAGAAATACAACGAAAGGTTGGCGTTTTAGGTGTAGCCAGTCTTTCTCTTTCAAACTCTGTTTGATCTGAAGTCCAGTTCCAGCATTGATTTTTATTTTCTTGTATTAAGTTCATTTTTTTCAACTTGAGTTTCAAGATGTCATAATTTTATTGATCGTTCAGTTTTATGTCACCCTCAACCTTCTAAACTCAAGGGAATATAAGCCTGTGCAACCTGTCCCATAATTTAACCTTTTAAGCCTTGGTATCATTCTGGTGAATCTGCACTGTACCCCTTTTAAGGATAATATATCCTTCCTGATATATATATATATATATATATATATATATATATATCACACTAACACTAAGTTAGGAGACATAGTAGGGAGATAGATAGATATATCTCTATCTCCCTACTATGTCTCCTAACTTAGTGTTATCTGCAAATTTGAATGTACAACTCTCTTTCTTCGTCCAGATTATTAATATATATGGTGAAAAGCTGAGGTCCCACCACAGATCCTTGAGGAACACCACTTGTCACCCCGCCAATCAGCGAACAAACCGTTTATCCCTATTCTCTGTCTCCTACATCCCAACTAATTACGGACCCATGTATGAAGGTTACCTCCAATTCTGTGTGTTCTAATTTTTGCTAATAATCTCTCGTGTGGAACCTTATTAACCAAGTACAGAGGCTGGGAAAGGGGCGTAGAGGAGGAGAGGAAAGAACAAAAGGGAAGGTCTGTGATATGTCTTCCTTTTTCCCTCAACCGAGAATTCCCTTCCACTATGGTTGACGAGGACCTCGACCGTGTCTGTCCCATTTCCTACACTTCCGCCCTCACAACTTTCGGTTAAGCACTTTACAATCTTAACACTGAGTTCAACAATTTCAGATCATAACCACTGCTCCCATTTGTTTCAGACAGCAGGTGCTGGTAATGGTTCTGCTGTTGCCATTTACAGCTCCTCCAGACCCATCTTTTGCTTTTTTACTTGTCGCATTACCACCCTGCTTTCGCCTTGTACCATCATCCCTTTTGTCATTTAATCTCTCCTGCCTTCCACCCATCACAGACCTTCCCTTTTGTCCTTTCCTCCCCTCCCCCTTTCCCTGCCTCTGTACTTGTTTAAAACCTGCTGCATCTCTAATTTTTCCAGTTCTGACAAGGGCATCGACCTGAAACGTTAACTCTGTTTCTCTCTCCACAGATGCTGCCTGACCTGCTGAGTATTGCCAGCATTTTCAGTTTTTATTTCAGATTTCCAGCATCCGCTGTATTTTGATTCTATATAAATACAGGTTGTTGTAGCAATCTTGTTTAAATCTACGTAAAGTAAGTGAATAGCTTCACTGACAGATGGTTACAATTTGATGTTTCCTAGAACAATACTAAAGAAAATAATCTTGGAGCAAATTCCACGAATGTGAAAAGGAAAGAGGAAATAAAGAACAAACTCAATATGCCTTCCAAGGTTAAAGAGAACTGGAGGCTCGATGATCATGGTGAAGGCAAAAGCCAACACGATCATGGCTCACAGCAAACACGTGAAATAAGCAACTGGGAAATGAGTGATAAAGAGGAGGAGGAAGAAGTGGGAGTGATGAGCAGGCCGGGTGAGCAGGAGAGCCTGCAGCAATCGGAAACTTCACATACACACAGGCAAGGCCCCCTCGATAAAAGCAGAAGCCCAGAACCCGATGAGCCAGAACCAGAAGAAGGTGCAAGTGCTTTTCAAACTAAAGAGCAAAAGAAGTCTCAGAGAGCCCCGTGCGTGTATGGAAATAACTGCTACAGGTATATATAATCTAAAAATAAATAAATATATAATATATAAAAACGCTGTGTGTATTCCATAAACATGTATCCATCATGTCTTCCAAATGCAAATTAATTTTTTTCGTGTTATAGTTGTACAGTGTCAGCAGTGGCTCAGTTGGTAGCACCCTCCAGAGACTTGAGCACTAAAATCTAGGCTGACACTCCAATGCGGGAGTGCTGCACTGTCGGAGGTGCCGTCTTTCAGATGAGACGTTAAACCGAGGCCCTGTCTGCCTCCTCAGGTGGATGTAAAAATCCTATGGCACTATTTCGAAGAAGAGCAGGGGAGTTATCCCCAGTGTTCTAGCCAATATTTATATCTCAATCAACATAACTAAAACAGATTATCTGGTCATTATCACATTGCTGTTTGTGGGAGTTAGCGAAGTTACCAATCAAATGTAAAAAAAAAAGCTGGTATATAAACTTCCAATAGGAACTACTGAGGTCATGTGAAAACAGCGATTCAAATATGAGTAGTCAGCAAAATTTACCATTTAAAAGAAAGGAATTGAGAAACTGATCAAAATATTTTTTTTGAAAATCCCTTTTGGCTTCTCTGCTGTGCTGAGTACTTACTACTGGAAATAGTTTGTAACATGAGGAAGACTTTAAAAATTCCACAATTCATAAGAAAATGATTAAGCTTGGTAATGAAGTCCCTCCGGAATGGAGACCTGTATCTAAGAGAAGCCAGAGCTGCAAGTCCATGCAAATTCCCAGACCTATCAGTGTTAGCAGAAGAGACTCGAGCTACCAGGTTATAGCTCCCAGAATGCACATGTGGATATGAATTCTAGAACTGTTATGATTGATATCAAGACAGAGTTAGAAGTAGTGCTATAAGTGGTTTAAAACCTGATTGCTGGAATCCCAATGAAGACATGGGGCAGCCTTGAGGGTGGGTGATGTTTGGACTGGTATTGAGCATGGTTGGGCAGGAGAGGGAGATGGGACTGCCAACAAAAGTGGGACTAAGCACAGATGGGCAAGGGAGGGAGGAGGCTTGTCTCTCAGGTTTCCACAGAGATAGGGTGGGTCAAGTAGCAGGAGTCCATGTGGGCAGGCGAGAGTGCAAAGATGTGTGGTCAGCAATAGACCGAGAGTTTCATTTCAGGCTGCTGTGGGGGCATGGAATATATATGAGCATGGGACAAGGATGCACAGGTGTTGATAGAGAATGTCATAGAAGGGATAAGGCAAATTGGGGGCAATAGCAAGCTGCAGTGGTGGCAGCAGAAGCAATAATGATTGTGGGGAAGGGAGAAGCAATGGGAATGACAGAAAGTGATGGGGTGAGAGAGCAAGGTGGTTGACTTTTAACTGCTTGCTGAAGTGGCCTAGGGATGGGCAATTAATGCCAGCCTTGCCAATGACACTCACATCCTGAGAATGAATCAATAAAGAAAAGGCTGATACAGTTCAAAATACAAGGCCCAGAAATAGGACACTTTTTTGTTTTTTGAAATAATTGCTTAACTTTCGGACTTCATGCTGTAAAACTTTAGCTTTCTAACACATCCACATTCTGTAGGTGTGCATTTTATTCAGTAATGTCTCTTGCACCAGTGCATCACATAAATTTCACCTGGATGCCTAGGATATCTGTCAAATTAAATGTTTTGTACTTCCAATGTTAAATTATATTACATCCTAATATTTAATATCTTCCTGCTTTTAATCATCGGTTCTCTTATGGCCATTTACAGTGGTGGAATTCAGAGATACACAATTGGATCTCATTAAAGAAAGAAAATAAGACTTTGGTTCCAGTGCTCACAAACTGCTGTGTATTGAGAGACCTTGAAAACTTTAAGCATCTGTAGTCACTCACGCGATTGACTGACTGACTGCTGACACAAGTTCTCTGCAGTAGTACCTGCCAAGAATGCACATTACATTGACGTCTCCACAAGGGAGTAGTGTCTTAAAGCAACTGTTGCCAACTGTGCTTGTTAAAAAAAAGTTATCCTGAAGTAATTATAAGATAAAGGTCAGACTCTAGAATTAAGTACATCAGGAAAGTTGTGAGAAGCAAGTTAGTGAATCAGCACAAGATAATTCAGAAAAATAGAAGACAGATTATGGGTGAGGTTAGGCAGTGTGGTGGGAAAAATCTTTTAAAGATGATATAAATGGGTTAAAAACACAAATATTGGAATCAAATTAAGAAGTGAGAGACGTCAGGTAATAAAATTACTGCAATAAGTAACACAATGGACTGTGGAGGAGAGACCAATCTGAAATATTCAGTATAACATTGGAACTAAAATGAAATAAATTAGATGGGGATGGAGTAGCTGAGAAGTGAACAAAAGTGAAGAGAATGAGAGAAAACAAAAGATGAGGAAAAGAAAGAATAGAATCAGTAGGGCGAAAAATGAAGAAATTTAAACAAAGTTAGCATGGAGCATGTAGTTGGAGTTTCAAAAGTGTATCCTGGGCATGTTGAGAGGTTGCTGCACAAATGTAGTTAACTTTCTATTACTTGCTTAAAATGTCCACTGAAACATGTGCAGGAATGAGTCCGAGATCCTGTACACATTGCCAATTGAGAGAGGTTTTGCACTATGTGTGTATTTTTATCAGTTTGAATTTGCTGCAAACAGCCTTTTAAAACTCCTTGGCCTAGAAATTTGTCTCGGGCGGTGCAGTCAATGGAACTGAATATCAGGTGCTGCGTATAACGGCCGGCTGATCCGATACCGCCCGTTTTGCGCCACTGCCCGAGGTGAATTTCTAGGCCCTTAACTACTCTTAAAAGGCAGAAATGTTGAAATAGAATTTTGATTACCATTTATAGTATCAAACTTAATTTTAAAATCAAAATCATTCCGCATTGGGGTTACTTCGATTTATTTGGAAAAAAAATCGGATGATAGATTTGGAAGATTCCAATTGGGAAAACCTACACATTGCAGGCATAGTTTGCTATATTATATTATCTGTTTCTAATTAATTCAGTGTTGGCATCTTTACAGTTCCTCTTTTATTTGATCATTTTAACCTTACTTTCATACCAAATAGTCCTCTTGTATAAAGCCAGTTAATGGAAGATTTTGTTACTGTTTTGATTTTTATTGGCTGTGTGATGTTTCCTGATTGGGATAATGGATGCATTCTAGTCGAGAGTGCAGGTTCACTACATCCTTGAACTATTTGGTAATGTTTTTTCATGCTGCTAATGCCACTTCTGATTATGTTGCGTTGACCAAGGATTTATAGCAAACCAGAAGCATGCACACTCTCGCTATCCAATTGAATACACAACTTTGAACTATCAAAAATTAATAAATGGAGTCCATTTTAGCAAATAGATTCTCCGTGTGGCAAAACTGTCATATTTAGAAACGTTCTCACTGTTGCTGATTCTAACTATACCTGTAGGTTTTAGTTACCTTGTAACACCAGATCAGGGAAATAGTTCAGACCATTCAGACATTCTCAAATTATAAAAATTACAGAAGATTTTGTTAAAAAGAGTATAAGTTCAGTGCATCTTTTTAACAGTTCCACTTTTTTTTTTACACATAGGAAAAATCCACTTCATTTTCAAGAGTTGAGTCACCCAGGAGATGCTGATTATGAAGACTCAGCAGGTGGGGAGGAGGATGATGACAAACCAGAGTGTCCTTTTGGTACTGCTTGCTATAGGTCAGCAATTTCTGCTACAACAATTAGCGTATTTTAAAAAATGTCCATGTATTCACTTACCTGCACCAATTTAAAGCTATCTTCATTTTGATTGATCAATTTTAGTTGTAGGGAATTCTGAGTTAAGTACCTACAAGATTCCCTCATAACTAATGAATTGACACATCAACCAAGCAATTCTGTGGAACCCGAGAGAGAACTCTCTCTTACTAATGTTAAGTTTTATTAGTTATAGATTTCATTTATTTTGAAAGATGTAAAATCCAAATCCAAACCCCTTTTTTCCCCCCTGTTCAGAATCCTCTCCTGTCCAGATACAGGTGATCATTCTCTGTAAACTCCCAGCCTTGACCTTTTGCAACCCAGCATCTACTCAGTTGTATCAAACCACTAGGAAAACCTTCACCTCATAGACTGCAGCGGCTCAAGAAGACGGCTCACCACCACCTTCTCAAGGGCAATTAACGCTGGCCTTGCCAGCGACGCCCACATAAAACAGTTTGAGCCAGTGGGTTACTTGATAGATGGGTTTCTTTTGAAAAGTGGCCATGTATATCCATTATAATCCACAAATCATTATGGTCCCATCGACAAATGGAACAGCTGCTGCCATAGAATATCTGCATTCCTTTTGTCGAAATGGCTAATTGAGGAGCTTCATTTTCCACCTGAGTGGCTGTTCCTAATTTGTTAAAGGCACCATAATGATTTGTAGATTATAACGGATATACTTGACCACTTTCAAAAGAAACCCATCTACCACAGCATACACTGTAAAATTGAAATAAATCCCTACAAAGTAGTTTTAATGAGGCATTGAAAAGTTTCATGCTGATTGACTTCAGCTTCAAAATTGGTGCATTAGCCTTTCGTACAGAATTTCTCCGTGTATCCCGATATTAAATAAAGTAGCTGCAAAGAATTGTGAAACTATCGTATACACAAATTATTTATGTAAGGTACCTCTGCAAAGCAGTATTGATAAAATATTGATAAGATATGTGAAAAATAGTTATACGAACAATGACTGACAGGTAAAGACCCTCTGGTCCATCCAGCCTGCCCCACACAATTGTGATACCTTGTGTAGCATAATATAGACACACTCCACTCCACCCCACCCAAAAACCACGTGATCTCCTGGGAGGGATGAAAAACCAGATAAAAACCTAGATCAATTGGAGGGGGGGGGGGGGGGAATTCTGGGAAATTCCTCTCCGACCCATCTAGGCGATCAAAACTAATCCAGGAGATCACTCTGACCCTGAATTCCCTGAAGTACCTACTTTTTGTAAGAAGTGATGTCTTCCACAACCAGAAACGGGTCCAGCTCTTGCTTATGCAACATTACTTTCCATCATTTTGCACACTAATTTTCTTCTAGATGACATCTGCAAAAATAATGCCTTGGTTGTGATGTCCTCCATGGTCATATATGGTCACAACCCTCTGTGTAGGCCGTTAGGGTGAAATTGGCACCTGTGGAACCTTGCCCCAACACAAGGAAAATGCCTTCAGAATAGAAGTAGGGAGAAAATTGGCAAAAAAAAGTCATGCTATAAAGAAAACTAAAAAAATGTAGTCAGAGAACATTTTTAATCACTCTTCTCTGACTAAATAATCCTACTGCTGTTCTGAAAGGTTAATAGAGTGAAGCACACCATCATTTTACCACATCTATTGTGTTTAATTAATGGTAGATTAAAGTGTGTTTTGTCTTTTTGTAGGAGAAACCCACAACACAGGAAGGAATACAAGCACACTCAGCCTCCAGGTAACATTGATTTCTGTATCCTGTAAACTGAATGCATTTAATTGGTGTATCAATTTTGACACACATTTCCTTTTATTGCAGTCGTCAGCATATTTATTGTGAATTAGATTCTTCTTTCATCTGTATCCCTCACGTAACGCACACTCTTCTATAGCATTTTCTCTCGAACCTTTTTCAAGCAATCACAAGTGCTAATTATTCAGAATATTTTAAATATACATTATTGTAACTTTTTCCTTTTCTTATTTTGAGTTACACATTACAGATGTGCTGGAAATATTAGATTAACAGCCACAAAACACACCAAGTCCCGTTCACCCATCACCCCTGTGCTCGTTGACTACATTGGTTAAGCAACGCCTCGATTTTAAAATTCTCATCCTTGTTTTCAAATCCCTCTATGGCCTCGCCACTCCCCATCTCTGTAATCTCCTCCAGCCCTACAACCCTCTGAGATCTCTGTGCTCCTCCAATTCTGGCCTCTTGAGCATCCCCGATTTTAATCGTTCCACCATTGGTGGCCGTGCCTTCAGCTGCCAAGGACCTAAGCTCTGGAATTCCCTCCCTAAACCTCTCCGCCTCTCTACCTCTCTTTCCTCCTTTAAGATGCTTCTTAAAACCTACCTCTTTGACCAATCTGCCCATATATCTCCTATTGTGCCTCGGTGTCAAATTTTGTTTGATAATGTTCCTGTGAAGCATCTTGGGTCATTTTACTATGTTAAAGGCGCTATATAAATGCATGTTGTTGTTGTAGTATGCTCATAGACTTTTACCTAAAGTTTCCCAGCTCAAGGTTTAAAATGTGAAGTTTTTGATGCCTTTTGACTATTAATGCAAAGCCTTGGTTTTGGGACGCGGGTTATTTAGTGATAACTTCAGTGGATGGAGCCTTTATGGTCAGCGGACAATATTAAACAAATATTTGAATTACTGCCTTATAGCAGTTTATGCAGCAACTCCAGAAACAAGTTTAGGGCTGCTTGCTGTGAAAGGGAATCAACCTTTTTTAGCATTACGGCAAATCTAGATAGACTTGATAGGAATTGGAAAATGTGAATTCTTTTATTAATAACATCAAAGTTTGCTGTTGTATTTCTATGTCAGCAGTTACAAATTCAGATATTTTCGTGGGCATAGTGCAGCATCTCAACAACATTGTTAGTTTCAAACATCTATTTTTAAATCTAGCTTTCTGTTGGCTATATAGAAATTCAATTTTTCCATTTGTTTGTAACATTATGCAAATTAGTAAATTTAATTTTCAGTTAATATATAGATGTGCACTTTCTTCTAAGGAAATGGTAATTAATTTCATTGCCCATAAGAATTTTCTTTTCTTGCATATGAAAATTAAAGTTGATAACACTAGAAGGTAGAGTATGGTGGTGAGCACCTGAGAGATGCTGCTAAATATATTCGTGATCAGGATATTATAAAGGTTTATGAGATGATGCTGAACAGTGAAAGGAATGTCAGTTTGGAGGAGTGGAACCTTTTTTTTCATTTAAGCACTCAATCTCAGAATCAAGCACTCCCAGGCCAAGTATATTACAGCCAGATGTAGAGTGAATCTCCAACAAGGTAACTTAACCCCATCTTCAGAAGAACAGTCTGTACTGCATCAGTCAGAATATTTTTCTATTTTTCCACACTATTCATCTTTACAGCTTCTCTAAGGTAGATTGCCAGTTACTGCCAAATTAGGGCCAGGTTTATGGTTTGTGCCCATGGCCAACAGGAATTGAGTTAAGACTGCCTAAGCCCATTTCATAAAGATGCTTAAAGCCAGCAGAGAGAGATTTATCATCCTCAGTGAAAGATTCAAACCCACGCTTAACCCACTGCAGTACAGAGTCTTGCAAGTGATAAAATTATCCACTGTAGGCAGTCATTAATGAAAATAGTTCCTGTATGAACTGATGACATAACATCATCACCTGTAAGATACTTATCCATTTCGTAGTCAGCAATAATACTGTGTTTCATTGAATTTTGTGTTCAGCTTCAGAATACTGTAATTTTTGCTCATACAGAGATTTGGTTTGCCTTATGCGGTAACATTTTAATTTTAGAAAGTGAATTAAGAAGACCAAAAAGGAAAGCTGCTCAGAAAGGTATGGAATTATTTTGTTTTTTATTACTCTGATCAGATTGATTTTGTGTTCATTCTTCAACCCACAACATTAAAAGCAATTATCTGGTCACTTATCTCCGTTACTGTTTGTGGGACCTTGCTGTGTGCAAATTGGCTGCCACATTTGCCTACATAACAACAGTGACTACACTTCAAAAGTAATTAATTGGCTGTGAAGTACTTTGGGAGGTCCTGAGGATGTGAATAGTACTATATAAATGCAACTTCTTTTGTTGTCTATGTACTGCCTCTTTATGTAGTATTTATGCCTCTTTAGACTTCCCTTGCATGCTGTAGAGAAAGTCATCTGTTTAATAATTTATCAAAGTTTGCAAAGGACAGGTCATGTCTGATAGTGAAATTAAATGTAAAAGAAACTTATACGGCCATTTACTTGTTTTAATACTTCCTTTCTCCCACTAAGTACGCTTGAGGGAAGCTGCAACATCGTATCCTGTATATATTTTTAAAAATTTATCAAGTTATAGAATGTTTATATTCTTTGATCAAGACATGCTAATGTTTTAGTTCATTTGAAACCTGGTATTAACAGGTATTAAGATACGGAGTCACTTGTACACTTTAAATTACACTAGATGCTAAGAGGGCTGAATCTGTTTGTATCCACTTCAAATAACCCTATAATAATCTGTTAAAAATACGAAGTAGAGACTACTCCCAAGACATGTAATGCATCTTGGCAAAAGTATTGAATACTTAGGCCCTGAATGTTTCTAATCTATACAAGTGACCTGGATAGGAAGCCAACATTGGCAATTGGTTGGAAGGTAGGAGTCAGAGAGTAGGGATAAAGGGAATGTACTCTGATTGGAGGAATGTGACAAGTGGTGTTCCCCAGGCATTTGTACTGGTGTCTCAGCTTTTCACCATATATATCAATGACTTAGATGAAGGAATAGAGAGTTGTATATCCAAGTTTGCAGATGACACTAAATTAGAAGGCACGGTAAGTTGTGTAGCTGGGAGCAGGAAGTTACAGAGGGACATAGACAGAATAAGTGAGTGGGCAAATATGTGCCAGATGGAGTTCAATGTGGGGAATTGTGGGGTCATCCATTTTGGATATAAGCTAGACAAATCGGAATATTTTCTTAATGGTGAGAGACTAGAAACTGTGGAGGAGTAAAGGGATTTGGGTGTCCAGGTACACACATAACTAAAAGCTACTGCACAGCTGCAAAAAGCAATCAAAAAGGCTAATGGAATGTTGGCCTTTATCTCAAGGGGGTTGGAATACGAAGGGGAGGAAGTGATACTTCAGCTATACAGAGCCTTGGTCAGACCCCATCTGGAGTACTGCGTTCAGTTTTGGGCACTGCACCTCAGGAAGGATATAGTGGCCTTGGATTGGGGTATAATGCTGATTCACCAGAATTATGCCATGGATTAAAGGGTTAAATTATGGGGACAGGTTGCATAAACGAGTTGTATTTCCTTGGTTCATTGGTTGAGGGTGATCTAATTGAGGTGTTTAAAATGATAAAAGGATTCAACAGAGAAGCTTTTCCTCTAGTGGGGGAGTCCAGAACAAGGAGCCACAATCTTAAAATTATAGCTAGGCCATTCAGGAGTGAAATCGGGAGGCAATTTTTCACACAAAGGATAGTGGAAATGTGGAATTCTGAAACCCCAAAAGGCTGTGGATGCCGGGTCAATTGACATTTTCAGCACCAAGATCAATAGGTTTTTATTAGGTAAAGGTATCAAGAGATGTGGATCAAATGTGGGTAAATGGAGTTGAGGTACAGATCACCAACAACAACAACTTACATTTATATAGCACCTTTAACGTAGTAAAACATCCCAAGACAGTTCATAGGAGTGTTATCAAAAAAACAAAATTTGACACCGAGCCATATAAGGAGATGTTAAGGCAGATGACCAAAAGCTTGGTCAAAGAGCTAGTAGGTTTTAAGGAGCATCTTAAAGGAGGAAAGAGAAGTAGAGAGGCGGAGAGGCTTAGGGAGGGAATTCCTGAGCTTAGGACTTAGGCAGCTGAAGACACGGCCGGCAATGGTGGAGCGATTAAAATCGGGGATGTTCAAAAGGCCAGAAATGGTGGAGCGCAGAGATCTCTGGGGATTATAGGGCTGGAGGAGATTACAACATTAGGAAGGGGCAAGGCCATGGAGCGATTTGAAAACCAGGATGAGAATTTTAAAATCAAGGTGTTGTTTAACTGGGAGACGATGTAGGTCAGCGAGTACAGGGAAGATGGGTGAGCGGGACTTGGTGCGAGTTAGGACATAGGCGGCAGAGTTTTGGATGGCCTCAAGTTTATGAAGTGTTGAACCAGGGAGGCCGGCCAGGAATGCATGGGAATAGTCAAGTCTAGAGGTAACAAAGGCATGGATGAGGGTTTCAGCAGCAGATAAGCTGAGGCAAGGGCGGAGACGGGGGATGTTAGAGGTTGAAATGGACGATCTTCGTGATGGAGCAGATATGAGTTGGGAAGCTCAACTCGTGATTAAGTATAACACCAAAGTTGTGAACAGACTGGGTCAACTTCAGACAATTGCCAGTGAGAGGGATGGAATCGGTAGCAAGGGAATGGAGTTCGTGGTGTGGACCGAAGACCATGGCTTCGGTCTTCCCGATATTTAATTGGAGGAAATTTCTGCTCATGCTGTGCTGGATGTCGGACAAGCAGTCTGACAGTATAGAGACAATGGAGGGTTTGAGAGAAGTGGAGGAGAGGTAGAGCTTGATGTCAGACAAGCAGTCTGACAGTATAGAGAGACAAGCAAGGGTTCGAGAGAGGAGGACGAGAGGTAGAGTTGGGTATCATCAGCGTATATGTAGATGAGAAATAGGAGGGGGCCAAGGATAGATCCTTGGGGGACACCAGAGGTAATGGAGCGGGATCAGGAAGAGAAGCCATTTCAGGTGATTCTATGGCTACGGCTGGAAAGATAGGAATGGAACCAGACGAGTGGAGTCCCACCCAGCTGGGTGATGCTGGAGAGGCGTTGGAGCAGAATTCAACCATGTCAAAAGCTGCAGTCAGGTTGAGAAGGACGAGGAGGGATAGTTTACCTTTGTCAGTCAATTAGGATGTCATTTTTGACCTTGGTAAGAGCCATGATCTAATTGAATGATGGAACAGACTAGAAGGGCTGAATGGTCTACTCCTTGTTCCTATGTTCCACTGATAAATGTAATAATACACATTTATCAAAAAAAAATCAGGGAAATAAGTATACAGTGAATTAAACTGAACTGACACAAGAAATTTAGAAAGTGACCAGAGGGTAATTGTGGAGACATTAATTTCAGTGTCCAGACAAAATGATTAAAAAGCCAATAGCTAAGATGTATAGAGTACAAGTATACAGAAGTTATGCTCAGGTTTTACAGTGTTCTGGTCAGATCACATTTGGAATACTGTGTTCAGTTTTTGTTATAGAAAATAGATATACAGTACTTGCATTAGAAAGGGTACTGAAAAGAAGAATAAATTTGATCCTATGGAGCAATCTTATCAATATTAAATAGTCCAGTTAAGGTAAACCCAGATTCGTACTTTGAAGTATGTGAGAGTAGGACCCAGAAACAAACTGAAGTAAGTGTAAAGTAAACTTAGAACAGATAACAGGGCAATTTCTTTGAATGTTGAGAAATAATCTACCAAACAAGGTAACAGGCAAAAGCAACTGTGTTATTTAATATACAATTAGATGGTATGAAGGGAGAGGTAATGTACTAGATGGAAGAGCTTCAAAGGGCCAAATGCCCTTGCCTCATTCTTGATTTTTCTTAAATGTGTCCATACTGTGCTTTAATTTTTAATCGTTGTCTCAAACATGCTGTTTATATATAAATATATCTGCTCATTAATCTGTGCCTATCCTTTCTGTAGGTATGCACTACTTATCTACATGTAATGGGCATACACAAATACATGCACACAACTCATCTAGGATCAGTAGCCAGCAGCATGTCATAATTAAACCCGAAAGTTATTTATCCTAAATTAATATCTCAACATGCAGCAATGTAAATGCATATTGGGAGACTTAAAATAGACATTCATCTGAAATGGGCAGTTTGAACCCAGTAAGCATTTCAGGAAGATTTGAAGCAATAAGTTGAGTTGTCCAAGAAGAATTGCAACTCTGTACTGCAAACAAAAGCAAACTTAAAATCTAGTTTGATTAAAGTTGCTAACTATTTTCAGTTAATGGGAGCTCTTCGTTCCTTGGAGGTGATCATAAAGTGGTTCTGCAGTGATATCTACACTTACCTGAGGTATGGTGAATATTCTGCTATAAAACTATATTGCTTGCGAATGTTTTCCTTTTCTCAGGTAAAAGTGGTCTGGATGATGAGAGTGCTGATGATGGTGAACCCAACCGATATGACCTGAATGATAGTTTTATTAACGATGAAGAAGAGGATCTGGATCCTACTGATGAAGATTCTGATTGGGAGCCAAGTTCAGATAGCAATGAAGATATTGATACACTAACAAAAGAAGCCAATAGATTTGTAAAGAATAAAAAATGAGACTTGTCTTTGCATTTTTTAAATTTTTGAGCGCGAATTGATTTTGTTTTCCTTCTATTTGCACTGAAAATAACATTTGTTGCTTGAGTTTCTTTTACAGTTTAGTATTACACTACTGTCGTCTTAATATTTGTCCTTATTTGTGTTAAATTTATCTCCTGGCAGTTTTAAATGATTGTTAGTTCACTTAATGAGCGAGCCCTGGAAATGTAATTTGAGCATTTTCAGTGTCTGCTGAAGGCATCTATGGGCAGTTAAGGGTATTATGAGAGCTTAAATGTTTACAACTGTGCTTGTTGCTAGGCAAACATTAAGGAGGGAAGGTTCACTATGTTGTAACTGTTTGCCCTTGCACTAGAGCAGATGAAGGGTTTATTTCTGATCCAGCTCTTTTGCAGCTTCTCCCCAGTAGCAGGCTAGGTGTTGTAGCACTAGAGTCCTCAGTCTTTGGAAATATGTTCGCGCAAAGCAAAGTCTGATTTTTTTTTTATTTAAAGACTGCAATAGCAGGTATGAAGAGAAAAACGAAGCAATAGAGTTTTACTGTGCAGCTAATGTCCAAATTTCTGTTGACTGATTCAGGCATGCTCACCAGAATAGAACTAAACTGCTTGTGCATAGTCATTTGCAAAGCAACACTGTCTTGGAATGGAGGGGGGTGGGGTGGGGAGAATACAAGTTTTGCTCCACAGCACATATGCTTTTGAATGGATTCACTGTCTGGATGCCTACCACTATTCTGACAGCAGATGTGCCCTGCTGCCTGTCTTCAAAAATCCAAACATCTGCAAAGCAATAAAAAAAAAATGTTTTAAAGAAAAAGTGCCATTGTGCGTGGCTAACGTCAACTGATCAGAAAATCTGATTCAATGTCACAAAGATACCCACAAATCATTGTGGTGCAGGAGGAATCCTGGGAATTTGAAAGTGGTGCTGCCTAATCTGACAGAACTGCCTCAAATAGAAACGGTTCTCCAAAACGCTGAAGAGTCCGATGCAAATGTTGGCAGTCGTCCTTTCCCGATGGCTGGTGTAGGTCTGAGCCAGCCAACAAGCAGCAACTGCATTACTGACTTGTGTGGGCTCCCTGCCCACCTGCACTTAGGAAAAAAGGGTGTTTGGCACCACCAACAACAGCATTCATATCTGTCACCAGCAGCCCTGCTTTACTGTCATTACAATGCTGCTACTAAAGTCTGGGCTGTTGCTGGTGATAGTGCTGTAGATTAATGGGGCCATAAAATTGACAGAAAAGGTAAATGGAATTCTTAATGTTAAATGGAATTTGATCTCAAAGTTGCTATTAACACTGATCGTTTCACATTGCAGTGGATGAAATTTTTTTTGCAAATTGAAAAATGTTCCCGAATTCAACCTTATTTACATGGATAGTGAATATCCAAGTAAAATATCACTTATGTAACCGCCCCCCCGGTAAATTTTCCCCTTCCTGTCATGTGATGCAAAGCACCCTCTTTCAGCCACATGGCAAAACTTAATGGCTATGGCAACAGTAGTAACAGATGATGTGATTGGACAGCAAATTTCAAATGAGATCTCAAAATGGAAACTTGCCCTGCTGGGACAAGCCCATGGCCTACCACTTAATGGCACTCCATTATTCAGACATCTGGTGCAATGTGCAGCCTCATTGCCCCATAACTGTTGATTTCAAATGGGCTCCTCCGTAATATGCACTGCGTGTAAATATACCAAAAAAGAATGTTTTTTGTTTTAACCCTACCTTTTGGCCTTATCTTGTAGATTGGCCTTATCTTGTAGATTGGATGTATATTTGAAATGATTCTTTACTTTTATAATGCAGATGTTTGTTTATATGAAATTGGCTTGGAAAATAATTGGTGTACAGATCTGGCAATATAATACACTTTTGTCTTGTGATTTCAGTTGTTTTATTGGCTTAATACTGTATATTAAATTTGATATGTTGGGCCTAGTGTTTCATTGGATACTCATTACAAGTACTGATTATGCCTGTAGTTGGCTTTTTAGTGATAAAGGTGCCACACTGTGTGACACAATAGCCACGAGAACCATCGTAACTGTAACCACGGTTACAAAATCATTCAAAATGCGTTCTGGATTTTTTTCATGCACCATTTTTCTTAATAACTGAAATTCCTAATGTCCAAAATAAGAGTTAAAACAAAATCATTTTTTAAAAATTGCATATTTGATAACATGATTACATTTATCTACTTTTGTGTCTTCTAATGCCTTCATTAAAGATTTTAGTTGAAAGTCTCAGTCTCTCCCAAAAGTCTACGTTTGGATTTAATCTTTTTGCCCAGAGCTATGTAATCTCAGCATGTGCAGTTTGCCTAATTTCCCAAGTTGCATCAGTCAACTTACACTGATGGAATATTTTTCTTTAGCTTGTAGCATTTTCTACTTAGTAGCTTTTCTTCAAATTTTGAAAAGCAAAAGAACAAATTTCAAAAACTTTATTGAAGCAAAATTTGTAAAGTTTTGTTTAAAAAAAAACTGATGCTGTGCGTTTCTCTGAGAATGATTCCTGATAACACACCATTTGTTTTATATTCTATAAACTTTCAAAAGTATATTAAACTAAGGGTCAACATGAGATTGGAGTTGGAGAGAAGGAGATCAGAGAGAGAGAATGTTTTCTTTAATGTTACTGTACTTTGATTTTCGAGGACATAACTGCCAGTCTGGGTCTGCAGCAGGTAGTGAGAGAACCAACAAGAGGGAAAAACATACTTGACCTCATCCTCATCAATCTACCTGTCGCAGATGCATCTGTCCATGACAGTATTGGTAGCAGTGACTACCGCACGGTCATTGTGGAGAGGAAGTCCCATCTTTACACTGAGGACACCCTCCATCGTGTTGTGTGGCACTACCACCGTGCTAAATGGGATAGATTTAGAACAGATCTAGCAGCTCAAAACTGGGCATCCATGAGGCACTGTGGGCTATCAGCAGCAGCAGCAGCAGAATTGTATTCCACCACAATCTGTAACCTCATAGCCCGGCATATCACTCACTCTACAATTACCATCAAGCCGGGGACCAACCTTGGTTCAATAAGGAGTGTAGAAGAGCATGCCAGGTGTACCTAAAAATGAGGTGCCAACCTGGGGAAGCTGCAACACAGGACTACATGCATGCTAAAAATCAAAAGCAGCATGCTATAGACAGGGCTAAGCGATCCCACAATCAACGGATCAGATCGAAGCTCTGCAGTCCTGCCACATCCAGTCGTGAATGGTGGTGGACCATTAAACAACAAACGGGAGGTGGAGGCTCCATGAATATTCCCATCCTCAATGATGGTGGAGCGTAGCACGTGAGTGCAAAAGACAAGGCTGAAGCGTTTGCAACCATCTTCAGCCAGAAGTGCCGAGTGGATGATCCATATCGACCTACTCCTGAACTCCCCACCATCACAGAAGCCAGTCTTCAGCCAATTTGATTCGATTCACTCCATGTGATATCAAGAAACGGCTGAGCGCACTGGATACAGCAAAGGCTATGGGCCCCAACAACATCCCAGCTATCGTGCTGAAGACTTGTGCTCCAGAACTAGCCGCGCCTCTAGCCAATCTGTTTCAGTACAGCTACAACACTGGCATCTATCCGACAATGTGGAAAACTGCCCAAGTATGTCTTGTCCACAAAAAGCAGGACAAATCCATCAGTCTATTCTCAATCATCAGCAAAGTGATGGAAGGTGTCATCAACAGTGCTATCAAGCGGCACTTACTCAACAATAACCTGCTCACTGATGCCCAGTTTGGGTTCCGCCAAGTTGACTTGGCTCCCGACCTCATTACAGCCTTAGTCCAAACATGGACAAAGGAGCTGAATTCCAGAGGTGAGGTGAGAGTGACTGCCCTTGACATCAAGGCAGCATTTGATCGAGTCAGCTGCTTCATCAATGACCTTCCCTCCAACATGAGGTCAGAAATGGGGATGTTTGCTGATGACTGCACAGTGTTCAGCACCATTCACAAATTCTCAGATAATGAAGCAGTCCATGCCCACATGGAACAAGACCTGGACGACATTCAGGCTTGGGCTGATAAGTGGCAGGTAACATTCACGCCAGAGAAGTGCCAGGCAATGACTATCTCCAACAAGCGAGAGTCTAACCACCTCCCCTTGACATTACCATCGCCAAATCCCCCACCATCAACATCCTGGGGGTCACCATTGACCAGAAACTTAACTGGACCAGCCACATAAATGCTGTGGCAACAAGAGCAGGTCAGAGGCTAGGTATTCTGTGCTGAGTGACTCACCTCCTGACTCCCCAAAGCCTTTCAACCATCTACAAGGTACAAGTAAGGAGTGTGATGGAATACTCTCCACTTGCCGGGATGAGTGCAGCTCCAACACTACTCAAGAAGCTCAACACCATCCAGGACAAAGCAGCCTGCTTGATTGGCACCCCATCCACCACCTTAAACATTCACTCCCTCCACCACCGGCGTACCGTGGCTACAGTATGTACCATCTACAAGATGCACTGCAGCAACTCGCCAAGGCTTCTTCGGCAGCACCTCCCAAACCCGCGACCTCTTCCACCTAGAAGGACAAGGGCAGCAGGCGCATGGGAACACCACCACCTCCAAGTTCCTCTCCAAGTCACACACCATCCTGACTTAGAAGTATATCGCCGATCCTTCATCGTCGCTGGGTCAAAATCCTGGAACTCGCTACCTAACTGGGAGTACCTTCAGCACACGGACTGCAGCGGTTCAAGAAGGCGGCTTACCATCACTTTCTCATTGGCAATAAATGCTGGCCTTGCCAGCGACGCCCACACCCCATAAATGAATTTAAAAAAAAATGACAATGTTAATAATGTAAAGCTGTGAGATAGATTCTAATTTCTAACACATGAGACAAGAGAGGACCAGAGATAGAAGGGCAGACAGGCAATTTTGCATTTAAAACCAAACAAAGCCTCTTTGAAGTAAACTGGGTTGAAGGGGGAGGAGGAACACCCACTCTTCGGGGGGCTGGGGAGTGATGGACGGATTGGAGCGGGGTGGGGTGTGGAGGTTACAGGGGTTGAGTTGGTAGTTCAAACGAGAACAGATAGGAATAGTTGTAGGAGTGCCAGGATGGTAAGAAGGGGAATGGGTCAAGTGAGGGTAAATGGGTAGGGGATACAATGTGAGCCAGAAGGTGAGGGAAGATTGAGGGATGGGAAGGAAGTAGCTAAGGGCTACATTTTCCCCACAATTCCTTCCACAAAGAGAAACAAAAGGATAGGAACAGGAGTAGACAGTTCAACCCATGGAGCCTATTTCGCTATTCAATTATATTATGGTTGATCTATACCTCAACTCCATTTACCCATCTTTACTCCATAGCCCTTAATTCTCTTTTCAGTTGACCCAACCCCCACAGCCTTTTGGGGAGAGAGTTCCAGATTTCCACTACCCTTTGTGTGAAAAAGTGCTTTCTGCTTTCAATTCTAAGTGACCTAGCTGTATGAGATTATGCCTCCTTATTCTGGTTTCTGCCAGAGGAAATAGTTTTTCCTGTCCTCATAATTTAAGCCTGGTGAATCAGCGCTGTACCCCCTGCAAGACCAATATATCTTTCCTGAGGTACAGTGCCCAAAACTGGACCTAGTACTCCAGATGGAGTCTGACCAAAGCTCTATAACTGAAACATAATTTCCTCACTTTTGTATTCCAACTCCCTTGAGATAAAGGCTAACATTCCATTAGCCTTTTTGATTACTTTTTGAACCAATGCACTAGCTTTTAGTGATTTATGGACATCCAAATTCCTTTGCTCCTCCACAGCTCCTAGTCTCACCATTAAGAAAATATCCAGAAATGTCTTTCAAAGATCCAAAGTGGATGACCTCACACTTCTCCACTTTGAGCTTTATCTGCTATAGTTTTGCCAACTCACTTTGTGTCCCGTTGTAACTTCCTGCTCCCACCTACACAACTTACTGTGCCTCCTAACTTAATGTCATCCACAAACTTAGTTATGCAACTCTATTCATTCATCCACGTCACTTTGATGAAACATTCCCTTTATCCCTACTTTCTATCTCCTACCTCCCAACCAATTACCAGCCCATATCACAAGGTTACTTCCAATTCCGTGCACTTTTATTTTTGCGAACAATCTCTTGTGTGGAATCTTATCAAATGTCTTCTAGAAATTCATACAGATGACATCTATACACACTACCCTATCCACCATGCTAGTGACCTTCCCAAAAAATTCAACTAGGTTAGTCAGACATGACCTACCCTTCATAAATCCATGCTGAGTCTCTGATCAGCTCACACTCGTGTTCGGCAAGAGGGGAGAGAGGAGGAAATCTTGGGCAGAGGAGGCCTTGGGGGGGGATGAGCTGGGCCCAACGGTCGCTCTTACCCTGATGATATGTGACAGGTCTGTAGTTACCCAATTTCTCCTTCCCTCCTTTCTTAAATAATGGAGAGTAGTAATAGTAATTGCAGCATTCTAGAAATCTGAATCCCTCCCTTCTACACCATCCTTCCAGCCACGCGTTGACAATCCTAATCTTTCTCTCCCTATCTGGCCCCCCACGTGGCACCGGGAATAAACCAGAGATTACTGCCCTGGAGGTTCTGCTCCTGAATCTAGAACTTAATTCCTTGAAATCCCTAATCTATCTATGACATTGGTTCCCACGTGAACCATAATATCTGGCTGCTCACTCTCCCATTCCAGAACCTTTTGTATTTGTCCTGTGATGTTCCAAACCCCAGCACCTGGGAAGCAATGTACCATTCGGGACTTTGGATCACATCTACAAAGTTAAAAGGGAGAGTTGCAGCACAGAAGAGAGCAAGAAACAGCTTCACAAAGACATCAGAGAGAGATAAGTGAGTGACCATATTCTTTGACATACTGAGTACAACACCATGGGAGATTGACTAGTTACTAATTAAACACAGATGAACACACAGGAGCAGTTCACCTTAATGAAAATTGATTTTAAAACAAAATTATGTTTAGCTCCTGATCTAACAATTCTATCCCTTTTATTTTTCTGCTCAGTGGAAAGTTTGAAGCTTATTATGGTATGCTTAATGCACCTTCAAACAGCTTTAATGCAGTACAAATCTTGACAAGTCCAGTCAAATGTAAAATTTTACAATTAGTTTTTGTATGTATAAAACCTAGAAAATCTATTACTTTACAAGGTTACTCCCAATTGGATTTGATTCCTGAGTACTTGCACTTTGGTCTGCTTTCTTTGACATTCACTGAAATTTCCCGTTAATGGTAATAAAGGAAAGGATTTGCATTTCTACAGCTCCTTTCACAACCTCAGGTCGTCCCAAAGTGCTTTACTGCCATTTAAGTACTTTTTTAAAAGTGTTGTCGGCAGCCAATTTGCCAACAGCAATGTCCCGCAAACAGCAAGGAGTTAAATGAGAAGATACAGTCCCCACAGCGTATAACGGGTGCATTCAACAACAACTTATATTTATATAGTGCCTTTAAAGTAGTAAACATCCCAAGGCGCTTCACAGTAGCATTATTGAATGAAATTTGACCAAGCCATATAAGGAGATGTTAGGGCAGATGACGAGAAGCTTGGTCAAAGAGGTAGGTTTTAAGGAGCGTCTTAAAGGAGGAAAGAGAGATTTAGGGAGGGAATTCCAGAGCTTCGGACCTAGGCAGCTGAAGGCACGGCCACCAATGGTGGAGCAATTAAAATTCGTGCGAACATGATTTGCCCTCTATACGTGATGGCCGGTATAACGTGACCAGGTTAGTCCCAACAATTTTAATGGTATCCCTAATGTTTTCACCTCTCTCCCCAACCCAATACCAAGAGCGAGATAATTTCACAACAAGGAAGTAAGAAAGGAAACAGATGGACTTCTAAACATGGTTTTGAGTCTCAGTCTGACTTCATGGGTGGCTGTCTGATTATCCTTGGAAGCTGGAGCAAAAACACCTAGTAGCCTAGTGTTGAATTTGTTGAAAAGTATACAGCACCAGTATAATTTAATTTGCTGTATGTAGATTCAGTTGTTCCTAGGTTTCTGTACTTACTCTGCTGGATCAGAACCCGGTGTCTGAGAAATTAATTAAAACATTGATTACAGTTTAACTGGTGTATGCAAAATCTAAACTGTGAGAAGTCACACAACACCAGGTTATAGTCCAACAGTTTTATTTGAAATCACAAGCTTTCGGAGCGCTGCTCCTTCGTCAGGTGAAGTCACTTTGGACTATAACCTGGTGTTGTGCGACTTCTCACATTTGTCCACCCCAGTCCAACACCGGCATCTCCACATCATAAATCTAAACTGATTGACGTGGAAATTATCGTAGATTAAAGACCTGGAATCGTTTAAGAGGTGGCCAGACTGTCATGTTAATTTCAAAACAGATCCGAAAAGTGTCCAGCTCAGCAAGACGCAGCAGTGGCAGGAGTTCTAGAGGCCACGGGGAATTAGGATTTAATAACAGGTAACAGTAATTGCATTTAAACAAGGTGCGAACAGCTACTTAACTGCCCAAATAAGACGGCCTGTTTAACATATCAACATAATACAGTTTAAGCGGCGCCATTGTAATTGACGCCGATGGTGATGGCAAATTATCAGTGCCATTTGCCCAATATAGGCAGCTGCCCGGGATGGTGTAAGTGGTGGGGATTGTAATCTGTTTTAGTGATGTTGGTTGAGGGACAAAAAAGAAAAGATTGGGGACACAATAGAATGAAGCGAACCTGTGACTTCAGGGTGTCACACGTTGGTGCTTTAATCTGCGGTTCTACTGTGCTCCACATCTGTGTGCTTTTTTAAATATATTTTCTTGATACTTTTCCCCTCCTCCTCCACATAGCATTTACTCATTGGCGGGCTGTGGTACCCTGGTGATCAGGCTCCCGCCAGCATGTCGCCTAAGTGGCCATTATTTATGCCTGAGTCTTGC
Source organism: Squalus acanthias (assembly GCA_030390025.1). Classification (NCBI taxonomy): domain Eukaryota; kingdom Metazoa; phylum Chordata; class Chondrichthyes; order Squaliformes; family Squalidae; genus Squalus; species Squalus acanthias. The sequence continues at coordinate 73,106,533 of CM059436.1, forward strand.
TAGTGAGTGTTGGCAGGCAATTTAACCATCGGAGCATCACAATGGATCCTCTTTTCCACCTGATATACAAATAAATGCACTTTCAGTAAGATTGTCTGAACATCAGAAGTGTTAATCCTGAATCATTTTCCCCTCTTCTCTTAACTTGGAGTTCTACGGCCCATTGAAATGTCCTCTCACCTGGCTGATATCAGCAAACTTAGAACTGAGCACAGCCTGAACATGACTCGGTATCACACACCCAGCAGTCTAACCCACTGAGCCATTGGCAGAGCAGGAGACCACTTCTGTTGTATAAATTGTAAACTACTTTTTAAAAATATAATTGGGCTGGTGATTTTGTATCTACTTTCAAGCTAAAACTGTTATTAAAGTGCACAAATTGTTTTTTTGTAAATATAGTCTAGTTGTTAAACGAAACATTGAGTGGAATACATTTAAAAGTGTCACTAATTAGTGTACTGATGCAGATATAAGTTCTTTTCGATAATCCACTATCATTTAAAGTCTGATCTTACTTCAGCCTCAATCAGATGAGGGTCCCAGACAGGCTCAACACACACTAATCCCAACACGGCAATTTATCCCAAGGTTCTAAGAAAGATATGAGACTAGATTTAGGAAATGCTGATAGTAGTCATGAAGGAGTCGAAGAATGGCAGCGAAGTCCCACTAGGCTGGAAATAAGCCAATGGCCCCGATATTTACTACAGGAGCAGGTAGATTTAGAGGTTGTTGGGGGTAGAGATTGGAGGGCAAGTGCATGGTTGAGAGGGTCAGGAGTGATCGTGGGGAGGTCAAAGATCGCGGAGATCGGTGATGGGGGGGAGGTGTCGGGGGGAGATCACAGAGGTGGGGCGGGGGCGCTTAACAGGGTTTGCTTGTTGGACCGAGGGGGAAACACTCCTGCTCCTTCTGGCCCACAAACAGGGCTGTAAATGCGCTTACCTGATGTATCCAGCTCTTCTTGCCTCCTTTTACCTGCCGGGTTTCCCGAGGCCCAGGAAACCTGGCCTATATGGGTTTAAAAATAGAAATCATGTTAAAATGAAGGCACGCAGCCTCCTTAAATGGTTTCAATGACCGACCCGCCTCCTGAGAGCGGATTGGTTGCCCGCCCCTTGTCCCGCGTCCGTTAACGCTAGAAGTTGGTGGGTTCGAGGCGTGTTGGGTTCCTGTTTCAGGTTTTTTTACACCCAGCCCAAACCCACCCCTTTTTTGGGGTTAAAATGAGCCTCAAAAGAGGTAACAAAATAGACCCAAACAATTGCAGGCCCATTAATTTTACATCATGTAAAATAATGGAACCAATCACCAAACGTGGGGATTACAAGTACGAGACTAATCTAGCTAAAACAAACAATACAGTTTTAGGAGATGTACCTGCCTGACCACCGCCCTTGACTTTTTTGAGGATGCGGCTCTCCAAGCAGACTGCAGTCCAATGAAGTGGTGTGACTAGACTTCCAGATAAAAGGCTGCTACAAGAGCTTAAAGTGTTGGATTTCAAGGCCACACCTGAAATGGATATAAAATTGGCTAAAGAATGAGAACCAGTCAGTTCTCGTTAGGAGCTTGATGGCAGGGGAGGAGAAACAAGTCATGACTGGAATGCCCTAGGAATTGGTTTTGGGATGTTTACTGTTTTGAATTTACATGAACAAATTTGTGACGTTCACAGATGATACTCAAATGAATGTAGGTGACAGTCAAGACTGGTCGACAGTCAAAATAAGCTAAAGAAATTCAATATGGATCAGTGTAAAATATTGCACAATGGGAGAATAAATGAGCGCGATGCGTACTCCACAAGTGATGTTGAAATCGCTAAGCATAAAACTGGAAGAGATCTCGAGTGGAGCAAACATCAGGCTAGAAGTTCGGGCCCCAGGATACAATCCCTTTGACTGAATGGAGAGACTCGAGGTGCCCCCGATATTGCGCCTCAGGCTTCATTTCCATCGAGCCGGTGAGCTGCGGAGAGGAACAGGCAGCTCGCTGGCGAAGATCAGGCAACTGCGGTGTCGCAGTGGCCCTCAGGGTGAGTGAGCAAGGTGAAGGCAACAGCGAAGGGGGGGTCATTCGGGTCGGGAGGTAGTGGTGGCGGGGGAGAGGTGTCCATCGTGTGGGGGGAAGGAATTGTGTCTATCGATTGCGGGGGGGGGGGGGGGGCGCCTTGAATGTTAGGTCAGGAGGAGAACTCCTACTCTTCCTGGTTCATATTCAGGTAAATACATTTTACACACTTACCTTGTTGGTTGCGATAATGACCACCTGTTATGCCACATATAGGCCTGGTTTTCCTGAGTGCCAGCTGCCCCGGGCAAACCAATATTGCAGTGGGGGGTGTCAAACAGGCGTTAGACTCCTTCTTTCCATATGCAGAGGGACTAATGCCTGTTTCTGCTGTGGGCATTGCACGCCGATATTTTGGCCTTTACCAATATGGCGGGTGGTGCATTTCCAGCTCGTAATGAGTGAGCGCTTCCTGCCCGCCATACTGGAGGCTTACGAGGCTGTTTAGTGCCTGAGAAATGGGTGCCGCGCGACCAGATTTCTAGGTCATGGTTCTTAACATGTAGTCACTATGGAGCAGTAATCAACAAAGAAAATATAATGCTGAACTATAGCATAAATCTGTAGTGTACAAGTTGGGAACTGTCATGCTAAAATTGTACAGTGCTGTGGTCAGACTGTATCTTTAGCGTTGTGTCCAGTTTTCACCAAGACACAAGGGAAACATTCATGCCCTGAAGGTAGTGCCTTCAGTTGCCTGGACCCTAAGCTCTTGAATTCCCTCCCTAAACCTCTCTATCTCGCCCTCCTCCTTTAAGATGCTCCTTAAACCTACCTCTTTGACCAAGCTTTTGGTCACCTGTCCTAATATCTTCCTTTGTGGTTTGGTGTCAAATATTGTCTGATTACGCTTCTGTGAAGCACCTTGTGACTTTTACTACATTAAAGGCGCTATATGAATGCAAGTTGTTGTTGAGGTACATAAGACAACAAATGGTACAGGGGTTAATCTGGAACATTACTTCAAAGTGAATCGATAGGGTAGGATAAGAGGGCACAGGTTCAAAATGGTGAAAGGCATATCGGGACTGAGTTCTTCATTCAAAAAGTGATCAATACTTAGAATGGATTTCTCAGTAGGATAGTTGGAGAGACATTTAAGGAGACTGTAGGCTTTTCCAGATGGATGAGCTAAAATGGCCTGAAGAACCTTTTTCTGTATTTATGTTGTGAATTAGACGACAGCTGTGTCAATTTCTTTTGCTTTGCTGTACAATGGAACTAGATATCTGCTGAAAGTTGTTGAGCACTATTTTACCCAAAAAGCTCTGCCTTTGTTTAAAATAATTAATCAACTGTTGATAAATAAGGCAGGTAAACTAAAAAAAAAACTTGCATTTGTATAGCGCCTTTCATAACCCCAGGACGTCCCAAAGCGCTTTACAACCAATGAAGTACCTCTGAATTGTAGTCACTGTTGTGATGCAGGAAACACAGCAGCCAATTTACGCAAAAACAGCAATGAGATAATGGCCCGATAATCTGTTTTTGTGATGTTGATTGAAGGATAAATATTGGCCAGGACACCAAGGAGAACTCCCCTGCTCTTCTTTGAAATAGTGGCCGTGGGATCTTTTACATTCACCCGAGAGGGCAGACGGGGCCTCGGTTTAACGTCTCATCCGAAAGAGCTTAATCTTTGATGTGTACCCTGTGAACCCACTATGTTACCTGTTGCATCCTATCTGAGATATTCTGATATATTTAATCGAGAAAAATATAAATAAGGGCCCCATCTACTCTCTCAGGTAGACATAAAAGATCCCATGGCACTATTTCAGTGAAGAGCAGGGGAGTTATCCCTGATGTCCTGGCCAATATTTATCCCTCAATCAACATCACTAAAACAGATTATCTGGTCATTCTCACATTGCTGTTTGTGGGAGCTTGCTGTGTGCAAATTGGCTGTCACGTTTCCTGCATTACAACAGTGACTACACTTCAAAAATACTTAATTGGCTGTAAAGTGCTTTGGGCCGTCCTGAGTTGGTGAAAGGTGCGATAGAAATGCAAGCCTTTTTTCCTTTTAATTCAATCACAATTACATTATTATGGGAGTGTTACTGGTACTTTGGGGTTTGAATTATGTTCATATGGAAACTGATTAATCTTATGTTTGTTTAGCTACATCCCCAATCTTGCACCTTACCGTTTCTGGGCAATGGAACAAGATGCACAGGAATACGTTGGGGTCGGTGGTCTGGGGTGCAGGTAGATATGAAATTCCTAGGGGGGGGGAGGCAGGAATTTGGGAAAAGACCTGGATCTGCTGGTTTTTCGTCCCTTTTAAAACGCGTCCCGTATTCCACCAGAAATGAGGGTGGGAGGAAGAATCGCCCACCCTATAAACTGCAAGCACGTATATGCCGACAGGAGTGGGGTTGGAGGCAGTGAGTTGTGGGGGAGGGGACGTTAAAAACTTAAGGGAAGCATTTTGGAGAGAAGACCACGGTCAGCGGACCCATTCGTTTCAGTTCATCAGGGGCAGCAGGATGGGCCTTAATGCTCCAGTGACAGTGTCCACTAATTGGGCTGAGAGTGAAGCTGAAGCTGCTATCGACCTGAATGAAGGTTGTTCAGGCTGTCGTCTTGTTTATCTGTATTCCCATCATATCCTGGCCCTTGGAAAGAGGGCACAACTCAGCTGTCTATCATGCTGTCTTCTTAATGCTTGCAGAAACATTACGCAGTCACAATATTGCAGAGGCAAGAGTTTGCTCCCGTCTTCACGCTGAGAGAAGCTCTTTATTTTCCATCAGGCACCAGCTAGTAGAATCAGCACTGACAGCAGGAGAGACAGGCCTCGATGGCAGTAGCTGATTCGGTTTAAAGAGGACAACACATATAGATAAAAGAAAAAAATATATCTTCTGGTTTTAATATATTCTTAAGCATTGCAAATCTTGAAAGTGTAGAATAACCTCACATATCGAAGCCGAGGCGAGAGAGAGAGGCTGGGTGGAGCGACAGGAAATAGCGGGGCTGGAGAAAATTACAAAACATTGTATAATGAGCGGAAACAGCAGAGACAGAATTAAAGTCATATTGGAACTAATTGGCTGGAGATGTACAGAAAAGATGGGGGGAGATGATTAGAGCTAAGAGGAAGGGCCAAGTGGTGGGGAAGAGTGAGGAGAACAAGACTCAGCACTAGACTTACAATTGCTGCTGCTTTCTAGCCGTCTGTTGTGTGGGCACCAGAGCAAAGGAACAGGACATGTTCACATGTGCCCAGCATGACTGAGTAGTTGAGAGAGTTCATAGAATCATAGAATAGTACAGCACAGAAGGAGACCAGGCGGCACATCGAGTCTGCACCGGCTCTTTTGAAGAGCAATTCAGTTAGTCCCACTTCCCGCTCTTTCCCCATATCCCTGCAATTTTTTCTCCTTCAAGTATTTATCCAATTCCCTTTTGAAGGCTACCAATTAATCTGTTGAAAGAAAGGTGCAGCAGTATCACCTAATGGTGAGGGGCTTGTCATTACTGCAGGGCAGGCAAATGTTGACATAGGGTTTATTCCGTTATAGAATCGTAGAGTCAGAGTTATACAGCACAGAAAGAGGCCCTTTTGCCCATCGTGTCCGCGCCGGCCATCAAGCCCTGTCTATTCTAATCCCATTTTCCAGCACTTGATCCATAGCCTTGTATGCTATGGCGTTTCAAGTGCTCATCTAAATGCTTCTTGAATGTTGTGAGGGTTCCTGCCTCTACCACCCTTTCAAGCAGTGAGTTCCAGATTCCAACCACCCTCTGGGTGAAAAAGTTTTTCCTCAAATCCCCTCTAAACCTCTAACCCCTTACCTTGAAACTATGCCCCCTGGTTATTGACCCCTCTACTAAGGGGAGAAGTTCCTTTCTATCTACCCTATCTATGCCCCAATCAGGTCCCCCCTCAGCCTTCTCTGCTCTAAGGAAAACAACCCCGGCCTGTCCAGTCTCTCTTCATAGCTGAAGCGCTCGAGCCCAGGTAACATCCTGGTGAATCTCCTCTGCACCCTCTCCAATGCAATCACATCCCTCCTATAGTGTGGCGACCAGAACTGCACACAGTATTCCAGCTGTGGCCTAACTAGCGTTTTGTACAGCTCCATCATAACCTCCCTGCTCTTATATTCTGTGCCTCGGCTAATGAAGGCAAGTATCCCATATGCCTTTTTAACCACCTTATCTACCTGTCCTGCTGCCTTCAGGGATCTATATACATGCACACCAAGGTCCCTCTGATCCTCTGTCCTTCCTAGGGTCCTACCATTCATTGTGTATTTCCTTGTCTTGTTACTCCTCCCAAAATGCATCACCTCACACTTTTCAGGGTTAAATTCCATTTGCCACTGTTCTGCCCATCTAACCATCCCATCTATATCATCCTGTAGCCTGAGGCTTCCCTCCTCGCTATTTACCACTCCACCAATTTTCGTGTCATCTGCGAACTTACATGATCATACCTCCTACATTCATATCTAAATCATTAATGTACACTACAAACAGCAAAGGACCCAGCACCGATCCCTGCGATACACCACTGGACACAGGCTTCCAGTCACAAAAACAACCTTCGACCATCACCCTCTGCCTCCTGCCACTAAACCAATTTTGGATCCAATGTGGCAAATTGCCCTGGATCCCATGGGCTCTTACCTTCTTGACCAGTCTCCCATGTGGGACTTTGTCAAAAGCCTTACTGAAGTCCATGTAGACTACATCAACTGCACTACCCTCATCCATACACCTAGTCACCCCACGAAAAATTCAATGAAATTGGTCAGACATGATCTCCCCCTGACAAAGCTATGTTGACTATCCCTGATTAATCCCTGCCACTCCAAGTGGAGACAAATTCTGTCCCTCAGAATTTTTTCCAATAATTTCCCTACCACTGATGTTAGGCTCACTGGCCTGTAATTCCCTAGTTTATCCCTACTACCCTTCTTGAACAATGGTACTAAGTTCGCTGTTCTCCCTAAGCGGGAGACACAGAACCGCGCAGAGACGCAGTGCTTCCTTTTGTCCCAGAAGAAGTCGATGAGCATCTTCTGTATCTTGGCGACAAACGCAGGGGGAGGGATCAAAGTGACCAACCGGTACCACAACATGGCGGCCACCAGCTGGTTTATGACCAGCGCTCGACCCCTGTAGGACAACACTCGGAGCAACATCGTCCAGCGTCCTAGGCGAGCGGTGACTTTGGCCTCCAGCTCTTGCCAGTTCGCCGGCCAGGTGTCCTCGGCAGGGCCGACGTAGACTCCCAAGTAGAGGAGGTGCGTTGTGCTCCAGGCGAAGGGCCTGAACTCCTCCGGCAGGGAGTCCGCCCGCCACTGGCCCACCAGGAGTCCAGAACATTTCTCCCAGTTGATCCTGGCGGAGGATGCGTCCGAGTAAATCTGCTGGCATTCTCGCATCCTCCGCAAGTCGACGGGATCCGTGACCATGAGGAGCACGTCATCGGCGTAAGCCGAGAGGACGACCTCCACGCCCAGGCCCTTGCAGAGCCAGTCCCGTCAACCTCTTCCGCAAGAGGCGCAGGAAAGGCTCCACGCAAACGGCGTATAACTGACCGGACATGGGGCATCCCTGACGTAGCCCCCACCCGAAGCGAAGTGGCGCCGTCAAAGACCCGTTAACTTTAATCACACACTCCGCGGCGGCGTACAGAAGTCGGATCCGGGCGACAAAATGCATCCTGAGCCCGAATACGTGCAGAGTTCCGAAAAGATACTCATGATCCACCCTGTCGAACGCCTTCTCCTGATCCAGGGAAAGGAAGGCGACCGACAGACCAGCCCTCTGGGAAAGGTGGACCAGGTCCCGGACCAGATGGATGTTGTCGTGGATTGTCCGGCCCGGGACCGTGTAGGACTAGTCGGGGTGGATCATGTGGGCCAGCATGGTGCCAAGGTGGGCAGACATGGCCCTGGCAAAAATTTTATAGTCCGTGCTGAGGAGGGTGACCGGGCGCCAGTTTAAGAGGCGGAGATCACCCCTCTTGGGCAGCAGGACGATGACCGCCCTGCGCCAAGAGATGGGCATCTCCCCGGTCGCCAGACTTTCCCCCAGGACCAGCGCGTAGTCGCCCCCCAAGACGTCCCAGAACGCCCTGTGGAACTCCACTGTCAGCCCGTCCAGCCCCGGGGACATTCCCCTCGTGAGCTGGCCGAGGGCGCCGGTCAGCTCCGCCAAGCTTAGCGGAGCGTCCAATTCTTCGGCGCCCTCCGGGCCGAGCTTCGGCAGGTCCTCCCACAAAACTCTGTGCGCATCCTCCCTAACGGATCCGGAGAGAACAGAGCCCCGTAATAGGCCCGGGTCTCCTTGCTGATCCCCTCCGCATCCGAGACCAGAGATCCGTCGTCGGCCAGCAGCCCCAAGAGCTGCTTACGGACCCCTCGTCTTTTTTCCAGCGAGTAGAAGAAGGGGGAGCCGCGGTCCAAGTCCCGGAGGAACTGGATCCGCGACCTCACGTACGCGCCTCGGGACCCGACCAGCTGCAGGTCCTTCAGCGCGCCCTTCTTCTCCTCGTACACCTTCCGCAGGGCCGGGTCTTCGACGACTTGACCGAGACGGGACTCCAGGTCGAGCACCTCCCTCTCCAACCGCCCGACCCGGGCCTCCCGCCTCTTGGTCGACCCCTTCGCGTACTCTTGACAGAAGAGACGGACGTGAGCCTTGCCCACGTCCCACCATAGCCTCGAGGAGGGGAAGCCCCCCTGCTTCCTTCTCCAGTCGGCCTAGAACCGACTAAACGAATCCTGGAACCGCTCGTCCTCCAGCAGCAGGTTGTTAAAATGCCAATACGCGGACCCCCCCGGCGCCCGCAACGGAGCGAGCTCCGCCCACACCAGGTGGTGGTCCATGCACAGCACCGGCCGCATGGAAGCCGCCGGAACGCAGGAGACGTATGCCCGGGAAATATAAAGGCGGTCGATTCTGGACCTTCCTCCTCCAGACCTCACGCTAGTGAAGGCGCTGGAGTCGGGATGGAGATTTCGCCAGACGTCCACCAAGTCGAAGGACCCGACCAGGTCCCTCAACTTCACCGTCGCCGCCAGGCTTCGCGGAGGACCCGACCGGTCCCACGCCTCGAGGGTACAATTGAAATCCCCCCCGAGGATGACGCACTCGCCGACGTCGATGGTGCCCAGAAAAGCGGACAATTCTTCGAAGAAGCGCACTTTCTGCGCACCGGCCTGGGGGGCGTACACGTTCACTAAATGGAGCGGCACGCCCCCCAGGCCAACAGTGACCTGGAGCAAGCGGCCCGGCATATGCTCCTTGACCCCCAAGATCTCCGGCTGAAAATGCGGGGCCAGCAAGATGGCCACCCCACCGGAACTGTTGGAGAGGTGACTCATGCTGACCCCTCCTCGCCACTCCAGGAGCCACGTGGCCTCGTCTCCCGGAACGGTGTGAGTTTCCTGCAGGAAGCACACCGCATGCCTCCCTTCCCGAAGGACCGAGAAGTTATTAAATCTACGGCACGCCTCTCTGCTGCCGTTGATGTTGAGGCTGGCTATGGTTATCTTCATGACAAGAGCATAGTGCAACCTCTACCTTACTCTAACGGGAGGAGGGAGCGCGGCCGCTAGTCGACCGCCACTCCCTTCTAAGCCCAGCGAGGAACTTCCGGATCCGACGCCGCTCGGCCGGGCCCACGGCACCGTCTGCGCCCATGGTTTGGACGACGGCGCGGACAGAGTAAACGAGCAGCGCCAGATCCGACCATTTATTAATGGCCAGCCGGATTATATCCTGGCGACTCTGGCCCATGGCCACAAAGTCCCAGAGTTCCACAACGGGGATGAGGGGGGACTCGGAGGGGGGCACGAGGGTATCCGCCGCCTCACTGGCGACGGATTCCATGTCATCCTCAGTGTCCTCCGCCGGGTCCCCGTCCTCCTCCAGGGGGTCGCCATCGGCCGGCCCTACCTCTGCCCCGATCCCACCCCCAGGATCGGCGGCAGAGGAGTCTTCCCTGGGCTCCTCCAGAGGCGCCGGGTCAGGAAGCTGCGGCGGCTCAGGGCCCCCCTCCGCCCCCGGCACCGGGGTGCGCTGGGAAACCTTGGAGTACATTAGTGCCAGTTCCCCCAACACCCCCGGCGGAGATGGAGTCAGGGGGCCTTCCCCTTCACCGCCACCATCCTCTGACCCAGCGAACCGGGGACCTTGATTAAATTGCTCAACCAGGTCGAGCAGCACCTGGGAGTAGTCTTGACCGTTTACGGCGGGCTCAGCCTCATCGGCCTTGCCTGCCCCGGTCCCCAGGATGCCCGACCTGGCGAGAAACAATGGTTCAGTATATAGTTCCTCGGCCCCGCTCATGAGCAGGGTCTCTTCCCCATCCCCGGGAGGCACAGGCTGGACAGACTCATCTGTCGTACCCTCCCGGGGGACAGGCGACTCCTGCCGGATGACGGTGTCGGTGGGGGGGGGCGCAGCACCCGTGGCGAGCGACGACTCCCCTTGCGAGGGGGGACCCTGTTCCTCGCGGTCGTCCTCCTCCTCCAGGGCGTTGCGCCTCCTTTTCAGTGTGAAGGGACATGGAGGTTGGGAGATCTCCATGTGTACCGAGGCCTCCACCTCCGCTCCCTCCTGTCGAACGGTTTGCTCGGGTCTCTCGGGCCCGGGTCCGGCCGCAGGTCTTGATTTTGCCACCTTGGTGGTTGCGGCCGCAGGCCCGGGCACAAGGCCCCCCGCACTCTCGAGCACCGCCGTTACCTGCGCAAGGCACGGGGGCATAAGCCCGGGTAGCTCATCCTGTACGTCAAGGGGACCCGCCTGAAGGTGTTTACTTTTCCTCCGCACCTTCCTTCCGATCGGACGCTCCCCCTCCCCTCCGCCGGAGCCCACGACGGCGTTGACCTCCGGCTTCGACCGCGCATCGGGTGTCACGGTCGCGCGACAGAAACGGGGGGAGGAGCAGCGGCGGCGCCAGCCTTGGCCGCCTCAGATGTTTTGGAGGCGGGGCAGTTCTTATGTGCCCCACCTCCTTGCAGGCGTGACACCGCACACCGTCCGACGTCCAGAAGACACGGTAGGCGGTCCCCTCGTGTTGGACGACAAACGCGCCTTCTGTGTCCTCCTCCCGCAACAGCTGGATAAACAGCTGGCGCCGGAAGGAGAAGACGTGCTGGAGGCTGGCCTCCGTGCAGACGAGCGGGATCGGATTAATCCCCGACCTCACCTCCCCCAGTTGACGTAGGTGGGGGAGGAGGAGCTCAACTGGAACAAAGGGCGGGACGTTTGATAGTACGATTCGCTGCGCGGTGGCCTTAAGCGGATCCACCGGCAGGAAGGTCCTGCCCACGGTGAGCCCCTTCGTGACGGCCAGGGACACTGCCCACTCCGACCCCAGGAAGAACACAGCCTTACCGTACATTTTAGAGGCCGCTACGATGGCTGAGGGGTCGACTACCCCAGCCATGGCTTTAACGCAAGCCTCTATGGTCATGTTGGGGTGAGTGTAGCTCTTCACCCCCAGCTTTTTGGTCAGTAACCTGAAAGGCGACGGGGTAGCAGAAGCAGCGGGACCAGCTGTGGCCGTGGCTGCCACACCCGCGTACGACCTTGCTTGCCCCGTCGCCGGCGAAGATGTGCTCGCCATACTGAGGTGGTATGAAGGGCTACACCCACCCCAAGTCACAGGCCGGGTGATGGTTGAAAAGGCCTTGGGTTTTTTTTGTCTTTTCCCCAAGCAGAGGGGGTTGTTTTAAGAGTGAAGGCACACCTCTCCCTTTGATGATTGGAATTGGGAGAGGGGCCTTCTCCCCTCTGCTCAATTGGGTAATTAATAATAGAGGTGCCTCGTTAGAGAGAGAGAGAGAGAGAGGGGGTGGGAAGGAGGGAGGCCGCAGGGGCCTGTTCGCCACTCAGGATAGTGGGTAGGTGGGTGCTTCCAGGGGGGGCACTCTCCGATGTTAATTATAGTCTTTGTTGATGTTCTTCTGGTGGGGGGAGAAGATGTCTTCACCTGGGAAAATAAAGCTGGAGATGCCCAGGCTCAGTCCACCACCAGGTCTTAACGATGTTCTAGATGGGGAAATAGATTCCCAGGTGAAGCAATAAGCAAGGGGTGCTTGTTGATGGTGTGTGCGGCCTAGTTATTAGCAAGAGCCACACACACCAACACACACCCCTTGTTATCCCGGTCTTCTCCTTCTTCTTTCCTCCCCCCACCTCAAATACAAAGTCTTTTGGAGAGTGCCCTTTTTAACACCCACCTCTAGATGTTCTTCTCGATGGGTCGCTCTCCCTCCTTCCAAGCAGATGTTGGTCTTGGTTTTCTTCTCCCCTCTCTCCCTCTCTCATAATGGAGACCAGTTGGGGAGGCAGAGATGGAAAGGCTTCCTTCTGTTGTTGTTTTGGTCTCCTCTCCTCTCTCTCCTCTCCTCTCCTCTCTCTCGCCTGGCACCTCAGCAGTAGTAGTAGCTGTAGGCGTGGTGGAGGTGGAAAGGGTCTCCACTCTGCCCTTCGTGGCTCTGTCTTCTTCTCCTAGGCACAGAGAGAGACCTTTCCTCTCCTCTCCTCTTCTCTGCACTCTGTTCAAACTGCACTCAGTCCCGTTCACACAGCACCGAGCTGAGAATCTCGCAGCCTGTGTCTCTCCAATGAAGGTGAAGCAAGGGAGCACCTCTTTCCACTCCTCTCCTCTCCTAACTCCCTGACTCACCCAACTCGCAGCACTCTGTTTAAACCGCAGTCAGTGCAAAATTGCACTTCAAAGCCTGTTTTTTAGAAGCCCTGAAACAAAGGAGCTTGCTGGGTTCTGCTACAGGAGAACCAGTTTAATCTAGTTTCCCTAATTAACTGCCTTCAGCTGCTCTGAATTGTAGGCCTTGTACTCTTTTGGGCAAACATAAAACCACTGTAAATCAATAGAACTTTAAATAAAACTTATCAGATTAAATTAAAATGATATTGGCCGGTGTGACGATGCACTCCAGTCCCCGCGGCGCCCACCGGTCTCGGAAGTGTAGGCCTTGTATATCCCTTTTATAACCCTGCTTAAAGCTGGGAAATTTAGATTTTAAACAGTTAACAGTAAAAGTGAAACAAACAAAAGTTTGATTTCAGCAAACAGTTAAGACTCCCTGACTCACCCAACTCACAGCACTCTGTTTAAACCGCACTCAGGTGCGTGTCTCTGGTGGGTGTGACTGTTCCCCAGTGCTGCCTGTAGGTGCGTGTCATAAATGTTGACACTGGGCATAATTGAAGCAGAAACCATTGCATCTTTTGAAGAAAAGTTGACTAAATATTTAAAGTAGAGGTAGGTGCAGGGCCATGGGGATAGCGTGGTTCACTGGGATTGGTTTTGGATTGCTCCTGATATTGATTGCTTCTGCAAGAAGAGAAACCAGGGACAACTGTGCAGAGTCGGAATCTGCCTTCACTAGATTTATATTCTGTGCAGACTAATGGAAAGAGCAACTACAGCAGCAGTAAGGAAGATCTGAGCTCCAGCATTCTATTTATATCCGTGGGCTGCTGAGCAATAACAATGAGTTTGATAATCAGATGTTGCCTGTAATTGAGGGAGATCATGTGTGACTACCTGTAGCTTATTAGCTGATTGATGATGATTTGTATAGCACCTTTCACAACCCCAGGATGTCCCAAAGCGCTTTACAGCCAATGAAATACTTTTGAAGTGTAGTCACTGTTGTAATGTAGGAAACGCTGCAGCCAATTTGCAAACAGCAATGTGAGAATGAGCCAGATAATCTGTTTTTTAGTGATGTTGTTTGAGGGATAAATATTGGCCAGGACACCAGGCATAACTCCCCTGCTCCTCTTCGAAATAGTGCCATGGAATCTTTTACATCCACCTGAGGGGCAGACATGGCCTCGGTTTAACGACTCATCCGAAAGACGGCACCTCCGACAGTGCAGCACTCCCTCAGCACTGCACTGGAGTGTCAGCCTAGATTTTTGTGATGAAGTCTCTGGAGTGGGACTTGAACTCACAACCTTCTGACTCAGAGGCGAGTGTGCTACCCACTGAGCCACAGCTTACACATTGAATTGTATATTATAGTATAAATCTATAGTACATTACTATCTGGTCTTAAGCTACCTTAATACCGCTCTCTAAGATTGGGAAATACATTACTATTTGCTTCAAAGCTAGTTTTAATATAGTTGGCATGAAAGTAACTATTACTTAATTTTGTTTGCAGTTTATGAAATTAATTGCTAACTGCTCTGTATAAATTTGCTGCAATGAATTAACAATTGTACCTACTGCCTATTTTAAATATCTGTCAAGTTAACACCCATGTACAGTCCTGAAGACAAAGGTTTTGTTTAACCCTAATATAAAAATTGTGAATAAACTGCAAATAGAATCTTGGTTTTATAGACATTGGTGACACAAATAATTTATTGGTACAAAATTAAACAGAAAAAAGGATCTCGTAATCCATTTGACATTATTTGGAAATGGATTTACTTTTTTGGGGCTTAAACAAATTCAATTTGAAATGAATCATGGGTTTTGTCAGACTTTGGTGAATCTACGCTCTTTCAGGGTATCCAAAGATTATAATTTATGAAGATGTGGACAAGACCAAAGCTACCATGTCCCATATTCTGTGAGGTAACCCTAAACTAAATATAAGCTTCTTATGTCTGCTTCTGTTGGAGGATGCACCCTTGATTCTGCAAGAAATGGCCTAACTCTCTAATCTCCTCCAGTCCTACAACCTTCCGAGATATCTGCGCTCCTCCAAATCTGGCCTCTTGAGCATCCCCGATTTTAATCGCTCCACCATTGGCGGCCGTGCCTTCAGCTGCCGAGACTCTAAGCTCTGGAATTCTCTCCCTAAACTTTTCTGCCTCTCTACCTCTCTCTCCTCCTTTAAGATGCTCCTTAAAACCTACCTCTTTGACCAAGCTTTTGGTCATTCGTCCTCATATCTCCTTATGTGGCTCGGTGTTAAATTTTGTTTTATTACGCTCCTGTGAAGCACCTTGGGACATTTTACTATGTTAAAGGCGCTGTATAAATACAAGTTGCTGTTGTTGTAGTCGATGCATTTGCTGTTATTGTCAGTCACCGCATTCTCTAGTTAGGTGTGGAGTGGATTACCAAATAATTAGACATAAAGAGCAAAAGTAAAATACTGCGGATGCTGGAAATCTGAAATAAAAATAGAAATTGCTAGAAATACTCAGCAGGTCAGGCACCACCTGTGCAGAAAAAAAACAGAGTTAACGTTTCAGGTCGATGACCTTTCATCAGAACATAAGCATAGGAGCTTATGGTACCTGCCATTAGGTACAGAGCAGAATGGAGACATTCAGAATGGCTTGGCTCTCATCTCTGATTTTCGTTGGCCAGAAGGAAGTAGAACACATACTGGAAACTGACCTGGTTAGATATTTCCATGAGATAATTGAGAGTTTATTTGCTAAATTATCAGGATTTTTTTTACCAAATGTAGTAGTGGCATGGGAGCAATTTGCTCTATGCATGGATTTATACGATGTTTCATGTACCTCACTGTGTGCACTACGGAATCTGATGCAAGACCCCTTTTTTCTTGTTAAAGAAAAAAAAATGCAAACACATTTTAAAGCCTTAATATCATTAAGGGGGAAAAATTTGTCTGTTTAGCGCCACGAGATGGTGCTAAAACGCTGTTCAGAGCTCTACCACCAGCTGATGGCAGTTCCAGCGCTGCACACCATATTTGTCTTGCCGCTAGCGCTGCCGGCAAACTCGATCACCAGGGATATCGCAATCATGGAGATCATGACGTCAGTGAGTGTGCAGCGCTCACTTGATGCCCAATCTTCCAACTTTGTTTTGGCCATTGAACTTACTGACTGGAGAAAGCAACGACAGGTTGAGGTGGTGTGCAGCAGCAGGAAGCCGGCTCCAGCACCGCTATTTAAAGGGATCCTCCCCAATCACTTGCAACTGACAGGGTTTTGAAGTTTGAGTGGCTGTGTGCTAATTCCTGCTACTATACACATATTACATCAACACTATTAACTAATCACCCTTTTGCAATCCCTTAGTGCCTGTCGATCGTGTGCCTTTTCCTACTCTAGTGCTCCTATGTAGTGTGCCCCCAGTGGCTGCAGCACGGCTGGTGGATGCTTGCTGAGTACGACCTCAACCAGCTCTGGACCTAGAAGGCCCGGGTGTAGACTGCACCACCTCGGCGTGTGCAGCAGCAGTCTGGGCTGGCTGGATGACAGGTAGCGACAAGGGCAATGGTGGAGTGGCAGTGGTGGGAGCAGGAATGCTGTTATCCTGAGAGAGGACAGCAGGTTCCTGCTCCACTGACTCACTGTCACACCCCTGGGGCGGCGCCTCAGCATTCCTAGCAATCTGTTGAGCACAGATTGCTGGCCTGCTGCAACACTGGGAAAGCCCCGGTCGACGGTGGTAGACCCAGCCATGATGGCAGTAGTCAGAGCTTGGGTGGCATCACGCTGAGGCTTCATGATAGCAGACAGAGCTTAGATGCCACCAAGCACAGACCACATGAGAGCGGTCTGAGCTTCCGCTGCAGCTCTAAGATGTTGGGTCGCTTCCGCCTGTGCTGCAATGGAAGCTGCGACATTGCTCATCCTGTGCACCATCACGTCACATCTGGGTCGCCACGGTCTCTCTCTGGGAGTGTACCATCATTTGCAGACTGGAAATGATGGGCTCCATGCTCTGCGTAGAGCCTTATGCAATGTTCAAGGCGGACTCCTCCACCCTCCTTGCCATTGCCGAGAGGCTCTCTGGCAGCTTTGCCATTGCACCTATCATCTCCATGTCCATGCCCATCACCCTTCTTCTAAAGGCTTCCCCATCGAGGTCCTCATCTGAGTCCTGTGGAGTAGAACTCACGTGCGCGACTCGCCCTCCGGGGAGCTGGTCCCCGAGCTACCCTTTCCCGCTGGCCTTGCTGCAGCCGACTCGTCCCCGGTGCCTCACCCTGTGCAGATCCCACTACTACACTAGCCTCTAAAGAACGCGTAGTGCCGGTATCTGAGCTGGTGTCTGTGGGTGAGAGATGCAGTGACGCAGTGTGTTCTTCCTCCTCCTCCTCTTCTTCTCCCCCCTCGCTCTCTGCATTGCCCTCAGGGACAGGCTGCTCAGTGCTTGCTGATTATCTGAAAGCAGAAAGGCACAAGAGTTGGGTTATGGTGAGGGGAGGGGGTCAGGAAGGCAGAAATGCATGCATACAGCATGAGTAGCTTGACAGTGCAAAATGCTTGTGGGGTGAGGGGGGAAGTGGGATGTGAGAAGGAGTAGGGATGAACATGACGTTATTGTCCCCAAGGGGGTCAACGTCACCGGTGCCCACGATGCCCATGACCTGGCGCCCAATGATCCAGCACTCTATTCTCCAGCTGGCTCAGCTGTTCAATGTGGGCTTGGCCCCCGCCTGTCCACTCTTGCTCCCTCCTGTTGTGAGCCACCTTGGCCTGTAAGAGAAAGGAAAGTGTGTGAGTGAGTGTGGTATAATATGTTTGGGTGATGTGCCTGCCATAGTTGAATAACTGTCATTGTGTGAGCATTGGTAGGTAGAGATTGTTGGTGGGTGAGTGCTGGGTGTGTGGTGCATTGAGCAGTGTGTGAGGCTTGTGGTACAGATGATGGTATGTAGTATTTGTTGAAGCCTTCACTCACTCTAACCACCTGTGTGAGGTAATTAAATTTCTTCCTGCACTGTGTGTGGGTCCTGGGGACCATAGTTCTGCCTGTGACGTGTTGTGCCACCTCCATCCACATAGTGCGGGACATTTGTAGCGAGGGCCTCCTGCCAGTTGCCAGGTACAGGACCACCTGCCTTCTCTCGACCACGAAAACCGAAGCTTGATCCGAAAACCTCCGGGCTCTCTCCCTGGGACGATGATCTGCGGTCCCATTCCCGGCAGCTGCACACCCAACAATGCTGAGAATGAGGTGCTGCAGCATCAATGAACCTCCCCTTTAAGTAGTGAAAAAAGCTGGTAGCAATCATGACTTGCAATTAGACTGCCCCCGATATTGGTCCACCCTTTGAGTGTAAGTGAGAGTGAGAGTAAAATTGGTAAGAGGGAGAATGAGACTGGTGAGCATGAGAGTGAGATTGGTCAGAGTCCAAGTGGTGAGATTGAGAGAGTGTGACTGAGATTAGTAGAGTGAGAGGGGTGAGAGTGAGTTGAGTGAGAGTAAGGTTGATCAGATTGAGAAACTGAGAGTGGTGATGGTAATGCTGACCAGAGTGAGATTGGTGAGGGTGGGGTTGAGATGAGTGAGAGTGAGATTGGTGAATGTGAGAGTGAGATTGGTGAATGTGAGAGTGAGATTGGTGAATGTGATAGTGAGAGTGATGAGAGTGAGAGACTGAGATTGGTAAGAGTGGGAGAATGAGACTGGTGAGAGTGAGATTGGGCAGAGTCCGAGTGGTGAGATTGAGTGAGATTGAAAGAGTGAGATTGGTGAGTGTGAGAGAGATTGAAAGAGAGAGAGAGACTGGTGAGAGTAAGGTTGATGAGAGTGAGATTGAGATTGTTGAGAGTGAGATTGATGAGAGTGACATTGAGATTTGTGAGACTGAGATTGGTGAGAGTGAGACTGAGATTGAGCGAGAGTGAGATTGGTGAGAGTGAGATTGATGACAATGAGAGTATGGTTGATGAGAGTGAGATTGGTGAGAGTGAGATTGATGACAATGAGAGTATGGTTGATGAGAGTGAGATTGGTGAGAGTGAGATTGATCAGATTGAGAGTCTGAGACTGGTGAGAGTGATGTGGGTTGAGAATGATACCTGTAAACTGCAAAGGGAAGTTCCTATAACCATAAGTAATATGATTTTTTTTGTAATGTGCAGTCACACTGAGGAATTTGAAAGATTTTATGGAGGGAATGAATGCACTGAGATGAAATTAATTCTTTGATAACTTTTATAACTGCTTTTAAAAATTCATACTTTCAAGCATCCTAGTTCTTCTCGGATTCTTTTCATTTCAGCAATTAATATTGTATAACAGGAGAAGGTGTTAACATAATAAATGAGAAACTATTATTTTACCACTGACTGTGGATTTAGAGGGCAATTTTGGTGGTAAACTGACAGACTGAATCAATGGCACTTCAGTAAGAAATAACTTAACTATAAGACCCACATGGGAAGTTCTGACTCTACAAAGATAATGAACCATTCGGATGCTGAAGGATTAAATCATGAAATGGACCTTTTGATCCAAACTTATAGTATTCAAATTCACAAGCATAAGAATTGGAAAGTGTTTAATTTGAATACATTTCCTTGATAAGTTTTTCAGGGCTATTATAATTATCTTTGGAAATTCATGAGCTATATAATTGGGAGACTGAAGACAAAATCAGTTTGTGTCAATGTTAAAATCATGAGTTGAATAATGTTTAGATTCATACATGCTTGAAGTGTCCATTAAGGCTGAGAATGTCTAGTTGGTTAGTAAGCCCAACTATTCTGTTATTCATGGGAATTTAGTTGGAGAAAACTAATGCTAAAATGATTAAACATCATGGCAAGGGTATCAATGAGCTCGATGACCATAATAAAATAGAAGCCAGTTAATGTGCTCACCACCCCTGCCCCCAGAAACTGCCAGTTTGGCGATACTGACTAGAGTGCTTATTTTGAGCCAGGAGGAATTAACGGCACTTACTATGAATCTTGTAGTGAGCAAAGAAAGACAGAGAACTTCAGATGTGTGAGGTTAATGAATAACTTGTCATGTATTTGAATTTCTGGTGCTATCATCTGTACTACTCATTTCTCACGTTTTCTTTGACTTAGAGTCATACAACACAGAAGGGGGCCATTCTGCCCATTGTGCCTGTGCTGGCTCTTTGAACAAACTCTCCAATTAGTTCCTGCTCTTTCCGCATGGCCCTGCAAATTTCTCCTTTTCAAGTATTTATCCACTTCCCTTTTGAAAGTTACCATTGAATCCGCTTCCACCGCCCTTTCATATATGTTCAGGGAAGAATATAATCATGGCGATGTATGCCAGTTATCCTGCCAATTCTGGATGTGATATTTGGGGCCAATATTTATCTCCTACCTGCCCCATATCCTGGCAAGAATGGAGCAGGAGCGACGTGAAAGTGAGCGAGACTCGCATCCTGCTGGCTTCTCTCAAGATCTTGTTTCTGTAGCTGCCCAGTTGGCTCAACTGATTATTGCACTGTCTACCATGGTTTGCAGACCAGAAGAGTTTGCAGGTTTAATCCGTGGTCTGTGCTGAATTAGCTGATCTCAGCCATGTCTAATGGTGGTGCTACAATTGTGACCTCCGTACCCTGGGATTAGGAGATAGAAAGGAATAAAAAAGCCTCAACTGGGGTGGAAGAGGGGAAGGGTGTTCCCAATTCTGATGAAAATCCCTCCACATCCAAGTGTCAAGCACAACCAGGTGAGGTCCCTGATTCTGGCCCTTTCCTTTGCCCTTTTTATATGGACTTGTAGACAGAGATAGGCTAGGTGGGGAAGGCCCTAATAATTCTAATAACTTTATTACACATTTCTCTATTATAAACACTTACATGTTAAAGCTAAGAATCTGCAATAATAAGCAGGTTCTAAGAGGTCATATTCAGGACAAGATTATAATAGACATGGTGGGGGCTATTTTCCCCGGGTACTTTAGTCGTGGAAGGTAAGGCATGTGGCAGCTGTGCTCCGAAGTCTGATGGTAGAGGAGGTCTCTCAAAAGCATCTCTGAGGTAGCCAAGGTGGGGTCTTGGGCTTCAACGCCTGGTTAGCTCGCTTTATCGCAAGACGCCATATTGGTAAAGAAGTTGAAGCGCACGCTAGGAATGGCTCTGATGACCAATTAAATTGGCTCCTAGCACCCATTAAAGAAGCTGCACGCCATTTTGCTGGCTAGCGCTTCCATTAACAACCTCTCCTAACAGCGACCAGCTGAACACAAGTAAAGAAGTTGTTGGTGAGGATTGTGAGCGCTACTAAAGGCACTCGGCATTCACTATTCACTTGCCACTGCAGATCGACTGACTACAATGCGTTTGAAGAGGACTTTTGATACACATCAGGAGACTTTCTGGGACACTTTGTCAAGACTTCACCAACACTCTATCAATATTTATTCCAGAAATTCTCTCAGGACTTCACCTAAAGAGAGTGAGTGCTGTGCTACTGTACCTTATTGGAGACCTTATAGGAGTCACCAGGAGAAAGAGAGTGTTTGGTCATGGGTATTTTGCTAGGGGTGCCCCTTGGTCTGCAGTAGGAATGGGAGGAGGAGATGAGGTCAGGCAAAACAGCAGCAGCTGCTGGAGGAGAGAGGGAGAGGAGGGACTGGATGGGGAGGAGGGCTCCAGATTCGTGGCGACTTGCAGCATGCTCCACAAACTGGCGATCATGAGTAACCAGCCGTTACCACCAGCAATTGTGCCATCGGTCTAGCTCCCTAACCACAGGAGGAGGAAGAGAAGGTGGTTGAGGAGGAAGGGGAGGAGGAGGAAGAAGAGGTTGAGGAGGAGGAGAAAGTCGAGGGGGACCAGGGGGATCACCAGAGTGCTCCAGTTAGATGACCCGCACCTGGGAGGACAAGCGCCGTCCTCTAATTGAAGAACGCTTTTGAGAGACCTCCTCTACCATCAGATTGGGAGCAGAGTTGCCACATGCCTTACCTTCCACGACTGAGGATACATTAAGAAGTCCACCATCTGCACTCAATCCTTTCAACCCCTGCCCCATGAAGAACAGAATAAAAAAGACCAACAATTCCTCCACTATACAATTACCATAATCACTCTTTATCTAGAGCAGAAACAAGCAATGAAAACATGACACAACCAACAAATACTAAACTATTCACCCTGGTTCAAACCCCTAGTGGCTGTGGTATAAGCGCTCTTGTCTACTCTGCTGCTAGAAAGTACAACCTGAGTGGCCAGCCTCTCCACACTGGAGAGGATGGGTTCCAGGCTCTGTGTCAAGCCACGGGCCAAGCTGGAGGCAGACCCCTCCATCCCCCTAGCCACGACCTATAAACTTTCAGGCAGGTTGTCAATTGCACCAACAATTTGGTGTGTCTGACCCATCAGCCATCTTCTGAAGCTTGGCCATGCGCGATCCTCATCTGACTCCTTTACAGCAGAACTAGTATGTGACCTTACCCCATGGCAAGTTGGCACATGTCGTGTCCCTTCCTCCTGGCATGACTGCTGCCTGTGCGAGTGACTGTGTGGATCGTGTTCTACCCTAGCCTCTAAGTTACGCATGGTGCCGGTCTCTGAGCTAGTGCCTGTGACAGTGGCAGCAATTGACGCAGTGCCATCTTCCTCGCTCTCCTCCTCCTCTTCCTCTTCCTTCGGTGCGCAAGGTGGCTCTTCTTGAGTGTATTTGCAGGTTTGTTTGTGTGTGTGTTCCCTCATATATGGTTGTAGAGTGGGAACGGTAGCGTAGTGGTAATGTCACTGGGCTAGTAATCCAAAGACCTGGACTAATGATTCAGAGCACGAGAGTTCAAATCCCACGACGGCAGCTGGGGAATTTAAATTCAGTTAATTAAATAAATCTGGAATAAAAAGCTAGTATCAGTAATGGTGACCATGAAAATATCGGATTGTCGTAAAAACCCATCGAGTTCACTAATGTCCTTTAGGGAAGAAAATCTGCCGTCCTTACCTGGTCTGGCCTATATGTGACTCTACATCCACAGCAATGTGGTTGACTCTTAACTGCCCTCTGAAATGGCCTAGCAAGTCACTCAGTTGTAACTAACCACTATGAAACAAAATAATAAGAATGAAACCAGACGGACCACCCGCCATCAACCTCGGCACCGGCTACAGACATGGCAGTGGCACACCCAGCCCAATCAACCCTGCAAAGTCCTCCTCACCAACATCTGGGGACCTGTGCCAAAATTGGGAGAGCTGTCCCACAGACTAGTCAAGCAACAACCTGACATAGTCATACTCACTGAATCATACCTTTCAGCCAATGTCCCAAACTCCTCCATCACCATCCCTGGGTATGTCCTGTCCCACCAGCAGGATAGACCCACCAGGGGTGGTATATAGTCAGGTAGGAGTGGCCCTGGGAGTCCTCAACATTGACTCCAGACCCCATGAAGTCTCATGGCTTCAGGTCAAGCATGGGCAAGGAAACCTCCTGCTGATTACCACCTACTGCCCTCCCTCAGCTGATGAATCATTACTCCTCCATGTTGAACACCACTTGGAAGAAGCACTGAGAGTAGCAAAGGCACAGAATGTACTCTGGGTGGGGGACTTAAATGTCCATCACCAAGAGTGGCTCGGTAGCACCACTACTAACCGAGCTGGCCGAGTCCTGAAGGACATCGCTGCCAGTCTGGGCCTGCGACAGGTGGTGAGTGAACCAACACGAGGGGAAAAACCTCCTCACCAATCTACCTGTCACAGATGCATCTGTCCATGACAGCATTGGCATCAGTGACCACCGCACAGTCATTGCGGAGACGAAGTCCCGTCTTCACACTGAGAACACCCTCCATCGTGTTGAGTGGCACTACCACCATGCTAAATGATATAGATTCAGAACAGATCTAGCAGCTCAAAACTGGCATCCATGAGGCGCTGTGGGCCATCAGCAGTAGCAGAATTGTATTGCACCACAATCTGTAAGCTCATGTCCTGGCATATCCCTCACTCTTGTCCTAGGCCCAACCATCTTCAGCTGCTTCATCAATGACCTACCCTCCAACATAAGGTCAGAAATGGGGATGTTCGCTGATGACTGCACAGTGTTCAGCGCCATTCACAGCTCCACAGATAATGAAGCCCTGCATGCAACAAGACCTGGACGACGTTCAGGCTTGGGCTGATACGTGGCAGATAACATTCACGCCACAGAAGTGCCAGGCAATGACTATCTCCAACAAGCAAGAGTCTAACCACCTCCCCTTGACATTCAATGGCATTACCATCGCCAAATCCCCCACTATCAACATCCTGGGGGGTCACCATTAACCAGAAACTTAACTGGACCAGCCACATAAATACTGTGGCAACAAGAGCAGGTCAGAGCCTAGGTATTCTGCGGCGAATGTCTCACCTCCTGACTCCCCAAAGCCTTTCCAACATGGTACAAGGCACAAGTAAGGAATGTGATGGAATACTCTCCACTTGCCTGGATGAGTGCTGCTCCAACAACACTCAAGAAGCTCGACACCATCCAGGACAAAGCAGCTCGCTTGATTGGCACCCCACCCACCACCTTAAACATTCACTCCCTCCACCACGAGCATACCGTGGCTGCAGTGTGTACCATCTACAAGATGCACTGCAGCAACTCCCAAGGCTTCTTCGGCAGCACCTCCCAAACCCGCGACCACCTAGAAGGACATGGGCAGCAGGCGCATCGGAACACCATCACCTCCAAGTTCCCCTCCAAGTCACACACCATCCTGACTTGGAAATATATCGCTGTTCCTTCATCGTCGCTGTGTCAAAATCCTAGAACTCCCTCCCTTAATGCACTGTGGGAGTACCTTCACCACACGGACTGCAGTGGTTAAAGAAGGCCACCACCACCTTCTCAAGGGCAATTAGGGATGAGCAATAAATGCTGGCCTTGCCAGCGACGTCCACGTCCCAGGATCGAATAAAAATAAACACCCCAAAGGCCCATTCTCTTTAAATCAGGCAGTTTGACTCCCTCCTGCTGAGGCAGTTTGAGCGAATGATGTTGGGATGAGGCAGGTATGTGACACGCTCTACTGTGTTCTGAAACCAGTCTATTCCCTGCAACAGATGGGGTATCAAATACAATAAGTAGAGGAATCATCAGGGTTATCAAGTGGTTGGACTGTTGGAGCAATAATTCGAGGTGACATCATGGGCAATAATGGGATAGCTCCCTTTGCATTGTCCTATAAAATACTCCCAGGTCAG
Source organism: Squalus acanthias (assembly GCA_030390025.1). NCBI lineage: Eukaryota > Metazoa > Chordata > Chondrichthyes > Squaliformes > Squalidae > Squalus > Squalus acanthias. The sequence continues at coordinate 73,131,492 of CM059436.1, forward strand.
TAACAGCACAGGTAAGATACACAAGTAAAGCTCCCTCTATAGTGTCCCATCAAACACTCCCAGGTCACGTATAGCATGGGTTAGATACAGTGTAAAATTCTCTCTAAATTGGTTCACCAAGCAATGCCAACTCATATACAGACTGCGTTCAATGCGGCGAACAGCTCCCTTTCCGCTATCCAATAAAGTACACCAGCTCAGGTACACCATGAGAAGAATATGGAATAAAAATCCCTCTACATGTAAGTGTCAAGCACACCCAGGTGAGATATGGGCAAGGTTTATAAATGAGTTAAGCTCCGGTCAACTTGCTGCATCAAACACTGAGCCTTATGGCAGCTGTCGAACAGCTCCCAGTAGCTGGTTAGACTCTCACCGTGGCAAAATCCTGGATTGAAGAGATTCTTAGTCGAGTTCCTCACCTTTCCAATCATTGTTGAAGCTTCTCATTTTATCCCGTCTTTAACGCTGGGGGTTTTGGTCCCACCAGATCTGCTTTGTGAACCAAGCAATATTTCTCCAGTCCCAGTTAGTGTGGAGATGATTTGACTTCTCTCTGTCCACCTTCCTGAGAAACTGTTAATATAAAAATGATTAATATTAATTCTAGAATCTGTAACTGGAATACAGTGGGACTGTTTTGTGACTATGATTGTATTTAATTTGAATATATTTGCAATTAATTAAATTTGGTTGCATTACTTACTTTTGTATAACATTGTTCTTTTCTTTGCCCTATTTGTAGGAACCAGACTCACTCAGTGTCAGCTACCAACTCCAGCTCCTCCCACAGTAACTCCCACTGATGGTGTGTAACCAGGGCATAAACCTATCTCCAGGTGACATCACAAAGGAGCCAGGAGCCAATCACAACAGCAGTCAGGAACTATGTCACAAAGCAGCCCAAGCCCCGCCCACTTGAGTTACAGGGTCACATGGCCAGGCTCGACACCTGGGGGTGCAGTCTCACTGGGCATGAGCGCAGGTTGTACAATCAGTCATGTCTCCGAACCTGCTCCCATGTACTGAGACTCCAGACAGGGAGCACAGCCTCCCAAACATACTCTTTACGAATTCTCTCCCCCCTCCTCCAAATGTGAGGTCCCACTACTCAATGACCCCATGTCCACCTCTTGCTTTATACACCCCGAAGTCTTATATCAGGCAGTGTGCCTCCCTCCTGCTTTGGCAATGAGAGGCTGTTTGAGTGAATGATGTTGGGATGAGGCAGAGATATTGCAGCCCCTTCTGTGTTCTGAAACCAATCTATTCCCTGTAGCAGGAAGGGGTGTCAGAGGCAATAGATGGAAGGATCATTCGGAGTATCAACCAGTGGGACCATCAGAACAATAAATCGAGCGGGCATCATGGGCAATAATGGGTAAAGCACTGTCCCATCAAACACTCCCAGGTCTGGTACAGCATGGGTTAGAAACAGAGTAAAGCTCACTCTACACTAACCCATCAAACACTCCCAGGTCAGGTACAGCATGGTTTAGGTACAGCATGGTTTAGGTACAGAGTAAAGCTCACTCTACATTATCCAATCAAACACTAACAGGTTAGGTACAGCACGGGTTATAAACAGAGTAAAGCTCAGTCTGCACTATTCAATCAAACACTCCCAGGTCAGGTATAGCACGGGTTAAAAACAGAGTAATGCTCATTTGACATTATCCCATGTCCCTCCAGTGTTGATGCTGGATGAGGGGAATTTAGGGCTTGCTGTGCTGAACTTCATAACCAGAATAGTTGTGGATAACCCCAGTCCCTTTTTATAATCGGAGTGACTGCTGCCAACGAACCAGAAACTGCGCAGAAGCGTTCTACGCATAAACCTGTGGCGGTTTAAGTATGCATGTGTAATAATAATGTAGCCATATCGCATGCCTAAACCTATGGAATCTATGGAGCTATGACTTGATTTAATAATGTATAATAATAGCGCAGGTTGGTTTAAGCATTAATGTATGATATTTTCACGGGGGGAGCGTTGCAGAGATTTATTTGTACGGTGCGCAAACTCCATGTGAAGGGAAAGAAGAAAATTAATAAAAATAAGAAAAGTAATAAAAATGGACGTTTACTGTGTTTTGCTGGCACAGATTTTCTTTTCCTGATGTGGCTCTGTTCAGCAGTATCTCTTTTTACCACCCCCTCCCCTCCTTTCTCTTTGGGAGTGTTTCCTTTGTAATAGCGACAATATTTTCTTTTCAGTTAGCGACAACCGAATAAACACTGAAACTGCGCATGCGTAAATACTTCATTTGGCAGCAGTCGCGTCCTGTTATAATTTATACTTGGGATGTGAGTGACACTGGCAAGGCAGTATTTATTGCCTGGCCCTAGTTTCCCTGATAGCATCAAAAGTCAATTACATAGTGTGGGACTGGAGTCACACGTAAACCAGACCAGGGGTGACAGGTTACCATCCCTGAACTAGGAAGGTTCAGTAACATTCAGACATTTACCCAAAGTTACCTGGATATTGTACACCCTGTCCTTTTATACCGTGCAGGAATATTGTCGACAACTTCTAAATAACAAAAAGAAAGACTTGCATTTCTGTAGCACCTTTCACGACCTCAGGACGTCCCAAAGTGCTTTACAGCCAATGTAGTACTTTTGAAGTGTAGTCACTGTTGTAATGTAGGAAACATGGCAGCTAATTTCTGCACAGCAAGGTCCCACAATAGCAATATGATAATGACCAGATAATCTGTTTTTTAGTGATATTGATTGAGGGATAAATATTGGCCAGGACACCGGGGATAATGCCCCTGCTTTTCTTCGAAATAGTGCTATGGGATCTTAAGCATTCACCTGCGAGAGTAGACGGGGCCTCGGTTTTAACGTCTCATCTGAAAGACGGCACCTCTGACAGTGCAGCACTCCCTCAGTACAACACTGGATTTGAATCCCGGGTAAAATAACCTTCTCATTGCTTTTCATAAAGCTCCTTTGTGAGCAGAATCTAGGTTAGTCTCAACCCAGTTCTTGGGGGTAAATATCCACAAGACTATTCGTAATTCAGCACTAATTGACACAAAAGGCTGGATTTTCCTGAGATCGATAGTAAAATGGCAGGGCAGGACTTCCACCCACCCACATGATCCCACCAGAACCTGACTGCATTTTCCTTCTGGGGGTGCGGGGGGAAAGGCGAGGATGGTATTTCAGCAAGAATCCTGCTCCTAACTGGGTCTCCATTCTTTGGGAGGGAGGGAGGGAATCGGGGCAGGCTGCAGCAGAAATAGGCACAAGCACAGGTCACTCAGAAGGGGGAAGAAAAACAGAGAGAGAGCTGGAGCTGCACTTTAACATTCAAAGGAAATGGCATCAGGGGGCAAGGGCGGGGGTGGGGGGACGATTCTGTAATGACTAAGGTCCCAAGATTCTCAGAAGCTGTGGTGGAGGTAATCCTGGCCGAGATAAGGGCCAGAAGGCAATGGCTCTTTGGTACCCAGGGAGTTATGTCTCAGGAAAAGTATGTGCAGACACTTGTGAGGGTGGTGCCTATACTACCACCCCATAAATTCAGTTTGGGAAACATTTTAATGCCCTCAGCAGGCTAGCCAAGTGACCATGCAGATGCTGAGATACTGCTGGAAGCATAGCTTACATCTACACTATCTAGGACCACATAGTGGGCCAGAAATTCGGCTCTTGTCGGGTGAGTACGCGCTGTGTACGCACCCATAAGGCCACCTAAAGTGCCGGTTTCCTGCATGCACTGCGCATGCGCGGGAAACTGGAACTTCCGTTCCCCTGAAGGAAGGGGTTCAGAGGTCGAACGCGTGCGCAGGAGAGGCAGCGCACACGCAGCGAACTTCAGTTTTTTCAGGTTTCTCCGGGAGGGTAAGTATAGAGAAGCTGCACTTTTAAAAAGGAGGCGCAAGGCCTGTTTTTAACAAGGTAAGTGGTTAATTAATTACAATTTAAACATTTTTTCAACAGGTTTATCTTTTTTAGATACTTTAAAGAAAGGTAAGTTTATTTTTAGCACCGTTAAAAAGTATAATTAATTTTTTCAAAAATTTTAATTTGTGTTTAAAGTAGTTAATTTATGTAACTTATAGTTATTTTAAAAATGTGATGTTTTTTAAAAATGTATTTGAAGTTTAAGTGTGGTTTTGGGGCCGATCTCTATTCATAGATTTGACAGGAACTCCCTCCTGCTTTGGCAGTGAGAGGCAGTTTGAGCGAATGATGTTGGGATGAGGCAGGTATGTTACACGCTCTACTGTGTTCTGAAACCAGTCTATTCCCTGCAACAGATGGGGTATCAAATGCAATAAGTAGAGGAATCATCAGGGTTATCAAGTGGTTGGACCGTTGGAGCAATAATTCGAGGTGACATCATGGGCAATAATGGGATTGCTCCCTTTGCATTGTCCTATAAAATACTCCCAGGTCAGTAACAGCACAGGTAAGATACACAAGTAAAGCTCCCTCTATAGTGTCCCATCAAACACTCCCAGGTCACGTACAGCATGGGTTAGATACAGTGTAAAATTCTCTCTAAATTGTTTCACCAAGCAATGCCAACTCATATACATTTTTTCAACAGGTTTATCTTTTTTAGATACTTTAAAGAAAGGTAAGTTTATTTTTAGCACCGTTAAAAAGTATAATTAATTTTTTCAAAAATATTAATTTTTGTTTAAAGTAGTTAATTTATGTAACTTATAGTTATTTTAAAAATGTGATTTTAAAAAAAAATTATTTGAAGTTTAATTGTGGTTTTGGGGCCGATCTCTATTCATAGATTTAACAGGTCTTCCTGTCAAATCTATGAATGAAAATGCCCTGTTAGGATTGGCTCTCCATGGCCCACGTGATCCCAGGGGACGCTTCGAACTAACTGCGCCCCTGGGATACGCAAGCACTGCACACCAGCAGCTGCAGGAGGCCCAGGACCCGAAGTCCTCGTGGGCCCAAAGCACAACGGCAGGCGCGGTAGGCAAGTACGCGCGCGATGCTTGCAGCCGCAGGAAGCCGGAAAGCCGAATTTCTGGCCCAATATCTAAGATGAAATGAATGAGACACTATGTGGGCATAAGAGACCCCCATCATCCTTCTCATGGTTACACCTCCTCCCCTACCATTCCACTGCTCAATTATGCATGTCTCAAAATATTGTCGTTCAACCCATTTCACATTTACTGTAGGTACATGCCAAGCCCTCAAACAAACTTGACAGCTCTCTCATTGTTTCTCACACATGACTAGGGCACATATTCAAGCTGCAACTTACAGCTAACACCTTTACCAAAAATATTGATGTTTACATGTAAAATCATTGCAACACAATTTACCTGCATGATGCATGGTGGCCGACTGGCACACAGGGCAGGCTGCAGAATGGCCCCAGGCTATTACCAATGGCGCCTCTAATTTGGGATAACTGACGAAGAAGCAGCAGCTCCGAAAGCTTGTGATTTCAAATAAAGCTGTTGGACTATAACCTGGTGTTGTGCGACTTCTCACTTTTGTCCACCCCAGTCCAACACCGGCATCTCCGCATCTTGGGATATCCGACAGTGATGTGACATGGGGTTGCCATGTCAGGCTGTTACTGCTATTCAGTGGGAAAGGAGAGGAATATCTTGACTATGCTGACTGCTGTTTCAGAAATTTCCTTTGGAGGGAAGCAGAAGCAAAGTAGTTGAGGGAGGTGAACATGACTACCTTTGGCAGTGCCATCTTAAGGTTGCCTCTGCAGGAGTTAACCTAGATCTGCAACTGGTGACGCGCTGTTCCCAAGCCAACTTTCATTGCATGCTGTAAAAGTTTCTTTTTCACGCCCTCTCTATCTTTCAGTTCTTCCTATTCTGCTGGAATCTTATCGAATCATAGAATGATACAATACAGAAGGAGGCCATTCGGCCCGTCATGCCTGTGCTGGCTCTTTGGTAGAGCTATCCAATTAGTCCCACTCCCCTTACTCTTTCCCTATAGCCCTGTATTTTTTTTTTCAAGTATTTAATCAATTCCCTTTTGTAAGTTGTTTTTGAATCTGCTTCCACCGCCCTTTCAGGCAGCGCATTCCAGATCATAACAACTCGCTGCGTAAAAACATTTCTCTTCATCTCACCTGTGGTTCTTTAACCAATCACCTTAAATCTGTGTCCGATGGTTACCACCAGCTTTTATTTGACAATATTTGGCCATTTTAGCTTTCACATAAATATTACATTACCGTTAGGAGACAAAACCCATTTTTTCATAAAATGACGTTCAGAAGTTAATAACAGAATCCAATACTAAAGACATACTGCAAAATTGGATTTCTTTTTTAAAGGTTAAAATGCTTCAGGCCCTTTAAAAATTGCATGAGCTTCATTTAGGCCAGATGAGGAAAGGGAGAACTCCCTGGAATAGCAGCCTACGTGAGTGGAAAATTGTATTACGTTTCATTTCAATGCATTGTAATATTTAAATGAAGCTCTGGCTCTGTTTCAGCGAGATGTTTTTGGCCAGTCCAAAAGGTCTGCTGGAAAATCATGCTCAGCATTAAAGTGGTGCAGACCTGGCTTTATGAATATGAGCCACATTTTCTGGTTCCCCGCTGTCTGTTACACTCCTGCAACACCAGCCTTAGTGGCCAGATAATATACCCATCTATTTTCATGCCATGTTTAGGGATTCAGAAAAGAATTTTCATCACATCTATAAATGCTAATTAGATGCAGACTTGTATGTTAACAGTGTCACTTTAAAAATGTAGGTCCAGATGTTCTCTTACAGACTAGACAGGAAGTGTGGCTAAATGGGAAAATAATTACTGTACCCCAGTAATAGTACAATCAACCTACCACACTGCAATACTGCGCTCCCTCTAAAATTGCACTTTTGCTCTTTTCAAAATTAATTGGGTTAAGTTAATAGATGCTTTTTTTTTAATTTACAACTCCAAATTACTGCAATGTTTTCCCTGGACTTCATCTATGAAGAACTGCTAATCTTTCAGCTTCGAACTGACAGTGATATCCTTTCAATCTACCGGAAGCAATCAAATTGAAGGGATAGAGCCAAGTCGACACTACCACCTCTTGCACTTACAGATGATTACCAACAGAAAAAAATACAAAATTGGTCGACAACATAAAACAATTTCCTCCCAGGACATTTTGTGCTGGAGAGACTCAACAATATTTGCTTTCTGATAGTGATCTGACATAATTTCAACTGCTCACTGTTAGGTATAATTAACCATGTGATATTTATGTGCTGTAGAAACCAGGAAGGAAATAAACTTGAAATGGCTAAATCATTCTAGCTTTTCATTTTGGTTTGGTGCTCACTTCTAATAGGTTAAGCAAATATATTGATCTAGAGAATTCCAATAACTATGCTTCAAATTTTCATCTATCCCTTTACGTGGTCCATCTCTGACTCTTCCCTTCCCTTACTGGACTTCTTTCTCTACTTTCGGAGATGAGCTTTCCTAACACACTTATTACAAGCCCACTGACTCCCACAGCTGTCTGGATTGAGCGTCTTCCTACACTGCTTCCTAGAAATAGCTAAGCCAGTGCAGAACAGCAATCAACAGAGCAAATAGAATGCCGAATTATATAGCCAAAACAGTCGAGTACAAGTCAGAGGAGGTTATACTCAAACTGTGCAGCACACTATCAGAGCGCACCTTGATTACTGTGTCCAGTTCTGGTCACAGAGATATAAAAGAGATATTCAAGCATTGGAGGCAGTGCAGAGAAGAGCCACCAGGAAGAACCCTATTGTGAGGAAAGGCTGGAGAAATTCCATAATTCGCAGCCGCCCGTTGCTTGTCAACTTTTTTGGCCGCTGTTTATGCTGCTCATGTTACAGAAACTATTACAACTTTTCTGGCTTCTGACTGAAATTGCCCCATAAAGCATAGCGACTTGCCTCTTCTGCTCAAGTGCTGAAGAAGCAAATAGTCTAGTCACAGGGACAGAGTCTCGTTCTTTCATTATTTTAAAGACCTCAATCAAATCTCCCTGAAATCTACACTTTTCTACAGTAAAAAGCTCCAGCTCTCTAGGCCTATTTTGGTAACTAATGGGCCTTCAATATCAACCTAGTGGTTCTCGTCTGACTGTTTTCCAGGGTCTCTATATCACCCACCATGTGAGGGGACCAAACTGGAGGCAGTATTCTAGATAAGGTCTATCCAAGGTTTTATGCAAGAACAGTATGGTGCTTTTTGTCTTGTATTGAATTGTCCTAGCAATACATCCTAATACTTTTCTTGCTTTTCCTGCAGTCTCATGGCACATTGGGCATGAAACTTTAAAGATTCGTGTACTATAACATCGGGGGGAAAAATTCGTGTTCGCCAGCAAAGTTGCCGGTGTTACCGGCAACTGCAGTTAACGGCCGCTGGAAATGGCCGCAACGCTAACTGAGTGAAATTGCTCTGGGGGGCATGGAGATAGGTGGCACAGCGCTCACCTTCCGTGCAATGCCATCCTGGGGGCATTGCTGGAGGGATCTGGGACGAAGTTTCTGTCCAGATCCGGCGTTACAGCTTCCCACAGCCTCTGTAAGCGAAGCTGTGGAGCGCGCAAGGAATTGTGGGCAATGAAGAGGTCTGAGAATTAAAGGGGCCATGCACACTGAAGCAATACAAAATAAAATGCAGTAAATCAATACATTTTTCAGCCGTTTCTGCCTTTTAAGAAATATTCAATATTTAAAAGAAGTTCCAAATGTGAATATTCAGCTGTTAAAGCCGAACTCCTTCCTAACCTCAACAAATGGGAAAACTGCCTCAGCACTAACACAAATGGCTCAGCAAGCCAGGGAAGGGGCACTGAGGGTCTCACACGCAGCACTCCAGCTTTGTGCAGGGGGTCAACACTGCAAGAGCGGCCCTCTACCCACAGGGGCCAGGAGGCCCTCCAAAAGGAACAATGTGGGACCAGATCACCGAGGCCATCACTGCCAGCAGTGTTGCCCCCACCACCTGGCTCCAGTGCACAAAGAAGCTTCATGACCTCAGACCACTGGTCAAGATCAGTGAATGCATCTTCAAAACTGTCTCCTACCAACTGCGCCACTAGCCTCACGCACTGCTCAATGCACAACCCCCAATCACTCACCGACCAACAATCTGCACCAATGATGAGGCACATCTACCATTCCTAGCCTCACCGCACCCCCTTGGAGGAGACAGTGCAGGCCATTCTTGGCAGGGGCATGGTTGAGCCTTTGGCCAGCGGTGGGGCTGAAAGGATACAAGATGCGGGTATCCTCGTATGTTATCCTCCTTCTGGTCTGCACCTCCTGCTTTTTCACCCTCCTGTCAGCACAACTCCACCCTTGTGCCTTCCTCATTTCACACACCCAAGAAATGCAGCCTGCCCAGTCAGTGGGTCAACAAGAAGAGGCAGCCTGCCCAGCCAGTGGGACCGCAGGCAGATGATTCCATCCCGGATATCCCGGCCACAAAGGGGCTGTCTGGAATGCATCCTTCCATCTGATTCCTCCTCTTCAGCTTCCTCCTCTTCTGCGTCTTCCTCTTCCCTCTGCTGTAAATGTGAAATGACAGCATAAAATGCTGGAAATGCTCAGCTGGTCAGGCAGAATGTTGAACTGAGATGTGAGCTCTGTTTTTCTCTCCACGGATGTTGCATGACCTGTTGAGTATTCTCAGCAGGTTCTGTCTTCTCAAAGGCTTTCATTTACAATCCAAGCCCTTGCAAGTGTCCAGCAGCACTCCCTACACACTTATAAAACTTTTCACATCTATTGCAGCAAACCACCGCTTCAATAAAATAAAAAAAAACCAGTCCAAACCCTGAAATGCAAACTTACCCGAATGATGTGTATGTCCCTTTAAGAGCTGCAGCCATCGCCACTGTCAGCCTGCTTGCATGCCAGGTTAACCTGACGTGCTTAGGACCCAGTGCTGAATTCAGTGCTAGGGTCGAAATTCGCATTGGTGACGTTAAGTCGGCGTTGCACCCGATTGATGTCACCATGCCGCCATTTTTTTCCCCCCAGGGCGCTGCCAGTTACCGGCAGCACAAAGGGGGAGAGGAATATGAGCGCAGCCGGCACTTCACGGTGGGGGGGCTTCACGGGGGCCGGGGACAGCAACGGGGGCAGGTGCTGGCAGGCGGCCAGCAACAAAAATGGCCGCCTGCCACCTCCCCTTTAAATATCGCCGCCCCGGCCGCACGTACGCCTCCCTGAACCCGTCGGACATAGCGTCTGGTGGTAAATCAGGGGGCGCGACTGAAGATCACGGCCGGGGCGCGAGCGGGGTGCTGCGCACGGCGATGACGTCATCGCCGGCGGCGCAGCGCCACAGGGCGCTACCGACTGCCGCCGCCGCTAACCTCCCGCTGAATTTTTCGGGAGGCGTGGGCGGCGCTGCGCCCGGGCGTTAGCTGCTTTACGCCCCATTAGCGCCCTCTTAAGGCGCTAACGGGAGGCGCAAGCAGCTGAATTTTTCCCCCTTAGTCTTTTCCACCATCAACAGAGTTTAGTTCAGACCCATGCATGGTATATATATGCTTGGTGTTACCCCTACCCACATACATAACACTGCATTTATACAAATTAAATAACATCTGCCAGTCTTGGGCCCATTCCCTTCTAGATCTGATATTTGTTGTTCTCTCATCTAAGGTGCCAACACTCAGACAAATGTTTGTATCATCCATGAACATGTTTACCATTCCCCCAATGTCTTCATCCAGATCATTAAAGATTGTGAAAAGCAACAGTCCTAAAAGCCGATCTGTGCACATTTTTCTATTGTGCTGATATTACTGGGTTTAGTTTTTTTCTGATCTATATATACCAATGTCCACATCAGAAGGTGATTTCTAAATATCTGCAACTAAGGGCACTTGCTAAGTATATAATGGCCCAGAAATTGATCTCGCTCTGTTCCCACGGGGGTAAGGAGCAGACGCGATCTCTCACTCCGCGTTGGCTTTTTCAGATCCAGCTCGCATGAACTTGATGTTCCAGACATCAGCTGGGCAGTGCTTGCGTATCCCACCGGCGTAGTGAATTCGTGCGAGCTGTGGGATCACGTGACTCAGTTAGAGCCAATGGCAGCACACCATCTTCCATTCATAAGTTTCACATACGTGCTGTGAAAGCTATGAATCTTACACCCCCCCAAAATAACAGCAAAACCTCAATTAAATTTTTTTTTAAAAACCATCACATTAATAAAATAAGTATAGTTAAATAAATTAACCATTTTAAATAAAAAATTAAATTTTTGAAAAAATTTAAAATCTTTTAAAAAGTTATAAAAATAAACTTACCTGTCTTTAAAGTCTCTAAAAAAGATATACCTGTTAAAAAAAATTCAAAAAAATACTTAATTCACTACTTACCTTGTTAAAAGTGGGTCTTACTCCTTTTTCCATTTCTAAAATCTTCCGTACTTACCTGCGCGTCCAAAGCACTAAGTGCACAGCGTGCGCGCAGCCTGTAGCGCGCACGCGATGCACCGAGGAACCGCCCCCTTTTCAAAAGACCAAGTGCCGGTTTTCAGCGCATGCGCAGGGCATGCAGAAAACCGGCAATTGCAGAGGGAATACGCGAGAGTACACAGTGCGTACTCTCGCGCACCGGGATGAATTTTTGGCCCATTATATTGGCAAAAGAACCAGGGGGGAGAAGAGGAGACATTTTTTTACGCAGCGTGCTGTTGTGATCTGGAATGCGCTGCCTGAAAGGGCAGTGGAAGCAGATTCAATAATAACTTTTATAATTGGATTGGAATTGGATGAATACATGAAAAGGAAAGATTTGCAGGGCTATGGGGAAAGGGCAGAGAGAGTGGGACTAGTTGGATAGCTCTTTCAAAGAGACGGCACAAGCACGATGGGCTATATGGCCTCCTTCTGTGTTGTATTTGATTAGTGGTTTATGTATCTACTTAAGATAGCACCTACATTTTTTTTCCAAACTGCGGGAAACGGACCTGTATTAATCACATCACATAAGACAACATCATAAGCCCTAATTTTGAACCCAGTACATTCTTTAATTATAATTTATAATCTCATTAGGTTGATGTCAATTTGAATTATGCATCCCATATGAACAAAAGATGGAATTATGGTAGAATTGTATTTAACTTTCTATTAGACGTCACTCCCTTGAGTTCTGCCCTTGGGCTGACAGTACAGCAGCTTCAGAAAGACACAGGAAATAACCACATATATCATTCCATAGATTCTAATTACCTACACACATACTTGCAGAATTCTAATGGCTTAATTGTACCCGCAGAAATTTAGAAATTGACGAATTTCAAATAATGCTCTAGATATTTAGCAATAACTTACCTTGGTTTCTTGTACGGCAGAGACTGCCGGAAATCAATTGTGATAAAATCTAACCGCCCCAAAAATTAAATATGTAACAGTTGTATTTTGGAGTGAAAACTACAAGTTCGGAGCAGCTTTGGAATAATGTGAATGTGCGCAGAATGCTATTGGTCTATGATCTATTTCCAAGAGCAACTTAACAGGTTTCACTTTGGGATTTTTTTGTTAAAAACATAAGAAATAGGAGCAGGAGTAGGCCATATGGCCCCTTGAGGCTGCTCCGCCATTCAATAAGATCATGGCTGATCTTTGACATCAACTCCGCTTTCCCGCACTATCGCCATATCCCTTGATTCCTTTAGTGCCCAAAAATCTATCGATACTCAACGACTGAGCAGCAACAACCCTCTGGGGCAGATAATTCCAAAGATTCACAATCCTCTGAGTGAAGAAATTCCTCCCCATCTCAGTCCTAAATGGCCGACCCCTTATCCTGAGACTATGCCCCCTCGTTCTAGACTCTCCAGCCAGGTGAAACATCCTCCCAGCATCTACCCTGTCAATCTCCCTCAGAATCTTACATGCTTCAATGAGATCACCTCTCATGTTTCTAAACCCAGTTGTTCGTTACTGCAGGCTAGAAGTCCAATAAGCCACCATTTTTTTCTTATCTGCAACATACTCAAAGGTAAATCTGGCTCACTTTCAGTTATCTTATTATCCAGAAGTCATAGTAGAAAACAGTTAAGAGACCATACAGTGTGCAAGCAAAGCATTGGGGTTCATTTCTAGAGGAATAGAATACAAAAGCCAGGAGGTAATCTTAAATTTATAAAGAACTTTGGTTAGACCACACTTGGAGTACTGTGCACAGTTCTGGTCTCCATACTACAAAAAGGAATAATGAAGCACTGGAGAAAGTACAGAAAAGATTTACAGGATGTTATCAGAATTGAGAGGATGCAACTATAAGGAAAGACTGAGCTTTTTTCACGGGAAAAGAGAAGACTAAAAGGGGACTTGATAAAGGTCTTTAAAATTACGAAGGGGTTTGATAGGATGGGTGGAGGTGGAGAAACTGCCCCCAATATTGAATGGGATGGGTTCCGTGGGCGGGGGGGGGGGGGCGGGGGCAGGATTTTGACTCCACAGCGTGCATCTTTTTTTTATAGCAGATTTGCCGCTCGGAGGCCAGGCTGATTGACAGGCTTGGCTTCCTGTTGGGCGGGGAACGCTCTGAAGGAGGCCACAGCCCCAGGAGCAGGTAGGGAACCTGCAGCTGCCTTAGTGGGAGTGAGGGTGTGTCCGAATTTTAGGGGGGGGGTTGGTCCCCGCTTCCTGGGAGGGGGATTAATCCGGGGGGGGGGGGGGGGGGATGTGGTGATGGTCCAATACCCAAACCCAGCTGGAGGGTAGGGGGGTGTCCGATACGGGGGTGGTCCGATCCCCAATCCCGGGGGTTCCAATAATGGGGGTCTTTGGATGGGGGTGGAGGGTCTGATGGCAGAGGGGTGTAGGAAAAAAGGTAAGCTTGGGGGGCCGGGGGGACGCGCTCATGCTCCTCCTGGCACACAAGCAGTGCTCTAAAGGCACCTCCACAAAGCTGTCGTTGCCTCCCTTTAGCTGTCAGGTTTCCCAAGGCCCAGGAAGCCTGGCTCGCCAGGACTAAGCATGGAAGATCGATTAAATCTGAGGCATGCAGCCTCATTATAATATTTAAATGATCAACCCGCCTCCTGGGAGTGGGTTGGTTGCCCGCCCCCCGTCCCACCTCCGTTAAAACCGGAAGTAGGCGGGTTGGGGTCGGGTTGGAGATTTTTAAAATGTTAACATCCCACCTGAACCCAACCCACCAGTTTTCTGTGGTTCAAATTACCCTCACTGTTTCCACTTGTGGGTGAGTCCAGAACAAAGGGGCTGAAATATAAGATAGCCACTAACAGTTCAAATAAAGAATTTAGGAGGAATTTCTTTACACAGCGAGTGGTGAGAATGTGAAACTCGCTGCTACACGGACTGGTTGAAGCAGACAGCATTGATGCGTTTAAGGGGAGGCTTGAAAACTATTAGAGAATAAAATGATATGGGGCAAGATGGAAGGCGGTCATTAGTGTGAGAGAAGACTCATGTGGAGTATAAACACTGGCATAGATCAGTTGGACCAAATGGCCTGTTTCTGTGTTGTAGATACTATATAGTTAGATTAATACATTACAGGACAGCTGATCCTACATAAAACTCTCCCATCTATTTTACAAAAATAGTGTGTCTGACTTGGATGTGAGAATCGCAAAAGTAACCATTTCCAGATTGAGCCGATTGCAATGTCATCGCCATGGATTGACTAAACATCAGTTAAAATTCATTTACATTTTTCTCATTACTCTGGGGAACAGAGTTCAGATGCATCGTCATTATGTAAGCTTATGTTATTGATGACATGGTGCACAAAGTAAATCTGGATAAAGGAGAAAATCTGGGCTCTATGTTTGCTATTTCTGATGATTCAGACTGAAGATCTTAAAAGCAACAAAACACACCGCACATTCATTGCAGGAAAACACTGGAAAGTCACATCATGTGTTACCGATTCTTCCCTTTTCTGCCTCCGTGCCAGTTTAATTGTTGTGTGAAAAGGTAATGAAGCATCAGAGCCCTTTGTGCTCCCTGCTGCAATTCATAAAATCATACAATCATAGAATAGTACAGCACAGAAGGAGGCCAATCGGCCCATTGAGTCTGTGCCGGCTCTTTCGAAGAGCAATCCAGTTCAGTCCCACTCACCCGCTCTTTCCTCATATCCCTGCAATTTTTTCTCATTCAAGTATTTATCCAATTCCCATTTTGAAGGCTACTATTGAATTTGTTTCCACCATCCCATCAGGCAGTGCATTCCAAATCCTAACCACTCGTTGCTTAAAAAGATTTTCCTCATGTCGCCTCTGGTTCTTTTGCCAATCACCTTAAATCTGTGCCCTCTGGTTATCGACCCTTCAGCCATTGGAAACAGTTTATCTTTATTTACTTTATCTAAATCCTTCATGATTTTAAACACCTCCATTAAATCTCCTCTTAACCTTTCAAGGATAACAACCCCAGCTTCTCTAGTCTATCCATGTAACTGTAATCCCTCATCCCTGGAACCATTCTAGTAAATCTCTTCTGTACCCTCTCCAAAGCCTTCACGTCCTTCCTAAAGTGTGGTGCCCAGAATTGGACACAATACTCCAGCTGGGGCCAAACTAGTGTTTTATATAGGTTTAGCATAACTTCTCGGCTTTTCTACTCTATGCCTCTATTTATAAAGCCCGGGATCCCATATGCTTTATAACTGCTTTGTTAACCTGTCCTGCAACCTTCAAAGATTTGTTCACAAGCAACAACAGGTCTCTCTGTTCTTGCACCACCTTTAAAATTGTACCATTTAGTAAGTATGGTCTCTCCTCATTCTTCCTACCAAAATGTATCACCTCACACTTCTCTGTGTTGAATTTCATCTGTCATGTCTCCGCCCATTCTACCAGCCTGTCTATGTCTTCTTGAAGTCTATTACTATCTTCCTCACTGTTTACTACACTTCCAAGTTTCGTGTCATCTGCAAATTTCGTAATTGTGCCCTGTACCCCCAAGTCCAAGTCCTTCATGTACATCAAAAATATCAAAAAAAATTCTGGCATGATTATGTCTCCAAAATCACCCAGGCCTATGTCCAATAGTTCAGTATAACCACTTAGGTTCACTAACAAATTGGGTCAAGATGGCAGCAAACAAAACCAGCACAAGTAACTCTGAATGTAAGTAGTTTCAGAGTCTAAATTGTGCTGCCCCACTCCCCCGTAAGCCACCATGCGGTGCACCGTAGTTTGCACCGATAACATCACTGCCTTCATGTACAGTACTGTGGACGGTGGTGTTTATTACAGCCAATGACACATCATTCTTGATTTACCCATGATTACACCATTTTATGTACTCCTGCAGTTTCCTCAGTTTGCCATGCTCTGTATTTTGGCATCATTGGCAAACTTTAGTATCATTCCTCTTGTGAACAATGACCAAATTATTTTTATAAATGGGTAATAAAAGAATTCCCAGCACAGATCCTTGTTGTGAGATCACTGCCCATATCCCGCCAATCTGTAAACCATCCTATTTTCTTTTCATCCCCTAGCCATATCCATCCATGCAGCTAATTTCCTTAAATACCATGGGGGAAAAATTCGGTTGCTTTGCGCCTCCCGTTAGCGCCCCAAGGGGGTGCAAAGCAACTAGCGCCCAGGCACCGCACCAGCTAACGCCTCCTGTGAAATTCAGCGGGAGGTTAGCAGCAGCGGTAGCCGGTAGCACCCCGCAGTGCTGCGCCTCCGCCGATAACGTCATCACCTGTGCGCAGCGCCCCGGCCACAAACTTGGCTCACGCCCCCTGACCTATCGCCGGACGCTATGTCTGACAGGGTCAGGGGGGCGCTGTTGCGGCCGGGGCGGCGATACTTAAAAGGCAGGTGCCAGGCGGCCATTTTTTTTGGGCCGCCTGCCAGCACCTGTCCCTTCTGGACTCCTGCTGCGGGCTGCCGGCTGTGATCCATCAGCCCGGCACTCCACTTGCTCCCCGGTGGCCCAGCAGGGCCCTGGTGTGCGCTGCGCTAGGCCCCTCCCCTTTAATCAGATATTTCATGGGAGCGCCCCAAGAGGGAGGGGGAGCGCTTCCAGTAGCGCCTCGCCTCCTGCTTGGGATGCTACCATTAAATTTCGGGTGCGGGGGTGCTAACTTTTTCGGGGCGCCCAAAGAGGGCGCGAGCCAATTTTCCCCCCCATTTGCCTTAACTTTGGTAACAGTCTCTTATTTGGCACCTTGTCATTTACTTCCTGAAAATCAATGGCCTGATTTTACGGGGCCTATGACCACATACACACGTAGGCCGTTATAAGTGCCCCGCAAGTTCTGGGTTTCCATATGTGATGCGCATGCGCGAAAACCCAGAACTTGTGATCTGTGAACGTTCGTAAAGGCATTCGGCGCTGGCCCTGGAGAAAGCTGCCCACAATGATCTCGCAATCTCTGTGGCGAGAAGTTTGCCTTTTTTGACGCGCAAGTGATTTCAGTGTAATATAATGGGGATTCCCTAGAGCACTCTGCTGTGACATCAACAAGCTGTCTAAGCAGCCAATCACAATGCAGAATTCTCACAGACTGGGAACCAGGAAGTGAAGAAGCTCCTTTTGTTCTAACTTTTTTTAAATGTTAGAGAGCGAAACAAAGATTGGGGCTGTCACATGTGGAAAAGGCAAACCTGAAATAAAGGTGAACAAACTTTAAAAAAATATTTAAAACATTTTTAAGAATAGAGAAATTTGACACTCCACAAAATTAAAATTAGTTTTTCAGGGCCATAACGTTTGTTTAGCAGTCAATACGCTGTTGAAATACCAGTACACCTAATCCAACAAGGCCTAACTTTTAAATGGGTAATTAACAGCCCAAGTTTTCATCAGTTCCACTGATTTCCCTGATTACACTGATTACCGGCTATGGGGTAGTGGGTGGGGGGAGGGGTGGGGGGGGGGGAACAGCACAGCCAGTGTCGGAGCAATGAATGACTGACCGCAACTTCAGGATTTCCGCGTTAGGATGCCGATGCGCTACATCCTGAAGTTGGGGTCAGTTTCAAAGGGGGAATAACGGCGAACGCTGTTAGTTCACTGTTATTACCCATCGCAAATTTCGATCCAATGTGTCTTCCTAACTGCTGGCTTTACCGAATCTGACCAGTTTACTTTGGGATTAATCGCCGGCTTTGTGACACCCATGTGTTGGGAGATGGTAGCGCAAGTACAGCACCTAACCTAATATAAAAGCAGCTTATGACTCCATGCCATAACATTGCATTTACTCATCAAGCCAATGGAGCTGTTTGGTGAATTGCTAATTTAGAAGGAATTTTTGAACTTTGGATATATGCTTAATTTTGTAAAACACATTTTGATTGTTAATCCTTCAGAAACCAATGGTGAGCTGTGAAGTACAAGGTCCCTCTGGTACAAAATGCGACGCACACACCCATGTTCTGATCCTGACTTCGGAGCTATCAACAAAAACAGGTATAAACCACAACGGAGATGAACCAAATCATTTATTGAACATTATCGAAATGATTGCAGTAAATCAAGTAGGTTTATTAAAACAGTAATTTGATGTGATTAGTTAAAAATATAGTTGAAGTATAACTCGGATTAACACTTCAGTGGATGTCACATGAGTTGCGACCCAACACAGTAAGGGGTGTGAGCTTGAAGGGAAGGATGCAATACACCAAACCTTGTTGATCTGCTTTGCCGCCAGCCTGATGGAGCAAACCAGATGATTTTCTGGATCAAGGTGGTTTCTTTTGGTGAAGAAAGGAGAAAGGTCATTAGCTTAGTTTGTTTCAGATAGACAAGAGGGACACAAAGGAGCAACAGAGAAGAGGGGGCAAGAAGAAAAAAATTGCAAGGATATGGGGAAAGAGCGAGGGAGTGGGACTAACTGGATTGCTCTTCGAAAGAGCCGGCGCAGACTCAATGGGCCGATGGCCTCCTTCCGTGCTGTACTATTCTATGATTCTATGTACATTTCACCTTTTGATATCTCCAGTTCCATTATGGAGCAAATTGAACATATCACAAGAGCATTCTTTTTGTTTACTTTAATATACTATGTACCATTAAATATTCTTTGGTAGGGTCATATCATATTTTGAAAGATTAAGTAGAAGTCTTTTGTGTTCTTCCTGGCTAGTACTCAAATACTGTATTTAACTGCTGTTTTTTTCACACTCCAGTTTAAATGGAGCTAGCTTCTACTTCTGGTTAACTTCAGGCCAATTAACCAGCAGAGGGCCTCATCTGCCAAGACAACCACAGGGTAAATTTCTGTAAACTGACTACAACTAACTGATGTTTGAACTATACAACAGAGGCATTAAGACCCATCAAATCCAGCGCAAAATGTTGGCAGAGCTAAGACCGACAATATGGACTATTTTCCACTGGAGAGTTCTCAAAGTCTTTTGAAATTCTCCAAAGTTAATCTCAAAATTCTTTCTTCAAAGGATTTTTTTTTCAATCCACAAAAGTATGATTTACATTTATGATATTTGCTAAGTTAACACATCATCAACATTTAGAATGACTGAAGAGATGAAGTTTCTTAATACCTACTGAGTATTTATGTGTGTGAGAGAGAGTACAGAATGGAAAGTGGGGAAGAAAGCCATTATAGTGTCAACATGGAAAGCAGGGTTATTGGGATTGAGGAAACATGGAAGGCTATTGTCTGGGCTAATCTCCCTGTTGCTGAGCTTGCTAGTAGCAAAATTCTGTCCATTTATCATATAAAAGGAAAAAATAAGTCAGCCAAATACCTGGAGAGATATCTCATCTGGAAATGTTTTGTTGGCATATCACAAGTATAACAAATGAGCAGAAAAACTGTACAAAATTCTATTTGCACATGACTGGCCCCTTACAAAATTATCCTAATGTTATACTGGTAAGTTCTTATGTACACGTTTATTGCAAACGACAGTAATACTAGTTGCACCTGCCGTGGCATTGCACATGGAAGTCAAGGCCCAGCGTAGTCTTCAGGTAATGCGTGGTTCAGTGACAGGGGGTAATTGGCTAAGGGCACACACGAGTAATTCAGTCCCCATTTTAAAGTCATGCATTCTGTTCTTTTCTTTTTGTATTTCCATTGTATGTCCACATTTCTAATGCTCCCATTTGACGTAGCTGCATGATGCATATACATGTCACCACACACATTGCAGGTTGCATGCTAACAGTTCAGTATCACTGTACATCGTCAAGGCAATTTGAACCTCTCATTTCTTCTCCCCTGCTTGTAAAATGTGGCGCACTGTGAATTGGGAGTACTGGGCTGTGTGCCTGATTTAATGACTTTTGCTTGCTTCTAAGGGATTGCAGTAGGGATTGTGGATGATTTGGTAATAATTTTCCAAAATTCCCTGGACTCAGCAAAGGTCCCGGCAGATTGGAAAACTGCTAATGTAACACCCTTATTTAAAAAGGGTAGTAGGCAGAAGGCTGGAAATTATAGACCAGTTAGCCTAACATCTGTGGTGGGTAAAATTTTGGAGTCTATTATTAAGGAGACAGTAACGGAACATTTAGATAAACATAATTTAATAGGACAAAGTCAGCATGGCTTTATGAAGGGGAAGTCATGTCTGACAAATTTGCTTGAGTTCTTTGAGGACATAACGTACAGGGTGGATAAAGGGGAACCAGTGGACGTAGTGTATTTAGACTTCCAGAAGGCATTCGACAAGGTGCCACATAAAAGATTATTGCTCAAGATAAAAAATCACTGGATTGGGGGTAATATTCTGGCATGGGTGGAGGATTGGTTACCTAACAGGAAGCAGAGAGTTGGGATAAATGGTTCACTCTCGGACTGGCAACCAGTAGCCAGTGGTGTTCCGCAGGGGTCGGTGCTGGGTCCCCAACTCTTTACAATCTATATTAACGATTTGGAGGAGGGGACCGAGTGTAACATATCAAAGTTTGCAGATGATACAAAGATGGGAGGGAAAGTAGAAAGTGAGGAGGACATAAAAAACCTACAAGGGGATATAGACAGGCTGGGTGAGTGGGCGGAGATTTGGCAGATGCAATACAATATTGGAAAATGTGAGGTTATGCACTTTGGCAGGAAAAATCAGAGAGCAAGTTATTATCTTAATGGCGAGAAACTGGAAAGTACTGCAGTACAAAGGGATCTGGGGGTCCTAGTGCAAGAAAATCAAAAAGTTAGTATGCAGGTGCAGCAGGTGATCAAGAAGGCCAACGGAATGTTGGCTTTTATTGCTAGGGGGATAGATTATAAAAACAGGGAGGTATTGCTGCAGTTATATAAGGTATTGGTGAGACCGCACCTGGAATACTGCATACAGTTTTGGTGTCCATACTTAAGAAAAGACATACTTGCTCTCGAGGCAGTACAAAGAAGGTTCACTCGGTTAATCCCGGGGATGAGGGGGTGGACATATGAGGAGTGGTTGAGTAGATTGGGACTCTACTCATTGGAGTTCAGAAGAATGAGAGGCGATCTTATTGAAACATATAAGATTGTGAAGGGGCTTGATCGGGTGGATGCGGTAAGGATGTTCCCAAGGATGGGTGAAACTAGAACTAGGGGGCATAATCTTAGAATAAGGGGCTGCTCTTTCAAAACTGAGATGAGGAGAAACTTCTTCACCCAGAGGGTAGTAGGTCTGTGGAATTTGCTGCCCCAGGAAGCTGTGGAAGCTACATCATTAAATAAATTTAAAACAGAAATAGATAGTTTCCTAGAGGTAAAGGGAATTAGGGGTTACGGTGAGCGGGCAGGAAATTTGACATGAGGCTGAGTTCGGATCGGTCAGGGCCCTGTGGGTGGCGGAGCGGGCCCAGGGGCTGAGTGGCCGGGTCCTGCTCCTACTTCTTGTGTTCTTTAGATTTGAGGTTAGGATCAGATCAGCCATGATCTTATTGAATGGCGGAGCAGGCTCGAGGGGCCGATTGGCCTACTCCTGCTCCTATTTCTTATGTTCTTATGTTCTAATAAGACTTTGCACTGCCAATAAAGCCAATTGCCTAGAAATTCAGCTGCGTTGCAAATTCAGATGCAGGGGCTGATCCCTTACCCCCTGCCCCACCACAACCCCCGCCCCCTCCCCCCCACCCGCTCCCAAATATGGGTGCGCCTGTATTTCTAGGCTAAAGTCCCAAGAGTACATCTATTTGAAGAACAGATGCAGCTACCCAGGTAGATGAACTGACTGACTGTCGTAGCCATTTTTCTACAAATGTCAATTGAATGCACAAGTGGTTCCCACACCCACACCTTGCACTTTCATCAATGGCCATGTGATCCATAAGCCCAGTTTTTGCACAGTCGCGTTGAAGGCTGAAATAGTGTCAGAGGGAAGGTCTGTTGGTGGATAAAATTACATTGCCATATTTGCTAGACTGGAGAAATAAAACATGTGCATCTCAGTACATTGAGAGTGCGCCAGAAACCATTCCATCAGACAGCAGAAAAGGGTACTAGGTCAAATTCTTGTGCAACACTGGAAATAGTTTCTATAAGAGCAAAATTGTGACCACTGGCCTAACTCTAGTGATTTGTATTCTCATGGAACATGGGGTGAGAGTGACTGCCCGAGACATCAAGGGAGCATTTGACCGAATGTGGCATCAAGGAGACCTAGTAAAACTGAAGTCAATGGGAATCGGGGGGAAAACTGGAAAAATGGCTGGAGTCATACCTAACACAAAGGAAGATGGTTGTGGTGGTTGGAGGTCAACCATCGCAGCCACAGGAGATCGCTGCAGGAGTTCCTCAGGGCAGTGTCCTAGGCCCAACCATCTTCAGCTGCTTCATCAATGACCTTCCCTCCATCATAAGGTCAGAAGTGGGGATGTTCGCTGATGACTGCACAGTGTTCAGTGCCATTCGCAACTCCTCAGATAATGAAGCAGTCCATGCCTGCATGCAGCAAGACCTGGACGACACCCAGGCTTGGGCTGATAAGTGGCAGGTAACATTCGCGCCACACAAGTGCCAGCTGATGACTATCTCCAATAAACGAGCATCTAACCACCGCCCCGAATCCCCCACCATCAATATCCTGGGGGTCACCATTGACCAGAAACTTAACTGGACCAGCCACATAAATAATGTGGCAACAAGAGCAGGTCAGAGACTGGGTATTCTGCGGCGAGTGTCTCACCTCCTGACTCCCCAAAGCCTCTCCACCATCTACAAGGCACAAGTCAGGAATTTGATGGAATAATCTCCACGTGCCTGAATGAGTGCAGCTCCAACAATACTCAAGAAGCTTGACACCATCCAAGACAAAGCAGCCCACTTGATTGGCACCCTATCCAACACCTTAAACATTCACTCCCTTCAATTCTGGTTTACCATGACTGCAGTGTGTACCATATACAAGATGCACTGCAGCAACTCGCCAAGGCTTCTTCGGCAGCACCTCCAAAACCCGCAACCTCTACCACCTAGAAGGACAATGGCAGCAGATGTATGGGAACACCACCAAGTTCTCCTCCAAGTCACACACCATCCTGACTTGGAAGTATATCGCGTTTCCTTCATCGTCGCTGGGTCAAAATCGATATATTTATACTTTGACATATAGCCGTTCTGTATCCAAGTCTTCTAGCAGATTTCTATCAGTCATTGCACTGTTGACCACAAGTTGATACTTGACACAGCAGATTAAGAGACATTGCCATCCCTCACCGCCCTTCAACTCAACAGCAATGTTCCATTTTTTTTTATTCGTTCCTGGGATGTAGGTGTCGCTGGCAAGGCCAGCATTTATTGCCCATCCCTAATTGCCCTTGAGAAGGTGGTGGTGAGCCACCTTCTTGAACCACTGCAGTCCGTGTGGTGAAGGTACTCCCACAGTGCTGTTAGGTAGGGAGTTCCAGGATTTTGACCCAGCGACGATGAAGGATCGGCGATATACTTCTAAGTCAGGATGGTGTGTGACTTGGAGGGGAACTTGGAGGTGGTGGTTTTCCCATGCGCCTGCTGCCCTTGTTCTTCTAGGTGGAAGAGGTCACGGGTTTGGGAGGTGCTGCCAAAGAAGCCATGGCGAGTTGCTGCAGTGCATCTTGTAGATGGTACACACTGCAGCCACGGTACGCTGGTGGTGGAGGGAATGAATGTTTAAGGTGGTAGATGGGGTGCCACTCAAGGGGGCTGCTTTGTCCTGTATGATGTAGAGCTTCTTGGAGCTGCACTCATCCAGGCAAGCGGAGAGTATTCCATCACACTCCTTACTTGTGCCTTGTAGATGTTGGAAAGGCTTTGGGGAGTCAGGAGGTGAGACACTTACCACAGAATACCTAGCCTCTGACCTGCTCTTGTTGCCACAGTATTTATGTGGCTGGTCCAGTTAGGTTTCTGGTCAATGGTGACCCCCAGGATGTTGATGGTGGGGGATTCGGCAATGGTAATGCCCTTGAATGTCAAGGGGTGGTGGTTAGACTCTCGCTTGTTGGAGATAGTCATTGCCTGGCACTTCTGTGGCGCGAATGTTATCTGCCACTTATCAGCCCAAGCCTGGGTGTCGTCCAGGTCTTGCTGCATGCAGGCATGGACTGCTTCATTATTTGAGGAATTGAGAATGGCACTGAACTCTGTGCAGTCATCAGCGAACATCCCCATTTCTGACCTTATGTTGGAGGGAAGGTCATTGATGAAGCAGCTGAAGATGGTTGGGCCTAGGACACTGCCCTGAGGAACTCCTGCAGCGATGTCCTGGGGCTGTGATGATTGGCCTTCTTATTACTTATCATAACTATTTTAAATAAATGTGGATGCAAACTATTGTGAAAACTTCTTTGGTTGTCTGTTTCCGTAATGTAGACTTGCACATGCTGGTGATCATCTTGCTTGTCCAGAATTATCAACACTCTCTCATTAAAAAGGTCCTCAAAAGCCAGAAGAGACTCTTCAGCAGTTATCAGCACCCACCCAATGCAGCTGAGGCTCAACATGTTTTGAAAAGCACACACAAAGAAATCCACTAAAGGGACTATAAAAATCACTTCACAAACATGAAGCACAAGAACAAAGACAACTTGCTCCCAATTAGGCATTCCAGCACAGAAACAACAGCAACACCAGAGGAGGGTCACAAAGAAAAGTACAGATGAAGGAGGCCATTTGGCCCACCATTCCACTGAAAGCTATGACCCACCATTACAATATCTAAAAGCATCTTCAATGATCCCAGAGTTGTTGCCTCCACTGCCCTACCTAGAAGGCCATTCTAGGTATTAATCACTCATCTTGTGCAACAAGGTGCTTCCTGACATCAGCCCTGAACTTGAATTTCAACTCTCGCAGTTCTGTCCACTTCCATATTTTGTCTAGGGCTTTTTGTAGTTACTTGGCTACTTCAGCAACTGCCAACTTTCCCTGTTTGGTATCGTCTGACCAATTTGCACTGTGTTTCCGAAGTCTCTAACAAGAATTCCTTGACAAGTCCGCAGGATCTAATACATCATCTCATATAGTCAGTTAGCTATCCATTTTTCTTTTGTTTTGTAGTGATTCTTTATGCTCAGTGTTCGATATCAGTGGAGCTGTCACTGTGAGTGAAGAGAGGATGATTATGAAAATTATACACAGGGTGGTTTGCACCCAATGTTACACCTATTTTTGCCTTGAATGTGCAAATGGAAAATTGGGCCATTGCAGAACAGCAGATGGGAGTTTCATGAATACCAATCTATTAGATAAACAAGTAGTGATGAGATGAGCTCCAGCCATTTCCAAGTCTTAATTGAAACAAAAAATTTGATTTTCAGATGTCGCACAGACTTGTTTTAAGCAAGTACAGCATCTGGCGTTGAAAGTCTCCAGAAAACGAATAGTATTTGAGACAAACAGGTTTGGAGATGTGAAAACTAAGTTCCAAATCTGAAATTCAGATTCACAATGGTTGTGAGTTCTAAATTGGAAGATTAAGTTTGGATTTGAATTTCTGGGAATTACATTGATAAATTGAATGTTTTTATTGTACAGATTTTATGTGGATAATAGGGTTGTTTGTAATAAGATAAACTTGTTATTTAATTAAGTACATATGATAATACTGCTAACTCTAAATAGCATGCAGGCGTAAGACATTAATTGGAATCAGTTGAGTAGCTTACAATGGCAGCCCTTGAAGTATTGATTGCTTCGTTCCCTTAGATAGTCCTTAGAACAGAAATTAATTTTGGCTCCAGTGAATTTCAGCAGTGTTATTAAACACCATTGAATTGATGTAGATTAAGGTAAGATAATGGCCCAAAAATTCATCCCGGTGCGCGAGAGTATGCACTGCGTACTCTCGCGTATTCCCTCTGCAATTGCCGGTTTTCTGCATGCCCTGCGCATGCGCTGAAAACCGGCAATTGCTCTTTTGAAAAGGGGGCGGTTCCTCGGTGCATCGCGTGCGCGCTACAGGCTGTGCGCACGCTGTGCACTTCATGCTTTGGATGTGCAGGTAAGTACTGAAGATTTTAGAAATGTAAAAAGGAGGAGTAAGACCCACTTTTAACAAGGTAAGTAGTGAATTAAGTATTTTTTTGAATTTTTTTTTACAGGTATATCTTTTTTAGAGACTTTAAAGACAGGTAAGTTTATTTTTATAACATTTTAAAAGATTTTAAATTTTTTCAAAGATTTAATTTTTTATTTAAAATGGTTAATTTATTTAACTATACTTATTTTATTAATGTGATGGTTTTTTTTAAAATTTAATTGAGGTTTAGCTGTTATTTTGGGGGGGTGTAAGATTCATAGATTTCACAGCACGTATGTGAAACTTATGAATGGAAGATGGTGTGCTGCCATTGGCTCTAACTGAGTCACGTGATCCCACAGCTCGCACAAATTCACTACGCCGGTGGGATACGCAAGCACTGCCCAGCTGATGTCTGGAACATCAAGTTCGTGCGAGCTGGATCTGAAAAAGCACAAGCGAGGTGAGAGATCGCGGGGAAGGCTTACCCCCGCGGGAACAGAGCGAGATCAATTTCTGGGCCATTAAAGTGTAAGATTCTGTGCTGATGAAAACCACAAATAAATTCTACAGAGTAAAAGCACAGACCCCATACTCTGAAGGGAGCCATGCTCAAAGGAGACACCGATCAAAGACAGGCGCAACAACCCTCTTATTATTGATTCTCCAACCCATCCACCTCCTTAAACATTCACTCTATCCACCACCACCTCAACTTGGCTGCAGTGTGTACTATCTACAAGATGCACTACAGCAACTCGCCAAGGCTTCTTCGACAGCACCTCCCAAACCCACAACCTCTACCACCTAGAAGGACAAGGGCAGCAGATGCATGGGGACACCACCACCTCCAAGTTCCCCTCCAAGTTACACACCATCCTGACTTGGACATATATCAGCCATTCCTTCATCGTCGCTGAGTCAAAATCCTGGTACTCCCTACCTAACAGCACTGTGGGAGTACATTCACCACACGGACTGCAGCGGTTCAAGAAGGCAGCTCACCACCACCTTCTCAAGGGAAATTAGGAATGGGCAATAAATGCTGGCCTTGCCAGCGACACCCACATCCCGTGAATAAATAAGTATATATTTTTACATGCTAGCTGGAAGCACAGAATCAGTGAATTAACCCTCATAATTAAACTCTAGTAGGTGCTGCGACACATTGCATTTTTGAAAATTGTTCGATTAATTTAAATTCTTAAACAGGTGCATCACATCAAATATTTATAGAGATTAGTTTTTGTACTCTCATGCACTTAATCATCATATGTGTTAACCATCAAGCCTGCCTTGTGTTATAGAAGTATATTTTATCCATCCTGTCTAATGCATTTAGCAGGAGTTTGTCCATATTTCTCCTATTCTATTTATTTCATAAAATTGGGCCTGTGAGTCAGCGATTCATGCTAATTTTTACATCATCCAAGTATGGAACAACAACATATAAACCTGTAAGTTGCAGTAGTGCATACCTTGGATCAGCTCTTAAATAGAAAATTAATTATAAAAGGTGTCATTTATATATAGGCAAAAATTATAATCTAAGTTTTATAGTAAACTCTGTTATGTTCAAAAACACATTAGTGAAAGCAATTCTGCTTCACTACAAGTCAGCTAGGGGCAGTGTAAGTCAGTAATTGTAATTACACTAAATTGGCAAAAGATTAATGTTAATATAAAGATAATTTAAATAGTTTACAGTGATATTGGAAGATTAGATTGGTTTCATTTTTAAATAAGACAGGGTACGGTCTGTATGGACTATATGGACTGTATGGATATTCAAATATGCTCATCAAAGGGGATGGTTTACCTTTTGCAATTACTCAACTGGGCTTGTGTGCATTGGACAGTAATAAATTTAAACTAAAATAAAAACAGAAAATGCTGGAAATACTCAGCAGGTCAGGCAACATCTGTGGAAAGAGAAACAGAGTTAACGTTTCAGGCCATTTGCACTTCATCTAGAGTCATCTTTTTTTCTTAACTTGTCCCATTACCATCTCCTTTTGCCTTGCACCATCATCCCTTTTGTCTCTTAATCTCTCCTGTCTTCCATCCTATCACAGACCTGCCCTTTCGTTCTTTCCTCTCCTTCCCCCTTTCCCTGCCCCTACACTTGCTTAAAAACCTGTTACATCTCCAGCTTTTTCCAGTTCTGATGATGGGTCATCAACCTGAAACGTTAACTGTTTCTCTCTCCACAGATGCTGCCTGACCTGCTGAGTATTTCCAGCATTTTCTGTTTTTATTTCAGATTTCCAGCATCCGCAGTATTTTGCTTTTGTAATAAATTTAAACAGTAAGGTGAACAATCAGGACATTATGAGGAGATGAAGAACTTTGCTTAGAAATTACATTGTAAACTGATTCATTTTTTGAACATTTGTCTCCTAGTCTTTTATTCTCACCGTAGATATTTTACTATATGGTCTTCCATATGACCACTGATTTTTAAAATGCTTAAAAGCAGTTCATGATGAGATATTTTGATGCCAAATATTTTCCATAAATTCTTGCCCATGTACTAAACTGCTCTGACAGCACAAATTTTACTGCACGTACAAAATTGAACAGCCTCTCATAAGTGACTATTGAGACTATGTGCTATTGCTGACTTAATTTTTCGCTCTACAATTCCTTAATGGACAGCTCCAGCAACTCTCTTCACTAAGCTTTTATAAAACAAAAAATGCTCTTTGCAGTTTACAGTGAAAGGTATTGGCTCGGATTTTGCGATGAGAATAACAGTGAGGCTATCAGCCTTCACTGTTATTATGGAGTAAATCGGATAGCAACTTCCAGAATCCGCACATGCGCAGTTAAACGCGGAAATCCGGAATTGCGGTCCGAGTTACCCTGCTCCTCCACAGACTGCGCTATAACAGTACCTCGCCGATAGACTCGGCATTGAAATCCATATAAGGGCGTGAAGTTGTGGTGCTTACCCACTAGTTACCCACTAAACATGCCAGAAAAAGTTAGGGCTGGTGCATTCAGGTGTAAGTGAATTTTGAATGTCGTGATAAGTCATAATTACTGCCAAACAACCTCTCTGGCACTGAGAATTTAATTTTACAAGTGTGGAGTTTCATTCCTTCAGAATTTAATTAGTGTTGGAGATTTACAAAATAAAATTATTAAAATAAGATTTTATTAACTTTTTCTGTCTGTCTCTTTTATTTCTCTCTCTTAATCCCATCTGTCTTTCCCAGTCTTTATTTAGCTTTCTGTACATAATTGAAATCTAATTTATACTTCCTGGTTTAGACTCTGCGTGTCTCAGTGAGAATTCTTCAATCTGATTGGTTGAAGAGCCCCGCTGTTGCTTGACCAGATCACACATGCCACAGTTCCCCTGTAGAGGGTGCCACGCTGGATCAGACGCACAATGACAGCAAGTCCTCACTCAAAAGCCCACAAAAACTCTGTGGGCAGCTGTCAGCGTAGTGAATGGCGAGTGCCATTCCTTCGCCGCTGACCGCAAAATCTGAGCCAATAGGTTTGCTTAACTTGGTGTGTTTCAATGGAAACTCCTCACTTACATACAGTTAAACCAAAGATGTGTTCCTGAATGTGTGATCTGTATGCATTTCATATGCATATATACAAACAAATCCTAATCAATAGGTTTGCTGTGTATTATTACCTGGAATATCTGAAATTGCAATACTTTGTGCCTACTTAAGAGGTACGTAAGATTTTAAATGGTATGGAAAATGTTAATCCAGAGTGTGACTTTAAAATAAAACTGGGAGTAAGATAAGGGGACACAGATTAAAACAAGTAAAAAAAAGTATCTTCAAGACTGTTATCAGGAGGTGGTTCATCATGCAGAGAGTTATCAACACTTTAGATAAACCTTCTGGGCAGAGTGGTGGAGGCCAAGATCCTGGAACCATTTCAGAATCTATTAGATACAGCAATGGGAGAAATGTAGGAAATAGTAAAATCTGTCTCTCTGGAACATTGGTTTAAAAACAATCCTTCATTTAGGGGGCGTTTAGAGCGCTACCTGGAAAAAATTTGAAAAGTTAGCGCCCGGCGCTAATGATTTTGAGACTCACCTAAATTCCCTGACATCGCCCCCAGGAAGGGAGAGGGGCGCTAAATCAAGCGCTAATGTCCTCAGTGGGGCACTACAGGGGCGCTAACACCAGAGAGCTGCCGAATTTCAGGTGAGTTCCAAACAGAATTGATCACTCGCGCGGCGTCTTTCCAACTCTTAAAGGGGAGGTTTGATCATTCACCAGATGCTTATTTGCAGCTTTGCTTGCTTCGAGGAGAAGAGACACATACTGCAGACCCTTTTCATTGCTCGGAGAAGAACTGCCGAATAACCAACAAATCACACCCTAATGCAAATGGAAGATTCCTGAATCAGCAGCAAACTCTGAAATCTCAAAAACGCTTCCAATATTCAAAAGGGCTCTTTGCTTTTAAGCAGCAAAAAGTTCGATGTCCTGGCTGACACAAACAACAACCGGAAGTGGACGCCTTTAAATAGCGCTCCTCCACAGGCCTCCCGATTGGAAAACGTCTGCCAAACCTGTCGCTAAAAACAGAGGTGCACAGGCTGGCGAAAAAAGGGAATTTTGCATCGGGAACGCTAACGGAGATGACGTCACTAACCTCCCGCTGAATTTCGCAGGAGATGCGGTTATCGCCTTGGGGGGGGGGGGCGCAAAGCCATTTGCGCCCCATTAGCGCCTCCCATCAGAGGCGCAAATGAGGTAAAGACAGATGCAAAGTACTCATTTAGTACTTCAGCCATGCCCTCTGCTCCATGCGTAGGTCTCCTTTTTGGTCCCTAATCGGCCCCACCCCCCTCTTATTACCTGTTTATTATTTATATGCCTACAGAAGACTTTTGAATTCTCTTTTATGTCAGCTGCCAATCTATTCTCTACTCTCTCTTTGCCCCTCTTATTTTCTTTCACTTCCCCTCTGAACTTTCTATATTCAGCCTGATTCTCACTTGTATTCTCAACCTGACATCTATCATATGCACTCTGTTTCTGCTTCATCTTACTCTCTATCTCTTTCGTCATTCAGGGAGCTCTGGCTTTATTTGCCCTACCTTCCCCCTCATGGGAATGTACCTCGACTGTACCTGAACCATCTCCTCTTTAAAGGCAGCCCATTGTTCGATTACAGTTTTGCCTGCCAATCTTTGATTCCAATTTACTTGGGCCAGATCCGTTCTCAACCCACTGAAATTTGCCTTCCTCCAATTAAGTATTTCTACTCTAAATTGCTCACTGTCCTTTTCCATAGCTAATCTAAACCTTATGCTACTATGATCACTGTTCCCTAAATGTTCCCCGACTGACACTTGTTCCACTTGACCCACCTCATTCCCAGAACCAGATCCAGCAATGCTTCCTTCCTCATTGGGTCAGAAACATACTGATCAAGAAAGTTCTCCTGAACACCCTTCAGAAATTCTTCCCAATCTCTGCCCTTTACACTATTACTATCCTAGGCTATGTTAGGATAATTGTAGTCCCCCATTATTACTACTCTATAGTTCTTGCACCTTTCTGTAATTTCCCTGCAAATTTGCTCCTCTATATCTTTCCCACTATTTGGTGGCCTATAGAATACACCTAGTAGTGTAATGGCACCTCTATTATTTCTTAACTCTAACCAAATGGATTCTGTCCTTGACCCATCCAGGACATCCTCTCTCTCCAGCACTGAAACATTCTCCTTAACCAATACTGCCACACAACCTCCTTTCTTTCCTTCCCTATCTTTCCTGAACATCTTATATCCAGGAATATTTATAACCCAAACCTGCCCTTTTTTGAGCCAGGTCTCCGTTATCGCCACAACATCATATTCCCATGTGGCTCTTTGCACCTGAAGCTCACCAACCTTATTTACCACGCTTTGTGCATTTACACACATGCACTGTAAATCTGTCTTAGACCTTCTTGCACTCTCTCTTAGTCTAACCCCACCTAATACCGTACTATTTCTTACTCTAGTGCTATCTGTCTCTCCCCATCCTTTGTGCACTTTGTTTCTCCTTCCTAATGCTACATCCTGGTGCCCATCCCCCTGCCAAATTAGTTTAAACCCTCCCCAATAGCACTAGCAAACCACCACCACCCCCCCGCCCCCCACCCCCCGCGAGGACATTGGTTCCGGCTCTATTGATGTGCAACCCGTCTAGCCTATACAGGTTCCACCTCCCCCAGAACCAGTCCCAATATCCCAGGAATCTGAAGCCCTCCCTCATGCACCATCTCTCCAGCCACGCATTCATCTGCTCTATCCTCCTATTTCTATACTTACTAGCTGGTGGCACAAGGAGTAATCCAGAGATTACTACCTTTGAGATCCTGCTTTTTAATCTCTTTCCTAGCTCCCTGAAATCTGCCTGCAGGACCTCATCCCTTTTTCTACCTATGTCTTTGGTACCAATATGGACAACGACCTCTGGCTGTTCACCCACCCCCTCAGAATGTTTTGCAGCCGCTCAGTGACATCTTTGACCCTGGCACCAGGGAGGCAACATACCATCCTGGAATCGCGTCTGCGGCCACAGAAACACCTGTCTGTTCCCCTAACTACCGAATCCCCCATCACTATTTGTGGTAACACTTTTCAGCTTCCTGTATGACATCACTTCCTGTAATCAGTCCAGGATAAATACTGGACTGATCAGTTAGCTCTGGAAGAGGCATAGGGTAAGACCTCTTTTGTATGCAGCACCGTTTTAAGTTGATTAAAGCTTACATTAAGTTTACCACGCGTAAGGCTCATTCTTACGACAATTTAATCAACTTTGAAAAACTTCGCACTCAAACTTTTTGGACGAACTCGGAACTAAGGATCCAGGGAATCACCCATCATGGAAAACATCCTTAAACCATCGCGTCTTGACTTGGACCCAAACACCCCAGCAGCCGGTAAGGTGTGGAAACACTGGTATCGCACGTTTGAGAATTTTCTTGAGTATTGCAAAGCTGATGATAACTCAAAGTTGCGGATACTCATCAACTGTGTCACCCCGAATGTATTTCAGTATGTGGAAGACTGGGACAGTTATGAGGAGGCAATTCAGACGCTTAAGAGACTATATACTAAGACACCGAATGAGGTCTATGCTAGACATCTACTAGCTACAGCCCAACAAGGGCCGGAGGAATCCATTGATAAATTCCTCCAAGAGCTTCGCAGACTTAGTATGGACTGTAACTTTCGGGCAGCCTCAGCTGAGCTATACCGCGAAGAAATGATCCGTGATGCGTTCATCTGCGGGCTTGCCTCCCCATTTATACGCCAGCGTCTACTGGAAAGTAAGACACTTGAGCTGCAGAGAGCTTATGACCTGGCTTGCTCTCTAGATCTGGCAAAAAGAAATGCAGACCTTTTTACAGTGCCCAGACCTCGGTCTGCTGCCTTAACTACAGTCAGGCAATTTAAGAGGCCACAGGTGAACTCTATTAGGGAGGACTTTATCCCTGACGATCGATCTGATGACTTCACTGATGAAGAGGATGATGACCCCACTGTGGCAGCCTCTTGGCAATCTAAGAAATGCTTTTTTTGTGGTGATGAGTTTCACCCTCGGAGATTCTGCCCTGCTCGCAATGCGTTTTGCAGTCATTGCAACAAAAAGGGTCATTTTGTAAAGGTTTGCCTATCAAGAGCCTCTACGAGGGCTTATCAAGCTAAGTCCTACCGAACTGCCCCAGTAAGGGCCTATCAGGATGTTCCAACTAAAAACTATCGTGCTTCCTCTCGGGTTTTTTCTCGAAGAAACACACCTAGAATTTCAGCCACTCTTTGTGCAACGACACCAATTACAGCTGCTTGTCCTCAGAATCTATTCCATGCAGCTACAAAAGCATCAATTAATGGACATACTTTAGATGCCTTAATTGACTCAGGTAGCACTGATAGTTTCATTAGGGAACAGACTGTTGCACAGTTAAAGCTACATGTTTTTCCATCGGACCAGGCAGTTGCGATGGCTCAGTCATCACTTAATACCAGAATTTCTGGCTTCTGTGTAGTTGAAATAATGCTTAAAGGTCACAGGTATCCCTCCACCCGGCTTTCGGTGCTCAAGGACTTATGTAGTGATCTTATCTTAGGGCTGGATTTTCAAAAGCAGCATAAGAAGCTTACCATTGAGTTCGGCGGATCCAAACCTGAACTCACTATTTCTAATATACGACCTCGATTACCGTTCTGTGCCTTGTCAGCAGCTTCACTGGATGAACCCTCACTGTTTGCCAGTATCCCTCCTCGATGCAAACCGATTATAACAAAGTCACGCCGTTTCAGTCAGGAAGACCAGTCTTTTATTGCGGCTGAGATTTCTCGGCTTTTAGCAGAGGAGATCATCGAGCCTTGTTCGTCGCCATGGCGCGCCCAGGTCGTTATTGTTAAGAACCCTCTACAACCTCACAAGAAACGGCTGTGCATTGACTATTCACAGACCATCAATCAGTATACGGACTTGGACGCATACCCATTGCCGCGCATCGATGATATGGTTAATAAATTGGCTGAGTACACGGTGTTCTCGACTTATGATCTAAAAAGCGCCTATCATCAGGTACCCTTGAAGGTCTCAGACAAGCAGTATACAGCCTTTGAAGCCAATGGGCGGCTGTATCAATTTCGTCGCCTCCCCTTTGGGGTCACTAATGGAGTGGCTGTCTTCCAGCGAGCAATGGATGACCTGGTCAAACAGGAAGACTTGAAGGATACGTTTCCTTATCTGGACAATATTACTGTCGCAGGTCGCAATCAGCAGGAACATGACGCCAATCTCCAACGATTTTGGGGTGCACTCCAGCACCGTAATTTGACATTGAATGCGGCTAAATCCATTGAGTCACAACCAACTATCAACATCCTTGGCTATTGTGTGGGCAATGGCATCATTAAACCTGACCCTGAAAGGCTTCGCCCACTCCAAGAACTCCCGCCACCTAAGAATCCGGCCTCCTTGCGCCGGGCCCTCGGCCTGTTTGCATACTATGCGAAATGGATTCCTAACTTCTCGGACCGAATCCAACCTCTACTGAAGGCCAGCACATTCCCACTAGACACAACGGCTGTTGCAGCCTTTAACCTCCTGAAAAAGCAGTTGGAGAAAGCGGCTCTTCACTCCATCGATGAGAGTCTTCCTTTCGTGGTTGAGTGTGATGCCTCGGAGGTGGCAATCTCAGCCACTCTGAATCAGGAAGGTCGTCCGGTGGCATTTTTGTCCAGGACTTTTCAAGGGGCTGAGCTACTTTATCCTCCAGTCGAGAAAGAAGCTACAGCCATCATAGAGGCAGTACGGAAGTGGAGTCATCTCCTGGCTCGCCAGCACTTTACCTTAATCACGGACCAGCGATCGGTCGCCTTCATGCTCGATAATCGAAAACGGACCAAAATTAAAAATAATAAAATCCAGCTTTGGCGGCTGGAATTGGCCTCTTTTGGTTACACCATCCACTATCGACCTGGCAAGGAGAATGTGGCTCCGGATACCCTCACACGAGCATTCTGCTCCGCCATGGCACCCTCTACGCTCATAGACATCCATGATGGGTTGTGTCATCCAGGCGTTACTCGCATGCTGCACTTCGTGCGGTCCCGAAATCTCCCATTCTCTACCGGGGATGTAAAGAAGATGTGCTCGGACTGCAGAGTCTGTGCGGAATTGAAACCTCGGTTTTTCCGCCCCTCGGGTGGTATACTCATACATGCGACCCAGCCAATGCAAAGGCTTAGCATCGATTTTAAGGGGCCGTTGCCCTCTTCGACTCGCAACACTTATCTATTAACAATGGTTGATGAGTATTCTCGTTTTCCGTTTGCCTTTCCCTGCCCCAATATGCTGACAACCACGGTTATCAGCTGCCTTGAACAGGTATTTGCTTTCTGTGGCATGGCATCCTATGTTCATTCAGATCGGGGCCCTTCTTTTATGTCGGGAGAACTCAAGGCCTATCTCTCGGAACGGGGTATTGCTGCCAGCAAAACGACGCCTTATCATCCGGTTGGGAATGGGCAAGTCGAGCGTTTTAACGCTATCATCTGGAATGCGGTACGTCTGGCTTTGAGATCTCGGGGCCTACCCAACCAGCATTGGGAAGCAGTACTTCCAGACGCATTACACTCCACACGGTCCCTCCTTTCGACCGCCACAAATACGACGCCTCATGAACGGTTCTTCCGATTTCAGCGTCGCTCATCCTATGGGACATCTCTCCCGTCGTGGCTGACTGCACCGGGACCAGTGCTACTCCGAAGATATGTCCGGGCGTCTAAGAATGACCCCCTGGTAGATGAGGTTGAGCTCACTGACGTCAACCCTACCTACGCCTATATTCGGTATCCTGACGGTCGGGAATCTACCGTGTCATTGCGGGATCTGGCTCCCTGCCCGCCGAAACATAGAGGGACACCAGGGGATGATATTGTACCAGGCACATCTCTGGGCTTGCCAGGTGCCTCTCATCATGATCGGGATCTGACGCCGGCTGGTACCTCACTCCAGCGTGCCGACCTGGGGCAGACTGACTATGAGCCCGTCGGGGCTCGCACGCGCAGCCACGATCAACCCTGTACCGTACGCTCAGAAACGGATCTGCCACAGCCCTGCCCGACACCCATTCGGGTACCAGTACACAGTCAGGATCGTTCTGACCCCTCACAGAGCGGGCTGGAGCACTCGGACTCTGGTCCATGGCCCGCAGCGGGTAAACGGGCTAGGGGCCCTCTACCGCTACGAGAACCCAAACGGGTGCGGCTCTCCCTCATCCAACGGCTACGAAATGGAGGGAGCATTCCGGCCTCCTAATCTTTTGGGGGGGGAGAATGTGGTAACACTTTTCAGCTTCCTGTATGACATCACTTCCTGTAATCAGTCCAGGATAAATACTGGACTGATCAGTTAGCTCTGGAAGAGGCATAGGGTAAGACCTCTTTTGTATGCAGCACCGTTTTAAGTTGATTAAAGCTTACATTAAGTTTACCACGCGTAAGGCTCATTCTTACGACACTATTGCCTTCCCGATCTTCCTCCTCTCCCGCTGCACAGCTGAGCCACCTGTGGTGCCATGGACTTGGCTCTGGCTGTACTCCTCAGAGGAACCATCGCCCTCACCAGTATTCAGTACTGTACGAAAGGCTGATATTTAGAGATATTAAGTAGATGAGAATCATATATGTATAACTTCAAGTGTAGCTATTGACCAAATAATATTACCCATAATTACTCCTGGGTAACTAAAAAGCTAAGACTTGTTCAAAATGCAGCTGCAAAGGACAGTCAAAAGCAGTTTTGATAACAAACAGCCACAGACTGCGAGTGAAGGTTAAATTGCTAAAAAAAACATATTATGATGCTAAGTAGAAATTAGAATTCGCTTACCAAAACTAATTGCAATGATATTTAAAAAATAATTAGTATAAGGACATAAAATGAGAGAGACCATGGAGATAAGGTAGATTAAAGTGAGATAGTTTGGATACCTCAAGACTAGTGAAACAGCGCTGATATGGGCCCTTGGTATAAAGGCCTTGTACCAGGGAAGCACGAAAATGAAAGAGATAAAGTAAATTCCAATGGGGTGAAAAACTATAAACAAGATGACACTGAACATGACAAAGTTGGTGGAAAAATACTGGAAAGGCGGGATGCTTCCTTAGTCTGAGTGACAATGGTATTTTGACCATTAGAACCAATTAAAAAGGGTGATTTTGTTAAAGACCATATATGGACACTGGCCAAACCAACTTTTGATAAGAAAAGGGTTAAAACCTCAATACTCAAAGAACAACTTCACACAGACGTACTGCGAGAACAAAGGAACAGACTTAAGACGACGTCATCTGTGTCCGAGAGGTTCCAGAGGCCAAGGGCTGCGAGCTACTCGTTAAAACTATCGCCTAATATTAAGTATATTACGCTATATGCTTAATAAATCTTGATCTATTGCTCAAACATACTGGCTGCTGCCTATTGGTGTCTTGTCCTAGAACTCAGAGATCATTAAGATCTTACAAATTGGCGCCCCAGATGGGACAAGACAAAGCGGCTAGTATTGTGTAATAGATCGGACCTCGAAAGTAGCTTCCTGATCAGCTGCTGCTCTTGAGGAGGGATAAACTCCGTGGGGAGTGGGGAATGCAAGTGAATTGCATGCCGATACTTATTGATGTTAGAGGTCTGTTAAGAAAATCACCAAATGGCTAGTAAAAGTTGTGTTAATGCATATAAGAGTAAGTTAGACAGAGGTGCCTGTGCGGAGGAAGTGCAGGTATTATTGACGGAACGTTTAATCAAAGGAGACCGAGTCCCCTTTGAAAAAGTGATAAACTTTATTCTGGAAAGTCTGTTTCAGAAAAAACACAACGGGTTAAGAGAGAAACATAGCCAGGTGGTTAAGCATAAAGTGCAGGAGAGAGAGGGAGAGATAGAGAAGGACAAAGATCTAATTTGCAGTCTAACCAATCTGAAAACTCAGCAAAGGAAGGGAAAAAACAGAGATTTGAAAAGCCAGGAAAAGCTGCTGAGATGCCGATTTAAAAAAAGAGAGAAACTTAAAGCTTTACCGACATGAAAGTTAATAACGTCTGTGCTGAGACAAATAAAACATAAGATTTGCTGAGTGAAAGAAACCTTAAAAAATGCTGGAATTTCAGTTTATGTGAAAGTGTGTGTTAAAGTGTGAAAGTTTCCTGACTATGAATGCTTAAAACGTTACAGTATTCCTTTCTCTGAAAGTCTGTCTATAAAACAAAAAGTGTTTGTTATGTGTGTTTTAGCTCCACCCACTTCTCTGTGTTAAAAGCATTTAAAACTTTTGTCTTGTCTTGGATTTTGGAAGTTTTAAGAATGTGCGCATAAGATTGTGCCCCAAGAATTGGGAAAAAAAACTTTGAACTACACTTTAAGTTAAGCTGGTGTGGAAAAACTGAGAAGAACAACAAAAAGTTTGTTTAACAAAAGATTAAGTTCCTGTCTAAGATTTAACCTTGGAGTCATGGTTGCTATGTTGCAATTTTCCAAAGCAGTTTGATTTGATTTGTTTAAATGTGAAAAACTAATTTTTCTCAATTATATTCAATGTTTTTACAGTTTTTTGGAAAGGCATCTGAAGAAAGGACAATAAGAAATATGACGTAATTTACTGTTTTCTGCAAGCATGTACTCTTTTGTTTTTTGTTCTGTTCTGTTCATAAAAAATGTGAAAACACAACTGTCTTTTTTGATCGGGAAAGTTTTTTTAAATTTACATGAAGTGACGCAATTGCATGCACCTGACAATGTTTTGCTCCACCTTCTTAAAAACCTGCAAAGGAGTTAACCCTTTCCACTGACAGCTGTTTAAGTTCACCAAGCAACAACTTTAGTTTGAAATTTAAAGATATTGGACATTATTAAATTTAAGTTTCTTAATTTTAAGTTAATATTTCCCCAGAGTGACAGAAGGAAAATTATGATTTGATAAATTAACCCCTTGGGCTTTAAGCAGAGCCACAATGGATTCTCTTCTTTCTTTTGTTATATGGAAGTTACCTTGTAAACTAATTGCAGCACTTCTGTCTCTAATGTTAAAACACTGTGTAAGCCACCTAGCCTGGGAATCACTTGTTTCTGAAATTGGAATTGATAAGATAAATTGATAGAAATGGAATTGAACATTGAGAAAACCTGTCAGTTCAACAATACTGATGTTTCGATTTTGGGATAATTTTGAAATAACAAAATGGACTCAGGCACTATATATTGGGTTACTTTTGGGAAAATAAAAGATCCTCTAAAATAAAGATAAATAAAAAGTGTTAATCAATATTGTACTGGACAGTAAAGTTCCTCCAGGGCTCATGAATGAGATATGAATGGTAATTAATGGGATGTGTAAAATGGAGAGAGGAAGTGATTGAGGGTGTGAGATAGAAACAGGAGAATTACACCACCAATTGGGAATTTTCCAAACTTTCTCGTGAAAGTCAGGAAAGTGTAGTTAAGAATAGTAAATTGATAGCTTTCTCTTGGAGACATTTGTGTCCCTGCCTATAATGAACTTTTTAAGAAAACTGAATTTGATAGTCTGGCCACTATCCAAGACATCGGCACCATGCGGTGGAAGAGGAACAAAGACCGCCAGACAATCTTTTGATAAGATCACCTGAAAGCCCGAGAAAGGCTTGTCTCAGATGGCACGTGCGGCACAATATTGAGATACCGGTATGAGTGTGCAAATGTGATTCATTACGCATTACCATCCGGGAATGCATGGTGAATCTGCACTGAAGAACGGGTCTCAGACATGTTCAGTTACTTGACAACAGCAAGACATGAAATGGTTAATGGAGAGCAAGACAACTTTTAAAGCATTGACACATACTCCATTGAGAAACTATCTAATTAATGAAACAATCAGAATAGAGTTAAACACACTGGTACCTGTTAGAGGGATTGAAATTGAAGTTGAAGTGGAGAGTTACATGGAATTTGGATTGGGACAATTGAGGGCCAAGGAGAAATCATGTTTAGTAAGAATTATCCACAAGATGGATATGAGTAAAAGAGAGATCTGGAGAAACTTTTAAGTCCATGATTTGTTGATTAGATGTTAAACTGTAATGTCGATTGAAATGATTGTAAGACTGAATTATAACTTGTGACTGTAATAATTGTGTTTTGTAGGTAACAGAGCGTGGGAAAAACCAGTACAAATCCAGTATGAGGTGGTTTTGGTGGTGCCTCCTGTGTCACTACTACCGCAACGACCATGCTTTACAGGTCTAACAGGACCTGTCCCATCAACCAACACGTTTTACTCAATATCAAAACCTATGCTGAAGTGAAACTGACAGTAAATGAGATACTTAAGTATGAGCTGACAATTATGTGGCACAATTTGGATACAACATTCCCCTGTTGTCTGAGGGCTTCAGTGAGCACATGATGTGACTGAACTCCTCCCTAAAGCATTTTTATGTTTTGGAGCAAGACATCTCGAGAATAGATATTGAAATTGACAGCATAGGGGACGACTCACACTGGTGGGATATTGGGCTTAATATATCAGCATACCCTTAGGTTCATATTAGTTCATATGCTCTGGTAGTTCTCCAACTTGTAATGATAGTGTATTTGATATATGTAACCTATGTAGTAAGACTTTGTTACATAAGCCAATTGTATACTCATGCCTATGACTAACCAGCACTAACAAATTAATTGAGCATACTGAAAGAGAAGATCCGAAGCAATGTAGAGGAGACCACAGCCGGGGTAACATCAGGAAAGATAGAAGAAACAGAGGATACCCCAGGTGGGGCAGAATTGGAACACCGGAACAGTGAATTGAATTTAAGTAAGGGGTCAGATCAGGGCCATTACTGCCAGATCGTGTGATGCAGCAATAGGAGCAGCGGGCGGAGGAGAAAGGATAGACTGGGACGCACTAGAAGGCAAGACATATCAACACGGCCGACATGATGGTTGAGGAGACCCTGGGGTGTCACCCAGCCATGAGGATAGGTGGTCGGCCCCTGTGAGTGTCATAGTTAGCACCCAGGCCTATAATGAAAAGGGGGATAAAACTGCATTTGAGAAGCGCTCCGTTCCCCTCAATTAGAGGACTCCAATTTGCAGCAACGCTAGTCAGAGAATAGATTGAAGTAGTCGAGGAGTCAATGTTTAAAACATTTCATCCTCGAGGTGGGGACTTGTACGAAAGGCTGATATTTAGTAGACGAGAATCA
Source organism: Squalus acanthias (assembly GCA_030390025.1). Lineage (NCBI taxonomy): Eukaryota > Metazoa > Chordata > Chondrichthyes > Squaliformes > Squalidae > Squalus > Squalus acanthias. Next base: position 73,173,619 of record CM059436.1, read on the forward strand.
TATATGTATAACTTCAAGTGTAGCCATTGACCAAATAATATTACCCATATTTACTCCTGGGTAACTAAAAAGCTAAGACTTGTTCAAAATGCAGCTGCGAAGGACAGTCAAAAGCAGTTTTGACTAAGTTTTGATAACAAACAGCCACACACTGTGAGTGACGGTTAAATTGCTAAAAAAAAATATTATGATGCTAAGTAGAAATTAGAATTCGCTTACCAAATCTAATTGCAATGATATTTTAAAAATAATTAGTATAAGGACATAAAATGAGAGAGATCATGGAGATAAGGTATTTATCCGGTAGATTAAAGTGAGATAGTTTGGATACCTCAAGACTAGTGAAACAGCGCTGATATGGGCCCTTGGTATTAAGGCCTTGTACCAGGGAAGCACGAAATGAAAGAGATAAAGTAAATTCCAATGGGGTGAAAAACTATAAACAAGATAACACTGAACATGGCAAAGTTGGTGGAATAATACTGGAAAGGCGGGATGCTTCCTTAGTCTGAGTGACAATGGTATTTTGACCATTAGAACCAATTAAAAAGGATGATTTTGTTAAAGACCATATATGGACACTGGCCAAACCAACTTTTGATAAGAAAAGGGTTAAAACCTCAATACTCAAAGAGCAACTTTACACAGACATACTGCGAGAACAAAGGAACAGACTTAAGACGACGTCATCTGTGTCCGAGAGGTTCCAGAGACCAAGGGCTGCGAGCTACTCGTTAAAACTATCGCCTAATATTAAGTATATTACGCTGTATGCTTAATAAATCTTGATCTATTGCTCAAAACATACTGGCTGCTGCCTATTGGTGTCTTGTCCAAGAACTCAGAGATCATTAAGATCTTACAGTACTGAATATTGGTTGGAGAGCGAGATGCACTCAGGGGACTCCTGCACTACCTGCCTGGTCCTCCTTGTCTGTCTAACAGTTACCCTTTCCCTCTCTGCCTGGACACTCTTATGCTGCAGGGTGACCACCTCCTGAAACGTGCTATCTATGTAGCTCTCAGCCTCACAGATGCACCGCAGTGAGCTCCTCCAGCTGACGACACTTCCTGCACACGTGGTTGTCCAGGACATGGGAAGCGTCCTGGATTTCCCACAAGGCACCGGATGTGCATTCCACAGGACTAAGGTGCCCTGCCATGCCTCTATTTATTCGACTATTAACTAATTTACAGAAATAAACTTCTTAAGACTAAGGGGGAAGAAATTCATTATAGCCCAGGAATGGGCGCTAACTTTAGAAAAGTTTGAGATTTAATGCCAGACGCTAATGATTCAGACTGCACGCAAAATTCAGTCTCATTGCTGAAAGAAAGGATTGGAGCGCTAAATCAAGCACTAATGGCCTAGCTCAGTGGCATTAAACTCAAAGTGCTGACCAATATCAGGTGCAGTCTAATATCAAGTCATCATCGCCACAGGCTTTTCCCAGTACTTAAAGGGGAGGTTCATTGATACTGCAGCACCTCATTCTCAGCATTGCTGGCTGTGCAGCTGCCTCAGCAAGGAGAAGCACAACAAGGGGAAGGAGCCGAAGGACTGAAGCAGGTGTGCTCACCTCATGGAAGATCCACCTCAGTCGGGTGGTCAGGGTGATTGAATGCTTCAACAAATGCTACATACCACCATCTGTACCATAATCTTCACACACTGCCCAAAGCACCACACCCCCAGTGCTCACCCACCAACAATCTCTACCTACCAACACTCACACCCACATCTCACACTTTGCACACAATGACAGCTATTCAACTATGGCAGGCGCAAGGGTCATTAGTTGTTGGAATGATTGTGATATGTGTGATATGTTTATGCATAAATTTATTCATGGAGTTTGCAATATTTTGTGGTCTCTCTCATTTCAACTTTGCGCCCAGGAGGATGCTGTGATATGGCATGACAGAGGGATGGCATGATGGGCATGTGGTGAGCAAAAGGGATCTAGGGTTTAAGTCATCCTGGTGTGAGGCTAGAGGTCTGTTTGGAGGAGGTGGCAGAGTTCTGTGATCACCACCTTGGTGATGCAGAGCTCTCTAATACACTGCTCCTGGTTTCATTGAAGGTAGGAGAAGTGCTGTCAGAATACCCTCGGAGGGTAAGGCCTCCTGTTGAGAGCCCTGATGGCCCTCTTCCTCCCTCTGGCCACATGATCCAGTCATTCTCGCTGCCTGCGCTCCCTCCGCTGTAGATCCTGGAGGGCGAGGTCGACTGCCAGTACAGCCCCCATTAATGTAACCAAGTGTAGCACTTTGATATGTTGTCAGAATAAATGTAACTAAATTTTAGTAGCCACAACATTCCTGAAACTAAAGAACCTTTAAATGACTGAATTAAACTGTTGCACAATCTCAAACTGACAAGGAAGCAGTGAAACAGCACTAAACTGACAGCTGCGACTCATTACTCATGATCCCTTTAAGTAGTGCCCCAGAGCCAGCATCTGCCTGCTTCACGCCTCCTCTCTCTGTCGCTGTCAGGGTGAGGCGCTAAGGCGATAATCAATTTCGCAGATCGGGCACCCAGTGAGCATTGCACACTCACTGACATCACAATCTTCCTATCGCTGAAGTCCCCGGCACTAACTCGTAGCGACGGCGCTACAGGGTGCCGGATTTGGTGTGCATCGCTGGATTCGCCTCACTGCGGTGCTACTGCCTCAGCGTCCCATTAACACCCCCACCAGCCACTAACTGGAGGCGCTAAGGTACCGAATTTCTCCCCCTAAGAATCTTAAAATTCGGGCGTACCTTTATCTCCGGCTGCTTCTCTCGCTCTTTTAGTTAAAGTCTTTATTCACAAGATTATTTATAGTTATATTAATTAGTTTATCTAGTTAAGTTAGAGAGAATAAAATGCTAATACTCACCCACCGTGAAGCAGGTGAATGCCGGCTCCGGGGCGCTACTTAAAGGAATGATGAGTAATGTGCCTACCCTTGTGTGTTGTTAGTTGGTATGATTGCATTAGGATGAGAGTGTGGGTGGCTAGTGAGATGGGGATGTGATAATATAGATAGGTGATTGGTGGGTGATGTGTTTTATGTAATGTTCATGTAAAGTTTCTGTTAATGTGGTGTCAAACATTGAAACCTTTATTTTCAACACTTTGCGTTCTTGGACAGATTTGTGTGCACCTTTGGAAGTGACTTAGTGAGTTGCAGTGAATGGTGAGACGTAACGGTATCCCCCGCAATGCTAATGAGTGTGAAAGGAATGGCTTGGGCATTATCGGGATGCTTTATGGTGTTGGTGTGGGGTGGTGCCACCCTGGCGCATCATGTGGCAACCAGGGTGTACAGCATCAAGTGAAGTAAATCTGGCCATGGTGAGGCCATCCCTGGTCTCCCGGACAGCAATGTGGTCAGGTGCTGATGCTCTGTGTCCTGTGCAGCATCAGTTGATTGCGGAGAAGGTTGGTGTTGTTGTTGGTGCTGCTGGTGTGCCTGGTGCTGCTGGGGCTGATTGTGGTGGGATTCTGAGGACACAGGTGAGAGAGTTTCAAGAGCACCCATGTTGATGGAATAGATGGCAGGCGAAGTAGAGATGACAGAAGCGATCTGTCAATGGTGGGAGAGGTAATGAGATCAGACTGGATGGAGGCTTGTGTAAAAGACTTGCAGCATCCTGAATCTGTAGTGGAAATGCAGTTTAGAGAAGCTAGTGGTTAAGGAAACATTTCTCAATCAGCTGGGAGCTTTGACTTGACATTTGAAGTTGTCAACTCATCAGCTGATTCAATGGCCACTGACCTCCCACCTCAGCTTCTCTGACGAGGCCTAGGCACAGTGGAAACTGGTGGGTGACCTGTCAAATCCAAAAAGCTGGGGAAATAAATCATTGTTAAGTGGCTGTAAACAAGTCACTAATGAATTTAATTGCCTCCCCCGCCATTGCGTGTTGGGTCTGCTCAGCGCTGACTGACCCGACATTTGGTAAAGGCGCGTGGCGGCAGGTTCACAATGGGGTCCCGACCCGCTGGGGGTAAAAAACATTTTCCCACCCGACCCACCACTGATCGCGCCCACTGACCCCCCGCAAAATCCAGCCTGTTAACTCTGTTTCACTCTCCACAGAGGCTGCCTGACCTGCTGCGTGTTTCCAGCATTTTCTGTTTTTATTTCAGATTTCCAGCATCCGCAGTATTTTGGTTTTGTATTGGAATTCTCACATCTGTTTCCAGGTAAAGGTGTACAGGATGATTTCATTTTAAGTGTAATTTTAAACTTACATAGTATTGTGAATATGATTAAGTATTGATGTTATCTTTCCAGGAATAGTTGAGACTGGCTTTAATTTAGTTGAATAATTTCATGTGGTGGTGTTAAAGAATAAAGCTGCTATTATACGATCATTTTTCTGTTGATTCTAAAAGTTTTTGGGTGCACATCCATCCAAAGACAAGTGAGCGATCTAACCCCCAATTGCATTAAATCAAGAGTTGAGATCACCTTCAGCAGTTAGGTAAACACCGATTGAAGTTCCCCCCAGTAGATCATATAACTCCATCCCAATGGGAAGCCACCTTTAATATATAAGAATTAAGAGCAGGAGTAGACCAGACGGCCCTCGAGCCTGCTCCGCCATTCAATAAGATCATGGTTGATCATCTACCTCAGCTCCACTTTCCCGCCCTACCCCCATATCCCTTGATTCCCTTAGTGTTCAAAGATTAATCGATCTCATTCTTGAATATACTCAACGACTGAGCATCCACAGCCCTCCTTTTAAAACATACCCAGACCATCCTTTCGACCACCTGGAAGATTTCAAAATCTCAGTATGGAATTTTGTCAGGGAGAAAGTAAACCCACTCCCTCATTACATTAAAATGCAATCACCAGAGCAGAGCTTAGTGCATATGTGGAAATGTGCCATTCTCTCATGGCCAGGAGAGAGTGCGATGCACAGTGAGATGTGGCTTATGCCTGCCAGACCAGTCGGTGTTGGTGAAAGTTTCATGATAGAGAGCTGCGTTAAAAAAGTTAAGACCAGCAGCAATAGGAGTTTAAAAGAATGATTCAAATCTGTGGCATAGGAGTTGCTATTTCTGTGACTGAGCTGACCGAGCAGAAGGTGAAAATTTTAATTTTGGGAGCTGCTAGGAAACTGAGAGATTGGCCTGGAATTCAAATGCACCATGAGGTGGTCTCAGACTGCTTTCCATTCTATTTAAAATAAACAACAATGACAGCTCACAGCGGTCTCATATGTAACAAGACATCATTTTTCTTAAGACACTTAACATCTGTTAATTAAGTTATGTTGACGAAAAGGAGTCCAATTGGGCAGAAGTCATCTCTTGGTAATAGACCCACAAAATAACGATCTGCTTTCTATTATAGATTCTGTATAAACAAATGTCTGATTCAAGTACAGGGTTCTCATAACATTCTCATTCTAAAAGTTCTGATCCAAAGCATAATTGCAATCCAAATTTTGGGCCAGATTTTGCTGAAACATGACATTGAACGGCATCTGCCGTTTGTTAGACTTGCCCCTGCACCATTCAGCTCAAAACCTTTTTGACAACAAGTTGCTGAAAGTGCGAGCTGATAACGGTGCAGCGAAGGAAATAGGGCATCTGGGACCTGAGTGAACAGGGCAATCAGCAGGGTACCTCCTTAACCAATCAGATTGAAGGATTGGGAAATAAACACAGGAAGGGCTGAGAAGGAGGGTGAATTAAAGGGGGAATAATTCAATGTCAAATCAGAGAAATAAAGAGAGGGAAAGAAAGATTGGATTAAGAGAGAGAGAAAAAAAAGAGACAGCAAGATAAAGTAAGAAAAAATATATAGGGCTAGAAATTGGCCTCCTTTGTGTCTCCCGTTATCGCCTCCGGGGGGCGATACGGGGCACTAACGACTTACCGATCGGGCGCGGCGTAAGAAACGACTCCCGCGAAATTCAATGGGGGGGTAGCGCTGGCGGTAAAACTTACCGCCTCGATCTTCTGCGCACCAGAGATCGTGATGTCATCCGGTGCGCATCGCCCCGTTACCTGCCCCGGATCCTAAATTCGCTTCTGCCCCCTGCAGCTTCGCCGGGCGTCAGCAACGGCAGCTGCAGGAGGCGTTGTGACCTCGGCCGGCCGCTTGGGGAGCGGTAATTAAAGGGATTTGTGGTCAGGTAAGCCAAAAAAAAATTCTCACCCCTTTGCGCTGTTTAAAAAAAATTTTCATTGCCGCGATTGATCAGCCCTACACTCTCTTAGAGTGCTTGGGGCTGCTCCTCACGGATCGCGGGTGCCGTCACCTGACCCATCCCCAGCCTTACCTTTAACTGCTGTGAGCATTGGCCCTTCCCTTTAAGGGAGGGAAGGAGTCTGCGAATCCGGGAACGCTGCACGGAACATTGATCAGCGCTCTGTCAATACCGCCCCTCTAGCGCTCTAAGGAAAGTGGTACCACTTGATTTAGCGCTCCACTTCCCTCTTGGAGCGCTAAAACTGAATTTCGCGTGAGCCTCTCATCATTAGCGCCTGGCGATAATTTTCCGCTTCCGAAGTTTTAGCGCCCCAAACAGGGCTATCGTGAATCCCCCCACCCCCCCCCCCCCATAAAATTTAAAATTTGACATTTTTAAGATCTCCCAAAAAATTCAAAACCTGAAGGAATGAGACTCCACACTTGTAACAGTTACTTTTCAGTGCCAGAGAGGTTATTTGGCAGTAATTAACAATTATCACATCATTAAAAGGGTATTTACATGACTAATTACTAGCCCTAAATATATGCAGCGGGTTTAGTTCGTCTCTCCCGCGCAAATACAGCACCTTCATGCCGTTCAATGCATCTCAATGATGAGGCAGACGGCGAGATGCCCCTTGCCTGAAGTTGCTGTACCGTTGGCACAGAAATAACGGCGAGTGCCATTAGCCTCACCGTTATTTTGACAGCATATTCTGGCCCAACATTCCTGGAAAATTTGTCTTGAATTTATTAGGATTTAAACAGGTACTTTAACCAGCACACACTGCTCAGAATTCAACCATGGCTGTATATTCAAGGGCCACGTGACTACATTTAATTCAGAAAATATCTCGGAAGAATTTTAATATAGATTTTTTTAAATTCAATCGTGGAAATAGAAAATTAAAAGCCAGAAATGCACAGCATTCTTTTGGAAGTGAAAAGATAGGTTAATGTTTTGGCTAGAAACTCTTCATTAGAACAGATCAAAAGGATTTCACATTTCCTAATCAACTACTTTACACCGAAACATAAAAATGACATTTTTCCTCATTTATTATTAATCTTAAAGTCTACATTTTAGCCGCGAGGGACAAAACCAACTTTTGTTTCTAATGAAAAGTTGCTATGTGCCCCTTTTATGAGCTCAGTAAAATAAATAATTACAAGCCACTTTATAATATTAATTTTCCAGCTCCGTGTTTTTACTAAAAATCAATTATAATACTGCACAAGAGTTACTATAAACTTACTTACATAGATTATACAGTAGAAACAGGCCATTCGACCCAACCAGTCCATAACCGGCATTTATGCCCCACTTAAGCCTCCTCCCATCCTTCCTCATCTAACTCCTGCTCCTCCTGGCCCCATAAAAAATAAAATAAATACAAGTTTAGAGCCCAATTGGAGCGGCACCAGCAACCTATCATAAGGCCACTCATACGAACAATGACAGACAGGTATAGACCCTCTGGTCCATCCAGTCTGTCCCACACAATTGCGATACCTTGTGTATCACAATATATATACTCTCCGTCCCACCCGAAACCATGCGATCTCCCGAGTGAGGCAAAAAAATAGATAAAAACCCAGGCTCATTTGGGGAAAAAAATCTGGGAAATTCCTGCCTGACTCCCCCTTCGCCCACCCCCCCCCCCCCTCCCCACCCCCAGACGATCAAAACTAGTCCAGGAGATCACTCTGTCTCTGAATTCCGTGCAGTACCAATCTTTTGTACTCAAAGCCAAGTACAAATGGGCAGAGCGTGTGCAGTTCGTGCTCCGCCCATTTGTACTTCAAAATTACAATTGGTGTCCTGCAATGGCCAAGGGCATCGAGTTGCATATTTGAACAGCATGCAGCCCGAAACTGGCCCAGTTACAGACGTTCTTGAACATTGCATCAGCAGTCCTTGGGCAACCTAAGGGTGACTGAGGTACCCCTCCCCCTCCCCTTGATTGTCAACCGCCCGTCACCTATTTTTCAGATGAGAAACACCTGACCGACAGTTGAAAATTCCCACCCCCTCTCCCCCGATGCATTCCCAAAAGAGCATGAAGGATTGGTGTATGTAGGGTTAGAAAGAATAAAAGTAATATTCAGAGGATTGTGTCACACTAGTTGAAAAAATGCTGCATCGATAATTTTTGACTTACAACGTGACATGCCAGATTGGAACAACAACAACAACTTGCATTTATATAACATCTTTAATGTCGTAAAACGTCCCAAGGCACTTCACAGGAGCGTTATCAAACCACCGAGCCACATAAGGGGATATTAGGGCAGATGACCAAAAGCTTAGCCAAGGAGGTAGGTTTTAAGGAGCATCTTAAAAGTAGAGAGAGAGTTAGCGAGGCGGTGAGGTTTAGGGAGGGAATTCCAGAGCTTAGTGCCGAGGCAGCTTAAGGCACGGCCGCCAATGGTGGAGCGATTAAAATCGGGGATGCGCAAGAGGCCAGAATTGGAGGAGCGCAAAGATCTCTGAGGGTTGTAGGGCTGGAGGAAGTTACAGAGATAGGGAGGGGCGAGGCCATGGAGGGATTTGAAAGCAAGGATGAGAATTTTTAAATCAAGGCATTGATGGACCGGGAGCCAATGTAGGTCAGTGAGCACAGGGAAAAAAATAACATTAATTTTTTGTTATTCCTTTTTACAGAATTCTATTCAATGTGATGAAAAACATCTGATCCTGCAGATAGTGTCATGGATACCTAATTCAGTGGTTACTTATCTAAATAAGTTAGACTGAATGCTGATTAGTTTACGTATTCACAAGTTCTGTTACATCCCGCTTTTATATTGTTTGCAAAGCTTCACCTCATAGATTAATATTTTCCTGAAACAATGCACTGCAGATGACAGCCTGTTCCATCTGCTCTCCTAATCTTAATTACATTCTTGTTTATGAGGCCTCGTCTGTATGAAAAAGGACACTAAACCCATCATCAGCTGACTAAACTCTATTTTTCAAAAGTACATATTGTGCATATCAGCATAAACAAAAGAGGCACACCAGCCTAATTCTCCTAATTGTGCAGCTAAGTACAAGGTGGATGAATTAATGGCACTAATAGAAGTAAATGGGTATGATGTAATTGCCATTACAGAGACATGGTTGCAGGGTAACCAAAGCTGGGAACTGAATGTTCCAGGGTACTCAACATTTAGGAGGGACAGACAAAAAGGAAAAGGAGGTGGCGTACCGCTGTTAATAAGGGATGAGATCGGTATGGTAGAGATAAAAGATCTTGGCTTGGCAGATCGTGATGTAGAACTGGAATCAGTTTGGGTGGAGCAAAGAAACAGCAAAGGGTGGAAAACATTGGTGGGAGTTGTGTGTAGGCCACCAAACAGTAGTGGTAATGTAGGGCACAGTATCAATCAAGAGATTAGAAGTGCATGTAACAAGGGCAATACGGTAATCATGGGGGACTTTAATCTACATATTGACTGGGCAAATCAAATTACCACTAATGGTGTGGAGGACGAATTCTGGGAATGCATGCGAGATGGTTCCCTGGATCAGTATGTGGAGGAACCAACCAGGGAACAGGCTATTCTGGATCTGGTACTGTGTAATGAGAAAGGGCTAATCAATAATCTTGTGGTAAAGGGGCCTTTAGGGACAAGTGACCATAATATGATTGAATTTTATATTAAGTTTGAGAGTGATGTAGTCCAATCTGAAACTAAGGTCTTCAATCTAAACAGAGGAAACTACAAGGGTATGAGGGACAAGTTGGCCATGGTAGATTGGGAGACTACACTAAAAGGTATGAAGGTGGACATACAATGGCTAACATTCAAGGAAATAATGCATAATTTGCAACAAACATATATTCCTCTAGGGCATAAAAACCCAAAAGGAAAAGTGATCCAACCATGGCTAACAAAAGAAATTACAGCTAGTATTAAGTCAAAGGAGGAAGCTTATAAAGCTGCCAGAAAAAGCGGTCAGCCTGAGGATTGGGATCTTTTTAGAAATCAGCAAACGGGGACCAAGAAATTGATAAAGAAAGGGAAAATGGAATATGAGCACAAACTAGCAAAAAATATAAAAAGAGATTGTAAAAGCTTCTATAGGTATGTGAAAAGGAAAAGACTGGCGAAGGTAAATGTAGGTCCTTTACAGTCAGAGACGGGAGAATTTATAATGGGGAATGAGGAAATGGCAGAGAAATTAAATAAATACTTTGTTTCTTTCTTCACAGAGGAAGACACAAAAAACCTCCCAGAAATACGAGAAAACCAAGGGTGTGGCGAGAATGAGAAACTTAAAGAAATTATTATTAGTAAAAAAACAGTACTAGCAAAATTAATGGGACTAAAAGTCGATAAATCTCAAGGACCGGATGACCTACATCCTAGGGTTTTGAAAGCGGTGGCCATTGGGATAGTGGATGCTTTGGTTGTCATCTTCCAAAATTCTATAGATTCTGGAACGATTCCTGCAGATTGGAGGATAGCAAATGTAACCCCGCTATTTAAGAAAGGAGGGAGAGAGAAAACTGGGAACTACAGACCTGTTAGCCTCACACCAGTAGTTGGGAAAATGCTGGAATCTATTATAATGGATGCAATGACTGGGCACTTAGAAACTAATAGTAAGATTGGGCAGAGTCAACATGGATTTATGAAAGGGAAATCCTGTTTGACAAACCTATTGGTGTTCTTTGAGGATGTAACTAGTGGAGTAGACAATGGGAACCAGTAGATGTGGTGTATTTGGATTTTCAGAAGGCCTTCGATAAGGTCCCACACAAGAGGTTGGTGAACAAAATTAGGGCACATGGAATTGGCAGTAATATACTAGCATGGATTGAGAATTGGTTAAGAGACAGAAAACAAAGAGTAGGGATAAACGGGAGTTTTTCAGGATGGCAGGCTGTGACTAGTGGGGTACTGCAAGGATCGGTGCTTGGGCCCCAGCTATTCACAATCTATATCAATGATTTGGATGAGGGGACTAAATGTAACATTTTCAAATTTGCTGATGATACAAAGCTAGGTGGCAGTGTCAGTTGTGAAGAGGGTGTGAAGAGGCTTCAAGGAGATCTCGACAGGCTCAGTGAGTGGGCAAGAACATGGCAGATGGATTATAATGTGGATAAATGTGAAGTTACCCACTTTGGTAAAAAACCCAGAAAGGCAGAGTATTTCCTAAATGGTGAAAGATTGGGGAATGCAGATGCTCAAAGGGACCTGGGTGTCCTTGTAAATGAGTCACTGAAAGTGAATGTGCAGGTGCAGCAAGCCATTAGAGTCATAGAGTCATAGAGTTATACAGCACGGATAGAGGCCCTTCGGCCCATCGTGTCCGCGCCGGCCATCAAGCCCTGTCTAATCTAATCCCATATTCCTGCATTTGGTCCGTAGCCTTGTATGCTATGGCATTTCAAGTGCTCATCCAAATGCTTCTTGAATGTTGTGAGGGTTCCTGCCTCCACAACCCTTTCAGGCAGTGAGTTCCAGACTCCAGCCAACCTCTGGGTGAAAAAGTTCTTTCTCAAATCCCTTCTAAACCTCCTGCCCTTTACCTTGAATCTATGCCCCCTTGTTATAGACCCCTCTACTAAGGGAAAAAGCTCCTTAGTATCCATCCTATCTACGCCCCTCATAATTTTGTACACCTCAATCATGTCCCCCCTCAGCCTCCTCTGCTCCAAGGAAAACAAACCCAATCTGCCTAGTCTCTCTTCATAGCTGAAGCACTCCAGCCCGGGTAACATTCTGGTGAATCTCCTCTGCACCCTCTCCAAAGCGATCACATCCTTCCTGTAGTGTGGCGACCAGAACTGCACACAGTATTCCAGATGTGGCCTAACCAGTGTTTTATACAGCTCCATCATAACCTCCTTGCTCTTATATTCTATGCCTCGGCTAATGAATGCAAGTATCCCATATGCCTTTTTTACCACCTTATCCACCTGTTCCGCCGCCTTCAGGGATCTGTGTACTTGCACACCAAGATCCCTCTGACCCTCCGTCTTGCCTAGGGTCTTACCATTCATTGTGTATTCCCTTGCCTTGTTAGTCCCTCCAAAATGCATCACCTCGCACTTTTCCGGATTAAATTCCATTTGCCACTGTTCCGCCCATCTGACCAACCCATCTATATCGTCCTGCAGACTGAGGCTACCCTCCTCGCTATTTACCACCCTACCAATTTTTGTATCATCTGCGAACTTACTGATCATACCTTTTACATTCATATCCAAGTCGTTAATGTAGACCACAAACAGCAAGGGACCCAGCACCGATCCCTGTGGTACCCCACTGGCCACAGGCTTCCAGTCACAAAAACAACCTTCGACCATCACCCTCTGCCTTCTGCCACTGAGCCAGTTTTGTATCCAATGTGCCAAGGCACCCTGGATTCCATGGGCTCTTACCTTCTTGACCAGTCTCCTGTGCGGGGCTTTATCGAAGGCCTTACTGAAATCCATGTATACCACATCCACTGCGTTACCCTCATCCACACACCTAGTCACCCCCTCAAAAAATTCAATCAAATTAGTCAGACATGATCTTCCCTTGACAAAGCCATGTTGGCTAACCCTGATTAATCCTTGCCTCTCCAAGTGGAGACTGATTTTGTCCCTCAGAATTTTTTCCAATAATTTTCCTACCACTGATGTTAGGCTCACTGGCCTGTAGTTCCCCGAATTTTCCCTACTCCCTTTCTTGAATAATGGTACTACATTAGCGGTTCTCCAGTCCTCTGGCACATCCCCTGTGGCCAGAGAGGTTCTGAATATATGTGTTAGAGCCCCCGCAATCTCCTCCTTTGCCTCACACAGCAGCCTGGGATACATTTCGTCCGGACCTGGGGATTTATCCATTTTTAGACCTGCTAAAACCGCCAATACCTCCTCCCTCTCGATGTTAAAATGTTCGAGTATATCACAGTCCCCCTGCCCTAATTTTATGTCTGCATCGTCCTTCTCCATAGTGAAAACAGATGCAAAAAATTCATTTAGAACCCCACCTATATCTTCTGGCTCCACACACAGATTGCCACTTTTGTCCCTAATGGGCCCTATTTTTTCCCTAGTTATCCTCTTACCCTTAATATACTTATAAAACATCTTAGGAATTTCCTTTATTTTGCTCGCCAGTGTTATTTCATGGCCCCTCTTTGATCTCCTAATTTCTTTTTTAAGTATCCTCCTGCACTTTTTGTACTCCTCTAGTGCTTCCTCCGTCTTTAGCATTTTGTATCTGCCAAAAGCCCTCCTTTTTTTCCTGATCCATTCTCGTATATCCCCTGACATCCAAGGTTCCCTGCGGTTTTTGGAACCACCCTTGACCTTTACGCGAACATGCTGCCATTGTATGATCTCAATCTCCCTTCTGAAAGAATCCCATTGCTCCGATGCGGAGTTTCCTACAAGCAGCTGATCCCAGTCCCTTTTGGGCAGATCCTGCCTTATCCTATTAAAATCGGCCTTCCCCCAATTTAGAACCTTTATTTCCGGCCCATCCCTGTCCTTTTCCATGACCACCTTAAATCTCACCGTATTATGGTCACTGTCACCAAAGTGCTCACCTACTAGCACTTCTTCCACTTGGCCGGCCACATTCCCTAGAATTAGGTCCAGTACTGCCCCCTCTCTTGTAGGACTTTCTACATGCTGGCTCAAAAAGCTCTCCTGGATGCACTTTAAGAATTTTGAACCCTCTAAGCCTTTCACACTCTGACTATCCCAGTTAATATTGGGGAAGTTGAAATCCCCCATTATTATTACCCTATTATTTGCACATTTCTCTGAAATTTGCCTACATATCTGTTCCTCTATCTCCCCCTGACTGTTTGGGGGCCTATAGTACGCTCCCAGCAAAGTGCTTGCCCCCTTTTTGTTTTTAAGCTCCACCCATATCGCCTCATTGGAGGAACCTGCTAATATATCATCCCTCCTTATGGCAGTAATTGATTCCTTAATTAATATTGCAACACCCCCTCCTCTTATACCTCCCCCTCTGTCTCGCCTGAAGATTCTGTACCCCGGAATATTGAGCTGCCAGTCTTGCCCCTCCCTCAACCATGTCTCCGTGATAGCAACAATATCATACTCCCATGTGTTTATCAACACCTTCAGTTCATCCACCTTATTCGCTAGACTCCTTGCATTAAAATAGATGCCTTCCAGCCTTGCTCTTACATGTTTGCCCTGTCTTCTAAGCTGACTTGTTTTTTTCTCTATATTTGACTGTACATCACCCCCTATTGTAGCTCCACTCTGAATCCCATCCCCCTGCCAAGTTAGTTTAAACCCCCCCCAACAGTGCTAGAAAACCTTCCCGCAAGGATATTTGTCCCGCTCTGGTTCAGGTGCAAACCGTCCGACTTGTACAAGTCCCACCTTCCCCAGAAGCAGGCCCAGTGATCCAGGAAACTAAAACCCTCCCTCCTGCACCAACTCTTTAGCCACGCATTCATCTGTTCTATCCTCCTATTCCTATACTCACTAGCACGTGGCACTGGGAGTAATCCAGAGATTACAACCTTTGAGGTCCTGCTCTTTAATCTGCTGCCTAGCTCCCTAAATTCTTGATGCAGGACCTCATCCCCCTTCCTACCTATGTCGTTGGTCCCAATGTGAACCACGACCTCTGCCTGCTCACCCTCCCCCTTAAGAATGCCCTGTAGCCGCTCAGTGACATCCATGACCCTGGCCCCAGGGAGGCAACAAACCATCCTGGAGTCACTTTTACGGCCACAGAAACGCCTATCTGTTCCCCTTACGATAGAATCCCCTACCACTATTGCTCTCCCACTCTTTTTCCTCCCTTTCTGAGCAGCGGAAGCAACCCTGGTGCCAGGAAGTTGGCTGCTGCCGCTCTCCCCTGGTGAGTCATCCCCCTCAACAGTATCCAAATCGGTATACCTGTTTGAAAGGGAGATGACCGCAGGGGTTCCATGTACTCCCTGCCTGCCTCTGCTGCTCCGCCTGATGGTCACTCATTTCCCTTCTGCCTGTGCAGCCCTACCCTGCGGCGTGACCAACTCGTTAAACGTGCTATCCACGACCCTCTCAGCATTGCGTATGCTGCAAAACTCATCCACCCGCAGCTCGAGCGCCACAATGCGGTCTACAAGTAGCTGCAGCTGGATGCATTTCTCGCACACGTGGTCCCCAGGGACACTGGCAGCGTCCCTGAATTCCCACATGGAGCAAGAGGAGCATAACACGGGGCTGATCTCACCTGTCATGACCTACTCCCTTAATTAAATTAAAAATGTATTCAATACCCCAGTTACAGATATACTCTAGGGCGCTTTATTTACCAACTGTCCCCACTACACCACAGAGACCCTAGAAATTTAACACCACAGAATTTAAGCTTAAAAAGAGAGAAATACTCACCAACCAATCACTTACCTGTTTTTTGGTGACGTCACACTTCGATTATTTTTCCCTCCGAGTTCGGAGACTGGTACACCTTACCTGGTCTCTGGAGCCTTTTATAGGCCCACTGCCACCGCTGAAACTCCCGCCGACGCTCTGAGGCCTTACCTGGTCTCTGGAGCCTTTTATAGGCCCACTGCCTCCGCTGAAACTCCCGCCGACGCTCTGAGGCCTTACCTGGTCTCTGGAGCCTTTTATAGGCCCACTGCCGCCGCTGAAACTCCCGCCGACGCTCTGAGGCCTTACCTGGTCTCTGGAGCCTTTTATAGGCCCACTGCCGCCGCTGACACTCCCGCCGACAAGGCAAATGGTATGCTGGCCTTCATTACAAGAGGATTTGAGTACAGGAGTAAAGAAGTCTTACTCCAATTATATAGGGCCTTGGTGAGACCACACCTGGAGTACTGTGTACAATTTTGGTCTCCTTACCTAAGGAAGGATATACTTGCCATAGAGGGAGGGCAACGAAGGTTCACGAGATTGATTCCTGGGATAGCGGGACTGTCGTCTGAGAAGAGATTGAGTAAACTAGGCCTGTATTCTCTTGAATTCAGAAGAATGAGAGGGGATCTCATTGAAGCATACAAAATTATTACAGGGCTTGATAGGGTGGATGCTGGGAGAATGTTTCCCTTGGCTGGGGAGTCTAGAACCAGGGGCCACAGCCTCAGGATAAAGGGTAGGTCATTCAGGACTGAGATGAGAAGAAATGTCTTCACACAGAGGGTGGTGAATCTTTGGAATTCTCTACCCCAGAGGGCTGTGGAGGCTCAGTCATTGGGTATATTCAAAACAGATGTCAATAGATTTCTGACTAGTAAGGGCATCAAGGGATATGGCGATAGGGCCGGTGAATGGAATTGAGGCAGAAGATCAGCCATGATCTCATTGAATGGCGGAGCAGGCTCGAAGGGCCGAATGGCCTACTCCTGCTCCTATTTCTTATGTTCTTATGTTCTTGAAGTGTTGAATTTCCTCTTAGTAATAAATGTGGGAGAGACCTAATTGTTGTCAACAGTCATGAGCCAGTAGCAAACTTGCTAGAACGCATACTTAGAACATGCAATTCGAGCTGAAATTAATTTGGTAAAAATGCATCATAATTTATTATCCTGCAGAACACCTGAGAACACCATCACCTCCAAATCACACACCAACCTGAATTGGAAATATATTGCCGTTCCTTCATCGTCGCTGGGTCAAAATCCTGGAATTCCCTCCCTAACAGCACTGTGGGAGTACCTTCACCACACAGACTGCAGCGGTTCACGAAGGCCACCACCTTCTCGAGGGCAATTAGGGATGGGCAATAAAAGCTGTCCTTGCCAGCGATGCCCACATCCCAGGAACGAATTTAAAAAATGAATGAGGCAAAGTTAACAGCAAAATTAAAGCAAGCTATTAACAAGTAGAGTAACAGCAAAAAAGAATGATTTAAAGAATATACTTGTTATCAGTCTAGAAATTTTGAAAATAACTTTTCATTCAAATAGAATCTAGATAAATTATGCTGTAAAATTGCCATCACTGAATTAACCATTACCCTTTTATTAAGTTATTTTGCATCGGAGGATGTATGGGTTATCCATCATGGACTCCTATCCTCTCTGAAAGGACACCATTACTGTCAGACCATATTAAATGGGCCACAGCTAATAATCAACTTGTTGTAGAAGGTTTATAATTACATAGAAGCAAAATAATCAGTGATGCGACGTTTGGCTAACACACATAGTTTAAGCTCTCACAAAGGAGTCTGGAGCCCTTTCCAGAATCTTTTAACTGAGTCTTTTGTTGCTTATAACATGGTTGTTTCTTCACTCCAGAAATTCCTGTCTTGCTGCTAATGTGGAAAATAAATGGCTAACACAGAAGAACTGGTAATTGAGGAAGCAGTGAAAACTTTCTTAATTATACCATTCCTCTGGCTTTCTCAGGCAGAAAAGAACATTAAAAAAACCACAGAAAATGCTGGAAACACTCAGCGGGTCAGGCAGCATCTGTGGAGAGAGAAACAGAGTTAACGTTTCAGGTCGATGACCTTTCATCAGAACTGGAAAAAGTTAGAGATGTAACAGGTTTTAAGTAAGTGCAGAGGCAGGGAAAGAGGGGAGGGGAGGAAAGACCAAAAGGGAAGGTCTGATAGGCAGTAGAGATTAAATGACAAAAGGAATGATGATGCAAGGCAAAAGGAGATGGTAATGGGACAAGATAAGAAACAAAAGATGGGTCTGGAGGAGGTGTAAATGGGAATAGCAGAATCATCAGTAAAAAAACACCATCAATACACCTTTCCCAGAAGACTGGCAATTATGCTATCACTCAATTCGCTTTTCAGATCAAAGAGTGTGCATTTTAACCTGCGAACCTTGAGTTGAGTGTTTACTTGTGACATCCTATTAGTATATCCAACAGTTTAATCCCGAGAATGACTGTTCATGACCATTTTGCCCATTAAAATTTTGCACGCATCCAAAATTTCACAGGGAGAAGAGAATTCTGCTTGCAATTAACAATTTTCCGAGACTTTGCGTCAGGGAAACACTTCTTCCCCAGGTGCAAACCCCAAGAAAAAAGGACAAAGATTCGTGATGTTGGATCTCCGCCCCATTATGTTACCCCTGAGAACGGGTGCAGTGGCTGCACCCAAATGGAGTGCAACCATATAAATGAGGCAGGAATGGGTGTACCCAAGTCTCTATCCTCATTTTTCTGATGGGCATCCAAGTCGGGTAACTGTTCTTCCAGGGTCAGGGATCGGTGCTGAAGGCCTCTGACCTGGGTAGCCAATCCTGCTGCTGCAGGTCTCTCAGTCCTGTAGCAGGACTAGAGTTTCCAACCCTCCAGGACTGTCCTGGAGTCTCCAGGAATTGAAGGTTGACCTCCAGGAAACTGCCAGGAGGAAACCCGGGAGCTAAATCATTGGGGCATTAAAAAAAATTGGGATTTAAAAAAAAAAATTCTTTGCTAGCTATAAAAATATTGGAGATCAACAAAGGCTGTTTGACTCACAGTCAAGACACATTCAGTCGGGTAACTGTTCGCTTTCCAATTGGCATGGACAGGCGGTACTCCGCGAGGATGGACGTGTCCTTTGACCAATGACGGGAGCCTGGGGGGCGGGGCGGGTGGCGACAGGCGGTCATGTGATGAAACCTCCAGGAACACGTCCAACCAGAGTTGGCAACCCTAACCAAGACCTGACCTTTCTCCTCTGCTTCCAGGTAATAGCCCCTGCCAGGGCATTGGCATATACCGTGTTAGCATCTGGCCCATGTAAATGACCTGAACCAGGAACACAGGCAGGCTCAGGTCATTGTAGGCAGAGCACATTTTGCGTGCACTCCACCCACCTGGCATCCAGGCGCAAGGGGTCAGAGCAAAATCAGTCTCCTAATTACTTCCCTCCAGACAAATAGCTGGCGAGAAAGTTCCCACATAATTGTATATATCCTTAGACAATAGTTGTGCATAGTTTTAACTCACTTCACACCCCTCCCACACACAGAGACAAAATAAAGATTTGACAGCATGTAGCCAGCAGAAGCCCCGCTTAAATTTTGAATGCATCAGCCTATTTAACATTTCATATGGAGAAGATATAACAGAGATTTTATGGCTTGAAGCAAGATTGAACTCTGCTTTTATGTAGCTCTACTGCTATTATGTGCTCTACTGTACATTACAGATACATTCCTATGGCTCAATATGTCAATGAGAATAGTATGAAGCAGTAGAAGGGTTTGAAGGCTGACTGAGGCTGTAATGTGAAGGCTTCTTCAATGGGTTACAATGACAGTAACTCAGTGATGCGCGACTCATGCACAAGACCAGACATGAGTTTCCTGCATTTACGCCCGTTCTGAACGGGAGTAAATTTACATCTAACATTTTAAGCACAGCAGGACCCAAAGTCTGGTGTCTGGTGATATTTTAAGCAATTTTTAAAAATTCTCCTCACTTAAGACCTATACTGTACTTTCTGTATTTTTATGACATCAGATTAAGTTACATTAATAATTAAAAAGCTTCCATGATTCCATTTTCTTTAACATGTTGTGCCTGCTATGTATAGATGATGATTTGATCGCTTCAAACTTTAATTTTCATGCATGAAAGAAAGCAAATGATGTAATCTTTCTACTTTCCTCAGGCCACGATGGCTTATGCTGATTTCTGCACTTTTACGCCAGTTTTTATGTTCCTGCGTATGCAAATTTAATTATCAGGAAATTTCAATGGAAGTTGCTGACAGCAAGATCAGTGCACATTTTGGCATAAATTTTGTCGTAAGTTGCCAGTTATGACATCTGAGGAAATTCCAGGCCATTTTACGCCCTACCTCACTTATGGCACGAAATCTGGAAATGGCCAGGAATCTGGCAGAATGGCTCTCTGCCCAATTTCCTTCCACTGCTCGCTGGAGTTAAGAGGGGTAGCCAGTCCAATCTTAGAGGAGAATCAGCTTCTACACTTGGTAACAGAAAAGAGAATGTTTAAATTAATTATATGCGTTTTCAAAAGTTATCAGCCAAACTTCCAAAATCATTTTCCTAAAACTTCAGCACTGGTCAGATGTAGAACAGCCATCAATTTGCTAATTTACTTGAAAAAAAATATTTTGTTATCCAATTTCCCTCACCATATAAATCAGTGCCATTGTTTCTAGTAAATAGAGTGGATTTATGAGCTGTTTTTCACCTCTGCCTGAGGTGGTACTTAACAACTGTCTTTAAACCTGACGAACACAAAATTGGAATTAAATACGTGTACTGTTGAGGAGCCTAAAATAGTGCACAGTTATTGCAAGTTGCTCATGATTGACCCTAAATTCAATATCATTAGCGGCAACCAAATAGATCAAATCCTTTCACACATTAGCCCTACAGCAATGATTTTGTTAATCCTTCAAACAGGTGCTCTCCATATTCTTTCAAATGTTATTTATTCCTACCCTCTTTAAAATATGTTTATTTGCAAAATGCATTACCTGAGAGCTACTTGTATTCCCTTCCTTTGTTTATATGCATAGCTAAAATCACAGCTGTCAGATTCTTCAATTTTCAGATAGATAACATTGCAATTTCAGCAATGTGTAAAGATATTCACTATTTTCATCTAAATTAAGATTTGTACGAAGGGATAATATTTGACATGATTCTAACCAGTCAAAAGTAGTACTAGCCAACCAGAAGTATTTAAGCTTCCCCAATTTGTTTACATTATGTTATTGCTTCCATTACATTACCAGTACTAGAGATAAAAAGGAGGACACAACCCTTTGCCAATTGATACACAATAATAGAGGTGCAAGGTTAGACTTGCATTTTAGTACCTGCCTATCACTAGTTAATCTGTCAGCCTGTTAGACACTGGCTCAGTTGGTAGCACACTTGCCTCTGAGTCAGAAGATTGTGGGTTCTTCTGACTCAGAGGCAATACATGACAAGTGTAGTCACTGTTGTAATGCAGGAAACACTGTAGCCAATTTATGCACAGCAAGGTTCCACAAACAGCCATGAGATAAATGACCAGAGCATCTGTTTTATTGATGTCAGTTGAGGGATAAATATTGGCCAGGACACTGGGGAGAACACCGTAGCTCCAGTCCTGGAGTGGGACTTGAGCACATAATCCAGGCTGACAATCCCGGATTGACTGAGGGAGTACTGCACTGTTGCAGGTGCCGTCTTTCAGATGAGACATTAAACCAAGGCCCCATCGGCCCTCTCAGGTGGATGTAAAAGATCCTATGGCACTATGTCAAAGAAGAGCAGGGGAGATATCCCCAGTGTCTTGGCCAATATTTATCCCTCTGGTCATTATTACATTGCTGTTTCTGGGACCTTGCTGTGCCCAAATTGACTGCTGCGTTTCCTACATTCCAACAGTGACTACACTTGAAAAAGTACCTCATTGGCTGTAAAACGCTTTGGGACATCCTGAGGTCGTGAAAGGCACTATATATATGCAAGTTCTTTCTTTTTTTAACTTTAATTTTGACTTCAATGTTAAGGAAAATCAGGCCGATGGGCGGCCAATTCACTACTGCCAAATTTCCACACGGTGTTGAAAGTTAAGATCTACCGCAAGGAGTCAGTAGTTATCGTCTCTCCATCACCCTTATTAAAATTTAATGATACTCTTTTGAGCAGCATGGTTTTTTTTGTGGGGGCTGGGGATGGGGGGCGGGGGACATATCTCCACTCTTGTACCTTTCAATGTTTTTATTTTAAGACAATTCAATCAGTTTTTAGATTCCTTGGCATCCCTGGTACTTTGGTTATTTTGGACTACCCTGGTGTTTTTATGGTCAGAAGCTGTTGGTATTTTGCTGGGAGATTCAAGATGGTTCTCTCTTGCATTTAAGAAATGGTTGGACCAATATATGTAGTATTCTTGCTGCATGAAACTTGCCATGTAATGTTGGCTTTGTGCAATATTTTCAGGGTCGAATTTAACTTTCACCGCCTGGCGTGAAACAGGTGGTCGTGGATTCCATAGAAAGGAAAATCGCGCGGGGTGTATAACAGGCGGCTGATCCACTACCACTAACTTTCTGTCTGGATAGTGAAAGTTAAAATCTACCCCCTTGCTGCCAGTTTTGCTTTTAGGCACTCGCAACAGGTTAACTGGTTCATTACCAGTTGTTAATTTAGATAAAGTAATGCTCATTTAACAACTAATGGGTTGTGACCACTGAAAATAAATTGCTTTGTAGGAATGTAAACGGTATCATATTTACCGTCCTACATATTGTAACTGCCTTATCACCTCTGTACATTCCCTTTATGATTTTTATAGCAGGGATTGTGCTGATATTAAATTTTTTGGGTACTTTTTGAATTAATAAATCATCATTGTGCCTTTCATTGCCATTGAGTGTTTCATACCCCAAGCTATTTGTTCAGTTTAACTGAACCAAGACCTTAATGTCAAAGCTAACATGACAACAGGAGAAGTAATTAACTTGGCATCGTACCAATGAGACTTTCCAGAGCTTGCAAACCCAACTGAGATTTGTTAAATCCAGAAGGCCAGGATCTTCTATAAAATATATTTGATCGCCTTTAGACTAACATTTTTTTTAACTAATAGAATAAGTATGATCCTATAAAATATATTTTACTGCAAACTACAGGCAGAAGTGGATTGTGCCCAAAAGCAATTGACATGAAAAACCAACGGCCCATAATACTACGGTAAGAATTATTGCCTGCTAAGGTGCTTCTGGCCCAAGCACTTAGTTACAAGCAAGAACAAAAAAAACTAAAAGATACACAGACTAAAAGTAATAAATTAAGTAAAAACACTAATGGAAGAGTTTGGAACAGAATCTGTGAACGGTGGCAATAATGGCCCGTAATTTCCGATAGGAGGCTTCCTGCGTGCGGAGGCCTCCTATCGGGAAAAAATCTACGCCCTTACCTGAGGGCTCTCGAGGTGCGGCCACTTCTGATCCTGGGCCTCTCCACAGTCGAAATGCGCAGGGCCCAGGTATCCCAGGGGCGCAGGCGGTTCGCAAGCGTCCCTGGAATCACGTGGGCCAGGCGAGCCAATGGGAGAAGGGGATCTCCCTTCATGCGTTTGACAAATAGACCTGTCAAAAGTATGAATGGGGATCACTGAAAAAAGACATCAAAACATTAAATACATTTTTTAAAAACCATCATGGCCCAAAAATTAGTCTTAGTACGCGAGAATACGCACTGTGTACTCTCGCGTATTCTGTCTCCAATTGCCGGTTTCCTGCATGCACTGCGCATGTGCGGGAAACCGGCACTTCGTGAACTCAAAAGGGGGCGGTTCCAAAGTGAACCGCGTGCGCGCTACAGGCTGCGCGCACGCAGTGCACTGAGTGCTTTGAACGTGCAGGTAAGCATGGAAGATTTTGCACATAAAGAAAGGAGGCATAAGACCCTCTTTTAACAAGGTAAGTAGTTAATTAAGTATTATTTTAAATTTTTTTCAACAGGTTTATCTTTTTTAGAGACTTTAAAGAAAGGTAAGTTTATTTTTATAACTTTTAAAAAGATTTTAAATTTTTTCAAAAATTTTATTTTTTGTTTAAAGTGGTTAATTTATTTAACTATACTTATTTTATTAATGTGATGGTTTTTAAAAAAAATTTAATTGAGGTTTAGCTGTTCTTTTGGGGGGGTATAGATTCATAGCTTTGACAGCCCTTGCTGTCAAAACTATGAATGAAAGATGGTGTGCTGCCATTGGCTCTAACTGAATCACGTGATCCCACAGCTCGCACGAATTAACTGCGTCTGTGGGTCACGCAAGCACTGCACAGCTGCAGCCTTGAAACTAAAGTTCGTGTGAGCTCGGAAGGAAAAGGCAGGCGCGCAGTGAGATATCGCGGGGAAGCCTTACCCCCGCAGGAAGGCTCCGTCTTTAATTTCTGGGCCCATGTTTTTAAAATGAGCTAAAATTACATTAAATTAAATATTTTAAACAAAATTTTAATTTTTTGAAAAAAATAATTAAAAATTTTTATGGGGCTAAAAATAAACTTACCTTTTTTAAAAGTATTCTTAAATTATAAGTGAGTGAATTTTTTTTTAAACTTTTTTAAACTCTTATGCTGGTAAAAGCAAGCCTTACGCCTGCTTTTACCAGGCGTAAGATTTCTAAGGGTTTTCAGCGGGCGGAGGTTCTGCAGAAAGCGGAACTCTCCACCCGCAGAGGCCCTTCTCCAGGGCAGGCGTCCAATCTGTCAAGAGGATGGCTGAAACCGGCATTTCAGATGTCCTTATGGGTGTGTACACAGCTTGTACACACCCGTGGGGATCGGAAAATACGGGCCAATATTGGGAAGAAAGGTTCAGATTTTATCATTGGTTACAGGGTTTATTAAGTCCTCACTTAATAGGGAAGATTTTTTAACAACTCTAGTTAAGGATGAGGGGGCATAGTCTAAAAGTTAGAGCCGGGCCTTTCAGGAGTGAAGTTAGGAAACACTTCTACACACAAAGGCTGGTAGAAGTTTGAACGCTCTTCTGCAAACGGCAATTAATGCTAGATCAATTGTTAATTTTAAATCTGAGATTGATAGATTCATGTTAACCAAAGGTATTAAGAGTTATGGGGCACAGATCAGCCATGATCTCATTGAATGGCGGAACAGGCTCGAGGGGCTGAATGGCTTACTCCTGTTCTTATGTTCCTATGAAATTACCATGTATCTAGATAAAAAGAAAATATTTAGAAGTAGCTAGCACAGATTTCAAAAGGGTCATTCATGCTTGACAAACCTCATAGAGATGAAATGGATGTAGTGCGCACGAACTTTAGAAAAACCTTAGACAAGATACCACGCGGAAGCTTACTAGAGAAGATTAAGGGGTATGGAATTAGGGGGAGGATAACAAACGGTATTCGAGATTGGGTAGAAAGGCGAAAACAGAGAGTAGGAGTTAAGGGCAGTGTTTCAGAGTGGTTGGATGTGGGCAATGGTGTCCCACAGGGTTCAGTTTAGGGGCCACTTCTGTCCACTGTGCATATCAATAATTTGGAATAGGCCTAGAGGGAATTGTATTAAAAAATCAGATATACTTAAATAGGAAGTATAGCTAATTCTTAGAAGATTAGAGGAAGCTGACATTGATGAATAGGGGAATGGGCTAAAATGTGGCAAATGGAATTCAATGTCAGTAAGTGTGAGTTGATACACTTTGGTTAAAACAAATAAAATGGATGTAGGCTCGGTGCTGTGAAAGAGCACAGGGAATTGGGTGCATTAGGACATTAAAGGCAGCACAACCGGTTGAAAAGACTATAAAAATAGCTAATGGAACTGTTAAGTTTCATCACAAGAGGTAAAGCATATAAAACCAAGAGGTAATGATCAGCCTTTATAACACCTTAATAAGACCTCAATCAGAGTGCTGTGTGCAGTATCGGGCTCCACATTATAGAAAAGATATTGAGGCTTTAGAGAGCGTACATTTCAGATTCACTAGGGAATGAGGAAATACAAATTCAAAGAAATACTTGAAAATTGCAGCTTTTTTCATTAGAACAGAACAGATTACAGGCCGAAATGATGGAAGTATTTAAAATTATGAAAGGATAGGAGAGGGCAGATAGAAGCAGACTGTTTCCAGTAGTTGAGGGGTCTAGAACAAGAGGCCACAGATACAAGATTAAATGTAAGAGATTTAGAACAGAGGGCAGGAAAAACTTCTTTACACTGAGAGTTGTGAGGCTGTGGAACTCACTTGCAGGTTTAATGGTTCAGGCAGAAACTATGTCAACATTGAAGATTAGTTTGGAGAGGTGGATGAAGGAAAAGGGGATGAAGGATACAGGAGTAGGATGGGTAAATATGATTAGGACTATTTGCTTGCGTGGAATATAAATGCCAATATGGACTGGTTGGGCCGAATGGCCTGTTTGCATGTTGCAATTTCTATGTATTTCTGTATATAATAGGTGTCCTGTAAGTAGTTTTTAAGATTTTGCAATTAGTTATTTTGACAGAGAGGGATAAGTCCTGATTTTTTTTTAATTGATTCATAATTAGTTTAAAAATCAGACTAGGTCTTGAAGACAAGAAGATTGAATTTGTATCTGTGTAGCTCTCTGAGCAATAAGTCTCAGCTCTAGGCTTCAGATTTTCAGTAACAGCACCTTACCCACTTTGCACATTACACTGGGGCCATTAAACTTGATTGACTTGCTGGCCACATGACTGAGAAGCAGTAACCATAACCTGTTTCTGTGTTACTGAAACAATTCACAGATAGGCAGTAAGTCCTGACTATTACTTGGCATACTATGCTGGCATAGCAGACAACGGATAGCACACTAGCTTTGACCAGCACACTACAGATACTTTGGTACGTCCTTAACAACTTTTATTATGCTGGACTTCAGACCATTGTGACTATCTAATGCACACATTTTACTGAAGGAATTTAAATAGACATTTCTGTGTCTACTTCTTGAGCTATTCACAGATTTTGCTAAATTGGATGAGGTTATAATGTTGGTTTGGTTGTCCAATTTAAGCAAAGACTGAGTGAACCTTTCATATACATATCCCCCACCCAACACACAAACATTTTACTCTCAATATTGTAGACACAAATTTCCAGATTTTTAAGTGCATAATTTTACTTACTCACCTCCTCTAAAGGTATATATTTAGGAATTGTGCAGCTTTGTATATTTACAAACCATTCCCCTCAGTGTCACTGCAATAGCGTGCAAGTTCAGTCATCCCATCCAGCAATTTTCTTTAACCTGACAATTCTGTTCTTATTGGGAATAAAGAGATGGATTTTCTTTTAATTCTCTGATGAAATCATGGACTGAGTACAGATAGGCAGCCTCACAATGAGGACACAATTTGATACGCTGTTGAAGGCTATTGATCTGAATTTTCCTACGCATTGAGACAACAACAACAACAATTTGTATTTATATAGCGCCTTTAAGGCACGTCACAGGAGCGCTATCAAACAAAATTCGACACCAAACCGCATAAGGAGATATTAGGCCAGATGACCAAAAGCTTGGTCAAAGAGGTAAGTTTTAAGGAGCGTCTTAAAGGAAGAAAGAGAGGTAGAGAGGCGGAGAGGTTTAGGGAGGGAGGGCGCGATCTTGCCAGCCCTTGGGAGGCAGGTATGGAGGCAGGACTGCCGGGAAAATGGCAGAATCTGACCTGCCCCCAACCCGCCTCCATGCCATCTTGCCAGGAGGCGGGTAACCGACCCGCGCCGGGTCCTGTCTCCTTGGAGGCGGGAAGGGGATTAGTGCCACTTATCTGCATGTTAACAGGTAGTTAATAGGCAGATAAGAGGATTATCCTCATTTTACCCACACAAGTGCGGGCTTCCTAAACGCTCCGAACCCCGCCAGGGTCACCGAGGCGAGCAGTGGGTCTGCGGGGGTTGGAGGGGTGCAAAAATGCACTGTGAAGGTAAGTGATGGGTGCAAGTGTGGAGAGGTGAGTATGTGAGGTAAGTGGAAAATGTTAGTAAAAGTTTACTTACATTTGTTTCTTCCTGCAGGCTTCAAGAGTTGGGTATGTGGAGAGACTTGCACCTCCGCGGCAGAGATGACAGATGGCCGCTGCATTCTCCAATGCAGCAACCTTCTAATTTCTGCTAAATAAAGAGGTTTGATGAGTCTTGAATTCAAGAACTCATCAAACTACAGAGAATGTCAGTGTTTGACAGCTTCACAGAGCTGTCAAACGATGACAATTCATCTGTCAAAAGTTTTTGACAGATGAAACGTCATACGTTGACGTTCTCTGTAACCGGCTTTCCCTTAATTGGCCTGCTAAGCCTGCTGGGCGGGCTTAACAAGATCAATCAAGGGAAAATAGTGTGGGTTGGCCAGAAGTTGATGGAGGCGGGACTAAAACCCGACAAGTGGGAGCCCCGCCTCCAAAGGCTCCCCATTGTCAAAATCCAGCCCTTGGAGTAGTTGTGGCGAATAGTATAGATGTCTTTAATGGGAAGCTAGATAAATACATTAGTGAGAAAGGAATCGTAGGATATGTTGACAGGATGAGATGACATAAAGTGGGAGGAGGCTCATGTGGAGCATAAACACCGACATAGGCCTGTTGGGTCGAATGGCCTGTTTTGTGCTGTAAATTCTATGCAACCCCATACTTATCAGCCTGGTCAGGTTAGGAGAAACCTCTTACAGCAGTGGTATGGATAGGAATGAGTAAAATGCTTGTTTTCAACTCCTAAAATCCGAACCCAGCTTTCAAATCTCAACTTCAAAAGGTGTAATGTACTGAATGGATGGGCTCCAACGCTTCTGTGCTGTCTAATCTAGGATCTGGTCTCAAAACGTAGTGGCTATGTCTGTGGACAGCTGAAATAGAATCTTAATTTACATGATATTGCACCAACATCTGTGCCCATCTTTCACTGGTGTTGCAGATTGTGACATTTTAGCAATCTGCGAATCATTCCTGATGGATTAGGTGCTGAATAAAGCTGCATCCATACTTCTCCCTGGGACAGCTGGCACTGCGTATTTCAAGCAATGGTTGGCAACCTTTCAGTGAAAATTTGGAATCAAACACCTTTGAATTGCTCCAGACACAAATATTCCTCAAGGAGAGGAAAGTTTTCTGGCAACAGTTTCCTGCTGTTATTTTTGCCAGCCTCTCAGATCATCCTAATTGTAATATTGTTGTGTGCTGCAAGTGCAAAGTGAATTTTCTATTTACCTACTTTGAACATTATTATTGCTTGTTTGCATTTGACACTGTGAGCCAATGACAAGTTTTATGCATTTACAATAGAACTAAAAATGATGAGTGGAACAGTCAACTTACTCTCTTCTATCACCTTTATTGCACCCAATTTGCTCAGTGGGTAGCACTCTCGCCTCTGAGTCAGAAAGTTGTGAGTTCAAGTCCCGCTCCAAAGAGTTGAGCACAAAAATCTCGGCTGACTCTCCAGTGCAGTGCTGAGGGAGTGCTGCACTGTCGGAGGTGCCGTCTTTCAGATGAGACGTTAAACCAGGTGAACGTAAAAGGTCCCATGGCACTATTTCGAAGAAGAGCAGGGGAGTTATCTCCAGTGTCCCGGCCAATATTTATCCCTCAATCAACATCCCTAAAACAGATTATCTGGTCATTATCACATTGCTGTTTGTGGGAGCTCTCTACTACTTGCCTCGATGACCCTGGCGAGGTTCGGAGCCTTCAGGAAGCCCGCACTTGTGTGGGCAAAATGGGGATAATCCTCTTATCTGTCTGTTAACTACCTGTTAACAGGCAGTTAAGTGGCACTAATCCCCTTCCCGCCTCGAAGGAGACGGGACCCGGCGCGGGTCGGTTACCCGCCTCCTGGCAAGATGACACGGAGGCGGGTTGGGGGCGGGTTGGGCACCCACCCCCAAATTCTGCCATTTTCCCGGCAGTCCCGCCTCCAAACCCACCTCCCCAGGGCTGGCAAGACCGCACCCCATGTGTCAGCAAATTCCACATTCTAACCACTCTCTGGGTAAAGATGTTTCTTCTGAATTCCTTATTGGATTTATTAGTGACTGTCTTATATTTATGGCCTCTAAATTTGGACTCCCCCTGTAAGAAATTGTGTATTGGAAGAAATTGTGAAATGTAAAAGAAATACTGGTTTTATAAAAGAAATGGGTTTGCCTAGCTCAGCAGTCTGCTGAGTTGATGACACAGAACAATTGCAATCATGTTAGATAAAGATTTTCACAGAGAGCTCGTTATAGAACAGGCCTTCAAGTAGGTATAGCTGGGCCTGATAAAAGGTTGAGTAAGGAGCCTCTAGAAAACAAACTGTTCATGAGAAGGTAGCAAGATGTCCAAACAAGAGATAAGCAGAGGAATGATGAGCCTGGGAGGGGTCTGCCTTGGTACCTATTCCTCTGTAATTGGACAATTGAATGGGTAAAAGTGATTAAACAAATGATTGACGCGAGGTATCCACTGGTCCCCCCCGAAATAAGAACATAAGAACATAAGAAATAGGAGCAGGAGTAGGCCATTTGGCCCCTCGAGCCAGCTCCGCCATTTAATGAGATCATGGCTGATCTGATCTTGGGCTCAGCTCCATTTCCCTGTCCGTTCTCCATAACCCTTCACTCCCTTATTGTTCAAAAATCTGTCTATCTCCACCTTAAATATATTCAATGACCCAGCCTCCACAGCTCTCTGGGGCAGAGAATTCCACAGATTTATGACCCTCTGAGAGAAGAAATTCCTCCTCATCTCAGTTTTTAATGGGCGACCCTTTATTCTGAAACTATGCCCCCTAGTTCTAGATTCCCCCATGAGGAAATAAGGTATATAAATGGGCAGCTGAAAGGGAAAAACGGACAGAGAGAGGAAGAGCTCCCCCGGGGTGGATTCATGCCAGCTTCAGCTTAACACCTTGGTCAAGTTCAACCTCTGAGGTGGATTCATGCTAGCTTTGGCTTAACAACTCCGCCAGCCTCGGGAGACGACCAAATTGGAAGAGACCACTGCCGCAGGCTGCAGGGATCCAAGGCCACCGTTCTGCCTCAACCCCCGTCCGTCCGTCCGTCCGTTCCGGGGCCGGTAAACCATTCTCATCTGTTACAGGTTGTATGTCTACTATGTCTATCCTGATTGCGTGTTGTATTTGAACTGCCGCTCCTTAATAAAATAACCTATGACTCCTAAGACACGTTGGGTAATCTGTGTGTGACCTGTGATCCAAATCTTACACCCACAAGTGCAAACATCTTCTCTACATCTACCCGATCAAACCCCTTCATATTCTTATAGACTTATATCAGGTCACCTCTCAACTTCCTCTTTTCTAAAAAAAGAGCTCCAGCCTGTTCAGTCTTTCCTGAGAGTTATAGCCTCTCAGTTCTGGTATCATCCTTGTAAAAATTTTTGCACCTTCTCCACTTTTACTCCATACACGTTCTGAATAAAAAAAAGGGTTGACTCCTTCAGCATCACTGGATGGCAGGCAAAACAAGTGGCTTGGCTAAAATGATAATAGAGTTGAAGTAGTAGGACTATATACTCCACAAAATTTCAGGTCACAAACCTTGAACCTACTGAACTCTCCTAACCACACTCCGCCAACTGAATTTGGTTCTGGAATGACTCACTATACGGAAAGAATGGATTTCAGTAAGGGTGATCGGGCAGTGGAAACACTATGGATAGAGTTAAGGAACAGCAAAGAGTGCGAGACCCTGGCAGGAATTGTCTACAGACCTCCTGATAGTAGTGTTGTAGTGGGTGGGGGTGGGGGCGGGATCAGGGAAGCATGCACCAGAATCAATATGGTTATAATGGGAGATGTTAACTTTTACATAGACTGGGAGAAGTAGAATAAATCAAGCTGTAAAGGCAATGAATTCCTAGAATGTATTCTGGACAGTTTTTTCGGACAATGGGGCCTAAAGTCATTAGTGCCCACACTGGACGTGATCCAAGACATGTCAGAACGGAAAGGCCCAAAGACCACTCTAAATGTGGAAATCCAGCAGACTGGGAGAGCTATAAAGGGTATATGTAAAAAAAAAATTGCACGCAATATCAAAGCTAACAGCAAAAGTGTTCTATAAATATATTAAGAGTAAAAGAGTAGTACGGGTGAATGTGGGCCCATTAAAGACAGATGCAGACGAGACTATAGTGGACAATGAGGAAATGGCAGACTTGTTAAATGAATACTTTGTATCTGTTTTCATGGTGGAGCAAGAAGACAAATTACCAGTTGTACAAAGGAACCTAAAAATAAGCCAGCTTAGTCGATTTAATAGAAGTAAAAAATTAGTAATGGAAAAAATAATGGAACTTAAAATAGGCACATCTCCAGGACCTGTTGGTTTCCACCCCAAAGTATTAGAATAAATAGGTAAGGAAATTGCAGACGTGTAAATAATGGGCCTGAAATTACGGTGCTTCCGAAGCCTTCAGAATGGCCCCGCAAGTTCCGGGTTTCTACATGCACTGCGCATGCGCAAAAACCCGGAACTTGCGATCTGTCAAATTTCGCATTGACAGATCCTTCGCATCCGCTACAAAATCACTTTTGCTGGCACAGAGTTGGGCTATTTGCCCAATTACTGCCCAGCGAATGCCCACGAAACCCTTACGCCTGGGAAAAGCAGGAGTAAGGCCTTCTTTTACCAGCATAAGGGTTAAAATAAATGTTAAAACATTTTTTTTTTAATGATTTAAACATACACATACATTTAAAATTAGTTTAGGTAAATTTTGGCCCATTTTAAAATGTTTACATTTATTTTTCAACATATTAAATTTTTATGTTAAATGCTTAATTAAAGGGTCTTTTAATTAATTTTGAACCTGTGATAATTTGTTTTTATTTCAGTGGTTCTTATTTATTTGGGGATTTCTATTATGCTTATGGAGATTCCGTATGTAAATGGAATCCCCATAAGCGTCATAGGAATCCCCCTTTTTGATTGGTTGGCCTGGCCCACGTGATCCCAGGGACACTTGCGAACCGCCTGCGCCCCTGGGATCCATGGGCCTTTACGCAGGCATACGCCTGCAGGCCCAGGACCGCAAGAGTCCGAAGCTCCGGAGACACCAGGTATGTTCGGATTTTCTTTTGGTTCAGAGGCGTATTCTTCTAGTACGCCTCCGACCGCGAATTCAGGACCACTAATTTTTGAAAGCATTCTATATTCAGGAATTTCGCCAATGGATTGGAAAATTGTAAGTGTCACTCTATTATTATACTGCGGGTAAGCGTTCTCCAAGGCGGCCTTCGAGATACACGACAGCGCAAAATCATAGAGCAGAAACTGATAGCCAAGTTCCGCACTCATGAGGATGGCCTCAATCGCGATATCGGGTTCATGTCACGATACAGAACGTGACTTGACATCATGGCCGGTCTTCCCAGGTGTTTTTTTTTAAAAAGACTAACACAAGAACACAAATTGACAGGATATGCAGCCAGCAGGTGGTTTGACACGTTGGACCCCCTGGGACACATCTCATTGTCTTGGCTGTGCTCTTTGTTGTAGGGAAAGATGTGAATAGATTTTGTCTGTGTTTAAATTGTGAATTCTGGGAGATTCTCTCACTGCTAACTTACCTGACGAAGGAGCGAACTGCTCCGAAAGCTTGTAAAATTAAATAAATCTGTTGGACTATAACCTGGTGTTGTGCGACTTCTCATTATTATTTAAGAAGGGAAGAAGAAGCCAGATAATTACAGACCTGTCAGTTTAACATCAGTTATGGGGAAGTTACTGGAATCCATCATCAGGGACAGAGTGACTGAGCACTTGGACAAGTATCAGCTGATCATAAAGAGTCCACGTGGATTTGTAAAGGATAGGTCATGTCTTACTAATCTAGTTGAATTGTTTGAGGAGGTCACTATCATGATGGATCGGGGAATGTCTATGGATATTGTTTATATAAAATTTCAGAAGGCATTTGATAAGATTATTAGCAAAATTGAATGTGCACTGAATTGGAGATAACTTGTGACATGGTTTGGTAATTCTCCCATTTGGGAATTCTTTTTAATGCAAATTTTTTTTTCAGAAGGCAGCTGAGTTGTAAGGGTTAAAAAGTGCATATTTTTACATCATTTTTATTTTTATCATTTCGGAAGGCATTGCCCTTTTAAGAATCCCACAATGCTTTGTGAAATCACAGCCTCACTTTCAGAGGCTGTTGAAGCAGCAACGCCGCTTGGGCCACGCCACATTGGAGCCTACTGCTGGGACCAACGCCACCAGGACGGCGTTACACTGTGAGTTTAGCGCTGGGCTGATGATAATTAGTCCCCAGCGCCAATTTTTTGGTCCTGCTAGCGCCACCATTTTCAGCGGCCGTTAACCCCATCGCGTTGGCACTGGCAGCTTTTGTGGCAGCCACAAATTTCGAGGCCAGAGATTTGTATATCCATGTTTTCAGATGACACTAAGTTAGGAGGCACAGTACGTTGTATAGATGACAGCAAGAAGTTACAAAGGGACGTAAACAGACTAAGTGAGTGGGCAAAACTA
The DNA here is from genome assembly GCA_030390025.1 of Squalus acanthias. NCBI lineage: Eukaryota > Metazoa > Chordata > Chondrichthyes > Squaliformes > Squalidae > Squalus > Squalus acanthias. The sequence goes on from CM059436.1 coordinate 73,207,748, forward strand.
TGGCAATTGGAGTTCAATGTGGGTAAGTGTGAGGTCATCCACTTTGGGCCCAAAATAGACAAATCAGAATATTTTCTTAATAGGTGAAGACTAGGAGCTGTGGATGAGCAAAGGGGATCTGGATGTCCATTTGGGTTAAATTATGAGGACAAGTTCAGTAAACTTGGTTTGTATTCCCTTGAGTTTAGAATGTTGAGGGGTGATCTAATTGAGGGGTTTAAAATGATAAAGAGATACAGTGAAACTACTTCCTCTGGTGGGAGAATCGGTAACAAGGGAGTATAATCTTACAATTAGAGCTAGGCCATTTAGGAGTGAAATCAGGAAGCACTTTTTCACACAAGGGATGGTGGAAATGTGAAACTCCCTCTTCAAAAGGCTGTGGATGCTGGGTCCAATTGAAATTTGCAAGACTGAGATCGGTAGATTTCTATTAGGTAAGGGTTTCAAGGGCTCAGCACCCTCACTGTTCTGCGGGAGAGCAGACCGTAAGAGATCCATAATCCGACTGAAGTCCCTATCCATTTGGTCTTCTGGACTCTCCAACGTGGAGGAGATGGTTGAGTCCGGAACCTACATGGCCCCAACTATGAGCATCCCTGAGAGGTGCTATCATTGGTTCTACAGACCCCTCCAGGGAGGGCCCAGTGGCAGCCTCTATTGAGGTGACCTCACACTCCATCATTGACTGCAGAGGGTCGATGCCATGCACCACAACCCCACACAAGTTGGTAGTGGACTCCTCCAGACTCTCTGACATGTTGTGGAAGCTCCCTCGCAGGCAACCTAATGTATTCAGCAATTGCTGATGCACAGAAAGGTTGGGCTCCTGAAATGTAAATCTCTGTCTTCTTCAGCAGAGTTGGAGGTGAGCTTGCCCTGTGGTGAGCCGTTTCCTGGTCCATCCTTTCCACCTGCACTTGCTCCTCTTCACTTGCACTCAGTAAATTACCCAGTGCAGCCCCCTCTAACTCACTATCTATACCTCGCTGGGTGTCAGAAATTGTCTCTTTTTGTGACTTGCACATAAAAATCTGTAAGTTACAAAGATGATATAGTGATCAATCCATATGGAGGAATGGGAATATTTTTTCCTCTTTTTCTTCAATTATTCATGTTTTACATCCTTTCTTTCTCCTTTTCGTTCTCTTTTTCCATTACATGTGATTAGTATTTTCCCTTCCTTTTCTATTTATAAATATTTTGTGCCTTTTTCCCTTCTCCTTTTCACTTTGCCACTACAGTGGATCTAAACAGTGCTTCATGAGCACTTGGCTTACTCTCAGACATTAACAATCCCCTTTTTCACATCATGGCATGGCTCCCATATACTTCAAGGGACCTCATTTGCTCATGGAAACTCTATTCTAGACAGTGACGCAAAAAAATAAAGTAGTTTCAGATTAATCAACAGAAAAACTCCTTTTTAAAAACAAAAAGTTTTTCTTTTCTGTGCTCAGATTTCCATTTAGGCTCTTTTTTTGAATATAGACATTTGGGCCTTTATGCCATTCCATTAGCATAGGATTAGAGTTGTGCCAGGTTTGTTCAGTCCTCTCTTGATGGTTGTGAGCAGTCCAACTTAGGATCATTTGGCTGTGTATAGTCCAGAAATCTGGTGGTTCATTTTTATTACTTGCCAATTTTGTCTCTTCCCCTCCTCCTCACAGTTCCATAGACACCGACTGTTATTTGGTAGCTTGCCCAATTGGCCATTTTTCAGTTTTGACCCCTCACGGTGAGTATCGGCATACTGTTCAGCTATGACGTGAGGAAGGAAATCATAGCCGAGTCTTATGCCATTTTCAATCCATGCCCACACACATCACTTCTAACATGAGTTGTTGAATACTGATGAGGAGCAGGAATCTCACCAACTTTTAGAACCCAGATACATGCAAAATATGGAAAATGGATTGCATGTGCATGATTCTATGTGCAAAGTCACATTATCCCTTATTTTAGGACAATAGCTTTAAAATGAAAATTGACTATGTTTTGTGAATAATGTGATGTGATTCTTTCACAGATATCCTCTGCTGGTTGTAAATTGAATTTTGGCTTTCCTAATCCAGCTCTTAATGGAGATGAACCCACAACATAAAACCGTTGGCACTAAAAATGTTAAAATGGGAAGAGAAGTATGAATACACCTGCAAATAATATTCACACAATTTAAGTACAGTTTATAGAGATAATTTCCAACTTTGTGTTCCTGGTGGGCAGCCTTGTCTGTTGGAAGAACATATCGGAAATTTAGAAGTGCGTTGTGCATGATTGATTGGAAAATCGCAAACAACCAAATTTCTAACATATGTTTCTGGTGGATGAGGCTCCCCGCTCAGAATGCTAAATTAAAAATGACCCATGATATATGTTCAGAATAATGGCAAACACATAATGCAAGAAATTCTGATCACCTCACAGTGTTCAACTATGACAATAACAAGAACAACAACCTACATTTAGATAGGGCCATTAATGTTCCAAGGTGCTTCACGGAGACATGAGAACACACAGATGTTGAACCAAAAGTGGGATTAAAAGGGATGAGCAGAAGCTTGGTAAATGAGGTACATTGAGGAACGTCTGCAATGGTAGAGGGAGTTTGAGAGACAAAGGGGTTTAGGAAGGGAAGAGAGTGGGACCTAGGTGGTTGAAATCACAGTTGTCAATAGTGGGGCAAAGGAGGGGAGGGGGTAAATTCGAGTGCTTGGCATCTTAATAAACTATCCATTTCCAATTGTAATGGACTTGAACACTCGCTTAGTTTGTTTCCTTGAAATTTATGAAGATGAATGTTTAAGTATAGCAGGAGTTTTTCTTACAGAAAGATTTGCAAAGCTACCAGATTTTTAAAGTTTTCTTTTGCAAAGTAATTTTTTCTTCTCTTCTTTTCTGATGGTCCTTCTACCATACCCGGCCAAGAGGCTGCTCACAGGCTTCTGCTTACAGACCACCAGGAAATAGGACCCAGGGTGGTTCTTCATCGGGATAGTGGAGTTGAGGTCGATGATCAGCCATGATCTTATTGAATGGCGGAGCAGGCTCGAGGGGCTGTATGGCCTACTCCTGCTCCCATTTCTTATGTTCTTAATGGTGCATTCCTTGTGTTTATCAGGAAACATGCATATTTGAATGAATGCATATGAAATGGTGTGAATGCTGTGCATATGTACATATTTATAATCGTTGAGTGTAGCTTCTGCATTTTGAATTGTATAATCCTTAAATTAGTTTGATAACCTGAGTTTAAAGTCAATTGAGTTGTTAAAATAAGACATTAAATAATGTACGGCAGTTCGCACAACTTCTGGTGGAAAGTTCACTTATAACTCTTTATTTGAGGCAGACATTACTGGTCTCCTGCTGTGGGACATTTTGTTACCACAAGAAGGGAGCAGTTTGTAATCCCCTGAAGAGCATACAAGCCCAGATATTGTGTAAATTTATCTCTAGTAAACATTTCAGCCTTGAGTCTTCAGTTCCTTGTTACTGTATATAGAATCCAGCCAAGGAGTTTACTCATCCAAAGCATGTATTTTCGATACACGCTTAATTTTGTTGTGATTATATCCTCCTGTTATTGGTATTGCTAACAATAGGATTGGTTTTATTAATTATGTCTGTAACCCTGTGCTATTTATTAAATCAAGAAAACTAAAAAGTTAAAAAAAAAGTCCTTTCATCCTCATTGTCTTCTCTTCATGTGATTCTGACCTAAATTGCACTTTGAAATGGCAGACAGGCAGCTGAGGCTATTACTACAGTTTCCATCAGTATGGCCCTGTGGCCACCTATTGAATAATGAATAATCACCTGAGTTCAGTATTATCTTTGAAAATGAAATTTTAGTGCATTGTTTTTTTAAAGATAGTTTCATCTCTGTGACTGTGACACATACAGAATCATAGAATGGTTACAACACAGAAGGAGGCCATTCAGCCCGTTGAGCCCGTGCCGGCTCTCTGCAAGAGCACTTCAGCTAGTCCCACTCCCCCGCCCTTTCCCCGTAGCCCTGCAAAATAAAATTCCATTAGGGTACTTATCCAATTCCCCTTTGAAAGCCACGATTGAATCTGCCTCCACCACCCTTTCAGCCAGTGCATTCCAGATCCTAACCACTCGTGGTAAAATTGCTGCCAGAGACAGCAGAAAATAATTGTAATTTAATGATATACCACAGAAGAACTTTACTAAATGTTTAAATCAGTAATTAGTATGCTTACACGTAGAAACAAAGAACAGGCTCCGGGATCTTGCTGTATAATTCCATTAAGTATTAATTGTGGTAATGGCTAGCCTGTCAATTATTCTGTTTATCTTTGGATTTTCATTCTGGAAACAGTTCCCAGCTTTAGTATAATTACTTTTTCATGCCTATCCGTGTTCAACAATCTTTGTCTCTGGATTCAAGTTATACATAATGCGCAACACAAGTATATGTTTAAAATTCTTCAACTGCTGGGAATTATTCTTAGTTGTCTGAAAATCCATTGACATAATAACAGCTGTATCACATTACTGACAGCTTCCAGAGTGATACTGTTTGCAACCATAATTTTAAAACATTCTCAGTGTTTTTCATTTCTGGCTTGCAAATGATCATAGTTAAGTTAAAGTCATTGATACAGCAAGATCGATGCCCAAATAAATACTGTGCAAAGTATCCACGCAGTGAAAGTTGTGCTACGTTTGAAAGAGTGCTGTTTCTTGACATGGGCACACAAGCATATGCATGAGAAAATGCCATTTAGTAAATATTTAAGTGTTTTTGCTTGCTTTTTTGTACTTAATATTATTACACTTCTATTTTAAATCATTTTATTCGAACTATAAGATGCCTACATAATGCAATGTTTGGTTAATAAGAAAAATATAAATTTCCCGTTAATAAACAATGTAGCTTTAAATCACATTTGCACCGTGACTTTTAAAATGATACTTTATCAACATTTTCATTGGCCTCATTGGCTGTAAAGCACTTTGAGACGTCCTGAGGTCGTGAAAAGCGCTATAGAAATGCAAGTCTTTCTTTCTAAAAATGTCACTTTTTTTCAGAACACGGGTGCAGTATCTGGGTGTTAGCACTGAGGGACAGGCAGCCACACAGAGAGAATTCAGAACCATCACAAAGACCGTATGAAAATCAGTAACGAGAGTATAGATTGTATTTTAAGCTGAACCACCTACTCTTTTATACACAAAACAGAAAATATACAACAGATGTGTCCATAATCATTATTCAGAACTCAAGAAAAGTCCTTTAAAATATAACTGCTTAACCCGTATGTGGAGACTTAAGTGATTGTCAGAGCAGCTCCTTACCTTATGAAGATAGATCTTTTGACATTTATTTTGGTTTCTGGGGCTCTGCTGATTTCTTTAAAATGCGTTTCTTTTAAAATGTAATCGGTGCTGATGACATCAGCAGGCAGTTACTGGCGGAACAGCAGAAGGGAGCTGAGTTAACCGGGAAGTTGAAACTGAGTAATTGGTTATGTTGATTTAAGTTCCTCAGAAAGATCTCCAGCACGGCATCCTTGATAGTGCCATTAGCAGTTTCTGCACGCACACCCACACAGATTGAAAATAGAGAGGGTGATCAGTTCAATATGAATTATGTTTTAACAATCTTTGAAGGACGTCCCGCAAGTGAAATCTTTTCGTCCACGATGCACCTCTGGCTAATTCCTTGAATTAAATTCGCAAACGAGAATATCCCAAAAGATTAAATGATTGCTCATAATAGTGGTAAGAATTTTCCTCCGAATTGATTTTAAATAAACTACACAAATAAACACACAAAACTGATTCGGAACAGTTTCGTTATAATTCCTTTTATTGGCGTTTTTGAACACTTTGTTTTAACCATATCAACGTTTAATTCACTACAATGTTTGCTTCCGTTTTAAAACTTGCATCGGAATATGTAATGCTCATTTGGGGAACAGTTAGGGAAAGGGTATATACTGAAGGGTTTAACTGAAGCACTGGGATAGGCGCAACTTTCTTTCGAAGTTTCGCAGTACAGCGAATCATAAATAAATAACGAAGAATACACCTTGGTATGGAAATAGCCACAACACGGCAAAACTCAAGACAGCACATCATATTACTGCACTTCCTCCCGAGTATCTGATACCAATTCCCAGCAACCGTTGTCCTAACCAATATTTAGAATGCAGTGGACGACGAGGGTACGTGACATCTTTTACACACTGAGATAAACCACACGGGACAAGACAAAGCTGAAACGGCTGTGGCTGCTGACACAAGCCCCAGTCTCTGAACACACCCCAGTATCGAGTGATAAGCGGCCGAGGCCCCGTTATCTTGGACCTGCTATTTCAATTGCATTTGCTCGACCTCTTCCGACACTGGCACACCGGTTGTTCTGAGATCTTGTTCTTGGGTGGACTTGCTACTCCCGCCGTGAGTCGATCTCCACCGCAACAGTATCATCTTCTTAAAGTATTTCATCGTGTTATTCTTCACTGTCACAAAAAACATGGTATTGATCATGCTGTTGCTCATGGCAATACACTCGACCATGTAGAATACCGTAATATAGTGCTTCTCTCTCAAAACCAGAGTTGGGTAGAAATCGCGGACGATTGTAAATCCATAATAAGGGGCCCAGCATAATATGTAAACAGTCAGTATGCCCATGAGCACCAACACGGTCTTCCTCCTGCACCTCAACCTTTTCCTAATCTGTTCAGTCTGGAAACCCGGCACACTTTTAAACCACAGCTCTCTGGAGATCTGAGCGTAGCACAGTCCCATGGTCAGCGAGGGTCCCACGAATTGCAGGATAAAGATGAAGAGGAAGTAGGATTTGTAGGACACCTGCTGGTCTGCCGGCCAGATCTGCCCGCAGAAGATCTTGTGCTGAGTCCTGGTGTGTGGAATGATTGTCTCGGCGGTGAAGTAGGCGGATGGGATGGCCATGAGCAAAGAGGCGGCCCACACCACTCCGATAAGCACATAGGCGGTCTGGTACTTCATGCGGGGTTTCAGCGGGTGCACGATTGCCAAATACCTGCGGCAAAGGATAATGACACGGTAATCCACGATATAACACGATAATTCACGATATATAACACGATAATCTATCACTATTTAACACGATAATCTATCACTATTTAACACGATAATCCATCACTATTTAACCCGATAATCCATCACTATATAACACAATAATCCATCAATATATAACACGGTGATTTTTCAATATACAAGATAATTAATTACTGTATCACCGTGCATGACATTTAAAAATGATTCTGTTTTGTGTAAGTAAAGCAGCCTGACAGGGATCACTCTTTAGCAGCGATAGAGACCGATTTGGGTATAAAAACTATGTTTATTTCACTCTTAAAAGAATAAAGAGCAGAATGATGTTTAAAGGGGCTGGAACCCACACAGCAGCTTGTGTCGTCTGGCGTGCTCGGAGAAAGAAGGCACATCTCATTACAAATTCTGGAAATCTGAAATAAAAACAGAAAATGCTGGGAAACACTCAGCAGGTCAGGCAGCCTCTGTGGAGAGAGAAACAGGTTCTGATGAAAGGTCACTGATCTGAACTCTGTCCCTCTCTCAACAGATGCTGCCTGGTCTGCTGAATGTAGCCAGCATTTTCTGCTTTTTACTGTCATCTGGGGCGGGTTTTTTTTTTGCAATTTGCTTCATTTATTCTGAAACGGCAGGTTTAACATTTCAGTCATGGAGGGGTTGGGAAAGGCAGAGTTTTCCCGATGACTTTTGCCACCTGAACATTTCTGCTGATGTGCGACGGACTGATCCAGCGGTGTCTCATTTCATTTTATCTTTATAAGATTTCAAGATAAGAATAAGTTTGCAATGGTTGATGAAAAAGTGAGATGGAAATCACAATCATAGTAAAAGGTTTTTGAAATGTAAGTGTACGGTGAAAGATATTTGAAATCCAAATGAATCAGTAATTTTAGCTATGAGGAAAGATTGGATTGGCTTTTCCCCCTTTTCCCCCTTTTCCCAGCTTTACCCTGGCCTTAAATCTATTTGATTTCCGGCTCTTCCCAGTTCTGATGAAAGGTCATCGACCTGAAACGTTAACTCTCTTTCTCTCTCCACAGATGCTGCCTGGCCTGCTGAGTTTTTCCAGCGTTTTCTGTTGTTATTTTGGATTGGCTGGTGTTGTTTTCTTTGGAACAGAGGAGGCTGAGGGCATATTTAATTGAGGTGTATAAAATTATGAGGGGCCTAGTTAGAGTGGATAGGAAAGCCCTATTTCCCTTAGCAGAGAGGTCAATGACCAGGGGGGCATAGATTTAAAGTAATTGGTCGGAGGTTTAGAGGGGAGCTGAGACGAACATTTTTCACCCAGAGGGCGGTGGGGGTCTGCAACTCACTGCCTGAAAGGGTGGTAGAGGCAGAAACCCTCATCACATTTAAAAAGTACTTGGATATGCACTAACCTACAAGGCTACGGACCAAGAGCTGGAAAGTGGGATGAGGCTGGATAACTCTTTTTGGGCCGGCACAGACACAATGGGCCAAATGGCCTCCTTCTGTGCTGTAAATTTCTATGATTCGATGCACTTAAACTCATTCACAAACCCCACCCCGTCTGAGCTACAATATTTACTCACATCTTAAGCAATTTGTCATAGATATCAAATGTTGTTATCGCGCGCTGCTGAGGCGTCTCTCCGTTTAACACACGTCTTTATAAAGCTTCACTTACCGATCGACTGCAATGGCCAAAAGCGCATTAGTGGACACATAGAGAGACACGGTCCGGAGATAATTGACAGAGGCACAGAGCGCATGGCCGTGCTCCCAGGACAGCTGTTTAACCACATAATAATCCATCTCAAAGGGACAACACACGATGGCAACCAGGAAATCCGAGATGGCCAGATTGGCGATCAGCAGGTTGGTCAGATTTCGGAGTTTCTTGTAGCGGGCTAAGGTGGCGATGAAGATGAAGTTGCCGATGCCACAGACCAGCATGATGCAGACCAAAGCCACCCCGACCACCGTCCGGGCCGCGCCGAAAGTCCTGTCCGCCGTGAAGTCTAGTTTCTCGGACCGTGAGATGTCGTAATCCAAGTCCTCGCAGCTCAGGTTCGGAGGGAAAATCAGATTTCTCAGATCCAGTTGGTCGGGGAATGTCTGGTAAACCTCGACCAAGTCGCCGCATTGGTCGCCCATTATCGGCTCGGATTTTACTCCTGACGTTTCAGAGTTGAAAACACTTTAAACAAACAGCATAACATTAAATATACATATAGCTCGGAGCCAGAGGCTGGAGACACAGCTGGCAGCAACCGATCTTACAGCTGAACTCACACTAGTTAAATATTGACAGTGGGGAACATCTGTCAAAAACTTAAATACAGTATAAAATGGCAATGGAACAGTCTTATTTGTGATTTTCGGTACTAAAGTTTGCGTGGAGTAACGAACAGTAAGTCATTTTGCATAAGATGTACCGGTTTTTAAGATTTAAGATTTTTTTCTTAATGGCAATATGCACGTTTAAACATATACAGTGATTCAGTCTAAGTTTATATTTAATCATCAGTAATAGTACATTATAAGACAGTAATATAGTCTGGTGCCTTTACCATTCGGGTGTCTATGGATACAATGAATAAAAGACAAAACGAGCCCTTACGGTAGACTGCTACAAGTATAGTCCAATGTTAAATGAATTTCGTTTTACATATTGACCGCCACACTTATATATTTATAATTCCTCCCGTAAACAACAGCGACCTACATTTATCCAGCGCCTTAGAAAATTGAAATTACTGCGATGCTGAAAGAACAAAACGTTATTGTTTTGCACATTTAATTATAAATATTACAACAGAGGTTTTCTTTAATCAATAATAAAATGAGAGGCATCTTTGTCAAAATGTGCAAATGTATAAAGGCATGATTGAATAAAGAAAGTTCTTTTCGTTACCATTGTAGCGAACTTTAAACGCCGTTTACCCAATTTCCCAAGTCTGGCTCCAGTACTTGTTCTGTTTGTGGAGAAACTTCTCGTCACTTCAGCCCCTGGTTTGGGATTGTCGATGGTGTTCGGCCATTCTGTTTATTGACCAAGCTCTTTGCTTCTTTAGTTGCGGCAGGACGTACCGGAAGGGTGACGCTGCCTTTGACAGGGAACGGAGATTAAGGAGCTGCTGCTTCAGATCCGTCGCAATGAATAACTTCGGTCCCCATCCAATGGTAAATATCAACACAGCAGCGGCTCTGACGCATTTCCCACACGAATAAAACGCTTGCCATTAGCATACCTGACCCAGCCCAGCATATAGATCCTTTGTTGTTCCCCCCCCCCCCCCCCACCACTCCCCATCCAGTGCAGATCCAACATATAAAATATTCAGGTTATATTCGTCATTGTGAACTACCCAAGAAACATCCGTGTTTCATTAAAAATAAGAACATAAGAAATAGGAGGAGGAGTAGGCCATTTGGCCCCTCGCTCAGCCATTCAATAAGATCATGACTGATCTTCTACCTCAACTCCACTTTCCTGCACTATCCCCATATCCCTTGAGTCCCTTAATATCCAAAAATCTATCGATCTCTGTCTTGAATATACTCAACGACTGAGCCTCCACAGCCCTCTGGGGTAGAGAATTCCAAAGATTCACCACCCTCTGAGTGAAGAAATTTCTCCTCATCTCAGTCCTAAATGGCAGACCCCTTATTCTGAAACAGTGACCCCTGGTTCTAGACTCCCCAGCCAGGGGAAACATCCTCCCTGCATCTACCCTGTCAAAGCCCTTAAGAATTTTATATTTTTCAATGAGATCACCTCTCATTCTCTAAACTCTGGAGAAAATAGGCCTAGTCTACTCAATCTCTCCTCATAGGACAATCCCCCCATCCCAGGAATCAGTCTGGTGAACCTTTGTTGCACTCCCTCTATGGCAAGTATATCCTTCCTTAGGTAAGGAGACCAAAACTGTACACAATACTCCAGGTGTGGTCTCACCAGGGCCCTATATGATTGCAGTAAGATGTCTTTACTCTTATACTCAGATCCTCTTGTAATAAAGGCCAACATACCATTTACTTTCCTAATTGCCTGCATGTTAACTTTCAGTGATTCGTGTACGAGGACACCCAGGTCCTTCTGAGCTGTATCTTTAAAAGGGAGAAGTTTGGAGAGGCTGGAGGAAGGACTGATAGTGGATAAGTGCAAATATTTTTTGAATTATCAATATATATCTACACATATAAAGGCCTTGCATCTAGCCACTTCAAAGAGTCACACTCTCACACTAGTAGAAGTAATCATAATGCCATCAAGTGACACCTACTCACCCATAACCTACTCGCCAATGCTCTGTTTGGATTTTGCTAAAACCATTCAGTTCCTGACTCTATTACAGCCTTGATCTAGAGATGGGCATAACAACTGAATGCAAGAGGACAGTGAGAGTAGCTGCCTTCAACATCAAGGCAGCATTTGATCAAGTATAGCGCCAAGCAGTACTAGCAAAACTGAGGTTAATGGGTCATGGTCATGGTTATTGTAGCTCAATCATTACATCACCAGGGCAACACTGCAGAAGTGACTCAAGGAACGGTTCCTCCACCTAATCATCTTCAGCTGCTTCATCAATGACCTTCGCTTTGTTATAAGGTCAAGAGTGGGGCTGCTTATTGATGATTCTGCAGTGGCAAAAGAACCAGAGGTGAGATAAGAAGATTGTTTTTTAGGCAGCAAGTTGTTGTGATCTGGAATGCGCTGCCTGAAAGGCTGGTGGAAGCAGATTCAATAGTAACTTTCAAAAGGGAATTGGATAAATACTAGAAGGGGAAACATTTACAGGGCTATGGGGAAAGAGCAGGGGAGTGGGGCTAAGTGGATAGCTTGACCAAAGAGGCGACACAGGCACGATGGGCTGGATGGCCTCCTTCTGTACTGTATCATTCTTTGATTCTATGATTTTGAAGGCTGATGGACAGTGTATTTTGGGTCCTAACCAGAGTTTGGTTCAGTGTCATACAGCAGTTTTGGGGTAATACAGCAGCAAAAAAGGTTTAAAGTTTAATCTACAGACTAACCATTCTACTCCAACGCAAGCGCTGTTCAAGTCTAAACTTAATGGATGCAGCAAGACTAATCAATGGTTAACTTCTATGGTAATATTGTCACCATTGGCTTTTGCCAGAGCTCCAGTTCTTGAATAATTGCTGGGGAATTAGATAACCAATTTGATTGCCGAGTTAGATTGCTGACTTTGTATTGATGCAAGTGGAAAGTTGGTCTCAGCCTTGATTTTCCATAGGGTTTCAACCCATTTTGGGCCAGATTTGGGGATGCCTGGGGAAATTGGAAGGGAAGCCGTTTTGCTAGCTCCTCCACCGATTGCCGCCATTTCCATAATTTTCCACCATAACATAATTAGGCTTGACATAAATATTGCAAAACAAAGAGCGGAAACAGTCAAAGATAAAAGATTCTTAAATGGAAAAAAGCCAGCTCCAATAAAAAGGAAACTAACCCAGATGAATTGGAACAAAAAATTGGCAGATAAGACAGTGCACAAACAATTGGGAAACATTCAAACAGGAGGCTATACATGATACAAAAAGTTAAGGGTTCCTGCAACATCTGGAGTTCCGAGGATAAGTAGAAAAATTAAAATTAAAATGAGACTTAAAAATGAGGCATTTGACAATTATGTTTTAAAATGTATTCTTGGGGTGTAGGTGATGTTGACAAAGCTGATTTTTTATTATAAATTAAAACAGAAAATGTTGGAAATACTCAGCAGGTAAGGCAGCATCTGTGGAGAAAGAAACAGAGCTAACGTTTCAGGTCGGTGACCTTTCGTCAGAACTGGAAAATGTTAGAGATTTAACAGGTTTTAAGCAAGTGCAGAGGCAGGGAAAGGGTGGGTGGAAAGAACAAAAGGGAATGTCTATGGAGAAAGAGCAGGGGAGTGGGACGAAGTGGACTAAGTTTAGCGCTCCTGCCTTCCACATTAAGGTGATAGGGTGGAAGGCAGGAGCAATTAAATGACAAAAGGGATGATAGTGCAAGGCAAAAGGGGGTGGTAATGGGACAAGTAAAGAAACAAAAGAAAGGTCTGAATTTTCATTGCTCCCCTTGTTATTCTGAGAAGGTAGTGCTGGGTCTTCTCCTTAAACCACTGAAGTCCTAATGCTCATAGTCTCCTCACTGTAGTGTTCCTTAGAGAATTTCAGGACATGCCCAAGGTAGCAGGGTGTGTGACATGGAATGGGAAAGGTGTTCCCATGGTCTTGCTGCCCTTCTAGCAGTGCAGGGAGATGCTGTCCAAGTAACCTTAGTGAGTTCCTGCAGTGCAGTTTAGTAGTACATACCGCAGCCATGGGACGGAAGGAGTGAATATTCAGTCGGCTAGCAGGGGTGTTGATCAAGCGGATTGCTTGGTCCCAGATGATGTTGAGCATCTTGAGTGCTTTTGCAACTGTGCCCATCCAGACAAGTGGTGAGTAGTCCATCACAATCCTGACTTAAGCCTTGCAGATGGTGGAGAGGCTTTGAGGGATCTGGAGGTGAGCCATGTCACAGGGTATCCAAGCCTCTGCCCTGATCGTGTGCCATTGATATGGCCGGTCCAACTAAGCCTCTGATGAGTAGTATCTCCCAGGATGTTGATAGTGGAGGACTTGGCAATGGTGGTGCCATTGAAAGTCAGGGCAATGTGTTTGGGTCATTTATTGTTAGGAATGGCCATTAACTGGCATTTATGTGGCATGAATGTTACCTGCCTGGCTGTTGTAGGCTGGCATGGGCTGCTTCATTATTGGAGCCATTGCAAATGGAGCTGAGCAGTAGAAAGTCATCAGCAAACAGTCCCACATTAGTGACCTTACGATGGAGGGAAGGTCACTAATGAAACATCTGAAGAAGGATTGAGAATACTTCAATGAGGAAGTCCTGGAACAATGTCCTGGTGTTGTGATGCTTAACTTCTAATGACCATCTTCATTTGTGTCAGGTAAGCAGAAGAGATTTACTAGAATGGTACCAGGGATTAGGGACTTCAGTTATATGGAGAGACTGGAGAAGCTGGAGTTGTTCTCCTTAGAGCAGAGAAGGTTAAGAGGAAATTTGATAGAGGTGTTCAAAATCATGAACAGTTTTGATAGAATAAATAAAGATAAACTTTCCAGTGGCAGAAGGGTCAGTAACCATAAAGTACACAAATTTAAGATGATTGGCAAAAGAACCAGAGGCGACAGGAGGACATTTTTTTTAACACAGTCATGTGGAATGTATTGCCTGAAAGGGTGGTGGAAGCAGATTAGATAGTGATATTCAGAAGAAGATTGGATAAATATTTGAAGGGAAAAATGTTACAGGGCTATGGGGAAAGAGCAGAGGAGTGGGTCTAATTGGATAGCTCGACCAAAGACCCGGCACAGGCACAATGGGCTGAATGGCCTCCTTCTGTGCTGTTTCATTCTATGACTACAGTTACATTGACTCCCATTTGCTCGGGCTCCTTGCTCCCATACTCAGTCGAATGCTGCCTTGATGTTGAATGCCGCCGCTCTCATTTCTGCTCTGGCATTCAGCTCTTGCATCCACATCTAGATCAAGGCAGTGACAAAGTCAAGAGTCGGGTGGTTTTGATGGAGCCCATACTTAACATGAGCGAGCAAGTTATTGATAAGTAGGGATTGCTTGATGGCACTGTTGATGATTCCTTCTATCACTTTGTTCATGACTGAGAGGAAACTGATAGGTCAGCAATTGGCCGGGTTAGATATTCTTCCAGATGGGACATATCTGGTCATTTTTTCACATTGCTGGGTCAATGCCAGTGTCATAGATGCACTGGAACATCTTGGCTAGGGGAGCAACTAACATTGCTGGTACTTCAGCCAGGATGTTGTCAAATCCCAAAGCCTTCACTGTGTCCAATGCAATGTGCCACTTCTTAATATCACTTGCAGTGAACTGAATTAGCTAGACATTGGCATCTATGGTGGTGGAGATATTGGTAGAAGGATCGTCCACTTGACACTTCGGACTTCACTGTTGCATTCATGTGCCGGACTCCATCATGGTTGAGGATGGGAATGTTCGTGGAGCCTCCTCCTACGGTTGCCTGATTTTCCACCACCATTTTCAACTGGATTTAGGGAAACTGCCAAATTCAGAACCTTGCAGCATTTTAATGTCATTTTTTAAAAAAGTTTACGGCTTGCACAATTTACACTGTGGCAAGGTTTCCCTCCCCACTGCCTGCCAATGCCAGCTGCATTGTAAATTGCCTGTGAAATATTTAAATGCCTCTGACCCTAGGAAATAGACGAGGAGTGCAAACAAGGGGCAGGAGGAACTCGAAGAGTGGGACCAGATAAAACTCTCCCCCTTTTGTGTTTAACTTTTTCTGGCAGGCCTTCACACCAGCTGTTTTTATGTTACTGTCCAATGCTTATCCTTGATTGTGTCAGACTGTCTGTTCCAGATGATTTTGCTAACAGTGTATAGAAAAGTGTGTGCCTATTTGACACAGCACTTTTGGTATTGGGTCTGAGCTGTGTATGCTTCTTGAATGATTAGCAAATAGTGCAGTGTAAAAGCACATAACTGGTCTAATAAAAGAACCAGGTCCCTTTATATTCACAGGGATTTGCTTTATAGAGACTTGTTACACTATATTCCATTGACCTTGTAGAGATTTTTACATCAAAACTTGTAGATTTGCTATTTAATTTCTGAACATCTAATTATTCTATTTCAGACCTCTTAAGTATATAACTTTTGGGGGGAAAATTAACTTATTTTCCTGCTTCTCTGTTTCCTAGCTTCCCTACGCCACACACTGTCTCCAGCCAACACAGACAGTCAAATCCGTGCTCTTCAATTCTTTGTCCATTCACGCCAGAGAGTGCAAAGTGTGGTCGGCAACAAAATTAATGTAATTTAAGCACATAACTGACCAAGAGGATTACTTGTTTCAGAGGTCTGTCTAAGCCCAGTCAGAATCTGCCACCATTAGCCTTCTGAAAATAGCAACAATCAGAAATGAGTGAGAGGGAGCTAGGAGACATCGCCACAGCCCCCCGGAGAAAGAAAGGCCTTGAAGTTTAACTCAAAATAATAGCATATCCATCTGCCTAGTTGTTCCAAAGTAAGTGCTTGACTTATAACGCCTGTACACTGAGATTTGATGGCATAATTCAATCTCTGTACTGGAATTCAGGTGGATCAGTAAAGTTACTGCTTCGTTAAGTTAAATTGTATATGCAAGTCTGTACACTATGCACGTGCATGGTCAGGCTTTGCATTTATATGGAGTATGCATGAAATATACATAGAATTCTAACAAATTATTGTATTTTTAATTTTTATTTTTACATTGCCAGCAATCAGTTAATGAATGGTACTAGAGGGGAGAAATTGGGAACTTAGAATCATAGAATGATACAGCACAGAAGGAGGCCATTCAGCCCACTGTGTCTGTGCTGGCTCTTTGGAGAAGAAGGAATGGATATATTTTATGAGGAGAGGATGGAGGGGATTGGATCAAGTAGCTACTACCAGGTTGTCCACTCTGGCGTGAGATCTATGCCAGCGAAGTCTCTGGTCTGAATTTTGCCGGCGCTCAGAGGGCGGGTTCGGAGGCGGGTCCGCTGTCAAAATCCAAATGATTGACAGTGGGCCGGTATCCCGCTCTAAACCCGCCTCCTTGTGAGTTTCCCTAGTGCCGGTTCTGCCTGCTCTTTGCAGACACGGCACTAAGTGGCGGGTCATTTAATTGTGCTAGTTGAGAGGGCGTTTAAACCAATTTACTCACCATTTTAGCAAGTTTTCCATGAGGTTCCTGTCGCTCGGGGATCACGGCAGGTAAGTATGTCTGGTTCTGAACAACTCTCCATTACTTTCAATAGGTGACAGCTGCAAAAGTGGTTTAAAACCTGCCATTTTACAGCTGGTCACTTTCCACTCTCAGAAGCTTCAGGCTTGAGTATTTGGAACAGATTTTTAAGCTTTATGCATTTGAGAAGTGTTTGTAGTAAACGCGCTATCCACTGTCACCTCCTTGCAACATCATATTTAACCCTCGATAGACTGGTTCTGTCATCTGAACTTCACCTGCCATATGAATCATCAGAATGGGCACGATTTATGCTCTGTCACCTTGGTCCTCAGAATCTGATGATGATTACCCGCAGCAGCAGCAGAACCAACCACACCAGCAGCAGCAGCAGCAACAAAAGCGTCAACCTTCTCCTCAACCACCTGATGCTGCACAGGGCATAGGGCATCAGCGCAGGGCTGCACCGCGTCGGAGGCCATACCCCCAAAACAGGGTATACAGGCAGAGGATGAGCTTCCTCAACATGACGGAGCAGCAGTGCCAAAGGAGGCTCAGGCTATCACACCAGGTCGTCACTGACATTTGCGCTTTACTGGAGCAAGACCTGCAGCTGAAAGGAAGGGGTGGACACTCCTTACCAGTGGCTGTCAAACTCACCCTTGTCCTCAACTTCTTCACCTCAGGCTCCTTCCAAGCATCTGCAGCAGACCTTTGTGACATCTCGCAGTCGGCCGCACACAGATGCATCGCACAGGTAACCGATGTCTTCCTTAACAAGTCCGCAAATTATATTCATTTTGCCACTGATGAAGCCACTGTCAATGAACGTGCCATTGGCTTTGCCGCTCTAGCTGGCTTCCCATGGATGCAGGGAGTCATTGACTGCACACATGTGGCCATCAGGTCACCCCATCACAACCCAGTAGCATTTGTTAACCGCAAGGGCTTCCACTCCCTCAACTTTCAGCTGGTCTGCAACCATTGGAAGATTATCATCCATGTGTACGCCAAGTTCCTAGGTAGCTGCCATGACCCGTACATCCTGCGCCATTCCACAGTCCCTCAGCTCTTTGCACCACCAAACAGTCTTGCCGGCTGGCTGTTTGGAGACAAGGGCTATCCCCTGAAGATGTGGCTCATGACACCTTTGAGGAGGCCAACCAACGAGCCTGAGGGACGTTATAATCAAAGCCTCATCTCCACGAGAAGTGTCATCGAGCAGACAATAGGCTTGCTCAAAATGCGCTTCAGATGCCTCGACAGATCTGGAGGAGCCCTTCAGTATGCACCAGCTAGTGTCTCACGAATAGTCGTCGTCTGCTGCGCCCTGCACAACATAGCGCAGCAGCGAGGATTAGTACTGGATGAGGAAGACGCCGCTGAGCACAGAGCCTTATCGGAGGACGAGGAGGATGAGGACAAGAAGGCTCATCATGAGGTTGGTTACGAGGATGAGGAACACCTGGGCGAGGCGGTCCCATTGCGGCCAGTACGCGAGCACGTTGCTGCCCGTCACGCCAGGGATACCCTTATCAATGGCAGATTTCAATAACTTCATGCAGCTCATACATGTGGCTGCCACCCGCGTACACAGGTTTGCATCACCCAACACCAACACCATGCAGCAGTCACACAATGATTCGTTCCTTGTTTTGACTCTCACCACCATTGCTGGGTGTGAAATTAGCCCTGACCCTTCACTCTGCCACTTCCATTTCATCACACAAATTTGCCAACGACCTCCAAGTGTGACAATTAGATGATTTATTAACAGCACTTCATAGAATACTTGATAAAGAAAGACACATCTGAGTGACTATCCTTGTGATTATTTGTGTGGGATCTTTCTTTTCCGGGTGCTTCAGTGTCATGCTACCCCTGCAGTTTCAGCAGAGGTAGAGGCAGCCTCCTCATCTCTGTGCTGCGACTGCTTAGACGCCTTTGGCGGTCGTCCTCTGGGTTTTGGAGCCACTGATGGTTCCGCCAAAGTCTGCTCCTCCTGCGACTGTGCATGCACAGACTCAGCCATCACTGTCCAGGGAGGCATGTGGAGCTCTGACCGAGGGGTTGACAAGGGAGTGGAAGTCAGAGCGCTTGGAGTGGAGCCCCCACTTCCATGTCCCCTCCCATCATCATCCCTCTCTTCCTGCACTTCCCTGCTAGCAAATAGCTGGAGAGCACCTTGCTGCACTTCAGTGGGGCCATGAGGGCCCACCTCTAAACTGACATCCCTCCTACAAAGGACGTCTCTGAGCCTCTGGTTTCTCTCCTCCATAGATGCCTATCTCTCCTCCATTTTCCCCCATCTCTCCTCCATAGATGCCTATCTCTCCTCCATTTTCCCCCATCTATCCTCCATAAATGAGCATCTATTTTGAAGAGAAACCATGTTCTCATGCGACTGGCGCGTGTCTCCTCCATGCAGTTGGCCATCCTATCCATGGAAGAAGCTATAGTTGCCAGTGACTGTGCCATGGTGTTGCTCATGTTGGAGAAGGACTCTCCATTCTCTGCACACTCGCAGTCATCGCGGTCACAAACCCAGTCAGAGCCTCCTGCACTTGTTCCTGCGCCCTCTTCCTGGATGGCCCCCGAGGCTCAGTATCTGAATGCAGCTAAGCAGAGCTAGGAGCATCCTGCACCCTCCGACGAGGAGTCTCCACTGCTGTCAATGTCTCCACCATCTGCTGTTGCTCACTTGTGATCTGTGAGACACCAGGTGACAACACTACTCTATCTCGCGACATACCCACCGAGGTGTGCGACTCTGTGCTGGTGCTGGGTTGCATTGTCTGAGGTGACGCTGCACCCTCAGAGGCAGGAGGCTCCTCTGAGGAGTCTTCTTGCTGTTGTTCCTGGACATTGGGGGGGGGGTGCTCTTGATGGACCTGTGGGAGAGTGAAGATATCAGTTAGATATACAGGATGTCTACTGCAGACACATACCATTATCCGCATGATGCGCATTCAACTTGTCTTGACATCACACCCCATATGAGGCAATGATGAAAGGCATGTAATCGTATGGAAATTCATTCTGTCACCAGCTTCTTCTACTGAGCCCCTCTCTCCATCCCCCACTTCCGGAACATCCACCACTCCCGCAATCTCCAGTGCTGCCTCCTCTGCACTCGTCAGATATGACATGGTTTGTGGAGGCCCTCCTCCCGTTCCCTCCCTTTCCCTCTTATTGTGGGCTATCTTTTCCTGCAAGGAGGGAAAGAAGAGAAGATTCAGTGAGAGTGATGGTTTGAGTGTAAGGAATGGAATGGCATAGAGCTTTACACTGACAATTTGATGGAGTGTGTTGGCAATACCAAGTTGCCTCCTTTTGTGTTGTTAGTTGCTTTCATTGCATAACGATGAGGCTCAGTGTGAGGGCTGCATAGTAAGATGGGGACCTGATAATGTAGATAGAGTTAGAGGGATGGATGAAGGTACAAGGGATGTTGGGGTGTGTAGCATGGTGCAGGAGTAGGGGTAGCAATGTAGAGTGGTGCGAATGTGATGAGACGCACAGCAGCATCAAGATAATTGTGGCTTAATACTCACTTTTCCTGATCTTACTAGATCATTGAACCTCTTGCGGCACTGCACCCAGGTGCGAACCACCACTGACAGCCCCGTAACCACCTGCGATATCTGCAGCCACGCTGCCTTTATCTGCTGGAGAGGCCTCTTCCTGCCGTCCGCAGGGAAGAGAACCTCCCTACGTGCTCTCACTCTCTCCACAAGATGATGGAGGGACTCATCTGTGAAGTGAGGTGCTGCTCGTTGGTGCTGTAAGCTCATGGTGCAGAGACTCAAACACTGACAGCCCTGAATGCTATCAACTTGCAAGTGACAGTAACTGGAGCCATGGCCCCTTTAAATAAACTGGCAATAATCGCGTCATCCGGTGATGTCACCAGACTCGCACCCTTTAATAGGGCCGGGAAACACGCAGGGTGGGCCTAATAAGGCCCGTTAGGGCAAGATTCGATTTATCAATGGGATCCATGCAGCAGCGGGGTCGACAACCTCTCCCGCTTTGAAGCCGCCCAGGTAGGCAAAATCGTGGCCTCTGTAGGTACAGGTGCTTATTTGGGACTATTAGTTCAAAGCAAATTACAGGTGAAATGAAGAGGAAATATGATTTTTGCAAATCTTGCAGGAAGAAAGGAGAAGGGGATCACTGGGATGAATAAATGAACATATGGAAAGACATCAAAAGGGTGATCAGGAGGGTAGAGAGAAACCCAGAAAAAAGCATTGTTGTAGAGGCAAAACAGAACAGTTAAAAAAAAGCTTTCAGTAGTACAATAGGAAGAGAGCTAGTGGGGGAGTGGGGGGAGGAGTGGGGGGTGGGGGTGAGGGGGAGTGGGGGGTGGGTGGGTGGTGGGGAGGGAGTGAGGGGGAGTGAGGGGGAGTGGGGGGTGGGGAGGGGGGAGTGGGGGGGGAGTGGGGGAGTGGGGGAGAGTGTGGGGGGTGGGGTGGGGGAGGGGTGGTGGTGGGGAGTGGGGGTTGGATGTGGGGGGGAGTGGGGGAGAAGGGGAGGGGGAATGGGGAGGGGGTGGGTGGTGGAGTGGGGTTGGGGGAGGGGTGGTTGTGGGGAGTGGAGGAGGGGGAGTGGGGGGGAGTGGGGTGGTGGGGTGGGGGGAGGTGTGGTGATGGGGAGTGGGGGAGGGGGTGGGTGGGTGGTGGGGAGTGGGGGAGGGGTGGTGGTGGGGAGTGGGGGGAGGGGAGTGGGGTGGGTGGTGGGGGTAAGGGAGGGGGGAGAGAGGGGGAGGGGGAGGGTGGTGGTGTGGGGAGGGGGGAGGGGAAGGGTGGTGGTGTGGGGATGGGGGAGGGGATGGGGAGAGAGGGGGAGGGGGAGGGTGGTGGTGTGGGGAGGGGGAGGGGAGGGGGAGAGAGGGGGAGGGGGAGGGAGAGTGGGCGGAGAGGGGGAGTGGGGAGGGGGTGGGTAGTGGTGTGGGGAGGGGGGGAGGGGAGGGGGGTGAGAGGGGGAGGGCAGCAGCAGCAGGGTTTCCAGGCCACTGGACACTGATGGGGATTGATGAGAAAAGCAAGCACCCATTTGATTTGGAGGTGGGGAGCCGGTCTTACGCTCACAAGGTGGGGATTCAACTCACTCTATCGAATGTGATGTGAATGTCTTGTGATTTATTGAGGCAGATTGACCTGGTGTATGCAGAAACAGTGGCAGCAGTCACTGCAAACATGAGATGATCACATCCTCCACCCAATTAAATATGTTCTCAGTGTTAACACCTACAATTTCTTCAGATAATAGCTTACTGACTGCAAAATTCTACATATACAGTTGGATTGTAGCCATTATATGGGTTTATATTTTGTTTTTGCTTGTAGCGCACACAATGTTCCAATAAATTAACAGCCATTTTAACACCCAATTTCAATCTTTCCTGGTCTGTTGTGGTTTAATTACACTGGTACATTGAAGAGTGTTGAACACTGGCTTACAAGTTTTTATCGCAAAGAAGGAAATTAATTGGCCAGAAGTCGATAACAGCAACTACAACAACTTGCATTTATATAGCACCTTTAAATTATTAAAAGGTCCCAAGGCACTTCACGGGAGCGATTATCAAAAAAAAATTGACACCGAGCCACATAAGGAAATATTGGGTAGGTGACCACAAGCTTGGTCAAAGAGGTAGGTTTTAAGGAGCGTCCTAAGGAGGAGAGAGTGGCAGAGGTTTAGGGAGAGAATTCCAGAGCTTAGGGCCAAGTCAGCTGAAGGCACGGCTGCCAATGGTGGAGCGATTAAAATCAGGGATGTGCAAGAGGCCCGAATTGGAGGAGTGCAGAGATTTCAAAGGGTTGTAGGGCTGGAGGAGATTATTTCCAGAAAGAGTAACCATCAAAAGCAGAGCGAGGCCGGCCTGTGAGTGACGCGACCTATTCCTGCTCCTATTTCTTATGTTCTTATGTCAGTAATCGGTTATTGATGGCCGAATGTGCTTCCTGTCCGGAAGCAAAGGTCGTGGAATGCACTTCCTGTCTGGGAGCAAAGGTCAGCGAGGGGTCAGGTCGGGAAAAAAATAGCAACTCATGATTTCTTACCAAATCTCATGATTTTTAAGAGTTTGTCTCATGATTTATGAGACGGTGGGATTGGCATTACCGCGAGAGTTATCTTTTCTCTTTAGGTTGATCCTGGAGTAGTGGCAGTTCTGGCAGTAGAGAATGAGGCCCAAAGAACTTGACATGGTCCAGTCAAATCTGACAAGGAATGGCTAAGCCTGTTGTGCACCTGGTACACTCAAGTTTGCACCCTTGGACTTAAAGCAGCAAATATGGGAGCTGTACTGGGGCAATGACCAGGATTGGAGACAATTAATGTTTTACTGGGGACAAATTCATCAAAGGTGGAGATAAGACAGTGATTAAGCAAATTTGCCAGTGCAGGAATATCATGTCGCGCTGCTGCTTCCTGTTCTTGCCTTATCTAGAGAATTTCATTACTTTTGCTTCAAATTATCACCCCTCTCTTCGCTTTACGTGGTCCATCTCTGACTTTTCTCTTCCTTGACTTCTCTATCTCTATCTCTGAGGATCGGTTGTCCACCGATATATATATTACAATCCCACCAACTCCAACGACTATCTGGATAATACTTTGCCCCACTGTGCTTCCTGTAAGGACTCCATCCCCTTCTTCCTTTTTCTCCATCTCTGTCGCATCTGCTCTGCCGATACCACCTTCCACACTAGAGATTCCAAACTGTCCTTTTTCCTCACCTAATGTTTCGCATCCACAGAACTTCCACCCTCACCCTTTCTCCCCCCCTCCCAGAACGTGATAGGGTCGCCCTTGTCTTCACCTTCCACCCTACCAGCCTTCGCATTCAACAGATCACCTTCTGCCATTTCCACCACCTTCAACACGATCCCACTACCAAATGCATCTTCCTCCCTCTCTTTTAGTATTCTGATGGAAGGGTTACCTCCGTGACACTCTGGTCCACTCTTCCATCACTTCTGATACTTGCTCTCCTTCTCCTGTCACCTTCCCATGGAAACGCAGGAGATGCAACACCAGCCCATTCACCTCTACCGTCCAGGGATCAAGACACTCCATCCATGTGAGACAGCGATTGACTTTTACTTCCGCCAGCATAGTAAACTCTCTTTATTGCTCAGGATGTGGTCTCCTCTACATCAACAACAACAACTTGCATTTATGTAGTGCCTTTTACATAGTAAAATGTCTCAAGGCGCTTCACAGGAGCGTTATCAAACAAAATTTGACACCGAGCCACATAAGGAGATATTAGGATAGATGACCAAAAGCTCGATCAAAGAGATAGGTTTTAAGGTGCATCTTAAAGGAGGAAAGAAAGGCGGAGAGGTTTAGAGAGGGAATTCCAGAGCTTAGGGCCTTGGCAGCTGAAGACACTGACGCCAATGGTGGAGCAACTAAAAACAGGGATGCTCAAGAGGCCAGAATTGGTGGATTTCTAATTCTTTCATCATGCTTTTTTTGTCTTATGCTATTATCACTTCCTCATTTAATCATTTCCCGTTCTACACCTAATCACATCGGGGAGACCAAACACAGATTTGGTGATCACTTTGCTGAATACCTCCATTCAGTCTGTAAATGCGACCCTGTGTTCCCTTTCGCTTGATACTTTAATGCTGCATCCCACTCCCACTCCGACCTCGCTGTCTTTGACCTTCTACACTGCTCCAATGAAGCGCAACGCAAACTCGAGGAACACCACCTTATCTTTCTACTAGGCACTTTGACGCTGTTTCGCCTTCATATTGACTTTAATAACTTCTGAACTTAGCCATTACTCCCATTTTCTCTGACAGTAGGTGCTGGTAAAGTAGGATGGGTGCACCAGAGAGTGGGTTGGTGCTTGGGATGGAAACCCTCCCTCTCGATATTTTTTTTTTTATTCGCTTATGGGATGTGGGCGTCGCTGGCAAGGCCAGTATTTATTGCCCATCCCTAGTTGCCCTTGAGAAGGTGGTGGTGAGCCGCCTTCTTGAACTGTTGCAGTCCATGTGGTGAAGGTACTCCCATAGGGCTGTTAGGGAGGGAGATCCAGGAGTTTGACCCAGCGACGATGAAGGATCGGCAATAAACTTCTAAGTCAGGATGGTGTGTGACTTGGAGGGGAACTTGGAGGTGGTGGTGTTCCGATGAGCCTGCTGCCCTTGTCCTTCTAGGTGGAAGAGGTCGCGGGTTTGGGAGGTGCTGCAGTGCATCTTGTAGATGGTACACACTGCAGCCACGGTACGCCAGTGGTGGAGGGAGTGAATGTTTAAGGTGGTGGATGGGGTGCCAATCAAGCAGGCTGCTTTGTCATGGATGGTGTCGAGCTTCTTGAGTGTTGTTGGAGCTGCACTCATCCAGGCAAGTGGAGAGTATTCCATCACACTCCTTACTTGTGCCTTGTAGATGGTGGAAAAGCTTTGGGGAGTCAGGAGGTGAGACATTTGCTGCAGAATACCCAGCCTCTGACCTGCTCTTGTTGCCACAGTATTTATGTGGCTGGTCCAGTTACGTTTCTGGTCAATGGTGACCCCCCAGGATGTTGATGGTGGGGGATTCGGCGATGGTAATGCTGTTGAATGTCAAGGGGAGGTGGTTAGACTCTCGCTTGTTGGAGATAGTCATTGCCTGGCACTTCTGTGGCGCAAATGTTACCTGCCACTTATCAGCCCAAGCCTGAACGTTGTCCAGGTCTTGTTGCATGCGGGCATGGACTGCTTCATTATCTGATATACTGCCAGTGGGGTGGTCTGCACTATTTCTTCCTGGGGCCTGCTCCGCTTTGCCAGTTTTTCATGCTTCCTCTTCCAATTAGTTATGTTGCTTTAACTAGTCACACAATTTCGTGGTCTCGTTTCTTTTATTTCTTTCATCATGCCTCTTTTTGACCTGCACTTTAATCATTTAACCATTTCCTGTTCTTCAGCTAATCACTTCACACGTTATTCTTTTTCTTGTATATGTGGTCATTTATTTATTCCCTTCCCCTTTCCCTAGCTGTGTTCCTTCTTATAAGCTGTTCAACTATGATACCTTCCAGTTCTGATTAAGGGTTATACCTGAAATGTTAACATTGTTCCATCTCCACAGACGCTGCCTGACCTGCTGAGTGTTTCCAGCATTTTCTGTTTTTGTTTCAGATTTCCAGCGTCTGGAGTAATTTGCTTTTCATTTTATTACATAATCTTGCTTCTTCTCAGTAAAAATACCAACATACAGTGGGTTATTTGGTGATGAAAAACATTTGAGAATTTAAGGCTAAGTGGTGTAGTTCAAATGTAGCTGATCTTGTTCAGCATATCACCAAACCCACGACCTCTACCACCTAGGAGTAAAAGGGCAGCAGGCGCATGGGAACACCATCACCTCCAAGTTCCCCTCCAAATCACACACCATCCTGACTTGGAAATAGATCGCCGTTCCTTCATCGTCGCTGGGTCAAAATTCTGGAACTCCCTCCCTAACAGCACTGTGGGAGCACCTTCACCACACGGACTGCAGTGGTTCAAGAAGGCGGCTCACCACCACCTTCTCAAGGGCAATTAAGAATGGCAATACAGCGACACCCACATCCCATGAATGAATAATAAAAAACTGAGCAGGAGGATCAAAACTGTTTAATGAAGGAAAATGTCATCAACAATCACCAAACTAAGACATGCAGTCTATCTGACAGAGATAAATCTAATAAGTTTCAATTCAGAGCACACAGTGTGTGCATATTCAGCAGATAATGGGAAAAAACCTGTATTACTTTCAGCCACTATTCAAACCAACCTTACATCTCAAGGATGCCTTACTGAAATAAAAACAATTTAGAACACATGACATCTCAAGGCAGTTATTGTGGTAAGTATTATTTATTTATATCCTTCTAATGATTGTTTAGACTTCAATATCATGGGTGAGCTGCATAACCGCCCCCGCCCCCAAAAAATAATGATTTAATATCACCTTTTGACAAGGAAATGAAATTTCCTGCTAGGATGGGAATGAAATGGGTTGGAAGATTGCAGTAGATTAATCTGAAAGAATGCATTAGATCTTTGTGCAGACAATGAATATGAGATAAAATGGACCCAATTTGGCCCTCTGCTTTGTATTTCAAACAGAGTGCATTCCAGCACATTCAAATGCTCTTCAATGCATCAGTAACATATAAGCTTGAGGTTGGGTATCATCCTTGTTGCTCAACTCCAAACCCTCTCTACATCGCCAATGTATATTTGAAGGTATGGCTCCTAGGATTGAATAAATTATTTCAAAATGTGATATTGCCATTGAATATTGGCATTGATATTGCCACAAGACTACAATGTTCTGTTTTCAAATCGACAGCACCTGTCAAACCCACGACCTCTACCACCTGGAGGGACAAGGGCAGCAGGCGCATGGGAACACCACCACCTGCAAGTTCCCCTCCAAGTTACACACTATCCTGACTTGGAAGTATATCACCATTCCTTCATCGTCGCTAGGTCAAAATCCTGGAACTCCCTCCTTAACAGCACACGGACTGCAGCGGTTCAAGAAGGCAGCTCACCACCACCTTCTCGAGGGCAATTAGGGATGGCCAATAAATGCTGGCCTTGCCAGCGACGCCCACATCCCAGGAACGAATAAAAAAAAAATCATTATCAAATGATGTTGATAGGTAACCAACGACTAGTCTTGCACATCCCCGATTTGAATCGCTCCACCATTGGCAGCCGTGCCTTCAGCTGCGTATGATCTAGGCACTGGAATTCCCTCCCTAAATGCCTCTCTCTCCTCCTTTAAGCTGGTCCTTAAAACCTACCTCTTTGACCAAGTTTTTGGTCATCTGTCCTAATAGCTCCTTATCTTTCTTTTCTTATGTGGCTCGGTGTCAAATTTTGTTTGATAATCACTCCTGTGAAGCGCCTTGGGATGTTTTACTACATTAAAGGCGCTATATAAATACAAGTTGTTGTTAAGGGATGAAACTTACTTTTCTTTTAAAGATGCATTTCATTTCTGTTTTATTTATCTGAACATTTTGAATGAATTCATACTCTCCAAGGTTAATTTGAGTTCTGAAAATAGAACAATACTATGCCCAGCTTCCCTTTTTTTAAAGAAAAGGTTATTTTCTTTGACAGTTACAGAGTTTTTTTGTCCCTGACTGGGCTATTTTTCCAGTTCTTTTCTTCTTCCACATCACTTCTCTCAAAATGGATTCCTGTTTGTTTGTTTGATTGTCAGTTCAAATTTCGAAGAAAGTACACGAAATTGAGGAACTGAGACACAAAATCAATAAAAAAAAGGGTTTAGTGGAGAAATTAAGAAAAAAAATCAATGAGGAACTGGGTATCACAATAAAAAGATCTCCAAAACATTAAAATAAGTGGTTATCAGAAAACTGATATTTGGAAGGAGATACAACTAAAAGGGACTTGTCAGATTTAGACGCTGAAAAAGGACAATATAATTAATATCAAAGTGTTACATTGAGCAAGAATACACGAGTGGACTTTTATGTAATTGGACTCCCAGTGTGGATGCACGTCAGGAATTTGAGTGTGAAGTTCAGTAGGCCCCACAGGCTTTGCTATCCTGTGGAAGCATTATTGCTTTGGGGAAAATTCCTTGCTGTCCACTTGATTAAATTTTATTACCAGCCCCAAACTATATATCACCTGTCACTTTAATTCTCCGCTGCACTCCCACTCTGACCTCTCTGTCCTCAGCCTCTTACACTGTTCCAACGAAGTTCAACGTAAGCTCGAGAAACTGCACCTCATCTTTCGATTAAGCATGTTACAGCCTTCTGGTCTCAACATCGAGTTCAACAATTTCACACCATAACCTCTGCCCCTATTTTTTCAGATGCCAGCTGTTGATGATTCTGCCATTCCCATTTACACCTCTTCTAGACTCATCTTTTGTTTCTTTACATGTTCCATTACCATCTCCTTTTGCTTTGTACAATTATACCTTTAATCATCTAATCCCTCCTGCCTTCCACCCTATCACAGACCTTCCCTTTTGCTCTTTCCTCCCCTCCCCCTTTCCCTGCCCCTGCACTTGCTTAAAATCTATTACATCTCAAACTTTTTCCAGTTCTGACGAAGGTCATCGACCTGAAACGCTAACTCTGTTTCTCTCTCCACAGATGTTGCCTGACCTGCTGAGTATTTCCAGCATTTTCTGTTTTTATTTCAGAATTCAGGCTTATTTTGTAGCCCAGCAGAATAGCTAGCATAAGGAAATTAGTACTTACAGAATCATATTCCTTCACCAAGTTCACAGTATGTTGACGCATGTGAAGTGTGTTGGATACAGTCTGCAATTTCCATACCACTGGCACCTCCTGTTGTACTTTATACTGTGACAAAGGCATCCCCGGAACACTAGTCCATTGTCTTTATTGTATTTCAGTAAATATTGTGTATTAAATAGCGTGTGTGTTCGCTTTAAACATTATTTCATTGTTTTGTTAAGAAAAATGTTTGAATTCAATGTTAAAAATAGAAGTCCTATTTCTGGTATGTGAAGTCCACTGATTGGAGAGGAAAATATAGTGACAGGCGTGCTGTGCTTATCCAACATCAATCACATGTATTATACATAAGAGCTCACAACAGTGAAAGTAAATGCTGAAATTATTACATGCCCCTTCCTTTTGTTGAAATTCTTGACAGCAACAGCCAATGCTTTATTTCAAGTACTAAATGCTGAACTGAGAGTAGTAATTGCTGTGAATCATCTCATAAGAACATAAGAATTAGGAGCAGGAATAGGCCATATGGCTCCTCGAGCCTGCTCCACCATTCAATAAGATCATGGCTGATCTTCGACCTCAACTCCACTTTCCCGCCTGATCCCCATATCCCTTGATTCCCCTAGAGTCCAAAAATCTATCTATCTCTGCCTTGAACATATTCACAAATCAACACCCACAGCCATTTGGGGTAGAGAATTCCAAAGATTTACAACCCTCTGAGTGAAGGCATTCCTCCTCACCTCAGTCTTAAATGGCCGACCCCTTATCCTGAGACTATGACCCCTAGTTCTAGAATCAACAGCCAGGGGAATCAACCTCTCAGCATCTACCCTGTTAAACCCCTTCACAATCTTATATGTTTCAATGAGAGCACCTCTCATTCTTCTAAACTCCAGAGCGCATAGGCCCAATCTACTCAATCTCTCCTCATAGGACAACCCTCACATCCCAGGGATCAATCTAGTAAACCTTCATTGCACTGCCTCTAAGGCATTTATGTCCTTTCTCAGATAAGAAAACCAAAAGTATACACAGTACTCCAGGTGTGGTCTCACCAAAGCCCTGTACAATTTTAGTAAGACTTCCTCATTCTTGTATGCCAACCCCATTGCAATAAAGGCCAACATGCCATTTTTAAAAATTTGTTTATGGGATATGGGCGTCGCTGGCAAGGCCAGCATTTATTGCCCATCCTTAATTGCCCTTGAGAAGGTGGTGGTGAGCTGTCTTCTTGAACCGCTGCAGTCCATGTGGTGAAGGTACTCCCACAGTACTGTTAGGTAGGGAGTTCCAGGGTTTTGACCCAGCGACGATGAAGGATCGGCGATATACTTCTAAGTCAGGATGGTGTGTGACTTGGAGGGGAACTTGGAGGTGATGGTATTCCCATGCGTTTGCTGCCCTTGTCCTTCTAGGTGGGAGAGGTCGCGGTTTTGGGAGGTGCTGCCGAAGAAGCCGTGGCGAGTTGCTGCAGTGCATCTTGTAGATGGTACACACTGCAGCCACGGTATGCTGGTGGTGGAGGGAGTGAATGTTTAAGGTGGTGGATGGGGTGCCAATCAAGCGGGCTGCTTTGTCCTGGATGGTGTCGAGCTTCTTGAGTGTTGTTGCAGCTGCACTCATCCAGGCAAGTGGAGAGTATTCCATCACATTCCTTACTTTGCCTTGTAGATGGTAGAAAGGCTTTGGGGAGTCAGGAGGTGAGACACTCGCCGCAGAATACCTAGCCTCTGACCTGCTCTTGTTGCCACAGTATTTATGTGGCTGGTCCAGTTACGTTTCTGGTCAATGGTGACCCCCAGGATGTTGATGGTGGGGGATTCGGCGATGGTAATACCGTTGAATGTCATGGGGACATGGTCAGACTCTTGCTTGTTGGAGAAAGTCATTGCCTGGCACTTCTGTGGCGCGAATGTTACCTGCCACTTATCAGCCCAAGCCTTAACGTCGTCCAGGTCTTGTTGCATGCAGGTATGGACTGCTTCATTATCTGAGGAGTTGTGAATGGCGCTGAACACTGTGCAGTCATCAGCGAACATCCCCATTTCTGACCTTATGTTGAAGGGAAGGTCTTTGATGAAGCAGCTGAAGATGGTTGGGCCTAGGACACTGCCCTGAGAAACTCCTGCAGCGATGTCCTGGGGCTGTGATGATTGACCTTCAACCACCACAACCATTTTCCTTTGTGCTAGGTATGACTCCAGTCAGTGGAGCGTTTCCCCCCCGATTCCCATTGACTTCAGTTTTATTAGGGCTCCTTGATGCCACACTCGGCCAAATGCTGCCTTGATGTCAAGGACAGTCACTCTCACCTCACCTCTGGAATTCAGCTCCTTTGTCCATGTTTGTACCAAGGCTGTAATGAGGTCGGGAGCTGGGTGGTCTTGGCGGAACCCAAACTGGGCATCAGTGAGCAGGCTATTGGTGAGTAAGTGCCGCTTGATAGCACTGTTGATGACACCTTCCATCACTTTGCTGATGATTGAGAGTGGACTGTTGGGCGGTAATTGGCTGGGTTGGATTTGTCCTGCTTTTTGTGGACAGGGCATACCTAGACAATTTTCCACATTGTCGGATAGATGCCAGTGTTGTAGCTGTACTGGAACAGCTTAGCTAGAGGCACGGCTAATTCTGGAGCACAAGTCATTTGCCTTCCTTATTGCTTGTTGTACCTAAGAACATAAGAAATAAGAGCAGGAGTAGGCCATACGGCCCCTCGAGCCTGCTCCGCCATTCAATAAGATCATGCCTGATCATCGACATCAACTCCACTTTCCAGCCCGATCTCCATATCCCTTGTTTCCCCTAGAGTCCAAAAATCTATCTATCTCAACCCTGAATATACTCAAAGACTCAGCATGCACAGCCCTCTGGGGCAGAGAATTCCAAAGATTCACAACCACTAGTTACAGCCTGCCAACTGGAAAATAACCCGTTTATCCCTACTCTCTGTTTTCTGTCCATTAACCAATCCTCTATCCATGCTAATATATTACCTCCAACTCCATGAGCCCTTATCTTGTATAGCAACCTTTTATATGGCACCTTATCGAATGCCTTTTGGAAATCCAGATATATTACATCTACTGGTTCCCCTTTATCTATCCTGCCAGTTACATCCTCAAAAAACACTAATAAATTTGTTAAACACGATTTCCCTTTTGTAAAACCATGTTGACTCTACCTAATCATGTTATGATTTTCTAAGTGCCCTGTTACCACTTCCTTAATAATGGATTCGAGCATTTTTCCACCAACTGATGTCAGGTTAACTGGCCTGTAGTTCCCTGTTTTCTCTCTCCCTCCTTACTGGAATAGCGGGGTTACATTTTCTACCTTCCAATCCGTTGGGACCATTCTAGAATCTAGGGAACTTTGGAAGATCGCAGCCAATGCATCCACTATCTCTGTAGCCACATCTTTTAGAACCCTAGGATGTAGGCCATCAAGTCCAGGGGATTTGTCAGCTTTTAGTCCCATTAGTTTCTCAAGTACTTTTTCTCTTATATTAATTGCTTTAAGTTCCTCACTCTTATTAGCCCCTTGGTTCCCCAATATTTTTGGTATGCTTTTTGTGTCTTCTACTGTGAGGACAGATATAAATTATTTGTTTAAAGTCTCTGCCATTTCCTTATTCCCCATTATAATTTCTCCTGTCTCAGCCTTTAAGGGACCAATGCTTACTTTTGCTACTCTCTTCCTTTTTACATACTTGTAGAAGCTCTTACAATCTGTACTTATTTCTTGCTAGTTTACTCTCATTCTATTTTCTCCCTTTTTATCAATTTTTGGTCACCCTTTGCTGGTTTCTAAAGCTCTCCCAATCCTCAGGCTTACTACTATTCTTTGCAACATTATAAGCCTCTTTTAATCTAATACTATCCTTAACTTCTTTAGTTAGCCACAGATGGATCATTTTTCCTTGGAGATTTTGGGCTAGAAATTTGTTATAGCCATGGAATGGTCAGTGTTTAGACTAAAAATGGTGAATTGGCGCCAGGTGAAAATCATCTAGACTGTACGCAAAATTTGTCCTCACTCCTCATTAAAATGATTGGAGCCATAAATCTAGTCTAAAAACCCAAGCTCATTGGCGTTACACTGAAAAGATGGACCAATATCAGGTGTAGTCTAAACGCAATTAATTATTGCCACAGGCCTTTTTCACTGCTTAAAGGGGAGGTCCATTGATGCTGCCGCACCTCATTCTCAGCATTGTTGGCTGTGCAGCTACCTCAACAACCATAAGAAGAAGGACAAGGAGAAGGAGCACTTACTTACAAATCCTCATGGCAGACTGCCGCCCCAGGGAGAGAACCCGCAGGTATTCCCATGAAGCTTTGGAGGCATTGGTTTTAGCGGTGGAGAGAAGATGGCTGGTCCTGTACCCACCAACTGGCAGGAGGCCCTCGCCACAAGTCTGCCGCACTATGTGGAGGGAGGTGGCACACCACATCACGGACAGCACTATGGTCCCCAGGACCC
Source organism: Squalus acanthias (assembly GCA_030390025.1). Classification (NCBI taxonomy): domain Eukaryota; kingdom Metazoa; phylum Chordata; class Chondrichthyes; order Squaliformes; family Squalidae; genus Squalus; species Squalus acanthias. The sequence continues at coordinate 73,241,330 of CM059436.1, forward strand.
ACACCCAGTGCAGGAATAATGTTAACAAGCTCACATGGGTGGTCAGGGTGAGTGAAGGCTTCAACAAATGCAACATACCACCATCTGTACCACAAGCTTCACACACTGCTCAATGTCCCACACCCCCAGCACTCACCCACCAACAATCTCTACCTACCAACACTCACGCCTCACATCTTGCACACAATGACAGCTATTCAACTATGGCAGGCACAAAGGTCATTAGTTATTAGAATGCATGTGATATGTTTATGCATAAATTTATTAAGAGTTTGTCATATTTTGTGGTCTCTCATTTCACCTATGCGCCCAAGAGGACGCTGTGATATGGCATTACACAGGGATGGTATGATGAAGATGTGGTGAACAACGGGGATCTGGGGTTTCATTCATTCAAATCGGAGTCTGATGAGCCAGTCACGGACCGCCCGTCCGGAAGCACGATTGTCCGGCTGCCTCCTCCATCCCTCCTGTTCCTCGTCTTCTTCCTCCTCATCTTCTTCCTCCTCATCTTGTTCCTCCCTCTTCCCTCTGCGCACATGTTCCCATCTTCCTCGTTGCTTCTGTTCCCTCCACCGTAGATCCTGGAGGGTGAGGTGGACTGCCAGTACAGCCCCAATGACTTTTAGCAAGTGTTGTAGATTGACTCTTTCAAGAATAAATTTTGCACTTTTCTACTTGCCACAACACTCCTAATCACTAAATAAAACTGTTGCAGCATCAGGAACTAACACACAGGCACTGAAACTTCACTAACCTGTCAGATGCGAGTGATTACTGATGATCCCTTTAAATAACGTCCCTGCAGCCGGCTTCCTGGTGCTGCATGCCAGCTCTCCCTGTCAGTGTTTACTCAGGCTGTGAGGTAAGTGGCTAGAAGCAATTTGGCAGAGCGGGCGTTCAGTGAGTGTGTAACACTCGCTGACATCATGATCTCCATGGGGTTGAAGCCTCCGGTGATCGTTGTTACCAGCAGCGCTATGGCGGGGGGGGGGTCCCGATTTGGCGTGCGCCGCTGGATTCGACAGGTGCGGTCATTACAGCTTGCAACGCCGCATCAGCGCCAACGGGTGGCGCTAAAGGGATGAATTTTTCCCCCTTTATTTCTAAATGGAACGTATATTGATTCAGAATTTTGAAATATTTCTTTAAATGTTTGCCACTGCTTATCTACCGTCATATCTTTTAATCTAATTTCCCAATCTACCTTACCTAACTCGCCCCTCATACCTATGTAATTGGCTTTATTTAAGTTGTAGGGCTAGAAATTCGTTATAGCCAAGGAATGGGCGGTGTCGGTAGAAATGTTGAGGAATTAGGACCAGGCACAAATGCTTTAGACTGCACAAAAAATTTGTGCTCACTGCTCAATACAATGATTGGAATCCTAAATCAAGTCTTAAAACCCAAGCTCATTGGCGTTACACGTGAAAGGGTGGGCCAATATCAGGTGCAGTCTAACCGCAACTCATCATTGCCACAGGCTTTTTTCACTACTTAAAGGGGAGGTTCATTGATGCTGCAGCAGCTCATTCTCAGTATTGCTGGCTGTGCAGTTGCCTTAGCAAGCAAAAGCAGGACAAGGAGAAAGTGCCAGAGGACTGAACCAGGTGTGTTCATGACAGGTCTATGCCCCAGGGAGAGAACCCGCAGATTCTCCGATGAAGCACTGGAGGCATTGGTTTTCGCTCTGGAAATAGGGAGGGCGGTGCTCTACCTGGCAAGTGGCAGGAGGTCCTCGCCACAAGTCTTCCACACCATGTGGAGGAAGGTAGCGCAGCACGTCTTGGGCAGCACTGTGGTCCCCAGGACCCACACACAGTGCAGGAAGAAATTTAATGACCTCACTCGGGTGGTCATTGTGAGTGAAGGCTTCAACAAATACTACATACCACCATCTGTACCACAATCTTCAGAAACCTGCCAAAGCACCACTACCTCAGCACTCACCCACCAACAATCTCTACCTACCAACACTCACACCCACATCTCACACCTTGCACACAATGACAGCTATTCAACTATGGCAGGCACATCACCCAAACACATTGCTCCACACTCACTCACCTTCCTTTTTCTTGCAGGCCAAGGTGGCTCACAACAGGAGAACATAAGAAATAGGAGCAGGAATAGGCCACTTGGCCCCTCGAGCCTGCTCCGCAGGAGGAAGCGGGAGCACGCAGGCAGGGAACAAGCCGACACCCAACCACTGTCTGCACTGGAGAATTGAGTGCTGCAAATCATTGGGCACCAGGTGGTGGGCACCGTGGCCACAGTGGCCACCAGCGACGTTGACCCCTCCTTGGGGACAACAACGGTATGTTCATCCCTACTTCTTCTTCTCACCTCCCACTTGCCCCTCACCCCACAAGCCTTTCGCACTTTCCAGCTAATCATGCTCTATGCATGCATTTCTCCCTTCCTGTCCCCCTCCCCTCACTTTAACCCGACTCCTGTGCCTTTATGCTTTCAGATAATCAGCAAGCACTTGAGCAGCCTGTCCCTGAGGGCACCGTAGCGAGTGAGGCGGGAGAAGAGGAGGAGGAAGAACACACCGCATCACTGCATTTCTCACTCGCAGACACCAGCTCAGATACTGGCACTACACGTTCTTTAGAGGCTAGTATAGTAGTGGGAACTGCACAGGGTGAGGCACCAGGAACAAATGGGCCGCAGCAAGGCCAGGGGGAAAGGGTAGCTTGGGAGCCAGCTACCTGGAGGGCGAGTTCACGCATGAGTTCTGCCGCACAGAACTCAGATGAGGACCTCGATGGGGAGGCCTTTAGAAAAAGGGTGATGGGCATGCACATGGAGATGATAGGTGCAATTGCAAGGGGGCCCGAGAGTCTCTCAGCAATGATAAGGAACGTGGAGGAGTCCGGCTCCAACATTGCACAAGGCTCTGCACACACCATGGAGCCCATCATTTCCAGTCTGCAAAGGATGGTAGACTCCAAGAGAGATAGTGGCGACCCAGACCTGATGCAATGTCTTAGTGCTGTATGGAGTCTATGTTTGGTGGCATCCAAACTCACGCTGCTGTCATGCAGTCTCAGCTTGATGTCATGCAAGCTCTGACTGCTGCCATTGTGGCTGGGTCTACCACCGTCGACCGGGGCTTTCACGGTGTCACAGCAGGCCAGCAATCTGTGCTGCAACGGATTGCTGGGGATGCTGAGGTGCTGCCCCAGGAGAGTGGCAGTGGGTCAGTGGAGCAGGAACCTGCTGTCCTCTCTCAGGATGACAGCATTCCTGCTCCCACCACTGCCATTCCGCCATTGCCCTTGTCGCTGCCTGTCATCCAGCCAGCCCAGACTGCTGCCACCCATGCTGAGGTGGTGCAGTCTACAGCCGGGCCTTCCAGGTCCAGAGCTAGTCGAGGACATCCTGCACGGCCTCTGAAGTCTCCCACACGGACACTCAGCAGCCTTCCACCAGCCGTGCTGCAGCCACTGGGCCAACATTTCATAGGAGCACTAGAGTAGGCAAAGGCACAGTAACTAGAGGCACTAAGGGATTGCACATGGGTGACTAGTTAATATTTTTGGTGTAAATATGTGTTCACTACTTTTTGATAAATTTATTACTTCACTTACCATTCTTTTGTGGTGTCTCTCATTTCAGCTTTGTGCTGTGATATGGCCTGCGACAGAGATGGAATTATGGGGATGTAGTGAGCAAAGGGGATCTGGGGTTTAAGTCACCCTGGTGTGAGGCTGGAGGTCTGTTTGGAGGAGGTGGCAGAGTTCTGTGACCACCTCCTTGCTGAAGCTGAGCCATCTAATACACTACTCCTCGCTTAATTGAAGGTAGGAGAAGTGCTCTCGGAATACCCTCAGAGGGTAAGGCCTCCTGGTGAGAGCCCTGATGTCCCTCCTCATCTCTCTGTGCACATGTTCCCGTATTTCTCGCTGCCTAAGCTCCCTCTGTCATAGATCCTGGAGGGCGAGGTGGCATAACCCTGTCTCGTTACACAATGTAAGATCTAAAATAGCCTGTTCCCTGGTTGGTTCCATTAAGTATTGTTCTAGGAAACTGTCTCGAATGCATTCCATGAATGGGTCCTCCAGACTACCTTTGCCAAATTGATTTGCCCAGTCTATATGAAGATTAAAGTCCCCCATGATTATTGTATTACCTTTGTTACAAGCTCCTGTTATTTGTTGATTACTACTCTGATTAGTCTCAACAATGAACGGCCCCACTTTAATGTCATCTTGTGTCCTTTTGCTGATTTTCTTTTTCTCTGCCAATACAATTATTATGTCAGGGCATAGTTATACAAGATACTTTTCTAAAACACTTTTGTGCCCAAATTTCCATCTACCATGTAGTTTATTCAAGTGCATTTGCAGCTCTTTTTTAATGTGCATGGTCATCGCAAGTTTCCCCAATGCAGGTTGCAAGCAGACCAACTAAGCGCAGCAGCAAGCATCCATTGAGGATGCAGCTGCAATGACAAGCCTTTGAACAAATGAAGTAGCTAATGAGTTACTGATCTAGTTTAAGTACTGCAGAAATCTGTAATACAGCTGTTGGCCTAAGGCTAGCATGCTTCACTGACACATCTTCAAATATTGATGGACAGTGTCTATTCAAAACAAGACTATTTGTTCAGAGTTAGGGGAAGGAAAGCTATTATTTAGATTATTAGCATGGCAAATAACAATGCATAATCCATCACAAGAAGAATTTGGAAAGTGCTTAAGGAAGCTCGATGACTTGAGGAAAGGCACAAAAGTCTGTGAATATAGGCCTGGATTTGGTGGTCAGCTGCGAAGGAACAGCGCTCGCCATTCACTATGCTGACAGCTGCCCACAGAGTTTTCGCAGGCTTTTGAGCGGAGACTTGCTGTCATTGGGCGTCTGATCCAGTGCAGCGTCCTCTACGGGGATCTGTGGCGTGTGTTAGCAGGGCAAGCAACAGCGTGTCTCCTCAACCAATCAGATTAAAGAATCCTCACTGAGCCACGCAGAGTCTAAAGCAGGAAGTACAAACCAGGAAGTATAAACTAGATTTAAATCATGTACATAAAGTGAAATAAAGAGAGGGAAAGACAGATGGGATTAAGAGAGAGAGATAAAAGAGACATTAAAAAGTAAAGAAAACATTTATTTAATTTGTTTTTAAATCTCCAACACTAATTCAATTCTGAAGGAATGAGACTCCACACTTGTAAAATTAAATTTTCATGGCCAGAGAGGTTGTTTGGCAGTAATTATGACTTATCACACCATTAAAAATTAACTTACACCTGAACGCACCACCTCTAACTTTTTCTGCCCTGTTTAGTGGGTAACTAATGGTTAAATGCAGCAACTTCGCGGCCTTCCATGGATTTCAATGCCGAGTCTATCGGCGAGGTACTGGTTATAGCACAGCCTGTGGAGGATCAGGGTAACTCGGACCGCAACTTCCGAATTTCCGTGTTTAACTGTGCAAGTGTGGACCCTGGAAGCTGCTCTACATAATAACGGTGAGCGCCGATAGCCTCACTGTTACTTTCAATACAAAATCTGGTCCATTATAAATGAGTTAACAGGGTGAAGGGTTGGTTGCCTTCATATGTGTGGACATATGAAACATAAAGACAAGTGTTAATTAAGCTAGGAATTTAAAATGTTGCACTTTTATAGATCTAAGTGATGCTTTCATCATGTGCTCATAGAGTGCCAGTGTCTTCTGGATGTCAGCACCATGCACTGTGCCAGCCAGTGGGCATATGATGATTCGGGACCTTTTTTCCCTGTGACAGGATAACCAGCATGTTTGCAGGAGATATAGCAGGGGAAAGTATCTCACTCGTGCTTATTGCATTTTATATGTCATGATAGTACTAGCAAAGCAGTGATCTCTCTGAAAAATATAAAATTCTTAAGGGCCTTGACAGGGTAAATGCTGGGAGGATGTTTCCCCTGGCTGGGGAGTCTAGAACTAGGGGTCACAGTCTCAGGATAAGGGGTCGGCCATTTAAGACTGAGATGAGGAGAAATTTCTTCGCTCAGAGGGTTGTGAATCTTTGGAATTCTCTACCCCAGAGGGTTGTGGATGCTCAGTCGTTGAGTATATTCAAGACTAAAATCGATAGATTTTTGGATACTAAGGGAATCAAGGGATATGGGGATACTGTGGGAAAGTGGAGTTGAGGTCGAAGGTCAGACATGATCTTATTGAATGGTGGAGCAGGCTCGAAGGACCGAATGGTCTACTCCTGCTCCTATTTCTTATGTTCTTATTAACAGAATTGGTGCCCAGTTTCAATGTGCACTGTCATTTTTTTTTGTCTGATCATGCTCCTGTGAAGCTCCTTGGGATGTTTTGCTGTATTAAAGGTGCTATATAAATGCAAATTGTTGTTGTGTTTGCACTGTCATTTGTTTTTACAGGGAAAACTGGACCAGAATCATCATTTGCGCATTGGCACAGTCAGTGGTGCGGATATCCAGGATGTCATCCAGGATGATGATAGTATTTATTGGACTGTCATGGACAACAATTGTACCATGAAGGAATGTGGGGCTGTATTTTCCGCCACCATTCCACCCAAATGGGAGTGGCAGAGATCTCCTGGAGCTGCAGTTCCCGCCGCAGCACCACCCAATGCCCCTTACTTCAAGTTCTGGGCTTCCTCTTGGTGGTGAAATGGGGCGGTGAGCCCTACTGACACCTTCCCTGATAACGTCAGGTGGGAGCAGGCAAAGAGAATGAAGGTGGAAAATGCAAAAGGAGAGAATTCATGAAAGGGAGAATGCACGGGAAGGGAAGATAATGGTGCAGAATGCGCGGGGAGCTAGAAAGATGCTGAAAGGCTTTTTCCCCTGGCTGGAGAGTCGACAACTAGGGCTCATAGTCTCAGGATAAGCGGTCGGCCATTTAGGACTGAGAGGAGGAGTGAAGGTGGTGAAACTTTGGAATTCTCTACCCCAGAGGGCGGTGGATGCTCATTCATTGAGTATATTCAAGGCTGAGATTTTTGGACACTAAGGGAATCAAGGGATATGGGGATAGGTCAGGAAAGTGGAGTTGAGGTAGAAGATCAGTCATGATCTTATTGCATGGCAGAGCAGGCTTGAGGGGCTGTATGACCTACTCCTGCTCCTATTTCTTATGTTCTTATGTAAAGCAATTTAGGGAAACAGGAAATGGATGGCAGTGTAGGAATGCAGGAAAGAAGCAAGAGCTGGCAACGATGCTTTAGGTGAAAAGAGAAGCTGGGAGTGGCGCTTTGGGGTGGGGATGAATGAGAGTGCCGGCAGTGTGCGTCGACAGTGCTATCAAGCGGCACTTTCTCACCAATAACCTGCTCACCGATGCTCAGTTTGGGTTCTGCCAGGACCACTGGGCTCCAGACCTCATTACAGCCTTGGTCCAAACATGGACAAAGGAGCTGAATTCCAGAGGTGAGGTGAGAGTAACCGCCCTTGACATCAAAGCAGCATTTGACCAAGTGTGGCATCAAGGAGCCCTAGTAAAATTGAAGTCAATGGGAGTCAGGGGAAAACTCCACTGGCTGAAGTCATACCTAGCACAAAGAAAGATGGTTGTGGTGGTTGGAGGTCAATCATCTCAGCCCCAGGACATCGCTGCAGGAGTTCCTCAGGGCAGTGTCCTAGGCCCAACCATTTTCAGCTGCTTCATCAATGACCTTCCCTCCATCATAAGGTCAGAAGTGGGGATGCTCGCTGATGGTTAGAGGCTGGGTATTCTGCGGCGAGTGTCTCACCTTCTGGCTCCCCAAAGCCTTTTCACCATTTACAAGGCACAACTCAGGAAGTGTGATGGAATACTCTCCACTTGCCTGGATGAGTGCATCTCCGACAACACTCAAGAAGCTCGACACCATCCAGGACAAAGTAGCCCGCTTGATCGGCACCCCATCCACCACCTTAAACATTCACTCCCTCCACCACTGGTGCACCGTGGCTGCAGTGTGTACCATTTACAAGATGCACTGCAGCAACTCACCAAGACTTCTTCGACAGCACCTCCCAAACCCGCGACCAATACCACCTAGAAGGACAAGGGCTGCAGGCGCATGGGAACACCATCACCTGCAAGTTCCCTCCAAGATACACACCATCCTGACTTGGAAATATATCACCGTTCCTTCTACTGGGATTTTTTGAGGATGTAACTGGTAGAATAGATAAGGGAGAACCAGTGGATATTGTGTATTTCGACTTTCAGAAGGCTTTCGATAACGTCCCGCATAAGAGATTGGCGTGCAAAGTTAAAGCACATAGGATTGGGGGTAAGGTACTGACTTGGATAGAGAACTGGTTGGCAGACAGGAAGCAAAGAGTTGGAATAAGCGAGTCTTTTTCCGAGTGGCAGGCAGTGACTAGTGGGGTACCGCAGGGATCGGTGCGAGGACCCCAACTATTCACAATATATATTAATGATCTAGACGAGGGAACTAGATGTAATATCTCCAAGTTTGCAGACGACACAAAGCTGGGTGGGCGTGTGTGCTGTGAGGAGGATGCAGAGAAACTCCAGTATGATTTGGACAGGTTGGGTGATTGGGCAGATGCATGGCAGATGCAGTATAATGTGGATAAATGCGAGGTTATCCACTTTGGTGGCAAAAACAGGAAGACAGATTATTATCTGAACGGCAATAGATTGGGAAAAGGGGAAGTGCAACGAGACCTGGGTGTCCTTGTGCACCAGTCGCTGAAGGTAAACATGCAGGTGCAGCAGGCGGTTAAGAAGGCAAATGGTATGTTGGCCTTCATAGCGAGAGGATTCGAGTACAGGAGCAAGGATGTCTTGCTGCAGTTGTACAGGGCCTTGGTGAGACCACACCTTGAGTATTGTGTGCAGTTTTGGTCGCCTTATCTGAGGAAGGATGTTCTTACCATGGAGGGAGTGCAGCGAAGATTCACCAGACTGATACCTGGGATGGCAGGAATGATGTATGAAGAGCGATTGAGTCGATTAGGCTTATATTCGCTAGAGTTTAGAAGAATGAGAGGGGATCTCATTGAAACTTATAAAATTCTAACAGGACTAGACAGACTAGATGCAGGAAGGATGTTCCCGATGGCAGGGGAGTCCAGAACCAGACGTCACAGTCTAAGGATAAGGTGTAAGCCATTTAGGACTGAGATGAGGAGGAATTTCTTCACCCAGAGAGTGGTGAACCTGTGGCATTCTCTACCACAGAAGGCAGTTGAGGCCAATTCATTAAATATATTTAAGAAGGAGTTAGATATATTTCTTAAGGCTAAAGGGACCAAGTGATATGGGGAGAAAGCAGGGACAGGGTACTGAATTTGGATGATCGGCCATGATCTCATTAAATGGCGGAACAGGCTCGAGGGGCCGAATGGCCTACTCCTGCTCCTATCTGCTATGTTTCTATGTTTCGTCGCTGGGTCAAAATCCTGGAACTCCCTCCCTAACAGCACTTCACAACACAGACTACAGCAGTTCAAGAAGGCGACTCACCACCACCTTCTCAATGGCAATTATGGATGGGCAATAAATGTTGGTCTTGCCAGCGACACCACATCCCAGGAATGAATTAAAAAAAATAGTGGTGAGGGAGAATGCCCTGATGTGCTGGGGTAGGTGGCCAAAGAGTACGAACAATGGGGCCCCCCAATGCAATTTTAACTGGGGCTTGATCAGGACCCCTTGGTGTCGTCCCATTAGGCAGAAGTAGGGCTGGAGACAGAGGAGTCCCTGTCAGGCCAAGGGCCACTCGATCTTTGCCTGCTCAGCACCCCTCTCACGCCCATTCTGGGGTAGGAAGTGGCCCAACAGCATGTAAGTAAGGCCTGAAACGTAAGATACCTCCGGCCTGCAATTTAGGCCAGCAAGTGTGCTTTTCGCATTCACTCCACTCCTGCTCGCCCAAAACCCGTTGTGGGTTAAAATCGACCCCAATGTTTTCTATTTTTTATTTCCACAATGCTATTTCAGTGTAAAAATGTTCCAGCAGATTTTCTTCTTACACCAAACATGTTTATTTTTAATTTGTCTCCTTGAATTCTTGACCATAATGAATAATTTGCTTGGATCCATTAGATGAAAGGGCTCTGGAATGCATTAATAATGAGGCACAGAACATTATGTGAAGAAGCTAAGACTTCGCTATAGCACATTAGTTTATCCTGTCTTTCTTTAAAATCTTCAGTTGAAGACTTGACCTTATCATCCATCCTCATGGATCTTTGAATTCATTTTCCTATAGTCCTTTAAATATCTGCAATGGCCATTTCAAATATATCAAAATAATGGATAAAATGAATGTGCTTCACCAAATACAGTAGCCTAATTAGTAACTGAAAAATAAAGCTTCATGTTGCATCTTGACATTAAGGAAGATAATTTTCTCTTCAGGCATTGAAAATGTATTCATTGTTCTCCTTTCTTTAGCACACTTGCAGAAATGCATTACTTTAAGCAGTGCACCTCGTTTGAGGTTGCACGCACTATGACTAATGCAGGAGCTAATCAACACACACGGATAACGCTGCTGCATCACCCACTAACCATCCATATTGGGCATTAATGGACAAAAGAGGGGGTATTTTACTTCCCGGGCGGGAAGCCGGTGGGACGCACAGACTTACCTCACTGGGGGTCCTTTCTCACTGACCCCAGTACTGACCCTCACTGGGGGGTCCTTACTCACTGACCCCAGTACTGATTCTCACTGGGGGTCCTCACTCACTGAGCCCAGTACTGACCCTCACTGGGGGTCCTCACTCACTGAGCCCAGTACTGACCCTCACTGGGGGTCCTCACTCACTGACCCTCACTGGGGGGTCCTCACTCACTGAGCCCAGTACTGACCCTCACTGGGGGTCCTCACTCACTGACCCTCACTGGGGGGTCCTCACTCACTGAGCCCAGTACTGACCCTCACTGGGGGTCCTCACTCACTGGTCCCAGTACTGACCCTCACTGGGGGTCCTCACTCACTGAGCCCAGTACTGACCCTCACTGGGGGTCTTCACTGAGCCCAGTACTGACCCTCACTGGGGGTCCTCACTCACTGACGCTCACTGGGGGGTCCTCACTCACTGACGCTCACTGGGGGGTCCTCACGCACTGACCCTCACTGGGGGTCCTCACGCACTGACCCTCACTGGGGGTCCTCACTCACTGACCCTCACTGGGAGTCCTCACTCACTGACCCTCACTAGGGGTCCTCACTCACTGACCCTCACTGGGAGTCCTCACTCACTGACCCTCACTGGGACTCCTCACTCACTGACCCTCACTGGGAGTGCTCACTCACTGACCCTCACTGGGACTCCTCACTCACTGACCCTCACTGGGACTCCTCACTCACTGACCCTCACTGGGAGTCCTCACTCACTGACCCTCACTGGGAGTCCTCACTCACTGACCCTCACTGGGAGTCCTCACTCACTGACCCTCACTGGGACTCCTCACTCACTGACCCTCACTGGGAGTCCTCACTCACTGACCCTCACTGGGGGTCCTCACGCACTGACCCTCACTGGGAGTCCTCACGCACTGACCCTCACTGGGAGTCCTCACTCACTGACCCTCACTGGGACTCCTCACTCACTGACCCTCACTGGGAGTCCTCACGCACTGACCCTCACTGGGGGTCCTCACGCACTGACCCTCACTGGGAGTCCTCACGCACTGACCCTCACTGGGAGTCCTCACTCACTGACCCTCACTGGGACTCCTCACTCACTGACCCTCACTGGGAGTGCTCACGCACTGACCCTCACTGGGGGTCCTCACGCACTGACCCTCACTGGGGGTCCTCACGCACTGACCCTCACTGGGGGTCCTCACGCACTGACCCTCACTGGGAGTGCTCACGCACTGACCCTCACTGGGAGTCCTCACGCACTGACCCTCACTGGGGGTCCTCACTCACTGACCCTCACTGGGGGTCCTCACTCACTGACCCTCACTGGGAGTCCTCACGCACTGACCCTCACTGAGGGTCCTCACTCACTGACCCTCACTGGGGGTCCTCACGCACTGACCCTCACTGGGAGTCCTCACGCACTGACCCTCACTGGGAGTCCTCACGCACTGACCCTCACTGAGGGTCCTCACGCACTGACCCTCACTGGGAGTCCTCACTCATTGACCCTCACTGGGAGTCCTCACTCACTGACCCTCACTGGGAGTGCTCACGCACTGACCCTCACTGGAGGTCCTCGCTCACTGGGAGTCCTCACTCACTGACCCTCACTGGGGGTCCTCATGCACTGACCCTCACTGGGGGGTCCTCACGCACTGACCCTGACTGGGGGGTCCTCACGCACTGACCCTCACTGGGGGTCCTCACGCACTGACCCTCACTGGGGGTCCTCGCTCACTGGGGGTCCTCACGCACTGACCCCAGAGACCCGGACCATTTTAATGGCCAGGCGCCCCATTACCGTCCTGCCGGTCAGGTGCCAACCGAAATGGGGGAGTGTTGCGGGCAGAAGGGGGGAAGGGGTCCAAACTTTGAGTTGAAATTCTGTTTGGTGAACCTCGTATACAAATGCTGGCACTAGATTCCTGTGAGCTATTTGTATATAGGCATTAACCCAATTAAAATAAACAGGTAAATGGCTGCAAAAAAAGTGCACACCCAAATGTAGTACACGTGCGTTAAACTCACTGATCATGAAGCGCACTGATTGGAATTTGAACCCTCTCCTTTCATACTGAGTTGGATGATCTTAGCCAGAACAACAATATAAAATTCTATAACTGGCGGCAGCATCCCTAGGTTAAGGAAGGGGAAAATAATTCAGCCAGGGTTCCTGCATGTATGGTGAGGACAGCCTTGAGGTACGATGTGCAGCCTTCCGTGGTTGAATAGTGTGATGACCCTCACTGTCTATTCTCATACATGCTCAAAGCATCCAATGGAGCCATAGCCCAGCATGAACAATGCCTTCAAAGATACAATTGCGGTGTAGGGTAAAATGAACACATTTTATTGTAATATTTGGGAATCTTTTAGTGTTTCAGCTATCTTTACTTGATATCAGGATCTTTTAGTACATGTTGAGTGCTGAGCAGTGAGAAGACCTGTTATAGTACATGAGTATCTTAAGGTTCACGACCAGTGATACAATCTATCAGAAAAGCAAATAGAGTATTAGGATATACTGCCAGGACAATCCAACATAAGACATGAATCACTATACTGTTCTTGACTAAGATTTTGGTTAAGGTTCATGTAGAATACTGTGCCCAGTTTTGGTTCTCTCACATGATGGGTGATATAAAGATCCTAGAAAAGGTTTCGAAGAGGGCCATTAAACTGATGACTAGTTTAAAAGCCCTTAGTTACCACAATAGAATTAGAGTGCTAGGTCGTTCTAGTCTGGAAAAGCATAGACTTTGGGAAGATTTGATTGAGGTCTTCTCAAAGCGCTCCCACATCTCCCCCGTTGCCTCCCTCTCAGTCAGAGCCCCATATGCTTCCTCGCATCCCGATGGCCGAGTCTGTCCCTGCAAAGTTGCAGGAGGAGCAGACTTTGGTGGGGTCATCACAGGCTCCAGAAGACGCCCGCCAAAAGTGTCTGAGGAGTTGCAGCAGGGAAGTGAGCAGCCTGCGTCCACATCTGCTGAAGCCATAGGGTTTGCACCTCATAGAAGCACTCGGAAAAGAAAAAAGACACAAAAGTAGATGCACACGGGTATGCACATGGATGTATGAAAAAACGTTAGTGTTAAGTTTCAGTTCTTTTGGTGACACACATAAATGTATTTCTTTGCACCACTTTCCGGTCTTGTCCATTTTTGCCTGCTACCTTGGAAGTAGCTTTGTCACTTGGAGTGACTGGTGAGACATTACTTAACCTCGAGCACTGGGGGTTTGGGTGAGAGGAATGGCTTGGTCATTGTAGGGATGCTTTATGGTGTTGCTGAAACCCTCATCCATGCCTTTGTTACCTCTAGACTTGACTGTTCCAATGCACTCCTGGCTGGCCTCCCACATTCCACCCTATGTAAACTTCAGGTCATCCAAAACTTGGCTGCCCGTGTCCTAACTCGCACCAATCCCGTTCACCCATCACCCCTGTGCTCGCTGACCTACATTGGCTCCCAGTTAGGCAGCGCCTCGTTTTCAAAATTCTCATTCTTGTTTTCAAATCCCTCCATGGCCTCGCTCCTCCCTATCTCTGTAATCTCCTTCAGCCCCACAACCCTCCAAGATATCTGCACTCCTCTAATTCTGCCCTCTTGAGCATCCCTGATTTTAATCGCTCAACCTTTGGTGGCCGTGCCTTCTGTTGCCTAGACCCTAAGCTCTGCCTAAACCTGTCCGCCTCTTTACCGTTCTTTCCTCCTTTAAGACGCCCCTTAAAACCTCTCTCTTTGACCAAGCTTTTGGTCACCTGCCCTAATTTATCCTTATGTGGCTCGGTGTCAAATATTTTGTCTTAAAATACTCCTGTGCAGCGTCTTGGGATGTTTTACTATGTTAAAGGTGCTATATAAATACAAGTTGTTGTTGTTGTTGGGGGATCTTAGTACAGCATGTGACAGCCATGTGGCTGCATTAGAGCAAGTTAAGTAAATCTGGCCATGATGAGGCCGTCCCTGGCCTTCCGGGCGGCAATGTCCTCGGGTGCTGGTGGCATCTGGACCTCAAGCTCTTCCTGCTCCTCCTCCTTGTCTTTCAGCTGATGCTCCTCCTGCTCCTCCTCCTCCTCTAAAGAGGCTGTGTGCTCAGAGCCGTGCTAATTCTCGTGGCTGCACTATGTTGTGCAATGCACAGCAAACAACGATGACAATTCTGGAGACCCTGGCTGGTGCATACTGAAGGGCTCCTCCAGATCTGTCAAGGCATCTGAAGCGCATCCTCAGCATGCCTATTGCTTGCTCTATGACACATCTGGTGGACATGTGGCTCTCATTATAATGCTCCTCGGCATCAGTACTTGGCGTCCTCAAGGGTGTCATGAGCCACATCTTCAGTGCATAGCCCTTGTCTCCAAGCAGCCAGCCAGTAAGTGTGTTTGGAGCAGTGAAGAGCTGAGGAGGGTGGACTGGCACAGCTCGAAAGACACATGACAGCTACCAGGGAATCTGGCGCACACATGCACGATCATCTTTTTATGGTTACAGACGAGCTGCATATTGAGGGAGTGGAAGTCCTTGCGGTTCACAAACACTCCTGGGTGATGATGGGGTGCCTTCATGGCCACATTTGTGTAGTCGATGACACCCTGCACCTGTGGGAAGCCAGCCAGAGCCGCAAAGCCGAGCACCCGCTCAGCAACACATTGATATAATTGGCTGACTTGTGAAACATGGCATCAGTCACCTGGGTGATGCATCTGTGGGCGGCCGACTGTGAGATCCCACAAATGTCTGCTGCAGATCCTGGAAGGAGCCTGAGGCGAAGAAGTTGAGGGCGCTGGTGACTTTGACAGCCACTGGTAAGGAGTGTCCACCAGGTCCTCTGGGCAGCATGTCTTGTTCCAGCAAGCTACAAATGTCTGCGATGACCTGGCACGATAGCCGGAGCCTCCTGAAGCACTGTTGCTCAGTCATGACCAGGAAGCTCATCCTCTGCCTATATACCCTGTGTTGGGGGTATCGCCTCCCATGCGCTGCAGCCTTGTGGTGCCCCCTCTCTCTCCTGTGGAGCATCAGGTCGTTGAGGAGAAGGCTGCTATTGTGGTTGCTGCTGCTGCTGGTGTGGCTGATGTTGTTGGTGGTGGGGCTCAAATTGGTCTGATTCTGAAGACCAAGGTGAGACAGTATAAGCGGCACCCATGCTGATGTAGTAGATGCCAGGTAAAGTGGAGATCAGAGGGCCAATCCCTCAATGTTGTGATACTGAGTAGCAATGTGGTGAGAGTGGTTTCTGAGGTTTCAGAAATGACCTGCAAACTGTTGACACCTAAATCTGTGGACAAAATGGAGTGAGCAGGAGCCTTTCCCTGAGGCAAGTAATGAGGTGTAATGTTGCAGTGTTTATGTGCTTTTCCCAGCTCTCAATGAATGGACTCACCAATGGTCACTGAGCTTCCGCCTCCCCTTCACAGGCGAGGTACCCGAGCTGCGTGAATCCCGTGCTCCCGCAGTAAAAGTCAAAAGCTGCCGTTAAAACCCCTCTTATGGGTCTCTCAACAAGCAGTTAATGATTTGAATGAGGTCGCCCACCTCTGCCGATTGGGTCCATGTCGCGCCTTCAAAGCCGTCCGAGTTAAATGTGCGAGATGATGGCGGGTTCCTGACGCGCTCGCAATTCACAGGATTTTACTGACGCCCCGCCCCCAAACCCGCACGCTCGGCAATGGGAAAATTCCGTTCTCATAGGCGAGACCGGGTAAGGACGGCAGATTTCCTTCCCTAAAGGACATTAGTGAACCAGATGGCTTTTTATGACAATCCGGTAGTTACATGGTCACCATTACTGATACTAGCTTTTGATTCCAGATTTATTTAATTAACTGAATTTAAATTCCCCAGCTGCCGTGGTGGGATTTGAACTCATGTCTCTGGATCATTAGTCCAGGCCTCTGGATTACTAGTCTAGTAACATATGTCCTGTGTATGAAACAGGCATATGTAATTGATTCAAATTGCCTTGTTTAACGACATACATAGTGGAGTCTATTTTAAAGCTTATTGATGGGACTAGAGCCAGAATAGTTGCAAGAGATTGATTTGCAACAATTGCATATGATGAGTGATAACCTGATTTTCACCATCTAAATTAACTGTTTTTATTTTTTTATCAGGATTTCATTTAAACTTGGTCATAAAAAAAGTTGCCTTTGCTGAATTAGCAGAGTCCCGCTAAGTGCTTTCTGATGTACAATATAATGTGCTTAGCAACTGTATCTAGTTACAAATTCTGTGTTCTGAGTTAACTGAAAAAATGTTTTTAAGGCTGTTGCAAACAATTTTACCTCCATAGCTACAATTTAGAAATTCATGACCCCTAGTGGTGGCAAATTTCAATTTTACACCGGGGGCCGTATTTTGCGACCCCTACAGGTGAGTACGAGGTGCGCACGTGCCCGTAGGGGCCACGCAAGTGCCAGGTTTAGGCATGCGAATCGCATGCGTTAAAACCCGGCACTTGCGATCTGTCAAGAATCTTCTTGACAGATCCTCTGCATCCCCAGGAAAAGGGCCTCTGCGGGTGGAGAGTTGCGCTGTTTGCCCAACTTCCGCCTGCTGAAAGGCCGTGGAACTCTTCCGCCTGGTAAAAGCAAGCGTAAGGCCTGCTTTTACCAGCATAAGAGTTTAAAAAAATAGAAAAATAAAATGTTATCACTCACTTATACATTAAAAACCCCGTCCAATAAGGTAAGTTTATTTTTAGCCTCGTGAAAACATATAGGGGGAAAAATTCAGTTGGTTCCGCCTCCCGTTAGTGCCTTAAGAGGGCGCTAATGGGGCGCAAAGCAACTAGCGCCCGGGCGCGGCGATGTTTGCCCCGCTCGCGAAATTAACTAGACATTTTGCGGTGGCGCTAAACAGTACCACCACGATCTCCTGCGCCGGCAGATCGTGGCGTCAGTCGAGTGTGCAACGCCCCGGTAGCGCCCCGGAGCGGATATTGAGTGGCGCCCCCTGCCTTACCGGCTGCCGCTAGCAACGACAGGTTGAGGGGAGCGTTTTGCAGTCAGGAAGGGACTGGGGGAGCGCTATTTAAAGGCGACCGCTTCCTGCCTTTTTTTGTTGGCGACAATTTTGAACCACGCATTCTGAGAGTGAGAGAGAGAGACTTCTGGAGAGATTCAACGCTGTGTGAAGGAGTTTTGGGTACTGAGCAGCACTTTGCAGGTTCATTTTGATTTGCCCCTCCTTGTATCGATTTAGAAGAGACTGTGGGGGCTGCACTCTGAGCTCTTTCCCTGGGCCTCTCCATTGTTCTTTCCAGCAGATTTGATGTATAGGTCTCTCCAGGCCGAGATTCAAGGCTGCAATGAGCAGGATGTGGATGGAAAGCAAGATCAACCCTCCCCTTTAAGAACTGGCCGGGGCCATTGTGTCTGTGTTCCATTGCTGACTGACATCACATGAGCTTCGCCAGCGCTCTGAGTTAGCGCCTCGCTCCTCGGCCTTTGCACCTTAAGACAGATGTGTAGCGCCTGATTTAGCGCTCCAATCACCTCCGGGGCGATAAAAGTCAAGTTTGCAGTCGGAGGCGATAATTAGCGCCAGGCGCTAATCTTTGCGCCCGGCCAACAATTGCACCCCAAACGGGGCGATACTGAATTTTTCTCCCATAATTTTTTTCAAAAAATTGAATTTTGTTTAAAAGTATTACATTAAATGCCATTTTAATTAATTTTATATATGTAATTTAAAACATTTTTTATTTCATTTGTTCGTCTATTTTTTAAGTCATCCCCATTCATACTTATGACAGTTCCGTACGTACGGAACTCGCATAAGTATGAATGGGGATTCCCTTCTTTCATTGGTTGGGCCGGCCCACGTGATCCCAGGGGTGTTTGCGAACCCCATGCGCCCCTGGGATATGTGGGCCTCTACGCATTTCTACCAGGAGAGGCCCGGGATCGCAAGCCTCCGTATCTCCCGGACCACCAGGTAAATATTTGATGATTGGAGGCATTTGCCCGCAGGAAGCCTCCGATCACAAATTCAGGCCCCATATGTCTGGCAGTCAGATCAGGATGGCTGCAGATCCACACAGCCACAATGATAGCAACATACTCATTGACCCAATGCAGATATCAGTGGGTCAGAGTGATTCTCATCCAGGAAGGTGGCTTAAAATGACCGATCTTCAGCAGACTGGGAGATGCTGTTGTAAATTTTCCTAAGATGTAGGGGAAACAAGCCATGATTTTCAAACAGGGCATGGATACATTGATAGTACGTTTCCCTATAGGAGCGTTTCCATTTAATTCCAGGAATTCTATAAATAATCATCTTCATCTTTTGAAGTCTTTCCATAATTTTTTTTAAAGAATTCATCTTTTTATGCAGAGCGAGGGTGATTACAGATCAAGAGGACCATCCACCCCGACTATTTACAGAAATAGAACATCAATTAGCTCTTAACCTGCCTTTTCTCTTTACAGATGCAGATCGACCTGCTGTGAATTTCCAGCATTTTCTGCTTTGATCAGTTAGCCCTGTTGGCACTTTTCTTGCAAATCTAAACCGTTTAATGTGTCACGCCCTGACCTCGCAGTGAAGTGGAGATGTGTTTTAAAACCAAAAAACACAAAATAATGTGGAAACCACTGTATGAAAAAATATGATTACAATTTTTTTATCCTCAGAAAAACACATCACCTTGCATTTATATAGCACTAAGGAGCAAGATTAAAAGAAAACCAAGCCAAATATGGAGATCAAAGAGGTGGACTTTAAAAGGGATTTTAAAGGTGAAGAGACGAAGAGGTTTAAGGAGGAATCTTCAGAAAATGGGACTTGAGCAGCTGAAGGCACATGTGTGCCCACTAATACCTTGCTCAAGCGTCCATTCCTTATCTGTTAGTATCAACAGGCCATACAACCTGACATCCTCGCACACGCACGCAACAACAACTTGCATTTATATAGTGCCTTTAACGTAGTAAAATGTCCCAAGGCGCATCACAAGAACATTATCAAACAAAGTTTGACACCGAGCCACATAAGGAGATATTAGGATAAATGAAAGAGAGATTTTAAGGAGCATCTTAAGGAGGAGAGCGAGGTAGAGAGGCGGAAAGGTTTAGGGAGCGAATTCCAGAGCTTAGGGCCTAGGCAGCCAATGGTGGAGTGCTTAACATAGGAGATACGCAAGAGGCCAGAATTGGAGGAGTGCAGAGATCTCGGGGGGCTGTAGGACTGGAGGAGGTTATAGAGATAGGGAGGGGCGAGGCCATGGAGGGATTTGAAAACAAGGATGTTAATTTTAAAATCGAGGCATTGCCGGACTCAGTAAGCACGGGGGTGGTGGGTGAACAGGACTTGGTGCCAGTTAGGATAAGAGCAGCAGAGTTTTGGATGAGCTCAATTTTATGGAGGGTGGAAGATGGGAGGCCGGCCAGGAGATCATTGGAATAGTCAAGTCTATAGGTAACAAATGTATGGATGAGGGCTTCAGCAGTAGGTGAGCTGAGGCAGGGGCGGAGTTGGGCAATGCACTGCACACACACGCACGCACATGCACAATTTGTATTATGTAACTATCCACCACTTACTGCATTTCGCTGGAGAAATCACCCTGATTCAATCGGGAATTCGGTCATGCATGGGTTCTGTTTGCTTCAGTTTGTAGAGACTTTTTAAATAGACTCTGTAAAATAGACTGTTTGCTGTGAGTCCTGCCGTAAGTCCCACCCTGCTTCCAACTCATTGGCTGACACAGTGGTGTCAATGGACACTCCGATGCTATGGCTGGCACAAACGTAGCACTTTGAGATGTTTCAACATTTGAGGTGTCGTAGAAACGCGCATATTATTTAACATCCTCAAAAAGTCCTTCTGTCCTCAAAGGGTTGTCTGTACATAAAGGCATGGACGCCCACCATAAATTTACCAGACAATTACTCATTATTCAACCTGTAATGGTCATACTTTTCACTGCCCTGCATCTTAGGCTAATACAACATGCCGAGTACAAAGGTCATTTAGACAAATAGGAAATGTAGAATTTACTGAATAATGCATTTATTCTCCATCTATTTTTCTCATGTTACCAATAAGACACGAACTGAATAGATATTTCATTCCGCATTAAGCAGCATGTAAATGGCACACTTTTGTGTACTTCAGATACAACCCTTGGCATCCAAGTTGTGCTGAAATGATTGAAATAAAGGACAGCAAAACCTGCACTTTTGGATACTTTGATTAAATTTTAGATTGAGGTGCAAGACCTTGAGGGTAGTAATTTCAGGATTTCGCCCAGCACCACATTCTGGACTATTTAGGCAGATAGATGTGTGGCTAGATAGATAATGTGAAAGCGAAGTATGTAGATTCCTAGAACACGGACACACATTCTGGGACGGGGGAATCCTTTTAGATGGACAGACTTCAATTAAATTGGGTTGGTACCAGTGTCCTTTCAGAGACAGCAAATATGTCAATAGGGGAAGATTAAACTATTAAGACTCGGGGTGTGGGAGAGATAGACAAATAAAACAAACCAAAAAGAAACAAAATTGATTACAAAATGATCAACTATGAATCGGAAAGCTGTAGATAGGCTGAACCTATTAAGGCGCATTCTTATGAATGACTCAAAGTATCTGCTACAAGGTGACTGAACTCAAGGATGTTGTGGCAATTGAGAGCCATGGTTTAATAGGAATATTATACAACTAATGATGGAGATGATTAAAATTTTTCAAGGGCTTAGAGTGTTCAAGAAATACAGACTAGGTCGGAGAGGAGATGGTGAAGCTCTATTGGAATGCCTGGGAAGTAAATAAAGTAGACCCATTGGTACAGAATAAGCTTTCCAATGAGATACTATTGCTGGAAGTATGTCGGGTGAAAGGAGAAGAGATAATTGTAGAGTTTACTAAAGACCATTGATTCAAAATAAACAGGAAGACAATCTACTCTCTGAAGAGATAGGAAGATATGTACAAAGAGAAAGAGAGTGGGAGGAAAAAGAGTGGGAGAGCTATCGTGATAGGGGATTCTATTGTAAGGGGAATAGATAGGCGTTTCTGCGGCAGCAAACGAGACTCCAGGATGGTATGTTGCCTCCCTGGTGCAAGGGTCAAGGATGTCTCAGAGCGGCTACAGAGCATTTTGGAAGGGGAGGGTGAACAGCCAGTTGTCGTGGTACATATAGGTACCAACGATATAGGTAAAAAACGGGATGAGGTCCTAAAAGCAGAATATAGGGAGTTAGGAGGTAAATTAAAAAATAGGACCTCAAAGGTGGTAATCTCAGGATTGCTACCAGTGCCACGTGCAAGTCAGAGTAGAAATAGAAGGATATTTCAAATGAATACGTGGCTAGAGGAATGGTGCAAGGGAGAGGGATTCAAATTCCTGGGGCATTGGAACCGGTTCTGGGGGAGGTGGGACCAGTACAAACTGGACGGTCTACACCTGGGCAGGGCCGGGACCAATGTCCTAGGGGGAGTGTTTGCTAGTGCTCTGGGGGAGGGTTTAAACTAAAATGGCAGGGGGTTGGGAACCTGAGCAGGGAGACAGAGGAAAGGGAAACAAGGATAAAAGCAAAAGATAGGAAGGAGAAAAACAAAAGTTGCAGTCAGAGAAAACAACGGTTTAAATCAAACATGGCCACAGTAAATACGAATTCTAATAGGTCTAAGAGCGTTAAAAAACAAGCCTGAAGGCTTTGTGTCTTAATGCAAGGAGCATTCGGAACAAGGTGGACGAATTAGTTGCGCAAATAGAGGTAAACGAATATGATTTGATTGGGATTACCGAAACATGGCTCCAGGGTGGCCAAGGCTGGAACTTAATATCCAGGGGTACTCAATATTCAGGAAAGATAGGCAAAAAGGAAAGGGAGGTGGGGTAGCATTGCTGGTTAAAGAGGGGATTAACACAATTGAAAGGAAGGATATTAGCTCTGATGATGTGGAATCTGTATGGGTTGAACTGAGAAATAACAAGGGGCAGAAAACGTTAGTGGGAGTGATATATAGACCTCCAAACAGTAATGCGGAGGTTGGGGATGGCATTAAAAGGGAAATTAGAGAAGCGTGCAATAAGGGCACAGCAGTCATCATGGGTGACTTTAATCTACATATAGATTGGGCTAACCAAATTAGTAACAATACTATGGAGGAGGAATTCCTGGAGTGTTTACGGGATGGTTTCCTGGACCAATATGTCGAGGAACCAACCAGAGATCAGGCCATCTTAGACTGGGTATTATGCAATGAGAAAGGATTAATTAGCAATCTTGTTGTGCGAGGCCCCTTGGGTCGGAGCGATCATAATATGATAGAATTCTTCATTAGGATGGAGAGTGAAGTAGTTGACTCAGAGACTAGGGTCCTGAATTTAAATAAAGGAAACTACGATGGTATGAGGTGCGAGTTGGGTAGGATTGATTGGGGAATGTCACTCAAAGGGTTGACGGTGGAGAGGCAATGGCAAACATTCAAAGACCGCATGGACGAACTACAGAATTTGTTCATCCCAGTTTGGAATAAGAATAAAACAAAAAGGGTGACTCAACCATGGCTAACAAGGGAAATTAGGGATAGCATAAGATCCAAGGAGAGGGCATATAAATTGGCCAGAAAAAGCAGTAACCCTGTGGATTGGGAGCAGTTTAAGATTCAACAAAGGAGGACAAAGGGATTAATTAAGAAGGGGAAAATAGAATACGAGAGTAAGCTTTCAGGGAACATAAAAACTGACTGTAAAAGCTTTTATAGATATGCGAAGAGAAAAAGATTAGTGAAATCAAGCATAGGTCCCTTGCAGTCAGAATCAGGGGAACTTATAATGGGGAACAAAGAAATGTCAGACCAATTAAATACATATTTTGGTTCTGTCTTCACAAAGGAGGACACAAATAACCTCCCAGAGATGTTGGGGAACATAGGGTCTGATGAAAGGGAGGAACTGAAAGAAATCAGTATTTGTAGGGAAATGGTGTTAGGGAAATTGAAGGGATTGAAGGCCGATAAATCCCCCTGATAATCTACATCCAAGGGTACTTAAGGAAGTGGCCCTAGAAATAGTAGATGCATTGCTGATCATCTTCCAACATTCGATGGAATCTGGAACAGTACCCATGGATTGGAGGGTAGCTAATGTTACCCCACTATTCAAAAAGGGTGGTAGAGAGAAAACGGGGAATTACAGACCGGTAAGCCTGACATCGGTAGTGGGGAAAATGCTAGAGTCCATTATAAAAGATGTAATAGCTGAGCACTTGAAAAACAGTGACAGGATCGGACAAAGTCAACATGGATTTACAAAAGGTAAATCATGCTTGACTAATCTATTGGAATTTTTTGAGGATGTAACTGGTAAAATAGATAAGGGAAAACCAGTGGATGTGGTGTATTTGGACTTCCAAAAGGCTTTTGATAAGGTCCCGCATAAGAGATTGGCGTGTAAAGTTAAGGCACATGGGATTGGGGGCAAGGTATTGACTTGGATAGAGAACTGGTTGGCAAACAGAAAGCAAAGAGTTGCAATAAACGGGTCTTTTTCCGAGTGGCAGGCAGTGACTAGTGGGGTACCGCAGGGATCGGTCCTTGGACCCCAGCTATTCACAATATATATTAATGATCTAGACAAGGGAACTAGATGTAATATCTCCAAGTTTGCAGATGACACAAAACTGGGTGGGCGTGTGTGCTGCGAGGAGGATGCCGAGAAACTCCAGTATGATTTGGACAGGTTGGATGATTGGGCAGAAGCGTGGCAGATGCAATATAACGTGGATAAATGCGAGGTTATCCACTTTGGTGTCAAAAACAGAAAGGCAGATTATTATCTGAATGGCAATAGATTGGGAGAAGGGGAAGTGCAACGAGACCTGGGTGTCCTTGTGCACCAGTCGCTGAAGGTAAGCATGCAGGTGCAGCAGGCGGTTAAGAAGGCAAATGGTATGTTGGCCTTCATAGCGAGAGGGTTTGAGTACAGGAACAAGGATGTCTTGCTGCAGTTGTACAGGGCCTTGGTGAGACCACACCTTGAGTACTGTGTGCAGTTTTGGTCGCCTTATCTGAGGAAGGATGTTCTTGCCATGGAAGGAGTTCAGCGAAGATTCACAAGGCTGATACCTGGGATGGCAGGAATGATGTATGAAGAAAGATTGGGTCGATTGGGCTTATACTCGCTGGAGTTTAGAAGAATGAGAGGGGATCTCATTGAAACTTATAAAATTCTGACAGGACAGGACAAACTAGATGCAGGAAGGATGTTCCTGATGGTCGGGGAGTCCAGAACCAGGGGTCACAGTCTAAGGATAAGGGGTAAGCCATTTAGGACAGAAATGAGGAGGAATTTCTTCACCCAGAGAGTGGTGAACCTGTGGAATTCTCTGCCACAGAAGGCAGTAGAGGCCAATTCATTAAATAGATTCAAGAAGGAGTTGGATATATTTCTTAAAGCTAAAGGGATCAAGGGATATGGGGAGAAAGCAGGGACAGGGTACTGAATTTGGATGAACAGCCATGATCGCATTGAATGGCGGAGCAGGCTAGAGGGGCCGAATGGCCTACTCCTGCTCCTATCTTCTATGAGTCTATGAGTCTATAAATTGGTAATTTTAATCAACCCAGCATAAACTGGGAATACCCAAGCGGCCAACGATCTCAGATACTAAGCGTAATGCATGGTTGCTTTCTGGCCCATTGCATTTAGATGGTGGATAATAAATTGGCTGAAACAGAGGAAGCAGTGGGTGTTAGTTAGGGGACTGATGTCAGGCTGGGAATTTGTCCCTAGTACAATGGGCCAGGAATTGGTGCTGAGACCCTAACCTTTTCTGGTCTGTAGATATGATCCAACTCCCCGGGTCTCCCCAAACCCCCCACCCCTCTCCTCCATGTTCGCACAACCCTCCAAAAAACACAGTCCCGCCTCTATAATGACTTACCTGAGTGCCGGCCGGAACCTGGCAAACTGCTTCTGGACACTTGTTTCGGGCAGGCAGCTCACCACACCTGTTAATGAGGCCCAGCCTCTCGCAGAACCTCCTGGTAGTGTTGCCAACTCTGGTTGGATGTATTCCTGGAGCTTTCTTCACCTGACCTCCCATCTCACACTGCCCCGCCGCCCCCACCCCACCCCCCAGGCTCCCTCCCTTGATCTACCCAACTCCTATATTTTTATAAAAATAACAACAGAAAACGCTGGAAAAACTCAGCAGGCCAGGCAGCATCCGTGGAGAGAGAAAGAGAGTTAACGTTTCAGGTCGATGACCTTTCGTCAGAACTGTGAAGAGCCGGAAATCAAATAGATTTAAGGCCAGAGTAAAGCTGGGAAAAGGGGGAGGGGATAAAAGAACAAAGGGGGAGATGAAGAGACATTAAGAGACATTAAGAGATATGCAAGGCTAGAGGTAGTGTTAATGTGACAGATTAAGGCTGAAAGAAGTGTGAAATCCACTGGCAGAATGAAGGACAGCTGCCAGCTTCTAGGAGGAAAAAAAAGGTGGGGGGGGCGCAAATAAAAGGGTGGAAAAAATAAAATATAAATGTGATTGGAGCTGAGGTTATGATCTAAAATTGTTGAACTCAATATTGAGTCCAGAGGGCTGTAGCGTGCCTAAACGAAAGATGAGGTGCTGTTCCTCGAGCTTACGCTGCGCTTCCGTGGAACAGTGTAATAGGCCGAGGACGGTGAGGTCAGAGTGGGAGTGAAGCGGTGAATTAAAGTGACAGGCCACCGGGAGCTCGGGGTCCCCCTTACGGACTGAACGGAGGTGTTCCGCAAAGCGGTCACCCAATTTGCGTTTGGTCTCCCCAATGTAGAGGAGACCACATCGTGAGCAGCGAATACAGTATACTAAATTGCAGGAAGTACAAGTAAATCGCTGTTTCACCTGGAAGGGGTGTTTGGGGCCCTGGACAGTGGGAAGAGGGGAGGTGTAAGGGCATGTGTTGCATCTCCTGTGCGTGCACGGGAAGGTGCCGGGCGAAGGGGAAGGGGTGCTGGGGGTGGTAGAGGAGTGGACTAGGGTGTCGCGGAGGGAGCGGTCCCTGCGGAATGCTGAAAGGGGAGGTGAGGGGAAGATGTGTTTGGTGGTGGGATCACGCTGGAGGTGGCGGAAATGGCGGAGGATGATCCGTTGAATGTGGAGGCTGGTGGGGTGAAAGGTGAGGACAAGGGGAACCCTATCGTGGTTCCGGGAGGGAGGGGCAGGGGTGAGGGCAGAAGTGCGGGAGTTAGAACGGACACGGTCGAGGGCCGTGTCGACCACGGTAGAGGGGAATCCTCGGTTGAGGAAAAAGGAAGACATGTCGGAAGCACTGGTATGGAAGGTGGCATCATCAGAGCAGATGCGGCGGAGACGGAGAAACTGGGAGAATGGAATAGAGTCCTTACAGGAGGCGGCGTGGGAGGAAGTGTAGTCCAGGTAGCTGTGGGAGTCAGTGGGCTTGTAGTGAATGTTAGTCAATAACCTATCCCCAGAGATGGAGATGGAGAAGTCGAGGAAGGGAAGGGAAGAGTCGGAGATGGACCATGTGAAGGTGAGGGAAGGGTGGAAATTGGAAGCATAGTGAATGAAATTTTCTAGTTCAGGGCGAGAGCAGGAGACGGCACCGATACAGTAATCAATGTACCGGAAAAAGAGGTGAGGGAGGGGACCCGAGTAGGACTGGAACAAAGAGTGTTCCACATATCCCACGAAAAGGCAGGCATAGCTAGGACCCATGCGGGTACCCATAGCAACACCTTTAATTTGGAGGAAATGGGTAGAGTCAAAGGCCTGACCTTCATCCCCTTACGCCCCCATCTCAATGAATTTCGAGCTCGGCACGATGCTGAGCTCTTTTTCCGCCGCCTCCGTCTCCGTGCCCACTTCTCTGGCCAGGAGTCTTCCCCCCGCACGGCTGACCCTTTCTCCCGCTTTCAGAATTCTCGTTCCACCTGGACCCCTCCCTCTGGCCTCTTACCCTCTCTAGATCTTTTCATTGCTAACTGCCGCCGTGACATCGGCCAGCTCAATTTCTCTGCTCCCCTCACTCACTCCAACCTACCTCCCTCTGAACTTGCAGCACTCCATTCTCTCCGATCCAACCCTGACATTGTCATTAAACCTGCTGACAAGGGTGGCGCTGTTGTTGTTTGGCGAACCGACCTCTACCTAGCGGAAGTTGAACGCCAACTCTCTGACACCTCCTCCTACCTCCACCTGGACCATGACCCCACTACTGAACATCAAGCCACCGTGTCCAAGACCGTCACTGACCTCATCTCCTCTGGAGATCTTCCCCCACGGCCGCCAACCTCATAGTTCCCCAACCGCGCACAGCCCGCTTCTACCTCCTTCCCAAGATCCACAAACAGGACTGCCCCGGTAGACCCATCGTTTCAGCCTGTTCTTGCCCCACGGAACTTATCTCTTCCTATCTCGACTCTATTTTTTCTCCCCTTGTCCAGTCTCTTCCCACCTACATCCGCGACTCTTCCGATGCCCTCCGCCATTTTAACAGTTTCCAGTTTCCCGGCCCCAACCGTCTCCTCTTCACTATGGACGTACAATCCCTCTACACCTCCATTCCCCACCAGGATGGCCTGAGGGCGCTCCGCTTCTTCCTTGAACAGAGGCCCAACCAGTCCCCATCCACCACCACCCTCCTCCGCCTGGCTGAACTTGTTCTCACATTGAACAACTTCTCCTTTGACTCTACCCATTTCCTCCAAATTAAAGGTGTTGCTATGGGTACCCGCATGGGTCCTAGCTATGCCTGCCTTTTCGTGGGATATGTGGAACACTCTTTGTTCCAGTCCTACTCGGGTCCCCTCCCTCACCTCTTTTTCCGGTACATTGATGACTGTATCGGTGCCGTCTCCTGCTCTCGCCCTGAACTAGAACATTTCATTCACTATGCTTCCAATTTCCACCCTTCCCTCACCTTCACATGGTCCATCTCCGACTCTTCCCTTCCCTTCCTCGACTTCTCCATCTCCATCTCTGGGGATAGGTTATTGACTAACATTCACTACAAGCCCACTGACTCCCACAGCTACCTGGACTACACTTCCTCCCACGCCGCCTCCTGTAAGGACTCTATTCCATTCTCCCAGTTTCTCCGTCTCCGCCGCATCTGCTCTGATGATGCCACCTTTCATACCAGTGCTTCCGACATGTCTTCCTTTTTCCTCAACCGAGGATTCCCCTCTACCGTGGTCGACACGGCCCTCGACCGTGTCCATTCTATCTCCCGCACTTCTGCCCTCACCCCTGCCCCTCCCTCCCGGAACCACAATAGGGTTCCCCTTGTCCTCACCTTTCACCCCACCAGCCTCCACATTCAACGGATCATCCTCCGCCATTTCCGCCACCTCCAGCGTGATCCCACCACCAAACACATCTTCCCCTCACCTCCCCTTTCAGCATTCCGCAGGGACCGCTCCCTCCGCGACACCCTAGTCCACTCCTCTACCACCCCCAGCACCCCTTCCCCTTCGCCCGGCACCTTCCCGTGCACGCGCAGGAGATGCAACACATGCCCTTACACCTCCCCTCTTCCCACTGTCCAGGGCCCCAAACACCCCTTCCAGGTGAAACAGCGATTTACTTGTACTTCCTGCAATTTAGTATACTGTATTCGCTGCTCACGATGTGGTCTCCTCTACATTGGGGAGACCAAACGCAGATTGGGTGACCGCTTTGCGGAACACCTCCGTTCAGTCCGTAAGGGGGACCCCGAGCTCCCGGTGGCCTGTCACTTTAATTCACCGCTTCACTCCCACTCTGACCTCACCGTCCTCGGCCTATTACACTGTTCCACGGAAGCGCAGCGTAAGCTCGAGGAACAGCACCTCATCTTTCGTTTAGGCCCGCTACAGCCCTCTGGACTCAATATCGAGTTCAACAATTTTAGATCATAACCTCAGCTCCAATCACATTTATATTTTATTTTTTCCACCCTTTTATTTGCGCCCCCCCCACCTTTTTTTTCCTCCTAGAAGCTGGCAGCTGTCCTTCATTCTGCCAGTGGATTTCACACTTCTTTCAGCCTTAATCTGTCACATTAACACTACCTCTAGCCTTGCATATCTCTTAATGTCTCTTAATGTCTCTTCATCTCCCCCTTTGTTCTTTTATCCCCTCCCCCTTTTCCCAGCTTTACTCTGGCCTTAAATCTATTTGATTTCCGGCTCTTCACAGTTCTGACGAAAGGTCATCGACCTGAAACGTTAACTCTCTTTCTCTCTCCACGGATGCTGCCTGGCCTGCTGAGTTTTTCCAGCGTTTTCTGTTGTTATTTCAGATTTCCAGCATCCGCAGTATTTTGCTATCCTATATTTTTATAACTAATAAACAAAAGTATTCAATGAAAATGAAAAAGAAAACAGAATTTTTTTTAATGCTCCAAGATTTTTCTCCAGGGTTGCTCGCAGCGGTGTCCTGGAGATTAATCTTCAATTCCTGGAGACTCCAGGGCAATCCTGGAGGGTTGGCAACCCCAGCTCCTGGGCGTCAGGCACAAGTATTCTGCCAGTATGACCGGGAGTTAAAATCCCTTCTTTAGAGTGGCTCCACTGATTTAAAAGGAAGTCTACTTTGTTGGCACTGCATGAAGAATGCAAAAGAAGTGTAATGACGAACAAAAACTGATACAAAATAAATATGTTATCCAGGTATAAAGAAAGGAACAATGAAATAACAGATCCCTCCTTTACAACACCCCCTACAAGACAAATACAAATAAAAGGTTTTGAGGTAGAAATTTATACGTTTCTTTACTAACACAAAGAACATTAAGGTCAACATGGTAACCATTTTGCACATAGCTAGATACCACAATCAACAGTGAGATGAATGACTTGTTAGTCTATTTTTAGTGGTGTTGATTAAGGGGCCAATCAATAATGCCAATCAATCGTACAACCCATGTGTCAACTTGTTAACATTGTTCCAGAAATAGTCAGCTTTTTTCACTGGGCTAGAGGTCATCAGTATTAACCAAATAGATCAGGTGAGATTGGAGCCTGTCTAAACCAAATCAGTTGGAGGAAGGCTATTGGAAGCAATCAGGAGTTGATTTCTCCTAGTGTCAGAATTAGCCCCAATTTTAACTCCAGGTGGATTCCCCGCTCGGAACTGAGTTAAAATTACAGTCGGGTCTCAATAATGCCATCGGGCCACAACATGCAAATGTAAAAAAAGGACCCTGTTGGCTCCGGGCGCGTGTCCTCACTGCCTGCTCAGGAGAGCAGGTTAAAATTGTAGATGATGCAATCATGGCGGCTTTCAGAAAGGTAAGAGCCAGGGCGATTTTAACTGCCCACCTGCCAGGTTTCTGCTGAGCGAGTAGGGTTAAAATTGCCCCCCAAACGTGAAACCGAAAATTGTTCAGATAAGCTGATGGTTTCTGAGAGTTGCAGTTACAGGGGTGTTTATATTTAGGGGGAAAAATTCAGTTGGTTGTGCCTCCCGTTAGCGCCTTAAGAGGGCGCTAATGGGGCGCAAAGCAACTAGCGCCCTGGGCGTGGCGATGTTTGTGCCTCTCGCGAAATTAACTAGACATTTTGCGGCGGCGCTAAACACTACCGCCACGATCTCCTGCGCTGGCAGATCGTGACGTCAGTCGAGTGCGCAACGCCCCGGTAGCGCCCTGGAGCAGATATTGAGTGGCGCCCCCTGCCTTACTGCCTGCCACTAGCAACGACAGGTTGAGGGGAGCGTTTTGCAGTCAGGAAGGGACTGGGGGAGCGCTATTTAAAGGCGACCGCTTCCTGCCTTTTATTGTTGGTGACATTTTTGAACCACGCATTCTGAGAGAGAGAGAGAGAGACTTCTGGAGAGATTCAACGCTGTGTGAAGGAGTTTTGGGTACTGAGCAGCACTTTGCAGGTTCATTTTGATTTGCCCTTCCTTGTATCAATTTAGAAGAGACTGTGGGGACTGCACTCTGAGCTCTTTCCCTGGGCCTCTCCATTGTTCTTTCCAGCAGATTTGATGTACAAGTCTCTCCAGGTCGAGATTCAAGGCTGCAATGAGCAGGATATGGATGGAAAGCAAGATCGACCCTCCCCTTTAAGAACTGGCCGGCGCCATTGTGTCTGTGTTCCATTGCTGACCTGACATCACATGAGCTGCGCCAGCGCTCTGAGTTAGCGCCTCGCTCCTCGGCCTTTGCGCCTTAAGACAGGTGTGAAGCGCCTGATTTAGCGCTCCAATCACCTTCAGGGGCGATAAAAGTCAAGTTTGCAGTCGGAGGCGATAATTAGCGCCAGGCGCTAATCTTTGCTCCTGGCCGATAATTGCGCCCCCAATGGGGCGATACTGAATTTCTCCCCCTTAGTATTTGTCCCCAAAAAGTTATACATAACAAATAAGCTGCTAAAATGTTACTTTTAAAAGATTTAATTTTCCTCAAATAAACTTTCTGAGGTATGCCCAGCTGTTGCCTCATGTGAAGGTTTATTTTGATCCAGACTAGCTGTAGCTGTTTTTTGGAGACAAGGAGATGTTCACTGGTATGAATGCAATTAACTGGCTTTATTTGAGCATTTTCGTCACTGCAATTATGGAATTGTCAGGGTTTAGAAATAAAAGAGGGATTAGGGCTGGAGTGGTGATCAATTTTATTTAATTAAAGCGATTAGTGTGAAGATTCATTACAGTATATTACTATGGTATGTAATGCAGACAGGCCATTAGCCTGTTTATGGATGAGTTGTAGCATGTGCTTATCTTCTGTAACCTTGAAATTTCCTTTTAGCTTGTTTGTGTACATGTGTTTGAGGTTTCTCTGTTACTGTACAGTAGCTGGGGAGAGAGCCCATATTGTCCATAGTGGTCAGAGTTGATGGGGAAATGTGAGGAGTGGCAATAATAGATGAATAAGAGTCTAATAGATTGCAAACCCCAGATTGAAGATCAGTCAGATACACCTGGGAGTAGGAAATTCAGCTCCATCTGCCGAAAAGAAAAAAGAAAGACTTGCATTTATATAGCGCCTTTCATGACCTCAGGATGTCCCAAAGCGCTTTACAACCAATAAAGTACTTTTGAAATGTAGTCACTGTTGTCATGCAGGAAATGTGGCAGCCAATTTGGACACAGCAAGCTCCCACAAACAGCAATGTGATAATGACCAGATAATCTGTTTTAGTGATGTTGGTTGAGGGATAAGTATTGGCCAGGACACCGGGGATAACTCCCCTGCTCTTCTTCAAAATAGGGATCTTTCACAACCATCTGAGAGGGCAGACGGAGCCTTGGTTTAATGTCTCATCCAAAAGATGGCACCTCCGAATAGTGCAACATTCCCTCAGTACTGCACTGGAGCGTCAGACCTAGAATTCGTGCTCAAGTTTCTGGAGTGGGACTTGAACCCATGACCCTCTGACGCAGAGGTGAGAGTGCTACCAACTGAGCCATGGCTGGCAGATTACAGACTGCAAACCCCACACTGAAGACCATCAGTCAGGTCCACTCAGGATTAGGAATTTCAGCTCCCTCTGCCTATTCCTGTAAACCATGTTTATGTGCACATTCTAAAAGAAATTGTGAAGTGCAATCATTTCTATTTCTATTGCAACAAAATCAATTTTTTTTTTTAACACAGCATCAAAAGAGCAATATAGGCTGGATATTAGTGTTGGCAAAAATACCAGAAGAAAATTCACGTGCTCGTTTAAGATTCCTCAGTCTGCTTAGAACTGGAGACATTAATCATTTTATTTTAAAGTTGCTCTGAAGTCAATGCAGTTACTTCAAGTTCATATTTAAAATATCTATAAACCTTTCAGCATAAATTATTTTTGGTTTGAAATACAGTAACCAAAATTGCACCAAATTAAGAAAACTCCTACTTTAGCACGCAAATACCCCTTTGGTAATATCTAAACCTATCACTGCTGCAAACTGCTTTTATGTATTTCACATTTTTGTTCCTCTTCAATTATTGTGATGGAATTTTGGTATAGAATCATAGAATGCAGCACAGAAGGAGGCCATTTGGCCCATCATGCCTGTGCCAGCTCTTTGGAAGAGCTATCCAATTAGTCCCAACCCCGATGCTTTTTCCCCATAGCCCTGCAAATTTTCCCGTTAGAGTATTTATCCAATTCCCTTTTGAAAGTTATTATTGAATCTGCTTCTTTTCTTCTCAATGAGAATCAGGAGGAAAACTCTCCACTGGCTGGAGTCATACCTAGCACAACGGAAGATGGTTGCCGTTGTTGGAGGCCAATCATCTCAGCCCCAGGACATCGCTGCAGGAGTTCCTCAGGGCAGTGTCCTAGGCCCAACCATCTTCAGTTGCTTCATTAATGATCTTCCCTCCATCATAAGATGAGAAGTGGGGATGTTTGCTGATGATTGCACAGTGTTCAGTTCCATTCGCAACTCCTCAGATAATGAAGCAGTCCATGTCTGCATGCAGCAAGACCTGGACGGCATTCAGACTTGGGTTGATAAGTGGCAAGTAACATTCGCACCACACAAGTGTCAGGCAATGACCATTTCCAACAAGCGAGAGTCTAACCACCGCCACTTGACATTCAACGGCATTACCATCACCGAATCCCCCAACATCAACCTCCTGGGGGTCACCATTGACCAGAAACTTAACTGAACCAGCCACATAAATACTGTGGATCCAAGAGTAGGCCAGAGGCTGGGCATTTTGCGGTGAGTGTCTCACCTCCTGACTCCCCAAAGCCTTTCCACCATCTACAAGGCACAAGTCAGGAGTGTGATGGAATACTCTCCACTTGCCTGGATGAGTGCAGCTCCAACAACACTCAAGAAGCTTGACACCATCCAGGACAAAGCAGCCCGCTTGATTGGCACCCCATCCACCACCTTAAACATTCACTCCCTCCACCACTGGTGCACCATGACTGCAGCGTGTACCATCTACAAGATGCACTGCAGCAACTCCCAAGGCTTGTTCGACAGCACCTCCCAAACCCATGACCTCTACCACCTAGAAGAACAAGGGCAGCTGGCGCATGGGAACACCATCACCTCCAAGTTCCCCTCCAAGTCACACACCATCCTGACTTAGAAATATATTGCCGTTCCTTCATCGTTGCTGGGTCAAAATCCTGGAACTCCCTCCTTAACAGCACTATGGGAGTACCTTCACCACACGGACTGCAGAGGTTCAAGAAGGCGGCTCACCACCACCTTCTCAAGGTCAATTAGGGATGGGCAATAAATGCAGGCCTTGCCAGCAATGCCCATATCCCAGGAACTAATTTTAAAATAGGCAGTGCATTCCAGATCATACATCTCGCTGCACAGAAAAATTTCTCCTCATCTTGCTTCAGGTTCTTTTGCCAATCACGTTAAAAAAAACTGAATTCAAATTCTCAAACTATCATGGTGGTTTTGTACCTCATGTTCTCTGGATCACTAGTCCAGTAACATAACCATTACACTACCACACATTCCATTAATGCCCTGGCAATCTTTATATGTATCTGCATCTTCCATACGACAAGCCCATATTCCAGTACGCATTCAGTCTAACTCGGACATGTGTTACAATGGTTTGTATTCACAGTTGTTTTGAGCTGTCAGTTTATTTGGATCTGTTGGTCAGCTTTGGCTAGTTTTCTAGGCTGGCATGTATGAAGAATGTTGGCCAGGACACCTTGTTCTTCTTTGATTAGAACCACAGAATTTTTTATGTGCCTTTTAATCACCAGAACAGACACACACACAGGGCCTCAGTTTTCACCTCTCATCCAATGGATGGTACCTCTGATAATGCAGCACCCTCAGTACTGCATTGGAGTGTTAGCCTAGATAATGTACTCAATTCCTGGAATGGAACTTGTGCAAATATTGCAGTGGAAAGGATGTGGTGAGTTTCCCTGGATGGATAATGTGGGGAAAATGACTAATTTCGATGGGCTGTGCTCTGCTCCCTAAGGACGCCTGAAAAAGGTCTGATGCCATTGGTCTCAGTTGATTTTCAGGCCTCCTAAAACAGGCGTTAGGCCCCTTGAAAATGCTAATGACGGGGCCTAATGGCTGTTTTAGGTCCCCTCTGAGAAACTGGGCTTCCCTGAGAAGCTGGGCCTTGTCCGCTCAGGTTTTCCTGGGATGGATGTGGCCTAGGAAGCAGCCTCCACCGAAAAGGTAATTTTTAATTAATTTTTTTATATCTATCAGGAGGAGTCAAAGTGTTCCTCGCAGCTCCATATCATTCCTGAGGCCAGCTGCCGGGCTGTGATCACCCCACCCCCTGCTGATCTCCGCTCCCCCTCCCAATACTTACCTAAGGCCCATTGCCAGCGAGGTAGGCTGCCCATGATTTGTATCTCCACAAGGGCAAGGCACCTGTGGAGACCCCAAGACACAATTCTAGCCGGCCTTGGGTTCCTGTTCGGGTGCTCGTTGTGGTCGCATAACCGACCTTGTGCCCAAAACCGGGCACCGACGGATTTCCTGCACGTAGAATATAAAAGTCAAAGAGGTGAAGATGAGTGTATATAACACCTTAATAATATATTATTCCTTAATATTATTATTCCAATATTATTATATTCCCATATTATAAAAAGGATATAGAGGCACTGGAGAGGGTGCAAAAAAGATTTACAAGGTTGACACCAGAACTGCGAGGTTATACCGATCAGGAAAGGATGAACAGGCTGGGTCTCTTTTCTCTTGAAAAGAGAAGCTGAGGGATGACCTAATAGAGGTCTTTAAAATTATGAAAGGTTTCGATAGAGTAGATACAGAGAGTGTTTCCACTTGTGGGGAAGAGCATGTTGTAATTTCTATGCATTTCTATGTACTGTATTACTTGACAGATTAATCATTTGGTTTGAGGATCTTTGTCCATCTAAATGCTGTTTTAAAGATGTTGGGTTGAATCTTCCGGGGTGGTAGTGAGTGAGATTGGTGGCGGGTCGGGTGGGAAAGTTATTATTTTTGATAGCGAGTCAGGAACCCGCTGTCATCTCACTCCCACGCGCCTTTCCCACAGGCCATCTGTCATCGTGGAGCCAACCCGACCTGCAGCAACGGGGGACTCAATTGAAATCATTGAGGTAGTTTACAGGCACTTAAGAGCCCTTTTCCCCTACTTTTTAAATTTCCCTGCATGGCCACAGGATTCACACAGCTCAGGAACCATGTCTGTCAACCTAAGGTAGGAGTTCCGTGGTCATTGCTCCAGCTGATTACTTGACAGCATGGAGAACAAACCAAAATAAAAACATGTTGATTACATCAGCTAACAGATTGATGGAGATTCTGTTCTACTTGAAAAGCTACTGGTAAATGTTAATTCAGAAATTCTTGAACAGATGTAAGTGCTACTACCCTGGATGCTGAGGGAAATATATTTTTCACTGGCCATTCTCGGCTGTTGCCTTCCAACTCAATAGTAATTGCAGTGAATTGATCTGCACTATAAAAACTGACATATACCATTTCAATACATTTTTGTGTTGTCTCTGGTCAAGTTTTTCTCACAGTATACTGTGATTGTCCAGTTACACATTAAATCAAGTCCTCAACCGTGACAATTTCATTCTCATCACTCATTCCACTGGTTCAATTTGGTTCATATAACTAATGTAATTTTTCAGTCTGAGACTTTAGGGTGAATTTCTGCAGAGTTTCTCTCACTTGTCCATCGTTACCTTCAACCGAAGATCTGCAGAAATCCCAGAAACACATTGTAAGCACCACTTACACTGTTTGTCAGGGATTCCTCTGCTCTTCCACTGAACTTGCATAAGATTGTAAATCCACCCCTTTACAATTACATTTAAAATCTGCTTAAGTTTATGTCTTACCTATACACACACATCTTTTATTTGTATCAGTTACTGATACAAAAGTCGATAGATTTGTGACTAAAGCACCAATAACTTCACAATTAATGTACTTTTTAAATTATTTTCTTGATCATATTTGTAGATGGAGTCGTATTACTTAATGATAATATTATTTAAATATTTCTTTGTCACTCAGATATAACTTTTATTATATTATTGTACAGTAAAGATTCAACACCCACTATGTTAGATTAAACTTAAAATTTAATGTGACCAGGGTCCCTTTAAGGATCCCAGCTTAAAACGCATCATGAATGATGTCACCAGACCCGCTCCATCTCATTGGGCCAGGTAACGTGCAGGGCGGGCTTAATAGGCCTCATTAAGGTAAGTTCATTTTCTGCAGCGGGATGGAGCCAGCAGTGGAACCGTGACCCGCCACGGACACCGCCTGCACCGGACCCACCAAGGTAAGGAAAATTCCGGCCATTATCTTCACATTCACATTTTTTATGGACAATCAGTATTTGAACTTATTTTTTGCCAAATGCAGACCTAAATCGGCCCCACTCCCTGACTCTCCCTCACTCTCTCCCTGAGCTCGCTGCTCCTGGGGATCAAATCTCTGCCACACAATAGTTTTGCAAGAGCAGGAATTCCCATCCACAGCACATAAATGTTTCTACCCACCAGAGCAGCAGTATCAGGTAGGGATGAGGGCGGGGAGAATAAGGGAAGAGCAGCACCAGTGTGAATGTTTCTGCATTTCCACCCATCCCCTTTCCTTTGTTCTGTTCCTTTTTAAATGCTGTTCAGCTGTAATTGTAAGAGTGAAGGAGCCTCACTGAGCCATACAGCGTCCAAACCAGGAAGTATGAAGCAGGAATTATAAATTAGATTTAAATGATGTACAGAAAGTGAAATAAAGATTGGGAATGACAGATGGGATTAAGGCAGTGAGATGAAAAAGACAAGCAGTAAAAGTAAAAAAAAAAATTAGTGTTTATTTTTATGAAAATCTCCAACACTCATTTTTTCTGAGGGCACACTTGTAAAATTAAATTTTCAGGGCCAGAGAGGTTCTTCAGCTGTAATTATCAGTTATTATGCCATTAAAAACTCACTTACTCCTGAATGCACCAGCCCTAACTTTTTCAGCCATCTTTAGTGGGGAACTAGTGGGCAAGTACAGCAAGTTCACGCCGTTGCAGTCATTTCAATGCCGAGTCTATCAGCGAGGTCTGCAACAGCACAGAACAGAAGAGCAACTTTTGGATTTCCCCGTTTAACTGCGCATGTGTCGATGCCAGAAGTTGCTGTCCCATTTACCCTATAATAGCGGTTAGTGGTGATAGCCTCACCGTTATTATTACAACAAAATCCTTTATCTCAGTTGTGATTTTATTTGATAAGTTGATTTGAATGCCACTGGTCTTTTTGAAATAAGATCATTAGCAAGGGTTTGATTTTCCAGGCTTATCACAATGAATGCAATTACAGCTGTAAAAGCTGCTATGCCTCTGCAATTGCACAAATCAAGCAAATTAGACTTTGCAAGTTGACAAGCAATAGTAACAGCTTAACAAAATGTTTGTCCAATTAACTTCATTTCACTCTTTTGCCAATCTTTCAAAGGATAAGGATAATAACAGATATAAAGCCGTCTGATTTTTTTTATATCATTGGATTTATTATAACAATGAATTCTGGCACACTTTGTTACTAGCAGCAACAACATGCATTTATCCAGCAATGCAGAGAGACGTCTCACGGAACAGAGGGTGACATTGAGCAGGAAACAAGGGGGAAGCAAAATTAAGGTAGAGCCAGAACCAAAAGCTGGAGAAAGAGGTAGCAAAGTGAGGGGGCAGTGAGAGACGTGGACCAGGTCTAGGAGCACTGAGAAGATTGGGTCAGGTCTAGGGACAGTGAAAAGATTGGGTCAGGTCTAGGGACAGTGTGAAGATTGGGTCAGGTCTAGGAGCAGTGAGAAGATTGGGTCAGGTCTAGGGACAGTGAGAAGATTGGGTCAGGTCTAGGGACAGTGAGAAGATTGGGTCAGGTCTAGGGACAGTGAGAAGATTGGGTCAGGTCTAGGGACAGTGAGAAGATTGGGTCAGGTCTAGGGACAGTGAGAAGATTGGGTCAGATCTAGGGACTGTGAGAAGATTGGGTCAGGTCTAGGGACAGTGAGAAGATTGGGTCAGGTCTAGGGACAGTGAGAAGATTGGGTCAGGTCTAGGGACAGTGAGAAGATTGGGTCAGGTCTAGGGACAGTGAGAAGATTGGGTCAGGTCTAGGGACAGTGAGAAGATTGGGTCAGGTCTAGGTGCAGTGAGAGGAGTGGGTCAGGTCTAGGGACAGTGAGAAGATTGGGTCAGGTCTAGGGATATTGAGAAGATTGGGTCAAGTCTAGGGACAGTGAGAGGAGTGGGTCAGGTCTAGGGATAGTGAAAAGATTGGGTCAGGTCTAGGGACAGTGAGAAGATTGGGTCAGGTCTAGGTGCAGTGAGAAGATTGGGTCAGGTCTAGGTGCAGTGAGAGGAGTGGGTTAAGTCTCGGGACAGTGAGAGGAGTGGGTCAGGTCTAGGGGCAGTGAGAAGATTGGGTCAGGTCTAGGGGCAGTAAGAGGAGTGGGTCAGGTGGTCTAGGGGCAGCAAGAGGTGTGGGTCAGGTGGTCTAGGGGCAGTGAGAGGAGTGGCCAGGTCTAGGTGCAGTGAGAGGAGTGGGTTAGGTGGTCTAGGGGCAGTAAGAGGAGTGGGCAAGTCTAGGTGCAGTGAGAGGTGTGGGTCAGGTGGTCTAGGGGCAGTGAGGAGTGGGCAGGTCTAGGGGCAGTGAGAGGTGTGGGCAGGTCTAGGGGCAGTGAGAGGAGTGGGATAGGTCAAGGGGCAGTGAGACGAGTGGGTCAGGTCTAGGGGCAGTGAGAGGTGTGGGCAGGTCTAAGGGCAGTGAAAGGAGTGGGTCAGGTGGTCTGGGGCAGTGAGAGGAGTGGGTCAGGTCTAGGGGCAGTGAGACGAGTGGGTCAGGTCTAGGGGCAGTGAAAGGAGTGGGTCAGGTGGTCTAGGGGCAGTGAGAGGAGTGGGTCAGGTCTAGGGGCAATGAGACGAATGGGTCAGGTCTAGGGACAGTGAGAAGATTGGGTCAGGTCTAGGGACAGTGAGAGGAGTGGGTCAGCTCTAGGGACAGTGAGAGGAGTGGGTCAGGTCTAGGGGCAGTGAGAAGATTGGGTCAGGTCTAGGGACAGTCAGAAGATTGGGTCAGGTGGTCTAGGGGCACTGAGAGGAGTGGGTCAGGTGGTCTAGGGGCAGTAAGAAGCATGGGTCAGGTCTAGGAGCAGTGTAGTAGTGAAAGGATTGGGTTGGGTCTAGGGGCAATGAGAGGAGTGGGTCAGGTCTAGGTGCAGTGAGAGGAGTGGGTCAGGTGGCCTAGGGGCAATGAGAGGAGTGGGTCAGGTCTAGGTGCAGTGAGAGGTGTGGGTCAGGTGGTCTAGGGGCAGTGAGAGGAGTGGGTCAGGTCTAGGGGCAATGAGACGAATGGGTCAGGTCTAGGGACAGTGAGAAGACTGGGTCAGGTCTAGGGACAGTGAGAAGATTGGGTCAGCTCTAGGGACAGTGAGAGGAGTGGGTCAGGTCTAGGGGCAGTGAGAAGATTGGGTCAGGTCTAGGGACAGTGAGAAGATTGGGTCAGGTGGTCTAGGGGCACTGAGAGGAGTGGGTCAGGTGGTCTATGGGCAGTGAGAGGAGTGGGTCAGGTGGTCTAGGGGCAGTAAGAAGCATGGGTCAGGTCTAGGAGCAGTGTAGTAGTGAAAGGATTGGGTTGGGTCTAGGGGCAGTGAGAGGAGTGGGTCAGGTCTAGGTGCAGTGAGAGGAGTGGGTCAGGTGGTCTAGGGGCAGTAAGAGGAGTGGGTCAGGTCTAGGTGCAGTGAGAGGAGTGGGTCAGGTGGTCTAGGGGCAGTAAGAGGAGTGGGCAAGTCTAGGTGCAGTGAGAGGTGTGGGTCAGGTGGTCTAGGGGCAGTGAGACGAGTGGGTCAGGTCTAGGGGCAGTGAGAGGTGTGGGCAGGTCTAGCGGCAGTGAAAGGAGTGGGTCAGGTGGTCTAGGGGCAGTGAGAGGAGTGGGTCAGGTCTAGGGGCAGTGAGACGAGTGGGTCAGGTCTAGGGGCAATGAGACGAGTGGGTCAGGTCTAGGGACAGTGAGAAGATTGGGTCAGGTCTAGGGACAGTGAGAAGATTGGGTCAGCTCTAGAGACAGTGAGAGGAGTGGGTCAGGTCTAGGGGCAGTGAGAAGATTGGGTCTGGTCTAGGGACAGTCAGAAGATTGGGTCAGGTGGTCTGGGGCACTGAGAGGAGTGGGTCAGGTGGTCTAGGGGCAGTGAGAGGAGTGGGTCAGGTGGTCTAGGGGCAGTAAGAAGCATGGGTCAGGTCTAGGAGCAGTGTAGTAGTGAAAGGATTGGGTTGGGTCTAGGGGCAGTGAGAGGAGTGGATCAGGTCTAGGGGCAGTGAGAGGAGTGGGTCAGGTCTAGGGGCAGTGAGAGGAGTGGGTCAGGTCTAGGGGCAGTGAGAGGTGTGGGTCAGGTGGTCTAGGGGCAGTAAGAAGCATGGGTCAAGTCTAGGAGCAGTGTAGTAGTGAAAGGATTGGGTTGGGTCTAGGGGCACTGCAGCAGGGAGAGGAGCGGGTCAGGTCTGGAGTTTTAGTGGGATGGAGAGCAGCGGTGAAAGTAGGAGAGGGATGGAATGTGCCTGAGCCATTGTGGAAATACAAGAGTATGGCGAGATGATGAAGAAAATGCTGAGGGGAGGCTTCCCATAACTGAGTCGACCTGTAGCCTATTAGAAAGAACTGAGGCAGCCCTATCTTTAATTCCAGCGTAATTTAACTTCAGTTTAACAACCTTTATAGGGCCCTTGCGATCGGAAACTCACATGTTAAGGTTACAAGTTCACCAAAACAAAAATGTGAATTGGCAACTTAGGCACAGCCCTGTTGAGTTTGCATGGCGCAGCCCCTTGGTGCTTGCGTTTTGTTTCAGATGTGTGACACTTAACTTTACCACTCCGTTAAAGTGATTCCCTTGTGGAAGAAGTAAGCTGGTTACTAGCGGGTTGAGTTTCCACAGCGGTTCTCCCAATCGTCCGTTATAGCTTCGGTAGAAGATTTGCGGAATGCTGACAGAAAATGGCCATTCGTGCCGTTTTCTCCGGGGTTTCTGTACATCTTCCACCAACGTCATGGTGGATGATCAGGAGAGTCCCCTGTGGAAATTCAACCCCAAGGTTTCACACATAACCTGGTGGGGTTCCAATGCCCTCAGGCTGGCTGAACTGGCTTTCCACACTCAAATATACAACAATTTGGTGAACAATGAGCTAGTATTGTTTCCCCACTGCCGTTTCCGGTGTTTGGCTGGCTCCTAATTATGTACAATATACCGCACAGAAACAGGCCATTCGGCCTAACTAGTCTGTGCTGGTGTTTATGCTCCACACGAGCCAATTCCAGTTCATAGTGGACTTAAAGCATTTAGTGCTACTCTGTTTTCATTGGTGTGTGAGAAAATTCTCCCCTTTCAGCCCACAAACTGAAAACATGTGTAGGAAAGTTACAGTAGGCTGATGGTCAGAGTTGATGGGCGGTAAGGCAAACAACCTTATTTTTTTACGCCCTTACCGTGCCATAATGCCAATTTCCTCAAGTGTAAATTGGCCCCACTCTGTGAACATCAAGTGAGGATCAGATCAGACTTAGCTGTGATGCTTGCCATGGTCAGATAGTCGGGCAGACCCTTTTACTGCCAAGGCTTGCACAAAAGTAATGAACAGAGTCAATTGCCTTCAGAATAGAGAAGAAGGACTGATGGAGGAAGAAATAATGTCAAGGCAGTCCATTGATTTGCAATACACTCAAAGATACATGAGTTACCCTGCTGTTATTCACTTCTTTCCTCCCAACAGCATGATCTATCTTATTAACGGACTGATGAATGAAAGGTCAGAGGACCATCATTCCCATGAGAGTGCTATGGATTGCTGCCTCCTATTGTGCTGGATATCTGAACAGTGCTATCTATCTCCTATTTCAGTAGACCTCTCAATCGATTTGAATTATTGGCGAATGACAAAATTCTTTCTTTAATTAGCACAGCTTTGAAAAGTTCCCATAACTCACTGGTTTGCAATACCAATAGAAAACCTCAGTTTTACTGATGGACCTTAGCTGCCGAATGCACCAGTTATCTGGACTGGAGACAAAGGCCTAGAAATTAATTGGCGCCGCCTCCGGTTTATGGGAGTAAAATGGGGAGCCTAAGCGTCCAATATTGTGCGCGGTGCGTGCCTGCCCGCTCATTCCGCGCTGGAAATGTGCCGCCTGCCATATTGGATTGGGCTCCCAACGGGAGGGTTGTTGGGACCCTTTTGTGAAATTGGTCTGTCCCAACACCATGCTCGTGGCGCTAACAGGCAGGAAGGACCCTTCAGCAGTGCTATTTAAAAGGCTCATCTGCCACATACAGGTTAGTTGCTGGTTTGTCCTTTTAGCCTGATAATTAACTTCTAGGCATTTTTTTGGCCAATCCCAAATGGCCAGAAGTTAACCAGCAGCCTATTTTCTGGCTTCTAGGACTGATTTTTGATTTCTGCCAAGCTGTTTTATTGCTGGTACTGGGCTGCTTTCAGCTGCCTTCAAAAGAGTTTCACTGCAGTCATGGGTGAACTGGTAGGCTGGAGTAAAAGAAAGAAAGACTTGCATTTCTATAGCGCCTTTCATGACCTCAGGACATCCCAAAGTGCTTTACAGCCAATTAAGTACTTTTGAAGTGTAGTCACTGTTGTAATGTAGGAAACGTGGCAGCCAATTTGTGCAGAGCAAGCTCCCACAAACAGCATTGTGATAATGGCCAGATAATCTATTTTTTGTGATGTTGATTGAGGAATAAATATTGGCCAGGACACCGGGGAGAACTCCCTAGCTCTTCTTCGAAATAGTGCCATGGGATCTTCCTAAGTCCACCTGAGAAGGCAGAAGTTGGTTTAACGTCTCATCCGAAAGATGGCACCTCCAACAGTGCAGCTCTCCCTCAGTACTGCACTGGAGTGTCAGCCTAGATTATTGTGCTCAAATCACTGCAGTGGGACTTGTGCCCACAAACCTCTGACTCAGAGGTGAGAGTGCTACCAACTGAGCCATGGCTGGAGGACGAGGGGGAAGCCGCAATGAAGACAGGAGAGAACAGGAGCAGCTGGGGGAAGAGGAAGGAGGAAGGCACTGCGCAGGAGGCCATAACCGCAGCGGGTCTTCAGGAAGCACTATTCCTACCTTAGCTTCACTGTTGAGCAATGTGTGAGGCGTCTGTGTTTCAAAAAGGAGGCTGTCACTGAGCTGTGTCACCCCCTGCTGCAGCCACAACTCAAGCCTTGCACCAGGGCAATGACCGCCCTGAACTTTTATATAACAGTCTCCTTCCAGGCTGCAGCAGGTGACATGAGTAACCTCTCCCAGTTTGCCATTGTATTAGAGGAGTCACCGAGACTCTCTACGCAAGGAGAGACAGCTACACCTATATCACAAAGGACAGAGTGAAGCAGGACGAGAGAGCACTAGGCT
The DNA here is from genome assembly GCA_030390025.1 of Squalus acanthias. Classification (NCBI taxonomy): domain Eukaryota; kingdom Metazoa; phylum Chordata; class Chondrichthyes; order Squaliformes; family Squalidae; genus Squalus; species Squalus acanthias. The sequence continues at coordinate 73,286,262 of CM059436.1, forward strand.
TCTCCTGCCTTGCAGGCTTCCCCGGGGCGCACAGTGCCATAGACTGCACCCACATTGTCTTGCATGCTCCCCATCACCATCCTGGCATCCCTGTCAATAGAAATGGATTCCACTCCCTCAATGTCCAGCTTGTTTGCGACCACAGGCAGCACATCATACGGGTCTAAGCCCCGGTTTCCTGGCAGCAGTCATGATTCATTCATTGTGCAGCAGTCCTCTCTGCAGCCCCTGCTGAGAACTCTGACAGCTTTCCAGAGGTGGAGTGATGTGTGGTGCAGTAACTGTAGGAGAGTGAAGGGAAGTAGGGTAGGGGAGTATTGTGAGTAATGGGGCTGCAGATGTGAAGGGAGAGCAGTTGAGGTAAGATTTAAGATTCTTACCTTGACAACTCTGGTGAGGTCATTGAACGACTTTCCGCATTGCTGCCATGTCCCAGGAGTTAAGCTCCTGGCATTGACCTCCTCAGCGATCTCTTCCCACTGGCAGTGGATGTTTTGCCTGTAGGGCATTCTGTTTCCAGGGGACAGGATCTCCCTCCTCCTGTCCATCACCTGGACCAGGGCCTCCAAAATTGCATCTGAGAACTTAGGTGTCCTCTCTGGAACTCCTGCAGCCATTCTCCCCTTACAAGCGTTCCCTGCTCCCTGCAGCCAGAGCACACCACTCCTTTAAGAGGTACTAGCTGCCTTCAAGTCAACTGCATCAGTGAAGCCCGATTTCCTGCCCTCCCAAATAGGTGTGTAGCCAATGAATAGCGTGGGTAGCAGTGGCTGCATGCCTGACTCATGGTAATGAACCTGCAACACCAATTTAACATGGTGCCTGTGGCCAAGTGATCAGACGTGTGCAGCTCGCGCGCCATCTTCTTCGTGCTCATTTTCAGGCCAAAGTTCATACCAATTTGCAAATTATTTTCATGAACAATCAACGTGCTGGAGCAAGAAAGGAGATTGAATACATTAGCCTCTCTCACCACATCACAAATCACAAATGTAATTTTTATATTTAATTGCTTTGTATGCTCTGTTTGCAAGACTAGTCTGTTTATAGTGTTTATGAGTGGACAAAGAGTTCTCTAAAACCTCAAAGTAATTGAATGGAGTGAAATTCTGTGTCACCAGGTTGTCTGGCTGCCAGCATTCACTTCACATTGGGTACTTTTTTCTCTTAGAAAAAAGATGCAGTCCTGTCCCAATGAGATTGACAGGGTGCAGGGTCCCAGTGAGATTGACAGGGTGCAGGGTCCCAGTGAGATTGACAGGGTGCAGGGTCCCAATGAGATTGACAGGGTGCAGGGTCCCAGTGAGATTGACAGGATGCAGGGTCCCAGTGAGATTGACAGAGTGCAGGGTCCCAATGAGATTGACAGGGTGCAGGGTCCCAGTGAGATTGACAGGGTGCAGGGTCCCAATGAGATTGACAGGGTGCAGGGTCCCAGTGAGATTGACAGGGTGCAGGGTCCCAGTGAGATTGACAGGGTGCAGGGTCCGAGTGAGATTGACAGGGTGCAGGGTCCCAGTGAGATTGACAGGATGCAGGGTCCCAGTGAGATTGACAGGGTGCAGGGTCCCAGTGAGATTGACAGGGTGCAGTGTCCCAGTGAGATTGACAGGGTGCAGGGTCCCAGTGAGATTGACAGGGTGCAGGGTCCCAGTGAGATTGACAGGGTGCAGGGTCCCAGTGAGATTGACAGGGTGCAGGGTCCCAGTGAGATTGACAGGGTGCAGGGTCCCAGTGAGATTGACAGGGTGCAGGGTCCCAGTGAGATTGACAGGGTGCAGGGTCCCAGTGAGATTGACAGGGTGCAGATCTGTCCCAGTGAGATTAATGGGCTGCATGTCTGTCCAGCTAACTGGACAGGCAAGAAGCTACTGCAGGGAACTGTGATCTGTAACAACCTGAAATTGAGGCCCATCAAGGCAGGGTCCAAAATGTTCGACTGTCCAAATAATTGTTGGGCACTCGTTTTTTTGGTGAAAGAGCCACCCGTCTACTTTCCCAGAGTTCAGCGCTTCAGGATCATTGCATTTTGAGCACTGAAGAATGGAACAAATGTATGATGTTTCTGATTGAAAGTTAAAACAAAATAATTGAAAAATAGGCCTGAGTTTGCTGGAAGGAGCCCTACCATGTTTATATAACAACAAACAACAACAACTTGTATTTATATAACGCCTTTAACATAGTAAAACCAAGGTGCTTCACAGGAGTGATTATCGAACAAAATTTGACACCGAGCCACATAAAGAGATATTAGGACAGAGCTTGGTCAAAGAGGTAGGTTTTAAGGAGCGTCTTAAAGGAGGAAAGAGAGTTAGAGAGGTGGAGAGGTTTAGGGAGAGAATTCCAGAGCTTAGGGCCGAGGCAGCTGAAGGCACGGCCGCCAATGGTGGAGCGATGAAAACTGGGGATGCTCCAGAGGCCAGAATTGGAGGAGTGCAGAGATCTCGGAGGGTTGTAGGGCTGGAGGAGTTTACAGAGATAGGGAGTGGGGGAGGCCATGGACGGATTTGAAAACAAAGGTGAGAATTTTAATTTCAGCTATATCTCGCATGAGCACGAGCCAAGAACTCTCATAATGGCATTGTATCACTATAGCTGGCTTCACATGCTCTGAATATATAAGACACAAGAAAATAAGATCTTTGAATTAATTTGTGCAAACTGTCTTGGCACTCGTAAACTTCTTACTCACTTTAAACATTACTTAGACATTTTTCCATAGGTTTGACCATCAGTTAGCAGATAAAAATGACTAATTTATACATTCTAATCATGTTTATCATAATTTTCATTAAAACTCAGTCGAACTTGTTAACCATGTAATGTGGTTTAAACATGAAAGGAGAATAATTTGGGATTTCCACTAAAACAAAAATATTACTCCTGCATTCCTCTTAAAGAGTTTACCTGATTATATCGCAATTGTTTTTTTATTTCCCTATTCAATCTTGCAAATGCAAATACCGAGCTAAACTAATCAATGCAAAGAGATCAATTTAAGGCATCAGGGATTTTTCTCCTCACCAGAAATCAAGCAGTAGAATGTCTTGGCAGAAGCCATGATCAGATATGAAAGAATATATAACTATATCTTTGTAATCTACACCAGCCCTACAACCCTCCGACATTCAATGGCATTACCATCGCCGAATCCCCCACCATCAACATCCTGGGGGTTACCATTGACCAGAAACTTAACTGGACCAGCCGCATAAATACTGTGGCAAGAAGAGCAGGTCAGAGGCTGGGTATTCTGCGGTGAGTGTCTCACCACCTGATTCCCCAAACCCTTTCCACCATCTACAAGGCACAAGTAAGGAGTGTGATGGAATACTCGCCACTTGCCTGGATGAGTGCAGCTCCAACAACACTCAAGAAGCTCGACACCATCCAGGACAAAGCAGCCCGCTTGATTGGCACCCCATCCACCACCTTAAACATTCACTCCCTCCAACACCGTCGTACCGTGGCTGCAGTGTGTACCATCTATAAGATGCACTGCAGCAACTCGCCAAGGCTTCTTCGGCAGCACTTCCCAATACTGCGACCTCTTCCACCTAGAAGGACAAGGGCAGCAGGCGCATAGGAACACCACCACCTCCAAGTTCCCCTCCAAGTCGCACACCATCCTGACTTAGAAGTATATCGCCGATCCTTCATCGTCACTGGGTCAAAATCCTGGAACTCCTTACCTAACAGCACTGTGGGAGTACCTTCACCACACGGACTGCAGCGGTTCAAGAAGGCGGCTCACCACCACCTTCTCAAGGGCAATTAGGGATGGTCAATAAATGCTGGCCTTGCCAGCAACGCCCAGATCCCATAAGCAAATTTAAAAAAAAAATTTCTGCGCTCCTCCAATTCTGGCCTATTGCACATCCCCGATTTTCTTCGCTCCGCCATTGGTGGCCGTGCCTTCAGCTGCCAAGGCCTTAAGCTCTGGAACTCTCTCCCTAAACCTCTCTGCCTCGCTACCTCTCTTTCCTCCTTTAAGATGCTCCTTAAAACCTACCTCTTTGACCAATCTTTTGGTCACCTATCCTTATATCTCTTATGTGGCTCGGTGTCAAATTTGTTTGATAACCACTTCTGTGAAGTGCCTTGGGACGTTTTACTACATTAAAGGCGCTATATGAATGCAAGTTGTTCTTGTATATATTGCAGAAGGTTACTGGGCATTTGGAAAAAGTTCGGGCTCTGTACTGCACCAAGAACAATAACAAATCAAGATATTAATTAATATTTAATCTACCCCGGTTAATTTCCCTTTGCTTTTTCTAAGGTTTTTTTTCCTTCACAATTGTGTTATGGTTACTTGGGTAAGGCAGACAGGGACAATGCTTTTCATTTATCTTCATTACACTCTAGATTCCTCAAGTCTTTCATTTTACAAGTGCTTATCAATTATGGTTTTATCTCACCATCATCATGCTTGTGAACTTTAATTCATTTGATTCTGATGTAAATAGGATGACTGGTATCCTGAGGTTTGGAAGTTTTACAGTTTTATTCTTCTGCCACTTGCCACCATATTCCTTCTCTTGGAAAATTCAACAAGATCCAAATCACTTACATAAATAATTAGCAAAGTCATTTTAAGTCACAGGAGCAAATTCAGCACATCCTGTCCTCCAATTGTAAGTAATATTCTTTTAACTACTTGCTGAAATTAGATAGATGTCTGAAACTCCACAGCTCAGGATATGAACTGCCAACTGCAAACAATGATAGAACAGTGAATTAAAATTCAATAGGGGCTGTCTTCCAGGTGTCAGTATATGTTTCACTCAATTTCCACCCGGCAAAAAATTCAATTCTGGGCCAAAGCCAGGTCTGTGGTTGATTTTCCATCTGACCGAGTCTTCCCTTCTCTGGGTGAAAAATGTTTTCCGTGCAGTCAAAAATCATTAAATCATCTAAACATTGGGAGCTGATCCAATCAACGTATAAGCAATCATTTGCCAACCATGTCAATGACTCTGTATGGTAAGTATTCCTTTTTGTTCCTGGCAAATAAATACTATCTGATTTTGTAAGATGTTTGATAAGAACTTCTGGAGCCATTGAGGACATTTTGGGTTTTCATTGTGTGTGACTCAGTGCCATTTTTCTCGCTGTTTATCGTCACTGTGGGTTGGGTGATTTACTTCCAAAATTAGAAGAGTATAATTCAATTGTTTTATGCCATTTTAGATGACATATTGGAAAATACTGGTGTATGTTTCCCAAAAAAAAGGTCTTAAGTTTGCATAAATTGTGTTTTCATAGAATTACATAGAATATACAGCACAGAAATGATGGGAATGGTAGCATAGTGATTATGTTACTGGACTAGTAATCCAGAGGCCTGGACTAATAATCCAGAGACGTGAGTTTAAATCCCACCACGGCAGCTGGGGAATTTAAATTCAGCTAATTAAATAAAACTGGAATAAAAAGCTAGTATCAGTAATGGTGACCATGAAACTATTGGATTGTCGTAAAAACCCAACTGGTTCACTAATGTCCTTTAGGGAAGGAAATCTGCCGTCCTTACCTGGTCTGGCCTATATGTGACTCCAGACCCACAGCAATGTGGTTGACTCTTAACTGCCCTCTGAAATGGCCTAGCAAGTCACTCAGTTGTAACTAACCGCTACGAAGCAAAGTAACAAGAATGAAACCGGACGGACCACCCGGCATCGACCTCGGAACCGGCTATAGACACGGCAACAGCACACCCAGCCCAGTCGACCCTGCAAAGTCCTCCTCACCAACATCTGGGAACTTGTGCCAAAATTGGGTTGCTGTCCCACAGACTAGTCAAGCAACAGCCTGACATAGTCATACTCACAGAATCATACCTTTCAGCCAATGTCCCAAACTCCTCCATCACCATCCCTGGGTATGTCCTGTCCCACCAGCAGGACAGACCCACCAGGGGTGGTGGCACAGTGGTATACAGTCGGGAGGGAGTGGCCCTGGGAGTCCTCAACCTTGATTCCGGACTCCATGAAGTCTCATGGCTTCAGGTCAAGCATGGGCAAGGAAACCTCCTGCTGATTACCACCTACCGCCCTCCCTCAGCTGATGAATCAGTGCTCATAGAGTCATAGGGGTAAAAATTGGGAAACGCCCCGCGTCCCTCTTGGGGTGCTGCGAGCCAATATCGCGGTGCTATGTGCCGCGGTACTGCAGGCCTTCCTCCCCTTATTAAAGGGGAGGGGCCTGGTGAAGCGCGTCCCGGTGCCCAGCTGGGCCACCAGGGATCGGGAGTGCCGGCAAATGAGCCCGGCACTCAAGAGGAGTGCTGGGCTCACGGAGAGCAACCGGCACTTCGCGGGGGGGGGGGGGGGGTTTCACGGGGGCCGGGGACAGCAAAGGGGGCAGGTGCTGGCAGGCAGCCAGCAACAAAAATGGCCGCCCGCCACCTTCCCTTTAACTAGCGCTGCCCCGGCCGCAGGTAGGACCCCCTGACCCCGGCGGGCGTAGCGTATGGTGGTAAGTCGGGGGGGCGCCACCCAATATTACAGCCAGGGCGCGAGCGGGGCACGAGCGGGGTGCGAGCGGGGCACTGCGTACGCTGATGACGTCATAAGAACATAAGAACATAAGAAATAGGAGCAGGAGTAGGCCAATCGGCCCCTCGAGCCTGCTCCGCCATTCAATAAGATCATGGCTGATCTGATCCTAACCGCCAATCTACTATCTATCACAGAACCATCTCCTGCATCTAACAGAATTGCACACACGAAATAGGAGCAGAATCAGGCTACACGGTCCCTGGGCCCGCTCCACTACCCACAGGGCCATGACCGATCCGAACCTAGACTCATGTCCAAATTCCTGCCCGCTCCCCGTAACCCTTAATGCCCTTTACTTCTAGGAAACTGTCTATTTCTGTTTTAAATTTAATTAATGTTGTAGCTTCTACAGCTTTTTGTGGCAGCATATTCCATGGACCTACCACCCTCTGAGTGAAGTAGTTCCTCCTCATCTCAGTTTTGAAAGAGCAGCCCCTTATTCTAAGACTATGTCCCCTAGTTCTCGTCTCACCCGTCATCGGGAACATCCTCCCCGCATCCACCCGATCCAACCCCTTCACAATCTTATATGTTTCAATAAGATCGCCTCTCATTCTTCTGAACTCCAATGAGTAGAGTCCCAATCTACCCAACCTCTCCTCATATGACCACCCCCTCATCCCCGGGATTAACCGAGTGAACCTTTTTTGCACTGCCTCGAGAGCAAGGATGTCTTTCCTTAAGTAAGGACACCAAAACTGTATGCAGTATTCCAGGTGCGGTCTCACCAATACCTTGTACAACTGAAGCAATACCTCCCTATTTTTATATTCTATCCCCCTAGCAATGAAAGCCAACATTCCATTTGCCTTCTTAATCACTTGCTGCACCTGCATACTAACCTTTTGAGTTTCGTGCACCAGGACCCCCAGATCCCTTTGCACTTCAGTACTCTCCAGTTTCTTGCCATTAAGATAATAAATTGCTCTAGGATTTTTCCTGCCAAAGTGCATCACCTCACACTTTCCAGTGTTGTATTCCATCTGCCAAATCTCTGCCCACTTACTTAGCCTGTCTATGTCCCCTTGCAGGTTTTTTATGTCCTCCTCACTCACTACTTTCCCTCCCATCTTTGTATCATCTGCAAATTTTGATATGTTACACTTGGTCCCTTCCTCCAAATCGTTAATATAGATTGTGAAGAGTTGGGGACCCAGCACTGACCCCTGTGGAACACCACTAGTTACTGATTGCCAGTCTGAGAATGAACCATTTATCCCAACTCTTTGCTTTCTGTTAGATAGCCAATCCTCTATCCATGCCAGAATATTACCCCCAATCCCGTGATTTTTTACCTTAAGCAATAATCTTTTGTGTGGCACCTTGTCAAATGCCTTTTGGAAGTCTAAATACACTACGTCCACTGGTTCCCCTTTATCCACTCTATATGTTACTTCCTCAAAGAACTCCAGCAAATTTGTCAAACATGACTTCCCCTTCGTAAAACCATGCTGACTTTGTCCTATTAAATTATGATTATCCAAATGTCCTGTTACTGTTTCCTTAATAATGGACTCCAAAATTTTACCTACCACAGATGTTAGGCTAACCGGTCTATAGTTACCAGCCTTCTGTCTACTGCCCTTTTTAAATAAGGGTGTTACATTAGCAGTTTTCCAGTCTGCCGGGACCTTAGCGGAATCCAGGGAGTTTTGAAAAATTATTACCAATGCATCTACAATCCCTACCGCCACTTCCTTCAAGACTCTAGGATGTAAGCCATCAGGTCCAGGTGATTTATCCGCCTTGAGTCCCATTATTTTACCGAGTACCACTTCCTTAGTGATTTTGATCGTGTTTAGCTCCTCTCCCCCTATAGCCCCCTGTTTGTCCAGTGTTGGGATATTCTTAGTGTCCTCTACTGTAAAGACTGATACAAAATATTCATTCAGTGTTTTTGCCATCTCCATATTTCCCACCATTAATTTCCCGGTCTCATCCTCTAAGGGACCAACATTTACTTTAGCCACCCTTTTTCTTTTTATATAACTATAAAAACTCTTACTATCTGTTTTTATATTTTTTGCTAATTTACTTTCATAATCTATCTTCCCTTTCTTAATCAATCTTTTTGTTATTTTTTGCTGCCTTTTAAAGTTTTCCCAATCCTCTGTCCTCCCACTAGATTTCGCTACCTTATATGCCCTGGTCATCACTGGTGGTGCAGCGCCGCACGGCGTTAACGGTTAGCACTGCCGCTAACCTCCCGCTGAATTTCGCGGGCGGCGTTAGTGGTGCCACGTCAGGTGCTACTTGATTTGCACCCTGTTAGCGCCCTCTTAGGAGGATCAAATCAAACGAATTTAGCCCCCCTGAAGTCATAGAGTCATAACAGCACAGAAGGAGGCCATTCGGCCCATTGAGTCTGTGCCAGCTCTCTGTAGAGCAATCCGGTCAGTCCCAGTCCCCTGCTCTATCCCCATAGCCCTGCAAGTTTATTTCTCTGAAGTGCCTATCCAGTCTCCTCTTGAAAACATTGAGTGCCTCCGCTTCCACCACTTCCGTTGGCAGCGAATTCCAGGTCATCACCACTCGCTGCGTAGAAAATTTTTCCCTCACATCTGTAGGATCGATTCCTCCCCCCCAACGGTAAAAATATTCGACTATGAAATGTAAAAACCCAGAACTGCAGAGCCCGCAAAAAGGGCTCGGCAATAAAGGGTTAATTCAAACATTGCAAGCCGAAACTACGACTGGATCACAGACAATCTAAAATCTGAACAAGAACATCTGCATATTCACGTACCTTAAGTGGCTACATTGTTCACATTAGACCATGGCCCCCGAATAAGCAGTTTCAGTGCAGGCCTAGACAATGGACTTGAACATTTTGAATACGAATGTTAACAGAAACCAAAAACTTCGCATATGCAGTCACTTTGGGAAGGTTGCATTGTCAGAATGGTATCTCTAATCAATGGACAATACCAGGGACAATTCACACATTTTGAAATGAATTGTATGTTCGGGAGGGGGCCAGGAAATGTGTGTCAAGATACTGCAAATTGGTTTTGGTTTAAAAGTAAGAGCACTTCGAAGACAGTGGTGTGGGAAGCCGACGGCAGAACAGCGAACAGAAAGATTCGGGCCTACAATCAACTCCAAGAGACAGCCGATCTGGAGTGGTGATTGTATGTTTCAGTCAAATCATAGAGGGGCTTTTATGATTGAGTCTGAGTAAGTTTGTGAGTTTCAGTCAGATCACAATAAGGGCTTTGTGATTGAGTCTGGGTAACTTTATATGTAACAGTCAAATCACGGACAGGTTTAACTGTGTTATATTATGTCAATGCAAATTACCCTTGCGTAGGGGTTTGTATTTTGGGGTTGTTAGCCTGATATAAATCGTAGGGATTTATACTGGGGAAGTAATTGTGTGTGTGTGTTCAATAAACAAATGAATCAAAGGTTGAGCCAAAACCCTGTGCCGTGTGTATTTTGTTCTTATAAATCCTGACGTCCAAGAATTGTGTGTAATGGGGAACCAGTATCGGAGAAAACCCCTTACAGAATCTGGGTGACCGCGGCAAGATGTCAAGGTTTAGAAAAAAATTATGGACAGAGTTAAGTGCAAGAAACCCGTGATGGAGGATAGGATATCCTAGTATGTGTTTGGGAAAGTATACATTTCCGAGCACTGGGTGCGGGAAATGTTACACCCTGACAATCTGTATGAGAAAGCAGTAGCATGAACGTGTAGTAGTATACATAAGAAATCGAAGGAAAAGGCGATTTGGCTTATATGTATGCAGAAACAAATTCAGATGCTCACGGAGAAAGTTGAGCATTTGGGAAAAGAGAAACAGGAATCAGAAAGTAGGGCAGGAGAGAGAGAGGCCATAGTGAACCGGCTGACAGAAGATTTGAGCTTTGAAAGGCAGAAGAGAAAAGCACAGGAAGAAACAGCTAGAAACACGTTAGAGTACCTGCAATGTCAGGTCACCGAAAGTAGAAGGCAGTGTCAGGCTCAACGTGAGGAACGTAATAGGAACTCAGAGAGCTGACAAGGCTGAGGAGCAGTTTAAAGATATAAAGGTGGCATACAGGGTAGCCAAAAACCAGGTACATGAAGAGGTTGATCACGGGCCCTGTAATGAAAAAATCTGTAAGTTGACTCTAGCATTGTCCAGGGCCAGGGGTATGGTTTGTCTCATGGCACCAGGGGAAGTTGGGGTAGACTGGGATGAGGAGGAAAAGGAGCCCGATGATGGGATCCAGTATAGAGAGGTTCGACTGGCTCCCGAAGCACAGGGACCACCAGGACCGATGTGTCCCCTGCGACAGCAAAAGTTCAGTCCACCCCCACAAGGCGGCGGTCAGGGGCCATTGCAGAGTGATTCTGTGCTTCCCTATACGTCCCTTCAGTTGCAGGAAATGCTGGCCAGTGTGCCGAAACTGAAGCACGGAGGGAATGCCTCTGTTCATTTTGCCAATGTAGAGCAGTTAGGAGGGATCAATAATTGTGACGATGACGAACGGAAAAAGCTGATACTGTTCTCTCTAGATGGGAAGCTGTACCAGGGTTTGTCGACAGTCGCTAAGTCAGGAGGGGGGTAAGGTGGACAGATCCCAGGCGTGCTTTAACTGTGGGAGAATGGGACACTGGAACAGGGAGTGTAAGTTCCCAAAAAGGGAAAAACCAGGATATGGGGGTCCCTCAGGGTCAAAACGGTGGGTAGTAGAGGCGGGGAAGGAGAGGGTAGAAGACCCGGTGGAACTTCTAGTGACCGCGTTACGGCAGGTTATGGGCAAAGACCAGGGAAAGCTGGACGCTGCCGTATGCAGTGAAAAGCCCAGCGCGCCCCCACTTCTCCCATGACTAGGATGCACCCAGTCCGAGTACCTGTGCCCGCTCACCTACGATGAGTGGGGCAGACCTTGTGTAGAGATCAGGGTAGAGGCCGTTTGGGGAAAGTAGCTAGTGGACACCGGAGTTTCCAGTACGGTGGTTCACTCACCAAACCCGATCACTTCTCTATGGTCGAGCAGGGTCCCATTTAAGTTAGTGGGTTTCACAGGGAACAAGCAGGCTGGGGCAGTATCGAAACCTTTGTCTATAGGGTTAGGACCCCTTGTCACGAAGTGGGAATGCATACTGATGCAATGGGATCAGCCCAGCGCGGGGGTCCTCAGAGTCGATTTTATGCTGGCCCACTATGTGATCGTGGATATGAGAAACCACTGTCTATGGGGGGCGGTTGGTAGCATCTGTACTATGAAACTGAAGGGAAGCTATGATTTGGAACAATTGGTCCATAGCACCCCGGAAAGCTATCGGAGGTATGTGGAAAATAATCTCGCAGTGTTCGCCACTCACCGACATGACTGTGGTAGGGTAACGGGGGTAGAGGTGGAGGTACACGGGGACCCAATGTCGCGACCTCAGAAACAGTATAGTTTTCCCCGGGAGGCAGAGAAGGACATGGAAACTGCACTGAGCTCCCTCGTGGAACAAGGGGTACTGAGGCCGATAGCGACCCATGTAAATTCACCCCTGTGGCCAGTTAAGAATCCCAATCAGTCATGGAGAGCCACGGTAGACTAATGGGTTCTCAATAAAGGCATTCCAGCATGCGCGCCCACGGTAGCAACAGTAGCCGATCTAATAGGTAATATCCCTGCGGAGGCAACGACGTTCACTGTATTGGACATAGCTAACGGGTTCTGGGTCTATCCCAGTAAGACGGGAGGATCTGTATAAATTTGCCTTTACATTCAAAGGGCAACAGTATACATGGACGTGCCTCCCGCAAGGGTTTCATAACAGTCCCTCGATTTTCCATCAGTGTATGGCTAATGCATTAAAGAATTTCAGTCAGCCTAGCCAGTTGACCCAGTACGTGGATGACCTATTATTATTCTCAGAAAGTGTAGAGGACCATGGGCCACCACTGGACGAGCTACTAAAGCTGTTGGGGGAGGCAGGGTTTAAGGCAAACCCCAAGAACAGGACAGGAGGAGGTGAAATTCTTAGGATTGACGATTAGGGCAGGGGAAAGGGCTATAGATGAGGTGAAGAGGAGAGCAGTACAGGAACTACCTGCTCCCAAGAGTGTAACTGGAGTGAGATCTTTTCTTGGTATGACACGGTATTGCAGGGATTTTATTGAAGGCTATGCAGCCACAGCAGCCCCTTTGCTTAGACTCCTTAGGAAAGGAGTAGGATGGGAATGGGATGAGAGTTGTAAGGAGGCATTTACTCGCCTAAAGGAAAATTTACAAACTGCACCCGCACTAGGAGCAATAAACGGGAGCGAAGATTTTTATCTGGAGGCAGCAGCTACTGGGGATAGTTTGAGTGCAGTGTTGCTCCAAGAACGGCATGACAAGTTGAGGCCAGTAGCTTATGCCTCCTGAGTCCTGACATGTGTAGAGAGGGGTTACTCGAACTGTGAAAGACACCTTTTGGCGAGCTATCAGGCCGTCCAACATTTCCAATTATTTACGGGGTCATCTTTAATAACCTTACTGACATGTCATACCCTGACACAGATGCAATTGGATGGGAGGATAAAAGATGGGACAGTGAGTAGCAGTCGTATTGCCCGCTGGACATTGCTACTCTCCCAGATGAACCTGAGGGTGGAAAGATTGGCAGAACCTAAGCTGGCCTTGAACATGATTTATCCAGGGATGAATCACGTGTGCACGGTAGAAGGGGTATGGGATGTTGACGTGGGATTCCGGGCTGGGCAACATCCGGCAGGGAGAGATATATATGTGGTTGGGTCCAGCTCGGTGACAAATGGAGAGCATAGGACAGGATGTGGAATTTATGACCCAGGGGCTGGAATAGAGAAAGGCTTCAAACTCCCCAGCACACTGAGCACACAGCAGGCCGAGCTGCCGGCTGTAGCAAATGTGGTCACGCATCCCGAGGAATTCCCAACCCCCTACACAATATGCTCAGACTCGATGTTCACGTGCAATTCTCGCATTGAATATCTGGCAATATGGGCTAGACGAGGATTCAAGTCTGCCGACGGGAAACCGTTAGTAATCGCCCCACTGCTGAATATAATCCTGGGCGTTACGGGCAATAAAGGGGAGTATTACATTCAAAAAGTAAAGGCGCACTCTAAAACCGAGCCGAAATGGAAAGGTAACCAGAAGGCCAACAAGTTGGCAACAAAGGGGGCCAGGGAGGGAGTACTTTGGGACCCGTACCGATCTGGACAGATCGCGGCCATAAGGGATATGGAGGGCCCACAGGAAGTGAAGTTGCCCCTAGACCTGACCCAGGTTCAAGCACAAGATACGGTTTTAAAAACCGTGATTAAGAAAAGGGTAGATGGGGAACCAATTGAGGGTCCTTTTGGAGCAGCAGATATAGTGGTCAAGGAGGGGATGCTGTTTAAAGGGGAAAGGTGGATCGTGCCCACACAGTACCGGGAGGAATTTATGCAGCTAGCTCATGGGGGTCCGGGAGCTGGACATCCAGGGCCGGAACCTACCTGGAAGAAAGTGGAGGAGGTGGGTTGGTGGCCTCATCTCAGGGAAGAGGTGAAGGAATATTGCAGGGAGTGCCTAGTGTGCGCTGCGAATAATCCAGACCCCCACCGTAGAAAGGCACCGTTGGGAGAAGTTAGGAGGGTAGAGGGACCATGGCGTTTTATACAAATAGACATCATTGGGCCCCTGCCCACCACCAAAGCAGGCAACAAATATTGTCTGGTGTTGGTGGACGTTTTCTCTAAGTGGGTTGAGGCCTTCCCTTGTCGAACAGCCACAGCGTTAAACACAGCTAAGATCCTAGTAAGGGATGTGTTCTCCCGATGGGGATTACCCCAGGTAGTGGAATCAGATCAGGGAAGCCATTTCACAGGACAAGTCATGCAGACCACCCTGAAACTTTTAGGGATACAGGGAAATGGCATGTGGCCCACAACCCCCAATCCATCGGGAATAGTGGAAAGGATGAACCGGACCTTAAAGGAAAGGCTTAGGAAGGAGATGGGGGAGTACCCAAAGAAATTGGCCGAGGTCCTGCCTCTAGTTCTGATGAATATCAGGGCCAGCCTCTCCAAAAGCACAGGACACTCTCCGTATGAGCTGATGACCGGTAGGGCGATGAGGACCCCGACTCATGTGTTGGTGCCGGCCCTGACCGAAGCTCAAACGAGGGAGGTCAACCGGGACAGGTTCGTAAAAGACCTGTATGAGACCTTGAGGAAAGTGCAATGGGAAGCTGCAAATAACATGGGAAGCCAGCACCAGAAGAATAGAATGCTGTTAGAGCCACAGAAAGTACAGGAGTGGAAGGTAGGGGACCAGGTCATGGTGAGAAATTATGCCCGAGTAGGGGCTTTCAAGCCACTGTACATGGGGCCGTACAGTACAGTGGACAAGGCAAGCCCTATGGTTTACGCAGCGTGGCTGCCAAAACGGACAAAGTGGTTCCACATTAATCAATGTAAACTCTATGACCCCGGGAAGAGGGGAATAAAACGAACCAGAGCCCAGGGAACGATCATGAGTTTGACCAATGTAAGTTTTTCTCGCATGTTGTGGGACGATGAATAAAACCCAGAGAGCGGAGTGGTGAGAAGGAGTAGTCGAACACCCCGATTTAGGGTGCCTTGGACGCCTCCTCGCACACCGACCCCGAGCCGCAAGTGGTCCCAACCGGACAGTAAGGAGAAAGGGACACGGTGATTGCAGCAATCACAGCAGGTATAATATGTATATAACCTAAGTTTGACCTGTGGAGGAAGACCTCTCACAGAGCGTTGCTATTTTACTTTTCTTTTATTTGCAGAGGCGAGTCGAACGGAGGACGCAGGATGGAATGCACTCTGTGGCTGGGCCTGTTGGTAATCCTGATCAGATCAGGACAGATGGAGTGAGGCGACATCGAGATGTCCTTTACTTACGGGTGTATGGGAGGAGCTGGGCCCACCGTAACACAGGGAGGTAGAGCACGGGGCACTGACGGGATAGCTACATACTTCCATGAGGGAAAATGGTCGGGTTGGTTGGGGTCAAATTCCACTAAATATTCCAATTACACTGGTTACAAATTCGGTGAAGCAGTAATGCCATGCCCCAAATTACATATCACCACCAAAAAGGTACTGGTGAACGAGGGAAGGCAAGTGTGCCTAGAATGCTGGGGAAGTATCTCCGTGGGATGGTGGTGGTGGCTACGGAAAACAGACAAGGCAAAGGGTAATGAATCCACGGATTGGGAAAGATTGGGGAATGACTCGTACAGATCGATTGTGGGGACAAAGGGGGGGGGTGAAATTATGTTGGGACAAGTGGTGGAAGGGGGAACAAGGGGTTTATGTGTGTGTGGGAGGATCGGAACGTAAATGCCAGAATGGGGTGTCCATCACTTTTAAACGGCAATGGCAAGATTCCAGGTCTGGAATAGGCTGGACTCAGAGTTTCGATTCGTGTATGGTCCCAGAACCTCCAAACGCAGTCAATGCTACCGAACTAGTAGCGCACGATAAGAAACCCCTACCATCAGCCCCAAAGACACGGGATAAAGAGGTTAAGTGCCCCATAATGACACCCGGACCTAGGAATGTGTTAGTACTGATTCCAACAGGGAAGGTGTTGTACCATGACGTGCATTACGAGGTAGCATCTGTTATCCTTAATTTGACAAAAGTATGGCTACCCCGGTCGTGCCCAGCTGAAACGGAAAAATTGTACGAGAAATTATTTAAATTTTTTTTCCCGGTAATTCTACGAGTTGAACTATGGAGAAGAAAGTTGGAAGGATTTGTATAAACGAGCTGACAACCGTCACACCGGTTTGGGGAGACGGAAGAGGGGATTGATCAATGACGCGGCCACAATGTTTAATACGGGGACGTCACTGGTCAATAGTATAGATGATGCCCAGCTGCAAACGCAGGTCAATACCATACAGGGTCAGCTAAAGAGGATACTGGGGGAGGGTAATGAGATTGAGGGACAGGAATTACGAGAAGATTATATATCACATTTTGGGTATGATATCCCGCCATTACCTGAGCATTTGACAAAACTGGTAAAGGATGTGGAGCTTTCACAGAAACATTACTACACTCTCCAGCAGGAAAAGAGAGAAACGTGAAAGGAGATCAGGGAAATGACCACCCCACCTTGGTGGGACATTGGGTTTAATATTGAAATTCCTCCCTGGATCCGAATTGCCTCACATGTATTGATAATTGTGCAATTAGTTATGGTGTTGTATCTGTTCAGGTTATCGTGTAAAACAAAACAAAGGGTAAAAAGGGAAAAACAGGAAAGACTGTATAAAGGAGAATTGGGATTATAGAATCAAATGTATAGACTGTGTAAAAAAATGTGAGAATTGGCTGGGACCGACAATGCACCCTCCACGGCAGAAGAATGGACGGAAGTAATATCTCTAATGTAAGAGATATTAAAGGGGGGAGATGTAGGATCGATTCCTCCCCCCCCCAATGGTAAAAATATTCGACTATGAAACATAAAATCCAGAACTGCAGAGCCCGCAAAAAGGGCTCGGCTATAAAGGGTTAATTCAAACATTGCAAGCCGAAACTACGACTGGATCACAGACAATCTAAAATCTGAACAAGAACATTTGCATATTCATGTACCTTAAGGGGCTACATTGTTCACCTTAGACCATGGCCCCCGAATAACCAGTTTCAGTGCAGGCCTAGACAATGGGCTGGGCCTTGAACCTTGGAATACGAATGTTAACAGAAACCAACAACTTCGCATATGCAGTCACTTTGGGAAGGTTGCATTGTCAGAATGGTATCTCTAATCAATGGACAATACCAGGGACAATTCACACATTTTGAAATGAATTGTATATTCGGGAGGGGGCCAGGAAATGTGTGTCAAGATACTGCAAATTGGTTTTGGTTTAAAAGTAAGAGCACTTCGAAGACAGTGGTGTGGGAAGCCGACGGCAGAATAGCGAACAGAAAGATTCGGGCCTACAATCAACTCCAAGAGACAGCCGATCGGGAGTGGTGATTGTATGTTTCAGTCAAACCATAGAGGGGGCTTTTATGATTGAGTCTGAGTAAGTTTGTGAGTTTCAGTCAGATCACAATAAGGGCTTTGTGATTGAGTCTGGGTAACTTTATATGTAACAGTCAAATTGCGGACGGGTTTAACTGTGTCATATTATGTTGATGCAAATGACCCTTGCGTAGGGGTTTGTATTTTGGGGTTGTTAGCCTGATATAAATCGTAGGGATTTATACTGGGGAAGTAATTGTGTGTGTGTGTTCAACAAACAAATGAATCAAAGGTTGAGCCAAAACCCTGTGCCATGTGTATTTTGTTCTTATAAATCCTGACGTTCAAGAACTGCGTGTAACAGGGGACCATAGAAGATAGGAGCAGGAGTAGGCCATTCGGCCCCTCGAGCCTGCTCCGCCATTCGATGAGATCATGGCTGATCATCCAAACTCAGTACCCTGTACCTGCCTTCTCCCCATATCCCTTGATACCTTTAGCTTTAAGAAATATATCTAACTCATTCTTGAATATATTTAATGACTTGGCCTCAACTACCTTCTGTGGTAGAGAATTCCACAGGTTCACCACTCTCTGGGTGAAGAAATTCGTCCTCATTTCTGTCCTAAATGGCTTACCCCTTACCCTTAGATTATGACCCCTGGTTCTGGACTCTCCGACCATCGGGAACATTCTTCCTGCATCTAGTTTGTCCAGACCTGTCAGAATTTTATATGTTTCGATGAGATCCCCTCTCATTCTTCTATACTCCAGCGAGTATAAGCCCAATCGACCCAATCTCTCCTCATATGTCATTCCTGCCATCCCAGGTATCAGCCTTGTGAATCTTCGCTGAACTCCTTCCATGGCAAGAATATCCTTCCTCAGATAAGGCGACCAAAACTGCACACAGTACTCAAGGTGTGGTCTCACCAAGGCCCTGTACAACTGCAGCAGGACATCCCTGTTCCTATACTCAAACTCTTTTGCTATGAAGGCCAACATACCATTTGCCTTCTTCACCACCTGCTGCACCTGCATGCTTACCTTCAGCGACTGGTGCACAAGGACACCCAGGTCTCATTGCACTTCCCCTTCTCCCAATCTATTGCCATTCAGATAATAGTCTGCCTTTCTGTTTTTGGCACCAAAGTGGATAACCTCGCATTTATCCACGTTATATTGCATCTGCCACGCTTCTGCCCACTCACCCAACCTGTCCAAATCATCCTGGAGTTTCTCGGTATCCTCCTCGCAGCACACACTCCCACCCAGCTTTGTGTCATCTGCAAACTTGGAGATATTATATCTAGTTCCCTTATCTAAATCATTAATGTATATTGTGAATAGCTGGGGTCCAAGGACCGATCCCTGCGGTACCCCACTAGTCACTGCTTGCCACTCGGAAAAAGACCCATTAATTCCTACTCTCTGCTTTCTGTCCGCCAACCAGTTCTCTATCCAAGTCAATACCTTGCCCCCAATCCCATGTGCCTTAACTTTACATGCTAATCTCTTATGCGGGAGCTTTTCGAAAGCCTTTTGAAAGTCCAAATACACCACATCTACTGGTTCTCCCTTATCTATTTTCCCAGTTACATCCTCAAAAAATTCCAGTAGATTAGTCAAGCACGATTTACCTTTTGTAAATCCGTGTTGACTTTGTCTGATCCTGTCACTGTTTTTCAAGTGCTCAGCTATTACATCCTTTATAATGGACTCTAGCATTTTCCCCACTACCAATGTCAGGCTTACCGGTCTGTAATTCCCCGCTTTCTCTCTACCACCGTTTTTGAATAGTGGGGTAACATTAGCTACCCTCCAATCTATGGGTACAGTTCCAGATTCCATCGAATGTTGGAAGATGATCAGCAATGCATCTACTATTTCTAGGGCCACTTCCTTATGTGGGGTTACGGGGGTAGGGTGGGATATGTGTACTGTGGGGGTTAAAGCAGGGACAGGGTACTGGATTTGGATGATCAGCCATGATCGTATTGAATGGCGGAGCAGGCTCGACGGGCCGAATGGCCTACTCCTGCTCCTAGATTCTATGTTTCTATGTACCCTAGGATGTAGATTATCAGGCCCTGGGGATTTATCGGCCTTCAATCCCGTCAATTTCCCTAACACCATTTCCCTGCAAATACTGATTTCTTTCAGTTCCTCCCTTTCATCAGACCGTATGTTCTCCAACATCTCTGGGAGGTTATTTGTGTCCTCCTTTGTGAAGACAGAACCAAAATATGCATTTAATTGGTCTGCCATTTTTTGTTCCCCATTATAACTTCCCCCGCTTCTGACTGCAAGGGACCTACACTTGATTTCACTAATCTTTTTCTCTTCACATATCTATAAAAGCTCTTAAAGTCAGTTTTTATGTTTCCAGCAAGCTTACTTTCATATTCTATTTTCCCCTTCTTAATTAATCCCTTTGTCCTCCTTTATTGAATCCTAAACTGCTCCCAATCCTCAGGGTTACCGCTTTTTCTGGCCAATTTATATGCCCTCTCCTTGGATCTTATGCTATCCCTAATTTCCCTTGTTAGCCACGGTTGAGTCACCCTTTTTGTTTTATTCTTATGCCACACTGGGATGAACAAATTCTGTAGTTCATCCATGCAGTCTTTGAATGTTTGCCATTGCCTATCCACCGTCAACCCTTTGAGTGACATTCCCCAATCAATCCTACCCAATTCGTGCCTCATACCATCGTAGTTTCCTTTATTTACATTCAGGACCCTAGTCTCTGATTCAATTACTTCACTCTCCATCCTAATGAAGAATTCTATCATATTATGATCACTCTGACCCAAGGGGCCTCGTACAACAAGATTGCTAATTAATTCTTTCTCGTTACATAATACCCAGTCTAAGATGGCCTGATCTCTGGTTGGTTCCTCGACATATTGTTCCAGAAAACCATCCCGTAAACATTCTAGGAATTCCTCCTCCACAGTATTTTTACTAATTTGGTTAGCCCAATCTATATGTAAACTAAAGTCACCCATGATGACTGCTGTGCCCTTACTGCATGCTTCTCTAATTTCCCTTTTAATGCCGTCCCCAACCTCCATATTACTGTTTGGAGGTCTATATACCACTCCCACTAACGTTTTCTGCCCCTTGTTATTTCTCAGTTCTACCCATACAGATTCCGCATCATCAGAGCTAATATCCTTCCTTTCAATTGTGTTAATCCCCTCTTTAACCAGCAATGCTACCCCACCTCCCTTTCTTTTTTGCCTATCTTTCCTAAATATTGAATACCCCTGGATGTTGAGTTCCCAGCCTGGGCCACCCTGGAGCCATGTTTCTGTAATCCCAATCAAATCGTATTCATTTACCTCTATTTGCACAGCTAATTCATCCACCTTGTTCCGAATGCTCCTTGCATTAAGATACAAAGCCTTCAGGCTTGTTTTTTTAATGCTCTCAGACCTATATGAATTATTATTTACTGTGACCATGTTTGATTTAAACCGTTGAGTTCTTTGCCTTCTACTTTTGTTTTTCTCCTTCCTGTCTTTTGCTTTTATCCTTGTTTCCCTTTCCTCTGTCTCCCTGCTCAGGTTACCAACCCCCTGTAACTTTAGTTTAAACCCTCCCCAACAGCACTAGCAAACACTCCCCCTAGGACATCAGTCCCGGCCCTGCCCAGGTGCAGTATCGGAGAAAACCCCTTACACATCCCCCCGTATCTCTTGCCCAAAACCTTAAATCTGTGTCCCCTAGTCCTTGTACCATCAACTAGTGGGAACAGCCTTTCCCCGTCTAGCCTATCCAAATCCGTCATAATCTTGTACACCTCTATCAAATCACCCCTCAACCTCCTTTGCTCTAATGATAACAAATCCAGCTTCTCCAACCTGTCCTTGTAGCTAAGAACCCCCATCCCTGGAACCATTCTGGTAAATCTCCTCTGCACCCTCTCAAGGGCCTTCACATCCTTCCTAAAGTGTGGTGACCAGAACTGGATGCAATACACCATTTGTGGCCTAACCAGCACTTTATAAAGGTTCAGCATAACTTCTCTACTTTTGTACTCAATACCTCTATTTTTGAAGCCCAAGATCCCATGTGCTTTGTTAACCACTCTCTCAATATGTCCTGCCACCTTCAGGGACCTATGCACATTAACTCCCAGGTCCCTCTGTCCCTGCACACTCTTTAAAACTGTGCCATTAAGTGTATATTGCCTCTCCCTGTTCCTTCTGCCAAAATGCATCACCTCACACTTCTCTGTATTAAATTCTATCTGCCACTTGTCTGCCCATTCTGCTAGCCTTTCTATGTCCTGTTGCAGTCGATTGGTATCATCCTCACTGTTTGCCACACCCCCAAGTTTGGTGTCATCGGCAAACTTAGAAATTCTACTCCATATTCCAATATCCAGGTCATTTATATATATATGAAAAAAAGCAGTGGCCCCAGCACTGACCCTTGGGGAACACCACTGTCTACTGTCCTCCAGTCTGAAAAACAGCCATTTACCACAACTCGCTGTTTTCTGTCCTTAAGCCAATTCCTTATCCAAGCTGCCACTGACCCACCTATTCCATGAGCCTCAATTTTGTTAACCAGCCTTCTATGTGTACTTTGCCAAACGCCTTCTGAAAATCCATGTAGACAACATCCATTGCATTCCCTTCATCAACCCTCCCTGTTACTTCATCAAAAAATTCAATTAGATTAGTCAAACACGATCTGCCTTTTATAAATCCATGTTGGTTCTCCTTAATTAGCTTAAACCTCTCCAAGTGTCCGTTAATTTTTTCCTTGATTTTTATTTCTAAAACTTTACCCACCACTGATGTTAAACTGACCAGCCTGTAGTTACTAGGATTGTCCTTACAGCCTTTCTTGAACAATGGTGTCACATTTGCCACTTTCCAATCCTCCGGCACCTCCCCCGCATCTAGGGAAAATTGGAAAAATTATGGCAAGCCTTTCTGCTATCTTCTCCCCAAATTCCCTCAGCAACCTGGGATGCAAGCCATCTGGACCAGGCGACTTGACCACTCTAAGCATACCCAGTCTTTCTAGTACATCCTGTCTATCAATTTTCACCCCTTCCATTGCTTCTACCTTTTCCACTTCTACCGATATTTTGTCAGCATCCACCTCCTTAGTAAACACCTCCATGTTGAACACCACTTGGAAGAAGCACTGAGAGTAGCAAGGGCACAGAATGCACTCTGGGTGGGGGACTTCATGTCCATCACCAAGAGTGGCTTGGTAGCACCACTACTGACCGAGCTGGCCTTGTCCTGAAGGACATAGCTGCCAGTCTGAGCCTGCGACAGATGGTGAGAGAACCAACACGAAGCAAAAACCTACTTGACCTTGTTCTCACCAATCTTCCTGCCGCATATGCATCTGTCCATGACAGCTTTGGCAGCAGTGATCACCACACAGTCATTGTGGAGACGAAGTCCCATCTTCACACCGAGGACACCCTCCATCGTGTTGTGTGGCACTACCACTGTGCTAAATGGGATAGATTCAGAACAGATTTAGCAGCTCAAAACTGGGCATCCATGAGGCGCTGTGGGCCATCAGCAGCAGCAGAATTGTATTTGCCACAATCTGTAACCTCATGGCCTGGCATAGCCCTCATTCTACCATTACCATCAAGCCAGGGGACCAACCGTTGTTCAATAAGGAGCGTAGAAGAGCATGCCAGGAGCAGCACCAACCTGGGGAAGTCGCAACACAGGACTACATGCATGCTAAAAAGCAGAAGCAGCATGCTATAGACAGAGCTAAGCGATCCCACAATCAACGGATCAGATCAAAGCTCTGCATTCCTTCCATATCCAGTCGTGAATGGTGGTGGACCATTAAACAACTAACGGGAGGAGGAGGCTCCATGAATATCCCCATCCTCAATGATGGTGGAGCCCAGCACGTGAGTGCAAAAGACAAGGCTGAAGCGTTTGCAACCATCTTCAGCCAGAAGTGCCGAGTGGATGATCCATATCGGCCTCCTCCTGAGGTCCCCACCATCACAGAAGCCAGTCTACAGCCAATTTCATTCACTCCACGTGATATCAAGAAACGGCTGAGCGCACTGGATACAGCAAAGGCTATGGGCCCCGACAACATCCCGGCTATCGTGCTGAAGACTTGTGCTCCAGAACTAGTCGCGCCTCTAGCCAAGCTGTTCCAGTACAACTACAACACTGGCATTATCCGACAATGTGGAAAACTGCCCAGGTACGTCCTGTCCACAAAAAGCAGGACAAATCCAATCGGGCCAATTACTGCCCCATCAGTCGACTCTCAATCATCAGCAAAGTGATGGAAGGTGTCGTCGACAGTGCTATCAAGAGGCACTTACTCACCAATAACCTGCTCACTGATGCCCAGTTTGGGTTCCGCCAAGACCACTCAGCTCCTGACCACATTACAGCCTTGGTCCAAACATGGACAAAAGAGTTGACTTCCAGAGGTGAGGTGAGAGTGACTGTCCTTGACATCAAGGCAGCATTTGACCGAGTGTGGCATCAAGGAGCCCCAGTAAAACTGAAGTGTGTTTATTGGGTCTCCAGTGGGTAAGTACCGCAACTTCACACCCTTCATGTGTTTCAACGCCGAGTGTCTAGGCGAGTTACTGTTGTAGCGAAGTCTCTGGTGGAGCAGGGCAAATCAGACAGCAACTTCCTGATTTCCACATTTAACTGCGCATGTGCGGACGCTGGAAGTTGCTGTCCGATTTACATGTTAATAACGGTGAGCACTGATAGCCTCACTGTTATTTTTACTGCACAATCTGGCCCATTATAGCAACAAGATATTGCCTTTTTAAATAACATTGTGTTGTTTAAATAAACTAAAAGAATATTGCCCCATGGAAAAAAAACACAAATTGTAACTTTTAAAATATCTCTATACTTTATCCACTCAAGTGAGTATAAAATAAATAAATTAATGACTGTATTAAAATAGCACAGATCAATGTTCCCGTTTGAAGCTCCTGCGCAGGCCGGTTTCTCAATGGATAAACCGCGCATGCGCAGAAGTTTGAATGGGCCGCGCACCCAAATATAAAATTACGGGGAACATTGGCACAGACAGAAGTTGATGCAAATGTGCTAACCGATTCTTTAAAAATTAGCACAAAGAAAATTAAACCCTCAAAACTTCCAATACTTATGTAACTAAATATTACACAGCTTTTTAAAAAAAAAATTATTTGTTTATGGGATCAGGGCGTCGCTGGCAATGCCAGCATTTACTGCCCATCCCTAGTTGCCCTTCAGAAGGTGGTGATCAGCCACCTTCTTGAACCATTGCAGTCCGTGTGGCGATGTTACTCCCACAGTGCTGTTAGTTAGGGAGTTCCAGGATTTTGACCCAGCGACATAAGAACATAAGAACATAAGAAATAGGAGCAGGAGTAGGCCAATCGGCCCCTCGAGCCTGCTCCGCCATTCAATAAGATCATGGCTGATCTGATCCTAACCTCAAATCTAAAGAACACAAGAAGTAGGAGCAGGACCCGGCCACTCAGCCCCTGGGCCCGCTCCGCCACCCACAGGGCCCTGACCGATCCGAACTCAAACTCATGTCCAATTTCCTGCCCGCTCCCCGTAACCCCTAATTCCCTTTACTTCTCGGAAACGGTCTATTTCTGTTTTAAATTTATTTAATGATGTAGCTTCCACAGCTTCCTGCGGTAGCAAATTCCACAGACCCACTACCCTCTGAGTGAAGAAGTTTCTCCTCATCTCAGTTTTGAAAGAGCAGCCCCTTATTCTAAGATTATGCCCCCTAGTTCTAGTTTCACCCATCCTTGGGAACATCCTTACCGCGTCCACCCGATCAAGCCCCTTCACAATCTTATATGTTTCAATAAGATCGCCTCTCATTCTTCTGAACTCCAATGAGCAGAGTCCCAATCTACTCAACCTCTCCTCATATGTCCACCCCCTCATCCCCGGGATTAACCGAGTGAACCTTCTTTGTACTGCCTCGAGAGCAAGTATGTCTTTTCTTAAGTATGGACACCAAAACTGTATGCAGTATTCCAGCTACGGTCTCACCAATACCTTATATAACTGCAGCAATACCTCCCTGTTTTTATAATCTATCCCCCTAGCAATAAAAGCCAACATTCCGTTGGCCTTCTTGATCAACTACTGCACCTGCATACTAACTTTTTGATTTTCTTGCACTAGGACCCCCAGATCCCTTTGTACTGCAGTACTTTCCAGTTTCTCGCCATTAAGATAATAACTTGCTCTCTGATTTTTCCTGCCAAAGTGCATAACCTCACATTTTCCAATATTGTATTGCATCTGCCAAATCTCTGCCCACTCACCCAGCCTGTCTATATCCCCTTGTAGGTTTTTTATGTCCTCTTCACTTTCTACTTTCCCTCCCATCTTTGTATCATCTGCAAACTTTGATATGTTACACTCGGTCCCCTCCTCCAAATCGTTAATATAGATTGTAAAGAGTTGGGGACCCAGCACCGACCCCTGCGGAACACCACTGGCTACTGGTTGCCAGTCCGAGAATGAACCATTTATCCCAACTCTCTGCTTCCTGTTAGATAACCAATCCTCCACCCATGCCAGAATATTACCCCAATCCAGTGATTTTTTTATCTTGAGCAATAATCTTTTATGTGGCACCTTGTTGAATGCCTTCTGGAAGTCTAAATACACTACGTCCACGGGTTCCCCTTTATCCACCCTGTACGTTATGTCCTCAAAGAACTCAAGCAAATTTGTCAGACATGACTTCCCCTTCATAAAGCCATGCTGACTTTGTCCTATTAAATTATGTTTATCTAAATGTTCCGTTACTGTCTCCTTAATAATAGACTCCAAAATTTTACCCACCACAGATGTTAGGCTAACTGGTCTATAATTTCCAGCCTTCTGCCTACTACCCTTTTTAAATAAGGGTGTTACATTAGCAGTTTTCCAATCTGCTGGGACCTTTGCTGAGTCCAGGGAATTTTGGAAAATTATTACCAAAGCATCTACAATCCCTACTGTCACTTCCCTCAAGACCCTAGGATGTAAGCCATCAGGTCCAGAGGATTTATCCGCCTTGAGTCCCGTTATTTTACTGAGTACCAATTCCTTAGTGATTTTAATCGTATTTAGCTCCTCCCCCCCTAGAGCCCCAAGTTTGTCCAGTGTTGGGATATTCTTAGTGTCCTCTACCGTAAAGACTGAAACAAAATATTTGTTCAGCATTTTTGCCATCTCCATGTTTCCCACCATTAATTTCCCGGTCTCATCCTCTAAGGGACCTACGTTTGCCTTAGCCACCCTTTTTCTTTTTATATAACTATAGAAACTCTTGCTATCTGTTTTTATATTTTTTGCTAATTTATTTTCATAATCTATCTTCCCTTTCTTAATCAATCCTTTAGTTACTTTTTGCTGTCTTTTGAAGACTTCCCAATCTTCTATCCTCCCACTAAGTTTGGCTACCTTATATGTCCTTGTTTTTAGTCGGATACTATCCTTAATTTCTTTACTTAGCCATGGATGGCTGTCATTTCTTTTACACCCTTTTTTCTTCAGTGGAATATATATTTTTTGAAAGTTGTAAAATAACTCCTTAAATGAACACCACTGCTCATGTACCGTCTTACACTTTAATCTATTTTCCCAGTCCACTTTAATCAATTCCGCTCTCATACTATCATAGTCTCCTTTATTCAAGCTCAGTACGCTTGTTTGAGAACCAACCTTCTCACCCTCTAATTGGATATGGAATTCAACCATGTTATGGTCACTCATTCCAAGGGGATCCTTAACTAGGACATTATTAATTAATCCTGACTCATTACACAGGACCAGGTCCAAGGTTGCTTGCCCCCTTGTAGGATCAGTTACATACTGCTCAAGAAATCCATCCCTAATACACTCAATAAACTCTTCCTGAAGGCTGCCCTGCCCAATTTGATTTGTCCAGTTAATATGATAGTTAAAATCCCCCATAATTATAGCTGTTCCCTTATTACATGCCCCAACTATTTCCTGATTAATACTTCTTCCAGCAGAGTTGCAACTATTAGGAGGCCTATATACTACTCCCACTAGAGTTTTTTTCCCCTTATTATTCCTTATCTCCACCCAAACTGTTTCATTATCCTGATCCTTTGACCCAATATCATTTCTCTGTATTACAGTGATTCCTTCCTTTATTAACATAGCCACCCCACCTCCCCTTCCTTCCTGTCTGTCCTTCCTGATTGTTAAATACCCTGGCATATTTAATTCCCAGTCGTTGTCACCCTGCAGCCATGTTTCTGTAATGGCCACAAGATCATACCATACGTAGTTATTTGTGCCGTTAACTCGTCCATTTTGTTACGAATGCTACGTGCATTCAGATAAAGAACTTTCAAATATGTTTTGTGACACTTAGTTCCTGCTTTTTCCTTTTTTAACACTTTACCTTTTACTCCATACCTTCTGCCCCTTCCTGACACGCTTTCCTCTATCTCCCTGCTCAGGTGCCAACCCCCTGCCACTTTAGTTTAAACCCTCCCCAACAGCACGAGCAAACACTCCCCCTAGGACAGCGGTCCCGGCCCTGCCCAGGTGCAGACCGTCCAGTTTGTACTGGTCCTACCTCCCCCAGAACCGGTTCCAATGTCCCAGGAATTTGAATCCCTCCCCCTTGCACCATTCCTCTAGCCACATATTCATTTGAAATATCCTCCTATTTCTACTCTGACTAGCACGTGGCACTGGTAGAAATCCTGAGATTACTACCTTTGAGGTCCTATTTTTTAATTTACCTCCTAACTCCCTATATTCTGCTTTTAGGACCTCATCCCCTTTTTTACCTATATCGTTGGTGCCAATGTGCACCACGACAGCTGGCTGTTCGCCCTCCCCCTCCAAAATGTTCTGTAGCCGCTCCGAGACGTCCTTGACCCTTGCACCAGGGAGGCAACACACCATCCTGGAGTCTCGGTTGCGGCCGCAGAAACTCCTATCTATTCCCCTTACAATTGAGTCCCCTATCACTATAGCTCTTCCACTCTTTTACCTCCCAGCCTGTGCAGCAGAGCCACCCATGGTGCCAGGAAGTTGGCTGCTGCTGCCTTCCCCTGATAAGTCATCCCCCCAACAGTATCCAAAGTGGTATATCTGTTTGAGAGGGGGATGTCCACAGGGGACCCCTGCACTATCTGCCTGCACCTCTTACTCTGCCTGGTGGTCACCCATTTACTTCCTGCCTGTATACCCTTTGCCTGCGGTGTGACCAACTCGCTAAACGTGCTATCCACGAGGTTCTCAGCATCGTGAATGCTCCAATACGCATCCATCCACAGCTCCAGCGCCGCAATGCGGTCTGTCAGTAGCTGCAGCTGGATACACTTCCCGCACACATGGTTGTCAGGGACACCGGAAGGGTCCCTGATTTCCCAAATCGAGCAGGAGGAGCATAACACGGGGCTGGGCTGTCCTGTCATGACTTACCCTTTAATTAATTGAACTTAAATTAAATCAAATCAATACCACCAATTACACTCAATTAAATGATATACTCAAGGGCCCTTGGTTACTAGCACTAGAAACTATATCCACAAAATTAAGACCTTCTAAACTTTATAAACTATGAACCTTAACTGTCAAACTATAGAGTAGTATAAATACTTACCTAGCCGTACTCACCCAATCAGCTGCTCCCTCCTGCCCGCGTCACGTTTTGAATCATGACGTGGCTCTGGAACGCCGCCGCCAGTCTGAGATTGGTATGCCTGTGAAAGAAAAGCCCGCGAAAGTGAGTTTAAATACTCAATGGGCCTCCGGTCTCGCCGCTTCCGACACCAGCCTGTGAAAGAAAAACCCACGAAAGTGAGTTTAAATACTCACAGGGCCTCCGGTCTCGCCGCTCCCGACACCAGCCTGTGAAAGAAAAGCCCGCGAAAGTGAGTTTAAATACTCACCGGACCTCCGGTCTCGCCGCTCCCGACACCAGCCTGATGATGAAGGATCGGCGATATACTTCTAAGTCAGGATGGTGTGTGACTTGGAGGGGGTGGTGTTCCCATGCGCCTGCTGCCCTTGTTCTTCTAGGTGGAAGAGGTCGCGGGTTTGGGAGGTGCTGCCGAAGAAGCCTTGGTGAGTTGCTGCAGTGCATTTGTAGATGGTACACACTGCAGGCACGGTAGTGGAGGGAGTGATTGTTTAAGGTGGTGGATGGGGTGCCAATCAAGCTGGTTGCTTTGTCCTGGATAGTGTCGAGCTTCTTGAGTGTTGTTGGAGCTGCACTCATCCAGGCAAGTGGAGAGTATTCCATCACACTCCTTACTTGTGCCTTGTAGATGGTGGAAAGGCTTTGGGGAGTCAGGAGGTGAGACACTCGCCGCAGAATACCTAGCCTCTGACCTGCTCTTGTTGCTACAGTATTTATGTGGCTGGTCCAGTTAAGTTTCTGGCGACCCCCAGGATGTTGATAGTGGGGGATTTGGCGATTGTAATGCCATTGAATATCAAGGGGATGGTGGTTAGACTCTCGCTTGTTAGAGATAGTCATTGCCTGGCACTTCTGTGGCGTGAATGTTACCTGCCACTTAGCAGCCCAAGCCTTAACTTCGTCCATGTCTTGTTGCATGCGGGCATTGACTGCTTCATTATCTGTGGAGTTGCGAATGGCGCTGAACATTGTGCAGTCATCAGCGAACATCCCCAATTCTGACCTTATGTTGGGGGGAAGGTCATTGATGAAGCAGCTGAAGATGGTTGGGCCTAGGACAGTGCCCTGAGGAATTCCTGCAGCGATGTCCTGGGGCTGTGATGATTGACCTTCAATCACCACAACCATCTTCCTTTGTGCTAGGTATGACTCCAGCCAGTGGAGTGTTTTGCCCCTGATTCCCATTGACTTCAGTTTTACTAGGGCTCCTTGATGCCAGACTCGGTCAAATGCTGCCTTGATGTCAAGGGCAGTCACTCTCACCTCACCTCTGGAATTCAGCTCCTTTGTCCATGTTTGGACCAAGGTCGGGAGCCGAGTGGTCTTGACGAAACCTGAACTGGGCATCAGTGAGCAGGTGCCGCTTGATAGCACTGTCGATGACACCTTCCATCACTTTGCTGATGATTGAGAGTAGACTGACAGGGCGGTAATTGGCCAAGTTGGATTTGTCCTGCTTTTTGTGGACAGGACATACCTGGGCAGTTTTCCACATAGTCGGATAGATGCCAGTGCTGTAGCTGTACTGGAACAGCTTGGCTAGAGGCGCGGCTAGTTCTGGAGCACAAGTCTTCAGCACGATAGTCGGAGCCCATAACCTTTGCTGTATCCAGTGCGCTCAGCCATTCCTTGATATCACGTGGAGTGAATCAAATTGGCTTCTGTGATGGTGGGGACCTTGGGAGTAGGCCGATATCGATCATCCACTCGGCACTTCTGGCTGCAAAAGCTTCAGCCTTGTCTTTTGCACTCATGTGCTAGGCTCTACCATCATTGAGGATGGGGATATTCTTTGGAGGTTCCTCCTCCTGTTGAGTTGTTTAATGGTCCACCACCATTCACAACTGCAGAGCTTTGATCTGATCCGTTGATTGTGGGATCGCTTAGCCCTGTCTATAGCATGCTGATTCCACTTTTTAGCATGCATGTAGTCCTGTGTTGCAGCTTCCCCAGGTTGGCACCTCATTTTTAGGTACACCTGATGCTGCTCCTGTACACTCGTTGTTGAACCAGGGTTGGTGGTAATGGTAGAGTGAGGGATATGCCGGGCCATGACGTTACAGATTGTGGTGGAATAGAATTCTGCTGCTGGCCCACAGCGCCTCATGGATGCCCAGTTTTGAGCTGCTAGATCTGTTCTGAATCTATTCCATTTGGCACGGTGGTAGTGCCACACAACACGATGGAGGGTGTCGTCAGTATGAAGACAGGACTTCGCCTCCACAATGACTGTGCGGTGGTCACTGCTGCATCTGCGACAGGTAAGGACGAGGTCAAGTAGGTTTTTCCCTCACCACCTGTCGCAGGCCCAGACTGGCAGTTATATCCTTCAGGACTCGGCCTGTAGTGGTGCTACCGAGCCACTCTTGGTGATGGACATTGAAGTCCCCCACTCAGAGTACATTCTGTGCTTCTTCCAAGTGGTGTTCAACATGGAGGAGCACTGATTCATCAGCTGAGGAAGGGTGGTAGGTGGTAATCAGCAGGATGTTTCCTTGCCCATGCTTGACCTGAAGCCATGAGACTTCATGGGGTCCAGAGTCAATGTTGAGGACTCCCAGGGCCACTCCTTCCCGACTGTATACCACTGTGCCACCACCCCGGGTGGGTCTGTCCTGCCGGTGGGACAGGACATACCCAGTGATGGTGATGGAGGAGTTTGGGACATTGACAGGGTCGGGTCTGTAGCCAGTGCCAAGGTCGATGCCGGGTGGTCCGTCCGGTTTCATTCTTATTATTTTGTTTCATAGTGGTTAGTTACAACTGAGTGGCTTGTTAGGCCATTTCAGAGGGCAGTTAAGAGTCAACCACATTGCTGTGGGTCTGGAGTCACAGCAGATTTCCTTCCCTAAAGGGACATTAGTGAACCATATGGGTTTTTACGACAATCCAATAGTTTTATGGTCACCATTACTTATACTAGCTTTTTATTCCAATTTATTTAATTAACTGAATTTAAATTCCCCAGCTGCCGTGGTGAGATTTGAACTCACGTTTCTGGATCATTAGTGCAGGTCTCTAGGATTATTAGCCCAGTGACATTACCACTACGCTACCATTCCCACTGCTCTTGCGTAGGCTGCAGCATGTTAAAGGGGAAGGGTGAAAGTGTTGCGAGTGAAATGGAGCAGCAGTTTCTAGCAGACAGCACCTACAGCAGCAAGGAGATTAAATATGGAAGCCTTTAAAATTCGAAACCCACAAGTAACTGCAGTAAAAATGAAAGACAATCTTTCTCCATTTGCTCACTCATAGTCTCAGCTAATAAGTGGGCAATTAAAATCTCCCAGATCAATTCATGTAAATGAGGTCTGGCCGTGGAAATGGCTCGGACCGCATTCCGACTCCTGTGAGTGGGTGTCACACAATATAGGAAAATTGCCTCTTACATTTCATGGTTGGCCCTGCATGTCAATCTCGAGATCACTGTCCTCGTGAAGTGCTCAACCGTGGCTAGTTCCAGGTACGGAGAGATCCTTGCCTGTTTCTGATTGAGATGCTTGGTTCCACAGCAGTGATGGGAACATCTGACTGTTGAATGCATATATTTGTAGAGGTGCCAGGGCCCACAAGATCTTTTTGTACAGAGATGGAATTCTGTACCTCTATTAAACCCAGAATAATGATCATCTCTGTTCACTTCACAAGCGTGACCCCAAGCTTCCGGTCGCCTGTCATTTTAATTCTCCGCCCCACTCCTAATCTGTCCTCGGTCTCCTACACTGTTCCAAAGAAGCTCTACATAAGCTCGAGGAACAGCACCTCATCTTTCGATTAGGCACTTTACAACCTTCTGGACTCAACATCCAGTTCAACAATTTCAGATCGTAACCTTTGCCCCTATTTTTTCGGACAGCAGCTGTTGGTGATGATTCTGCTGTTCCCATTTACACCTCCTCTAGACCCATCTTCTGTTTCTTTACTTTTCCCATTACCATCTACTTTTGCCTTGCACCATCATCCCTTATATCATTTCATCTCTCCTGTCTTCCACCTTTCATTCTTTCCTCCCTCAATCAACATAACAAAAACTGATTATCTGGTCATTATCACATTGCTGTTCGTGGGAGATTGCTGAGTGCAAATTGGCTGCCGTGTTTCCTACATTACAACAGTGACTACACTTCAAAATTACTTCATTGGCTGTAAAGCGCTTTGGGATGTCCAGTGGTCGTGAAAGGCATGATATAAATGCAATCATTCCTTCCTCCATCCCTCCCGCCCTTCCTCCCTCCTTCCTTCCCTCCCTTCCTTTCTTGCTTCCTTCCCTCCCTTCCTTCCCTCCCTCCCTTCCCTTCCCTTCCTCCCTCCCTTCCTTCCTTCCCTCCCTTCCCTTCCTTCCCTCCCTTCCTTCCTTCCCTCCCTTCCCTTCCTTCCCTCCCTTCCTTCCGTCCCTTCCTCCCTCATAACAACTCACTGCGTTAAAAATGTTTTCCTTTATGCAATTTTGGTTAGTAATGATCCTTCCACTACCCATAAGCTTA
This sequence comes from Squalus acanthias, assembly GCA_030390025.1. NCBI lineage: Eukaryota > Metazoa > Chordata > Chondrichthyes > Squaliformes > Squalidae > Squalus > Squalus acanthias. The sequence goes on from CM059436.1 coordinate 73,319,953, forward strand.
TTCAACCAATTGGTTAATTCATTCAAAGTGATTCTTTTGGGAGGGCAAAAACCTAAAAATAAGCTTTTCAAGGATTCACTGGTCACATACTTTGGGGTAATTGGTTACAGCTAATTGGCTGACATGCCTTGCACTGTTCATCCTATTAGACAATAAGCATCATGACTATTTTACTGTGGGAGTATCATGGCCAATTCTGGTCTTGGCTTCCACCAATGCCTACACATGCATACCTCCCAGCATGAGATCAGGAGAGGGAATCCTGGCTGATTTTTTTTCTCCTTCGCTCAAGAGCATTGAGGCCCATTGAAGCATTCTTACCACTAATTAAGCACAGCCAACGGAACAGGATGTCAGGTCTGTGCTTGTAATCTATATGACATGTAGATTGGGGTAAATTCTTATCCTCAGCACTCTCAGTGTAGAGTCGCATGCACCATGAGCGTATATAGGGATCTCATTATAACCTTGATCCAAACATGAACACAAGAGCTGAATTCCAGAGGTGAGGTGGGAGTGACTGTCCTTGACATCAAGGCAGCATTTGACCAAGTGTGCCACCAAGGAGCCCTAGTTAAACTGAAGTCAATGGGAATCAGGGGGAAAACTCTCCAGTGGCTGGAGACAAAGGAAAATGGTTGTGGTTGTTGGAGGCTAATCATTTCATCCCCAGGACATCACTGCAGGAGTTCCTCAGGGCCGCCTCCTAGGCCTAACTATCTTCAGTTGCTTCATAATGACCTTCCCTCCATCATAAGGTCAGAAGTGGGGATGTTCGCACAGTGTTCAGTTCCATTCACAACTCCTCAGACAATGAAGCAGTCTGTGCCCACACGCAGCAAGATCTAGACAATATCTAGGCTTGGGCTGATAATTGACAAGTAACATTCACGCCACAGAAGTGCCAAGCAATTACCATCTCCAACAAATGAGAGCCTTACCACCTCCCCTTGATATTCAATGGCATTACCACCGCCGAATTCCCCACCATCAACATCCTGGGGTTACCCTTGACCAGAAACTCAACTGAACCAGCCACAGAAATGATGTAGCTATGAGAGCCAAGGAATAGAAGGTTATGTTGATAGGGTGAGATGAAGTAAATATAGTGGGAGGAGGCTCGTGTGAAGCATAAACACCGGCATAGGTCTGTTTCTGTACTGTAAATTCTAAACAATGCTATGTAGAGGAGGTCAGAGGCTGGGTATTCTGCAGCAAGTGACTTACATCCTGACTCCCCAAAGCCTTTCCACCACCTGCAAGGCGCAAGTAAGGAGTGTGATGGAATACTCTCCACTTGCCTGGATGGGCGCAGCTCCAACAACACTCTAGAAGCTCGACACCATCCAGGACAAAGCAGCCTGCTTGATCGGCACCCTATCAACTAGTTTAAACATCCACTGCCTCCACCATGGGTATACCGTGGGTGCAATGTCTACTATCTACAGGATGCACTGCAGCAACTCGCCAAGGCTTCTTCGGTAACACCTCCCAAACCCACGACCTGCACCACCTAGAAGGACAGGGCAGCAGGTGCATGGGAACGCCACCACCTCCAAGTCACACACCATCCTGACTTGCCATTTCCTTCATTGTTGCAGGATCAAAATCCTAGAACTCCCTCCCTAACAGCACTGTGGGAGCACCTTCACCACACGGACTGCAGCGGTTCAAGAAGGCGGGTCACCACCACCTTCTCTAGGGCAATTAGGGATGGGCAAGAAATGCTGGCCTTGCCAACAATGACTATATCCCAGGAACGAATAAAAAAAAAAATCCAGGTATGTGCCTGAAATCCTATTTTGTGCAGCTGGGTGTGTGGCATGCCATATTGAGAGCAATGTAGATGAAAGTTTACCCTACATTTGACATGTGCATCCATTGCTAATTTTTTAATCTGATTCTTTCAAACTGATAACAATTCCAGTTCCACTTCAAAGTCAGTTTATAACCCTTGTAAGGGATCTTCAATTTCACTCTGATTACTTTTCTAAACATGATAGTTAGGTTGATATTTGGATGAAAGTACATTTCACACTGCAAAATTGTAGAGTTTATTCAAGTTAATTTGCAATTAGAATTTGTGGATCCCTCAATCATAAATCTGAATAAAATTGAAGATTATTATGCAGTGCATTTCATCTGAAATACAAAGAGATAAAATTTGCAGTAAATGTAAGTTTATTTACACAATCTAAGTGTTAAATCAAACTGCTTATAAAATAGCCTCGGGCATTGGGAAATTGCTTTCACATTTGCTGCAAGAATCATAAGCAAGATGGGTAAAAACTTAATCACATGACTTGATTCTCCTGATTATTAGCGTAATTAGAAGGGAGAATCATCATAAGAACATAAAAAATAGGAGCAGGAATAGGCCATGCTCCGCCATTCAATAAGATCATGGCTGATCTTCTTCCTCAACACTATCCTGCACTATCCCCATATCCTTTGATTCACTTAATGTCCAAAAATCAATTGATCTTTGTCTTGAATATACTCAACGACTGAGCAACCACAGCCCTCTGGGGTAGAGGATTCCAAAGATTCACAACCTTTTGATTGAAGAAATTTCTTCTCATCTCAGTCCTAAATGGCTGACCCTTTATTCTGAGACTGTGACCTCAAATTCTTGACTTCCCCAGCCAGGGGAAACATCCTCCCAACATCTACCCTTAACAATTTTATATATTTCAATGAGATCACCTCTCATTCTTCTAAACTCGAGGGAATATAGGCCTAGTCTACACAATCTTTCATAGGACAATCCCCTCATCCCAGGAATCAGTCTAGTGAACCTTCGTTGCACTGTCTCTAAGGCAAGTATATCCTTCCTAAATGGCAATTATTGCAGAAAACCTAACACAGTGACTAGAAATGCCCAAATCCTGAATTTAGTGCTGTAACTATTTGGATTTATGAAGCCATCACAAGAAAAGAATCTGCTTCTGTGTCAAATGTTCAAATCTGACCCTGGCACAATTGAGGTGAGTTCTGAATTGAATGGCTTGCATTTAGAACATAAGCACATAAGAAATAGGAGCAGGAGTAGGCCATTTGACGCTCAAGCCTGCTCCGCCATTCGATAAGATCATGGCTGATCTGGTCTTGGCCTCAACTCCACTTTCCTGCTCGCTCCCCATAACCCTTGATTTCCTTATCATTCAAAAATCTGTCTATCTCCACCTTAAATACAGTCAGCCTCCACAGCTCTCTGGGGTAGAGAATTCCAAAGATTCACGACCTTCTGAGAGAAGAAATTCCTCCTCATCTCCGTTTTAAATGGGCGACCCCTTATTCTGAAACTATGCCCCCTAGTTCTAGATTCCCCCACGAGGGGAAACATCCTCTCTGCATCTACCCTGTCAAGCCCCCTCAGAATCTTATACGTTTCAATAAGATCACCTCTCATTCTTCTAAACTCCAATGAGTATTGGCCCAACATGCTCAACCTTTCTTCATAAGACAACCCCTTCATCTCAGGAATCAACCTCGTGAACCTTCTCTGAACTGCCTCCAATGCAAGTATATCCCTCCTTAAATAAGGAGACCAAAACTGTACGCGGTACTCCAGGTGTGGTCTCACCAACGCCCTGTACAGTTGTAGTAAGACTTCCCTACTTTTATACTCCATCCCCCTTGCAATAAAGGTCAACATTCTATTTGCCTTCCTAATTACTTGCTGTACCTGCATGCTAACATTTTGTGTTTCATGTACAAGGACCCCCAGATCCCTCTGTACCGCAGCATTTTGTAAATATTTCAATTTAGACTAGTTTGTGTTAGTTCAGGTTGTGGTATACCTGTTGTAATAAATTGATCAAAAAAGCTTGAGACCTTATCTGTTTTTCATAGTATACTCTCATTGCTGATTGACTGTGGATTGTGAACAAGACTCCTGGAGAGGATGTAATTCCTTACAAAACAACAGATGCCACTTGCTTTTATCCTGTCTTCCATTATTTAACCCTTATCTCAAAACTGTCTTGGGTAACGTTTCCCTAATGTGGCCATGAAGACAAGTCACAAATCTTAGGGTCGACTAGGCCTGTATTCACTAGAGTTTAGAAGAATGAGAGGGGATCTCATTGAAACGTATAAAATTCTGACAGGGCTAGACAGACTGGATGCAGGGAGGATGTTTCCCCTGGCTGGGGGGTCTAGAACGAGGGGTCACAGTCTCAGGATATGGGGTAGGACATTTAGGACTGAGATGAGGAGAAATTTCTTCACTCAGAGGGTGGTGAACCTGTGGAATTCTCTACCACAGAAGGCTTTGGAGGCCAAGTCACTGAATATATTTAAGAAGGAGATAGATAGATTTCTCGACACAAAAGGCATGAAGGGGTATGGAGAGAGAGCGGGAATATGGTATTGAGATAGAGGATCAGCCATGATCATATTGAATGGCGGAGCAGGCTCGAAGGGCCGAATGGCCTACTCCTGCTCCTATTTTTCTATGTTCTATGTTTCTATGTTACATCCTGTGTTTCAGCAGGCAATTAAGACACAGTATCAGCTTAAAATAGTACCCAGATGCATCAAACCCTAAAGCATCCTGTGAATGAACAACTTTAACCATTTCATTCAGTAAAGAGAAACCAGCGAACACCGTTCCTTCGCCACTGATTGCAAAATTTGGGCCAGTGAGTGGAGAAAACTATTCTGCTTGTTGGTTTGCATAATATGCTGCCCATGTTGGGAATAAAATCGGGGCCAATTTATCATGAATTTGATAATATGTGAATAGCAACGTATTACTACATCAACTTTCAAACTTTGTCAATTGGTAGTGTTTGGTGTAATTTTTATAGCTACAAAAGAGACACATTTGGTATGCTTCTATAGGTAAATATAACTTTTTTTTTACAATTGTAGAACACGAGTAATTTTTGCTTTTACCAGCATCAGTTCCAGACTTATATGAACTTGATTGTTGTCATCTCTGACCAACAATTTTTAATCAAACAAGAGATATTTTTATGATGTTTCCATATTTTAAAATGGCCAGTACATCATATAAGGGGTTAATTGCATCTGTGTATTAGAGCTAGCATGTACAGTAATTGTATGTTAAGTTGTAGTAATTTTGGCCTGTATCTCCTTCACCGATGGTGGGGCTTTGGCTGCCAGACCAACCTTGCTATGACCCCATCCATTTCCCTAGATCGAAGCTGGTAATCAGGGCGGGCTATGAGCTCTGTGTGCACTTTCCATTGGGAATCCCCCGTTGTTAACATGGTTTGAAAGAATTTGGGAATACAGGCATTCAAATTGGTGGCCCAAAAAAATCATAAAATATATTTACAGGTTGTGATTGGTTTAAAGGACTCTTTCTGAACTGTGCACAAGATTTAGTTATTGTAATTTCAGGAGTGCTTGCTTGCTACCGTAGTGTCCATAGCAACAAGTTTACAAATATCATAAATTTATGCCCAAGCTTATAAGACATCCCCTATAGGACAGATAGGAAAATCAGAATGACTGAAGCATTGATCTTGAATGAGCAGGGCAAAGATAACCCTAGGCTTTTTTTCTATGATCAATTGCCTCCTTAGACATCCTGCCCCTGCCTCCTGCTCCATCGCCTCAAATACCCAATGTGAGGAGATCATGAATTTCTTTGTGACTGGGTGTTCCAATATATTTGTGAGATCATTACGTTTTCACATTGCTGCTTCGATTTCTTGCTGTTTCCCCTTGCTCAGTAACTCCGATGGGAAACTCCGCCAGTGCGATTGAGAAATTTCAAATCCTGGCAAGACAACAACAACTTGCATTTATATAGCACCTTTAAGGCAGTAAAGCGCTTCACGGGAGCTCACCGAGCCACATAAGGAGATATTAGGGCAGGTGACCAAAAGCTTGGTCAAAGAGTTAGGGCTAGAAATTGGGCTTCTTTGTGCCTCCCGTTAGCGCCTCCGAGGGGCACTAACGGGGCGCAAATGGGTTTACGACCTTAGCGCGGCGATATCAACGTCTCCCGCTAAATTCGGCACGAGTTTTGCGCAGGCGGTAAGATGTTGCACCCCGATCTCCTGCGCCCGGAGATCATGATGTCATTGCAATGCGCAGCGCCCCGGCTGCGCCCCTCTCGCCCCCTGTTTTTGCGCCTGCCATTAACAACGACAGGTAGAGGAGGCGGATTTCAGTCGGATGTCCCCTGGCGGAGCGCTATTTAAAGGCATCCACTTCTGGTGTAGTTTTCGTTGGCCAACAATGCTGAGTTGTTAATTTCACATAGGCAAAGAGGCCTTTTGACTGATTTGTGCGTTTTGCATTTCAACGAGTGTTCTGGCACATAAAGATTATTGAGTTTCATTGAGGGGAGATTTGAAAGTACATTATTTGTATCCTTTCATGGGGGCTGTACTGGCACTGGACCTCGCCATCCAGCGTCAATGTCAGAGGCAACTGAGGCACAGAGAAAGAATGCAAAATGTGGCCAGAGGTAAGAGGGCCAACAGGGCTCTCAACAGGAGGCCTTACCCTCCCAGGGTATTCCGGCTGCAGTTTCACTGAGGACCAGTGTGTTAGAAGGCTCCGCTTCAGCAAGGACATGGTCACAGAGCTCTGCCCCCTCCTGCAGCCAGACCTCGAGCCTGAGATTAGGACCACCACGGCTGTCTCAGTGGCAGTCAAGGTCACCGTCGCCCTCAACTTTTACGCCAGCGGATCATTCCAGTGTGCGACAGGTGACATCTCCAACAGCTCCCAGTTTGCCATCCATTGCTCCCTCCGCCAGGTCACAGATGCTCTGTACAGGAGGAGAATGGGCTACATTTCCTTCCCCATGACCAGAGAGAAGCAGCGCGAGCGTGCATATGGCTTTGCCAGGATAGCGGGTTTCCCCATGGTGCAGGGTGCCATTGACTGCACCCACGTCGCTTTGCGGGCACCTCATAACAATCCTGAGGTATTGCGTAACCGCAAAGGCTACCACTCACTTAATGAGCAGTTGGTGTGCGACCACACACGGCGAACCCTGACCGTCAATGCCCGCTATCCTGGCAGCAGCCATGATGCCTTCATCCTGCGCCAGACCGGTGTGCCAGACCTGTTCCAGCCACGACATGAAGCTTGTGGCTGGCTGCTGGGAGACAAGGGCTATCCGCTCTCCACCTGGCTCATGACTCCCTTCCGCAACCCCAACACTCATGCCCAGCAATCATATAATGAGATCCATGCTGCCACCGGGAACATCATTGAGCAGACCATCGGAGTGCTCAAGCAATAGTTCTGCTGTCTTGACCGCTCGGGAGGAGCCCTCCAGTACTTGGCTGAGCGCGTGTCACTTTTCGTCAGTCGTCTGCTGCATGCTGCACAACTTGGCCATTATGAGGGCGCAGCCATTGCCACCAGGCATAGCCGCACCACCTGAGGAGGAGGACGAGGAGGGGGAGGAGGAAGAAGAGGAGCAGGAGGAACAGGAGGACGAACAGCAGTGACGGAGGAGGTAGCCACCCAATCGGCGTTCTGCAAGGTCGGTCCATGACCGCCTCATCAGATTTCGTTTCCATTGACTTTGAGTTCTCTTTCTGGTTGCTGAGCACGTCTCACCATCATTCCATCACTTTGTGATTCCATACCACACCCCAGAAGTGAAATGAGACACAGCACCAAATCTGCAACATTCCAGTAATAAATTTATCAAAAACCATTAACCACATATATACAACAACAATATTGACTAATCACTCTTGTGCAAACCCTTGCCTCCCCTCTTTACAGTCCTCTTTCCTAATCTAGTGCTCCTACGTAGAGTCTCCGCAGTGGCTGCAGCAGGGCTGGTGGAAGGCTGCTGAGTGTCGGTGCCAGAGACTACAGGTGACCTTGCAGGACGCCCTCAACCAGCTCTGGGCCTGGAAGGCCCGGCTGTAGACTGCACCACCTCAGGCTAGGCGGCGGCATTCTGGGCTGGCTGGATAACAGGCAGCGACAAGTGCAATTGCGGAGTGGCAGTGGTGGGAGCAGGAATGCTGTCATCCTGAGAGAGGACAGCAGGTTCCTGCTCCACTGACCCACTCCCACTCCCCCGGGGCAGCACCTCAGCATCCCTACCAATGTGCTGGAGCACAGATTGCTAGCCTGCTGCGACACCGTGAGATCCCCGGTGGACTGTGGTGGACCCAGCAATGATGGCAGCAGTCAGAGCTTGCGTGGCATCAAGCTGAGACTGCATGAGAGCAGTCTGATACTCAATGGCAGCAACCATTGACTGTATTACAGCACTAAGACGTTGTGTCGCTTCCGCCTGTGCTGCAATGGAAGCTGCCACATCGCCCATGACACGCGTCATGAGTTCTGGATTCGCACGGTCTCTCTGGGAGTCCACTATTCTCTGCACAGTGGAAATGATGGGCTCCATGGTGTGCGCAGAGCTCTGTGCAATGTTGGAGGCGGACTCCTCCATGCTCCTTACCATTGCCGAGAGGCTCTCAGGCACCCATGCCATTGCAACCATCATCTCGGTGTGCATGGCCATCACCCTTCTTGTGAATGCCTCCCCATTAAGGTCCTCATCTGAGTCCTGTGCTGCAGAACTCGCCCACGAACTCACCCTCTGGGGAGCTGGCTCCTGAGCTACCCTTTCCCCCTGGCCTTGCTGCAGCCCGCTCGTCCCCGGTGCATCACCCAATGCAGACCCCTCTACTAAACTTGCCTCTAAAGATCGTGAAGTGCCAGTATCTGAGGTGGTGCTTGCGGGTGAGAGATGCAGTGACGTGGTGCTTTGCTCCTCCTCCTCTTCTCCTTCCTCACTCTCAGTGGGGGGCTCAGGGATAGGCTGTTCATCTGGTTGCTGATTATCTGAAAACATAAAGGCACAACACTCGCGTTAAGGTGAGGGCAAGGGTGCAGGAACGGAGCAAGGAATGCAGACATTCTCAAGAGGTGGAAAGTGAGAAAGGTTTGTGGTGTGAGGGGGAAGTGGGATGAGAGAACGAGAGGAGCTGAAGATACCGTTTTTGTCCCCAACGGGGTCAACGTCGCTGACGGCCACAGCACCCACCACCTGCTGACCAATGAGTCGCAGTACTCGCTCCTCAAGGTCTGAGAGCTGCTGGAGCTGTGCATTACCCCTGCCTGTTCTCTGCTGCTCCCTCCTATTGTGGGCCATCTTGGCCTGTAAGAGAAACAAATGTATTTGAGTCAGAGTCCAGCTATGTGTTTGGGAGATATGTCTGCCATCATTGAATAGCTGTGATTGTAGGCAAGGCGTGAGATGTGGATGTGAGTTTGAGTAGGTGAAGATGTTTGGTGGGTGAGTGGTGGTGTTGTAGTTGTTTGCGCAGTGTGCACAGACTGAGGTTCAGATGCTGGTATGTAGGAGCTGTAGAAGCATGTACTCACCTTGACCACCCAACTGAGGTCGTTGAATTTCTTGCGGCACTGTGTCAGGTTGTGTTCCACCACACTACTGGCCGAGACCTCCTGGGCCACTTCCCTCCACATTGTCCTGAACACCTGAGGCGATGGCCTCCTTCCAGTGGCCGGGAACAGCATTGCCCTCCTTCACTCCACTCCAATCACCAGTGCCACCAACGCCACATCTGTGAACCGACGAGCTCCCTCCCTGGGAGTGGGAACAGCCATAGCCATCAGGGGATTCACTTGCTCGTCTCAAAGCCAGCAATGCTGAAAATGAGCATCTGCACAATGATGCAACCTCCCCTTTAAGAGCTGGAAGGAACCAATGTGAAGGATCATTGCTGAATGCATTGCACCTGAAATTCATTCGCGCTCTGCTGGTAGCATCCCTGTAGCACCCCACTGAGGTCATTAGCACTTGATTTAGTGCCCCACTTCCTTCCTGGGGCGCAAACACCCAATTTAGTAGAAGTTCAGAATCCTTAGTGCCTGGCGCTAAATTTTCAAAATTTCAAAAGTTACCGCCCCAAACGGGGCAATACCCAATTTCACCCATTTAGTTTTTAAGGAGAGTCTTAAAGGAGGAGAGAGAGGTAGAGAGGCCGAGATGTTTAGGGAGGAAATTCATCGCTTAGGGCCGAGGCAGCTGAAAGCACGGCCGCCATTGGTGGAGCGATTAAAATCAGGGAAGCGCATGAGGCCAGAATTGGAGGAGCGCAGAGATCTCGGAGTGTTGTAGGGCTGGAGGAGATTACAGAGATAGGGAGGGACGAAGACCTGGAGGGATTTGAAACAAGGATGAGAATTTTTAAATCGAGGCGTTGCGGATACGGACAGCAGAGTTTTGGATGAGCTCAAATTTATGGAAGGTCAACCAACACTGAAAATGTGGTGAATAGTGGAAAGTTTCAGTCATACCATTAATTCTAGAATAATTTTAACTGCGACAAGGAGACAGGGAGATGATGGAGGGAGAGAAAAAGGAACTGCTTCCCTGGATGCTTCTTTAGCTCACAAGAGATTTGGTCCAAAACCACCAATCTACTGATTGCGTTGAAGGATCTTCTAGGGGGGAATTTTTCGGGGGGGTCAGCGGGTGTGTTTGGTGGCGGGTCAGCTGGGAAATTTTTTTTTGACGGCGGCTAGGGAACCCGCTGTCAACCCGCACTGAACAGATTGGACACCAAATGGCGGGGGAGGCAATTTAGATTATTAAGAGCTTGTTAACACGTGCTTAAAAACTATTTTAAGCTCACCTTTAGATTTTAAGACTTTGCCCAAGGCTTCCCCACTGTTCGGGGATCACGTCAGTTAAGGAGGTCGGGTGTTGTGTCAGCATGGGATGATTTCTTAACTTGACAGCTGCAAATGGTGTATAAAAGCTTCCATTTCATAGCTGTTCACATTCCAAGGATAGAAGCTGTTGCTTACTGCATTTTGGAAGACAGATTGAGCTTTATACAGCTTGCAATTGTTTGGAGTAAACTCTCTATCCAGTGTCACCTCATTGGAATAACCTCTCTCACCATTGACAGATCGCTTCTGTCATCCTGCCATCTATTCCATCAGCATCAGTGCCCTTGAAACTATCTCACCTTAGTCCTCAGAATCCCACCACAATCAGCCCCAACACCAGCAGCACCAGGCACACCAGTAGCACCAACAACAACACCAACCTTCTCCACAATCAACTGATGCTGTACAGGACACAGGGCATCAGCACCCGACCACATTGCTGCCCGGGACACCAGGGATGGCCTCACCATGGCCACATTTACTTCACTTGACTCTGTAAACCCTGGCTGCCACATGATGCGCCAGATTGGCACCACCCCACACCAACACCATAAAGCATCCCTACAATGCCCAAGCCATTCCTTTCACACTCCTCGCCATTGCGGGGTGTAGCGTTATGTCTCACCATTCACTGCAACTCACTAAGCCACTTCCAAAGGTGCACACAAATCTGTCCAAGAACGCAAAGTGTTGAAAATAAAGATTTCAATGTTTGACAGCAAATGAACAGAAACTTTACATGAACATTACATAAAACACACAAGTGCCTACCGTTGTGTGTTGTTAGTTGGTATGATTGGACTAGGATGAGGGTGAGTCTGAGGGGTGGCTAGTGAGATGGGGAACTGATAATGTGGATAGAGAGGGGTGGGTGGAGGTGCAAGGTAAGTTGGTGTGAGTAAGGATGTGCAGGAGTAAGGTAGGGAAGGCAGAGTGATGGGGATGTGATGAGTGGCACAGCAGGATGAGGTTGAGTGTGGCTTTGCAGTAACATTTCGTGATCTACTGAGATCATTGAAAGGTTTGCGCCACTGCAGCCTGGTCCTCCTAATGACATCCCTGCTTGTGCCCTCCTGTGCAATGTGCAACCAGGCTGCGTTGATCTCCTGGGGAGGTCTCTTCCACCCATGGGAAGGGAAGAGGACCTCCCTGCGTGCTGTGACTCCTTCCATAAGCATATGTAGGAAGTCATGGGAGAGCCCGGGTGCAGCCGTGCACCTCTGCAGAGCTTGTCAGTGTTTGCAGCACCTCAATGCTGTAGAACACTGACAGCACAACTGTGAAAATCAATTTGCGCATGGATCCTTTAAGGAAACCGGCTGATGACGCGTCATCAAGTGACGTCAGCAGACCTGCTTCCTTCAATTGGCCGACAAACGCGCTGGGTGAGATTAACAAGCCCAATCGGCGTAAAATAATTTCACGGAGCGGGCTGGAGCCGGCAGCGCGGTCGCACCCCGTCACCGACCCCAGCCACACCGGACCGGTCGACGTTGGGGAAATCACGGCCTTAGTGTCATACTTGGTGCTTCCCAGGCCAATTCTTTGATTTAAAAAAATAATTAATTTACCCCAAGGAAACATTGATGAAAGTGGAGAAAAAGAATTGGTTATTCAAGAGCAACGGTGGATAAACATAAGAAAGTTGGTGTCTCCCACATTGATAGGTAGAAATGTCAAGAGGTGGAAGGCCAAAATACCTCAGCGTGTTTACTATGCCAAAGTCCCTTTTCATGATTGGAACCAAAAATTTCCAGCAACATATTGGATAAACTACAGAGTATTAGGTAACCTCTTAAACCGTGAACATTTTGTATTGCAGTATATAACATCTGTTAATAGTTTTCCGTACATTTGTAACTCTTAGCTGTACGAAACTGCATTCATTAATTCAGCTGAAGATAAATTGAACATTTTAAATTTATTTTGTTTTAAGAAACATTCTTTAGTTTGTTCCATTATTTATTTCATGATCGATTTGAAATGCCTTTTAGACACAAAGCCAGTACAACCACATAGCAGACACCTGATTTACTGGGAAATGTGATATTTTACATCGAGACATCCTGCAGCTGGTGGATTGGCAACTGTGAGCAGCTATTGTTTGCTGCTGGCTGGTAGTGCTGCAAATCACCTACAGGGCTCTCTCAGCTCTCTCCCCCAGTCCAAAGAAACAAGACACTTTTTCATATAGGTGCTGAATTCGACAGTGTCTGTTCCCCAAGAACATTTTGGCCCGGATTTTGCGGTCAGCGGCGAACGGACGGCGCTTGCCGTTCATTACGCTTACAGCTGCCCAAAGACTTTTCGCGGGCTTTTCAGTGGCAACTTATGGTCATTGGGCATCTGATACAGCGTGGCGCCCTCTACAGGGGATCTGGGACCTGTGTGAACAGAGCAAGCAACAGGTGTCTCTTCAAATAATTGGATTGAAGATTCCTTACTGAGACACGCAGAGTCTAAACCAGTAAGTGTTAGCTAGAATATTTAATTCAATGTAAAATCATGTTTTTTTTCTCTTGTTATCTCTTTGCCGCTTTTTCCTGCTACATTTGGTAATCCAATGGTTGCAATTCCATGCCTCGCTGTTTTTCCTGATATCCCATATTGGCAGGAACCTCACTGGGGTAAATTTTGACTTCTGAGTGGCGTCCATTCTGGCAGCAAACCAGGTCCCCGTGATTTTGAGGCTCCAGCCTCATTTAAATTCAGCAGGTGAGCCGCGGGGCACCAAACAGGGCGTCTTGACGCAGCTCGCCAGAATGAAGCCTGAAAATTGGGCCGGAACGGCCGCTAACAAGGTAGGGGGATGGCAGCGACTCCTGCTCCTCCGTGGCCCACAAAAGTAATTCAAGACTTCCCTCTGGAGGGGCCTCTTCCCTGCCATCGCCTGTGGAACTGGTCGAAGTGTACACTGCGCAGGCTCCAACCAGTTCCTACATAAGTTGGCAATCGGGGGCCCTATTTGCATCATAGGACAATGAATTCCATATTAAAAGGAACCTATCATAAGAAAATAAGAAACAGGAGCAGGAGTAGGCCATTCGGCCCCTCGAGCTCGCTCTGCCATTCAATAAGATCATGGCTGACCTTTTACCTCAACTCCACTTTCCCGCCCTATCCCCATATCCCTTGATTACCTTAGTGTCCAAAAATCTATCGATCTCAGACTTGAATATACTCAACGACTGAGCATCTACAGCCCTCCGGGGTAGAGAATTCCAAAGATTCACAACCCTCTGAGTGAAGAAATTTCTCCTCATCCCAGTCCTAAATGGCTGACCCCTTATCCTGTGACTATGACCCCTGGTTCTAGACTCTCCAGCCAGGGGAAACAGCATCTCAGCTTCTTTCTAGCTCCCCGCGCATTCTGCACCATTATCTTCCTTTCCCGTGCATTCTCCCTTTCATGAATTCTCTCCTTTTGCATTTACCACTTTCATTCTCTGCCAGCTCCCACCGGACATTATCAGGTGTCAGACGGGCCTCACGATCTCAGGCTTAAATATAGTCAACGACTGAGCATCCACAGCCTTGAAACAGGTGAGGGCTTTGGACACCTGGCGGTAGGCCCATGCATCGCCGGTGTTAACAGGGCGGTGAGGATACCATAAGCTCATTTTGAGGCAGTTACCATCCCCTTAACGCCAAACGATGGCCAATCCAAATCGATCCCACTGATATCAGGATCTTTTCTACTTTAAAGTGCAGTGGATTCCACATATGTGTTCTTCTGTTTTGCTGTCCTATTCACTTTATTTCTATAAACTGTTTTAATTTCCATGTGCCTTCCATTCATTTGCTATCATGGCAATGACACGCTTTCATCCTCAGTCCTACCTATTGTTACTTTAGTTTCCACAGAGCAGCTTCATGTGTGTGCACAATTTGTATAATTTTCCTGTCAGTGTTCAGAGCTACCTCTTAAATCAGACAGTTTCCAGAAAATGAATGATTTATTTAATGCTGATTTGTATTGTGAATTGCTTCATTCATGTTTTTATTGTTGTTTTTCACTGGGCTGTCCAATCACGGGTTATTTGCTGCAGAATCTTACATTAAACATTCAGAATATAAAGAATGCCTTCATGAATTGCAACAGTATTCAACACAGACCATTCGGGTGGTGACTAATCCTTTCTCAATTTTTGTGTGGAGGGATCAAGACTAAGATGAAGACACAGAGACACTGGTTAGAACATATTATGGGACTGGTTGACGTGGTTTTATTATTTTATGATGACTCATCCACTGACCTGATCGTGAAAATCATGCAGCCCCATCATCAATTCTTTTTTTGTAAGCTGATTAAAGAGAGACAAGTATAATGGGAAGATGGATACAGGATTGAATACAAACAGGTGTTGAAATTCTTTCTCAATAGTCAGCAGCTACAGCCTGCCAAAACGCCAGATAGGCTAATATTATATTTTAATTTAATGACCTTTTTCATCACCTGGAAATTCTCACTATGATATCTATTGCTAATGTGAAAAAAAATACAAAAAGCATAATGGCCCGGATTTTCCGGGGACTTTGACCGCATACGCTGTGCGTACACGGCCATAATGCCCCGCAAATTCCGGGTTTCGGCATGCGCTGTGTATGCATGAAAACCAGTAACTTGCGATCTGTCAAGTTTCAGCTTGACAGGTCATACGAATCCGAAGGATATGGACACACGCTGGTGGAGAGTTGGGCTATTTGCCCAACTACTGCCCAGCGAATGCCCACAAAACTCTTACGCCTGGTAAAAGCAGGCATAGGGCCTTCTTTTACCAGCGCAAGGGTTTTAATAAATAAATTTTTAAAAAATCATTTAAACATTCAAAAACCTTTAAAATTCATTTAGGTTATTTTTGGCCCCTTTAAATATGTTTACATTTATTTTTCAAAAAATTACATTTTTGTTTTAAATGTTTAATTAAATTGTATTTTAATTCATTTTAAACGTGATGATTTATTTTTATTTAGTTTGTGTGAAAATGTATTTTTTATGTGATTCCTATGTAGGCTTATGGGGATTCCGTACATAATGGGAATCCCCCTTTTTGATTGGTTGGGCTGACCCACGTGATCCCAGAGATGCTTGCAAACCGCATGCGCCCCCTGGGATACGTGGGCCTTTACGCAGGCGACGCCTTCACGACCAGGACCGCAAGAGTCCGAAGATATGGAAGCACCAGGTAGGTGCGTACTTTTCTTGCGGATCGGAGGCGTTTGCCCACGGAAAGCCTCCGTCCGCAATTTCAGGTATTGGTGGCATGTTGAAATCAATTCGGACTTCAGACTTATTTTCTTATATCGATAGATTTTTGGACACTAAGGGAATCAAGGAATATGTGGATAGGGCGAGAAAGTGGAGTTGAGGTAGAAGATCAGCCATGATCTTATTGAATGTAGGCTCGAGGGGCTGAATGGCCTAATCCTATTTCTTATGTCCTTATGTTCAGCTGTCATGGTAATGAAATGCAGAAAATTCACGTGGTAAGAATGTACAGATTATTACTACATTTTAGATGAAGTAACGGAGAGGATTGATGAGGGTAGTGTGGTTGATGTTGTGTACAGGGATTTTCAAAAGGCATTTGATATAGGGCCACATAATAGACACCATGGCCGCGATTCTGTGTGTGGAGGCGGGTTGACGTCGGGAACGGAGCTCGGCGGGTTCCGTACCCGCTGCCGGCACCAGCCAGCCTTCCGACACAATTTTTGCTTAATTGGGCTAATTGAGCCCGCTGTGTGGGTTACCCGCCCTCATCACAAGGTGCGGGTCTGTTCAGCTGCTCTGCTGACACGTGTGCAGCCTGAGTACTTAAGGGGGCCATTCCAGTTACATCTGAAGTCATTTCTGCTGCTCCTGACTGCTGCTGGTGCTCAATATGTCTGCAGAGAGACAGAAGGCAGCTCCCCGGTTCAATGAGGAATCCCTGCATGTACTTGTTGAGGGAGTCAGAGCTCGTCATGAGGCCCTGTTCCCGGGAGATGGAAGAAGGAAACCTCCTCAGCAGACGAAGGCAGCCTGGCTGCGAATAGCTGAGGAGGTCAAATCCAGGTCAATGGTAAGATGCACTTGGATTCAATGCAGGAAGAGGTTCAATGATCTCCTGCGCTCAGGAAAAGTGAGTATAAAAGCACAATTCCCTTAATTCTGCTGTGCCTGTCATCACATCCCCATCACTCTGCATTGTCAACCCTACCCCTGCACATCCTCACTCAACCCAGCATCACTTGCACCATCAACCTTCCCTCTTTCCCTATGTACAGAATCACTACCCCATCTAACTCTGCACCCCTCACACCCACCCTCAAGGTTATGCAATGACAACAACAACTAGCAACTCAAAAGGAGGGAAATTGCTAATGGGAATCCACTCCATCGTAGTCTCCCTCCAAACATCTATCCTATCCGTTCTATACACTCATTCCATCACTCTCACTGAAAATCCAATTCTTTCCCTCATTGCCGGAAAAGAGATCCCACAATAAGAGGGAGAGGGGGAGAACAGGAGGAGGACCACCATCTGTGGCGCAGCTGACCAACACTGAGGAGGCAGCTCTAGACATTGCTGGAGGTCCTGAGGAGCTGGAAGTGGGGGACGGAGAGACAGGCTCAGTAGAGAAACATGGTGACAGAATTATTTTCCAGACGTCTGATTTGGCATTCATGAGTGATGATTATGGGATCTGATGTTCATATAAATGTAGTCATGATCATGTGCACAATGGTATGTGTCTGCAATCTACATATCACATGTGTAACTCATGTCTTTACTCTCCCACAGGACCATCAAGAGCCGCCCACCCTACTGTCCAGGAGGAAGAGCAGGAGGACTCCTCAGAGGAACCTCCAGCCTCTGAGGGAGCAGCATCAGCAGAAATGAGCGCACCCAGCACCAGCGCAGAGACGCACACCTCGGTGGGTCGTTTGCGACATAGAGTAGTATTGTCACAAGTGAGCAAGAGCAGATGGTGGAGACAGGGACAGCAGAGGAGAGTCCTCGTCGGAGGCCGCGGGGCGCTCCTAGCTCTGCTCAGCTGCATGTAGACGCTGAGCCTCTGGGGCCATTCAGAAAGAGAGCGGTGCTGGAGCTTCAGGAACAAGTGCAGGAGGCTCTCAGTGGCTTTGCAAGCATGGTGACTGTGAGTGTGCAGAGAATGGAGGAGTCCATCCCAAACATGAGCACTGCCATGGTGCACGCAATGGCAAATATGGGTTCCGCCATGGAAAGGATGGCAACCTCCATGGAGGATATCATTCGCCAGAATCAGAACAACATGGTGACTCTTCTAGATAGATGGTCAGCTATGGAGGACAGAAGGGCATCTATCGTGGAGAGGAACCAGAGGTCCATGGACGTCCCCATTGAGGACTGTCAGTACAGAGATGGGTCCTCATGGCCCCACTGATGTGCAGCAAGGTGCTCTCCAGCTACTTGCTAGCAGAGAAGTGCGGGTGGCCCATGGGAGGGATGATGGTGGGAGGTGACATGCAAGTGAGGGGTTCCTCGCCAAGTGCTCAAACTGCCATCCCCTTGCCAACCCCCTCGGTCAGAGCCCCTGATGAGCACCCAAGCAGTGATGGCCGAGCCTGCCCCTGTGCAACCACAGGAGGAGCAGACTTTGGTGGGGCCTTCACAGGCTCCAAAACCCAGAGGACAACTGCCCAAGGCGTCTAAGCAGGCGCAGCAGGGAGGTGAGCAGGCTATCTCTACATCTGCTGAAGCCACAGGGGAAGCACAACGTAGAAGCACGCGTAAGAGAAAGCTGACACGTTAATAAGCACAAGGGTTCTCACTTGGGTGTTCTGATAGATTTAATTGTGAAGTTTCTGTTCTTTTCTTATGTTGGAATAAATTTATGTTGAATGAAGGTTTGACATTGTTGCCATATGTGTCCTGACAATTTGAGGTGGCACAGTGAAGGGTAAGTGTGCCTTTAAAATCCAGCAATGCAGGTGACAGTGGCTATAGAGTGAACACCACATACTTGCAGCCTAAACACAGAATGTGTCTCCCAAATTGTTCAATCACCAACCTCTGACATTTGAAACTGACCAGCTTTGAGAGTGCAGCTTTTAGATTGCAGTTGCAGCTGTGTAGTTTCCAACTCGTTGATGTTCCCGACACACTTACCTGGCGTGTTCTGCAAATGTCGTGAAACCCGACCCAAAAGTAGGAAAATTGAAAAGTGGTCTCAAAATAGTTCTAAACAAGCACTCAACAAGCAGTTAAGTGCCTTTAATCCCTCGCCCGCCACTTGGTGTCGGGTCTGTTTTTAAATCGCAGACCCAATACTTGGGAAAGTGGTGCAGAGGTGGGTTCGCGGCGGGTTCGGAACCCGCCGTCAATCATTTTAGTTTTCCAGTGAGAAGGAAAGACTTTAAGAGAAGGGAGAACCATCTGTGGATAACTAAGGAAGTAAACGATGGTATCAAATTGAAAACAAAGGCATACAATGTTGCCAAGATTAGTGGGAGGCCAGAGGATTGGGAAATATTTAAAAACCAGCAAAGGACGACTAAAAAAATAATAAAGAGAGAGAAGATGGCTTATGAGAGTAAACTGGCAAGAAATATAAAAACAGATAGTGAGAACTTCTACAGGTATATAAAAAGGAAGAGAGTAGCTAAAGTAAACGTTGGTCCCTTAGAGGATGAGACTGGGGAATTAATAATGGGGAACAGGGAAATGGCAGAGACTTTGAACAAATATTTTGTATCAGTCTTCATGGTAAAAGACACTAAAACCATCCCAATAATACATAATCAAGGGGCTACAGGGAGGGGGAAACTTAAAACAATCACTATCACTAAAGAAAATGTACTCGGTAAAATAATGGGACTAAAGGTGGACAAGTCCCCCGGACCTGATGGCCTGCATCCTAGGGTCTTAAAAGAAGTGGCTGCAGAGATAGTGGATGCATTGGTTGCAATCTACCAAAATTCCCTGGATTCTGGAGAGGTCCCAGCGGATTGGAAAACCGCAAATATAACGCCCCTATTTAAGAAGGGAGGGAGACAGAAAGCAGGAAACTATAAACCAGTTAGCCTAACATCTGTCGTTGGAAAAATGCTGGAGTCCATTATTAAGGATGCAGTAGCAGGACATTTAGAAAATCATAATACAGTCAAGCAGAGTCAGCATGGTTTTATGAAAGGGAAATCATGTCTGACAAATTTGCTGGAGTTCTTTGAGGATGTAACGAGCAGGGTGGATAAAGGGGAACCAGTGGATGTGGTGTATTTGAATTTCCAGAAGGCAGTCGATAAGGTGCCACATAAAAGGTTACTGCACAAGATACGAGCTCATGGGGTTGGGGGTAATATATTAGCATGGATAGAGGATTGGCTAACTAACAGAGAGAACAGAGAGTCGGGATAAATGGGTCATTTTCCGGTTGGCAAACAGTAACTAGTGGAGTGCCACAGTGATCAGTGCTGGGGCCTCAACTATTTACAATCTATATTAATGACTTGGATGAAGGGACCGAGTGTAATGTAGCCACATTTGCTGATGATACAAAGATAGGTGGGAAAGCAAGTTGTGCAGAGGACACACAGAATCTGCAAAGGGATATAGACAGGCTAAGTGAGTGGGCAAACATTTGGCAGATGGAGTATAATGTGGGAAAGTGTGAGGTTATCCACTTTGGTAAGAAAAATAAAAAAGCAAATTATTATTTAAATGGAGAGAGATAACAAAATGCTGCAGTACAGAGGGACCTGAGGGTCCTTGTGCATGAAACACAAAAAGTTAGCATGCAGGTACAGCCAGTAATCAGGAAGGCAAATGGAATGTTGGCCTTTATTGCAAGGGGGTTGGAGTATAAAAGCAGGGAAGTCCTGCTACAACTGTACAGGGTATTGGTGAGACCACACCTGGAGTACTGCATACAGTTTTGGTCTCCTTATTTAAGGAGCGATATACTTGCATTGGAGGCAGTTCAGAGAAGGTTCACTAGGTTGATTCCTGAGTTGAAGGGGTTGTCTTATGAGGAAAGGTTGAGCAGGTTGGGCCTATACTCATTGGAGTTTAGAAAAATGAAAAGTGATCTTATTGAAACATATAAGATACTGAGGGGGCTCGACAAGTTAGATGCAGAGAGGATGTTTCCCCTCGTGGGGGAATCTAGAACTAGGGGGCATAGTTTCAGAATAAGGGGTCGCCCATTTAAAACTGAGATGAGGAGGAATTTCTTCTCTCAGAGGGTCGTAAATCTGTGGAATTCTCTGCCTCAGAGAGCTGTGGAGGTTGGGTCATTGAATATATTTAAGGTGGAGATAGACAGACTTTTGAACAATAAGGGAGTGATGGGTTATGGGGAGCGGGCAGGGAATGGAGCTGAGCCCAAGATCAGATCAGCCATGGTCTCATTAAATGGCGGAGCAGGCTCGAGGGGCCGAATGGCCTACTCCTGCTCCTATTTCTTATGTTCTTATGTAACCCCTGACCCGCATCCAAACCCACCCTCTGAACTCCGACAGAATCGCGGCCAAAGCTTGGAAATGTAATAAACAATGAGACGGATAGTAACAGACTTCAGGCGGACATAGACAGACTGGTGAAGTGGGAAGACGCATGGCAGATTAAATTTAATGCAGAGAAGTGTGAAGTGATGCATTTTGGAAGGAAAAATCCAGAGACTTGAGCACAAAAATCTAGGCTGACACTCCAGTGCAGTCCTGAGGGAGAGCTGCACTGTTGGAGGTGGCGTCTTTCAGATGAGCCGTTAAACCGAGGCCCTATCTGCTCTCTCACATGGACATAAAAGATCTCGTGGCACTATTTTGAAGAAGAGCAAGGGAGGTATCCCCGGTGTCCTGGTTAATATTATCCCTCAATCAACATCACTAAATCTGATTATCTGGTCATTATCACATTGCTGTTTGTGGGAGCTTCCTGTGCATAAATTGGCTGACGCGTTCCCTAAAGCACAACAGTGACTACACTTCAAAAGTGCCTCATTGGCTGTAAAGCGCTTTGAAATGTCCTGACATCGTAAAAGGTGCTATATAAATGCAAGTCTTTGGGGAAAAAATTGGGTTGGTTTGTGCCTCCTCTAGCACCCGGGCGTGGCGCCGCTAATGCCTCCTGCGAAATTCAGCGGGAGGTTAGTGGCAGCAGTAGCCGGTAGCGCCCCGCGCCACGATGCCGCCAGCGATGACGTCATCGCCGTGTGCAGCGCCCCGCTTGCACCCTGGCCGCAAACTTCCCTTGCGCCCCCTGACCTATCGCCGGATGATATGCCCGACAGGATCAGGGGGTGATTTTGCAGCGGCGGCGCTACTTGAAGGGCAGGTGTCGGGCGGCCATTTTTATTTTGGCCGACTGCCAGCACCTGCCCCCTTTCACTTTTTATGCGGGGTGCCGGCCGCGATCGCTCAGCCCGGCACTCCTCTTGAGTGCCGGGCTGCTTTCACGGCACCCTGATCCCCGGTGGTCCGGCAGGGCCCCGGTGCACGCAGCGCTAGGCCCCTCCCCTTTAATCAGAGAAGGGGGCCTACAATGACACGGTGCTACGTGCACGCACGGCGGCACGTAACGCCGCAAAATTCAGTAGTGGTGCCCCAAGCAGGAGGTGGAGCACTTCCAGTAGCACCCCAGCTCCTGCTTGGGGCGCTACTACTGAATTTATGGCGGAGGCGCTAACTTTTTCGGGGCACTAAAATTAGCATCCCGACGACGTTAGCGCCTCAAAATGGGTGCCACCCAATTTTTCCCCTTCTTTGTTACTTGTTAGCAAATTGAAGCCCATGGGATTAAAGGGACAGTGGCAGCATTGATACAAAATTGGCTAAGGGACAGAAAGCAGACAGTAGTGGTGAACAGTTGTTTTTCAGACTGGATGGAAGTATACAGTGGAGGTGTCCCCCCAGGGGTCGGTATTAGGACCACTGCTCTTTTTGATATATATCAATGACCTGCTCTTGGGTACAGGGGTCATAATTTCAAAGTTTGCAGGCGACACAATGCTTGGAAATGTAGTAAATAATGAGGATAGTAACAGACTTCAGGGGAACATAGACAGAAGGATGAAATGGACAGACACATGGCAGTTTAAAATAAATCCAGAGAAGTATGAAGTGATACATTTTAGAAGGAAAAATTAGAAGAGGCAATATTACTACAATTTTAAAGGGAGTGCAGGAACAGAGAGACCTGGGGGTTCACATACACAAATCTTTGAAGGTGGTCGGACAAGTTGATAAAGCTGTTAAAAAAAACATATGGGATCGTTGGCTTTAAAAAAGTCGAAGCATGGAGCACAAAAGCAAGGAAGTTATGGTAAAACTTTATAAATCACTGGTTAGACCTCAGCTAGAGTATTTTGTCCACTTCTGGGATCCAAACTTTAGGAAGGAGGTCAAGGCCTTAGAGAGGATGCAGAGGAGATTTACTAGAATGGTAGCAGGGATGACAGACTTCAGTTATGTGGAAAGACCGGAGAAGCTGAGATTGTTCTCCTTAGAGCAGAGAAGGTTAAGGGGAGATTTAATAGAGTGTTCAAAATTATGAGGGTTTTGATACAGTAAATAGGGCGAAGCTGTTTACACTGGCAGGAGGGTGGGTGACCAAAGGACACAGATTGAAGATAATTGGCATAAAAGCCAGGGGGGAGATGAGGAGAAATTCTTTTACGCAGCGAGTTGTTTTGATCTGGAATGCACTGCCTGAAAGGGTGATGACGGTGCAGGGTGTGGGGGGTGGGAGAAGAGAAGCCATTGTTAGTGATGTGCTGGCTATAGGCAAGAGTGGAGTGACGTGAGATGTCAAAGGCTGGAGAGAGGTCAAGGAGGGCAATGCACCACATTCAGAGGTGGAGAGGTATAGGAAGGGAATTCCAGAGCTTATGGCCTAGGCAGTTGAATGCATGGCCGCCAATTGTGAAGCAAAGAAAATTGGATGCGCAAGAGGCCAGAATTGGAGGAGCGCAGAGATCTCGGAGGGTTGGAGGAGGTTACGGAGATAGGGGAGGGCGAGGCCATGGAGGGATTTGAAAACAAGGATGAGAATTTTAAAATTGAATCGTCGCTAGACGGTGAGCCAATGTAGGTCAGTGAACAAAGGGGTGGTGGGTGAACGGGACTTGGTGCGAGTTAGGATACGAGCAGCAGTGTTTTGGATGAGCTCAAGTTTACAGAGGGTGCAAGGTGGGGGCCGGCCAGGAGAGCATTGGAATAGTCAAGTCTAGAGGTAACAAAGGCGCATGGATGAGCGTTTCAGCCACAGATGAGCTGAGGCAGGGGCGATCTTAGCAATTTTAGCACTCCAGTTGTTGCCCAGATGAGATCAGTTAACTCAGCAAAGACTGGCAATTGAACCTGAGACCTTTCAGGTCTATATGGCTCCGTTCCTACTGTAAATAACAGCTGAGCTAACAGGAGGGCTAATTGTTTGAACAGAAATAATTCATCTTTTATACGGTTAGGATTTAGGGGATTTTATGTATTTTTTTCCATTATAACTTTTTTTTAATATTAGAAAGTGTCTTGATGTTTCACTTCCTCCGGTCAAATCCACATGAACATTTGAGGGTTACAATTGTTGTAGTTAATATTGTGATTTAACTCTGAACATAAAACAGTGTCAAAAGGTCGGAAATGCAATCAGCAATGTGCCATCAATTTCCTGTATACACATCACCCAATCTTCTTTAGTGAAATTGTATCTTGGTGTTTATCTCTAGCTGGCCAAATCAGTAAAATTTTAATTAAATTCTGTTTCTACACTTTCTGAGCTTTCAAAACATGAGCTAATTAAAGTCTGGCGAGGTTTTTGCAAGTTACAATCTCACACTAATGCTGAGGTTTAAAAGGTATCCATTAATAATGAAAAATAATTGCAGTGACCTAATTCTAAAAGTGAAAAATCTGAGAACTGGGACAAGATTTCAAAATAAATTAAGCAACTTAATCCCTGCATGCTTGATCTGATTTAAGAGTTGAATCGTTGTTAAGCACAGAACCGTTTATTTTTATTGGCCTTGCTAGTCATAGGAGTTCTGATCCAGAGGTCATCTGGACTAAAAAATGTCAAATCTCAATCTCAATCTATCAATCTGATAGAGGTCTTCAAGATTATGTAAAGGTTTGATAGGTTAGGCGTAGAGAGGAGATTTCCACTTGCAGGCGAGACCAGAATAAACATAAGATAGTCACTGATAAATCCAATGGGGAATTCAGGAGAAACTTCTTTGCCCGAGAGTGGTAAGAATGTGGAACTCGCTACCACAGGGAGTAGTTGAGGCAAATAGCATAGATACATTTAAGGGGAAGCTAGAGAAACACATGAAAGAAAGAAAGACTTGCATTTATATAGCACCTTTCACGACCACCGGATGTCGCAAAGTGCTTTACAGCCAATTAAGTACTTTTGGAGTGTAGTCACTGTTGTAATGTAGAAAATGCAGCAGCCAATTTGCACACAGCAAGCTCCCACAAACAGCAATGTGATAATGAGCCAGATAATCTGTTTTTGTTATGTTGATTGAGGGATAAATATTGGCCAGGACACCAGGGATAACTCCCCTGCTCTTATTCGAAATAGGATCTTTTACGTCCACCTGAGAGAGCAGTTTGGTTTAACATCTCATCCAAAAGACAGCACCTCCAACAGTACAACACTCCCTCAGTACTGCACTGGAGTGTCAGCCTAAATCATGTACTCAAGTCCCTGGAGTGAAATTTGAACCCACAACCTTCTGACTCAGAAGTGAGAGTGCTACCCACGGAGCCACGAGGGAGAAAGGAATAGAAGGATATGTTGATGGGGTTAGATGAAGAGGGGTGGGAGGAGGCTCGTGTGAAGCATAAACACCTACATGGACCTGTTGGGCCAAATTGCCTGTTTCTGTGCTGTAAATACTTTGTAATACTTTGCAGTTTTGACAGATATTCAGAATTGCCAACTTTCATTGTCCGTTTTCTAATTGGCCATTTTAGAACCAGTGAATGTCGTTAGGTTAATTTTCCAACATAGCCCCAATTTAGGCATCACTTTATCATGCAATTTGAACCAAGGAACACAGGGCCTAACACCCTAGGTGCACTCCCGGCATAACCCTGAAGTCAATGTGACAGAAAGATGTGCTCATTATGCCTGGACCCGGAGATGCTGGGTCCTGACCTTGCCCCACAGTTTCTGTCTAGTCTTGTTGGGGCAGAGCCACTGACTATCCCTGACAAGGTCATTGACACAGGAGGGGAGGAGACTGGTTGGGGGGGGGCAGGAAAGACTCCCTAATTCAGAAGTTCCCATGTCATCGGCCTCTGAGAGATCTCTTGGAGCTTCAGCGGACACTGAAACTACGCAAACAGTGTGGCAAATGTGGGGCCACCTTAGGAAGTTCAGGTCAGGGACGTAACTTGGACACCAAAGAAAGGGGCCCAGTTTCTAAGCTGAACAATGTTTAGGCAGCCCCCTTACAAAGGAGGTCATGTCAGCAAGCTTTGATGTTCTTTTGGGGGGTGTGAGGGGGAACCCAGCACGTCATTGATTGGCAACCTTCAGCCGGAATCTCAGGCCTGTGCAACATAGCGGGCACCCTAGACAGAGATGTGGAAGCAAAAATGGCCACCATTCCGAGGACACCCTCCATCATGTTGTGCAGCACTGACACTGTGCTAAGTGGGATAGATTAAGAACAGATCTAGCAGTTCAAAACTGGGCATTCATGAGACACTGTAAGCCATCAGCAGCAGCAGAATTGAACTGTAACCTCATGGCCCAGCATATCCCTCACTCTACCATTACCATCAAGCCAGGCAGCCAACCCTGGTTCAATTGAAGAGCATGTCAAGAGCAGCAGCAGGCGTACCTGAAAATGAGGTGTCAACCTGGTGCAGCTACAACACAGGACTACATGCATGCTAAACAGCGGAAACAGCATGCTATAGACAGACCTAAGCGATCCCACAATCAACGGATTAGATTAAAGCTCTGCAGTCCTATCACATCCAGTTGTGAATGGTAATTGACAATTAAACAACTAACGGAAGGAGGAGGCTCCATAAACATCCCCATCCTCAATGATGGCGGAGCCCAACACATGAGTGCAAAAGTCAAGGCTGAAGCGTTTTCGACCATCTTCAGCCAGAAGTGCTGATTGGGTGATCCTTCTCTGCCTCCTCCTGAAGTTCCCACCATCACAGATGCCAGTCTTCAGCCAATTCATTTCATTCCACGTAATATCAATTAATGGCTGAGCGCACTGGATACAGCAAAGGCTACGGGTCCTGACAACATCCCGGCTGCAGTGCTGAAGACCTGTACTCCAGAACAAGCCATGCCTATAGCCAAGCTGTTCCAGTATAGCTCTTCTTCTTCGGCAGTCCCTCGGAACCGAGGATGATTGATTCCACACTAAAAATGAGTTCTCAGGTGACTGATGAGTCCAATGTGGGACCTACAGTCTCTGTCACAGGTGGGGCAGACGGTGGTTGGAGGGGCAGGTCCTTCCATTGTTTGCGCTTGGCTTCCGCTTGCTCCCAGCGAAGAGACTCGAGGTGTTCGCCGCCTTCCCGGATGCTTCTCCTCCACTTTGTGCGGTCTTGGGCCAGGGATTCCCAGGTGTCGGTGGGGATGTTGCACCTTTTCAGGGAGGCTTTGAGGGTGTCCTTGAAGCATTTCCTCTGCCCACCTGGGGCTCTCTTGCCATGTCGGAGCTCCGAGTAGAGCGCTTGTTTTGGGAGTCTCGTATCGGGCATGTGGACGATGTGGCCCGTCCATCGGAGCTGATCGAGCGTGGTCAAAGCTTCGATGCTGGGGATGTTGGCCTGAGCAAGGACACTGACGTTGGTGCGCCTATCCTGCCAATGGATTTGCAGGATCTTGCGGAGGCAGCGTTGGTGGTACCTCTCCAGTGTTTTGAGGTGCCTGCTGTACATGGTCCATGTCTCTGAAGCATACAGGTGGGCGGGTATCACTACTGCTCTGTAGACCATAAGCTTAGTGCTGGGTTTGAGGTCCTGGTCTTCAAACACTCTCTTCCTCAGGTGACCGAAGGCTGCACTGGCACACTGAAGGCGGTGTTGGACTTTGTCACCGATGTCTGCCCTTGTTGACAGTAGGCTCCCGAGGTATGGAAAGT
The DNA here is from genome assembly GCA_030390025.1 of Squalus acanthias. Classification (NCBI taxonomy): domain Eukaryota; kingdom Metazoa; phylum Chordata; class Chondrichthyes; order Squaliformes; family Squalidae; genus Squalus; species Squalus acanthias. The sequence goes on from CM059436.1 coordinate 73,347,712, forward strand.
GGTCCACGATGTCCAAGGTCTCATCATGGATTTTAATAATCGGGGTGCAGTACTGTATGGTGGGGGCAGTTTTGGAGAAGTTGTTTCCTTTTTTTCTGCTGCCGTTCCCTCTGTCTCTCACAGACTCTGAGGTACAAACAGGGGCACAAACTTTTTCCCCTCTCTCACAACATGATTTAAATAACCCTGATGAGCTCTTTCAAAAAGGGGGCAACACATTGCAAAATTTAACTGGAACTTACCGCGGGACATTTAACATCAATTGCCTGTATTTGTTTCCCAGTTTTAAACAATTTTCTGAATTTTTACATTTTTTATCTCATGTTTTTGTTTCACTGGGGGCCTAAACATTGTTTGCTTTAGCCTCCTTCCAGCGGCCATTGTACATGTGTTGCACCTCCACCTGTGTTGTTCCAAAGTACGGCCGCCGTTCAGTCCCCGGGAACGGATTACACGTGCCTCCACAGAAAAAAGTTACTGACTGAATCCCGAGACAATGCACGTTGGGTTCCAGGGCTCTGTATCTTAGCAAATGCTGTTCCAATTCGGATCGACTTTGAGGTCACAAGCGACTCTCTGTGAGGATTCCCGGGCCGGGCCTAGAAATTGCCCTATGCCTGCTTGCATCAGCCTTAAGACTTATGTGGGCAATTGCTGTCCGGTCGCTGGGCAAATAGCCCAACTCTGCGCCAGTGATTGCTTTTTCATGGCACAATAGCACGAGGGCGCCATGGTACAGTGGGCTTGTTGGATCAATCAGACACCTCCAGGACCTAAGTTTCATTCATAAGCCAGTCATACCCAGTACTGGATGGTGTAATCTTGTTTCAAGTGTATAATCCTTAAAACATCTTAGATACTCAGATAGGCTTATATAGCTGGCTGTATATACTTTAAAGAAACGCAGACTCATGGGCAATTTGATCAATAAAATAATGAAGGAACTAGATTGTGTCCACGCTGATTAATTAGATAGGTTGGGAAGGACCAGGGGTTACTTTGAAAAGTTACACAGGTTAGATGTCAGATGGTTCTTCTTTTCCCAGAGAACAGTAGATCTCTGGAACAAGTTGCCTGCTTGAACATTGAGTGCTCATTTGTTGTATACCTTCAAAAGAGAGCTGGACCGCTTCCTGGCTAGGACAGAGATCACGTCATACAAGAGGTAGCTACCAAGTAACGTAAGTCGTGACCAATGTAGTCTCCTGCACTAGTTTCAATCACCTTGGGGGGGTGGGGGGGCGGTGGTCGGAGATGAATTTTCCAGATTTCTTTTTCCATTTGGCCTTGGATTTTTATTTGGGTTTTAACCTCTCTCAGAGATTATATGAGCCTGGGTGGGTAGAGAATAGCGTAATCGTGAAGCATAAGCAATCACGACTCTATGGGACAGGCTGGATGGATTAGCTGGTCTTTTACTGTCTGTCATTTTTTATATGCGCGTATGTAACAGGCTAGAATGGATTATGGACAGGATAATTCACAAACTGGAGTGGATTATGTACAGGATAATATACAAACTGAAGTGGATTATGGACAGGATCATTCACAGACTGAAGTGGATTATGGACAGGATAATATACAGACTGGAGTGGATTATGGACAGGATAATATACAGACTGGTGTGGATTATGGACAGGATAATTCACAAACTGGAGTGGATTATGTACAGGATAATATACAGACTGGAGTGGATTATGGACAGGATAATATACAGACTGGAGTGGATTATGGACAGGATAATATACAGACTGGTGTGGATTATGGACAGGATAATTCACAAACTGGAGTGGATTATGTACAGGATAATATACAAACTGAAGTGGATTAGGGACAGGATCATTCACAGACTGGAGTGGATTATGTACAGGATAATATACAGACTGGAGTGGATTATGGACAGGATAATATACAAACTGAAGTGGATTAGGGACAGGATCATTCACAGACTGGAGTGGATTATGTACAGGATAATATACAGACTGGGGTGGATTATGGACAGGATAATTCACAGACTGGAGTGGATTATGTACAGGATAATATACAAACTGAAGTGGATTATGTACAGGATAATTCACAGACTGAAGTGGATTATGTACAGGATAATATACAAACTGAAGTGGATTAGGGACAGGATAATTCACAGACTGGAGTGGATTATGGACAGGATAATATACAGACTGAAGTGGATTATGGACAGGATAATTCACAGACTGGAGTGGATTATGGACAGGATAATATACAGACTGAAGTGGATTATGGACAGGATAATTCACAGACTGAAGTGGATTATGGACAGGATAATTCACAGACTGAAGTGGATTATGGACAGGATAATTCACAGACTGGAGTGGATTATGGACGGGATAATATACAGACTGGAGTGTGTTTCGCAGGGAATTTTTTTCTGTTTTCAAATGATGAGGGTACAAATTATTCTACTTTGCTTGCCAGCAAAAAGAAAGACACGGGTGAGTCTACATGTCTCAGACTTCTAGCGGTCAGGTCAAGGTGCCAGAGACTTCATTGGGTTTGTTTTGGAAGAGTGTGTATCGAAATGACCAGCGATGAATTGACAGAATCGAGTCGCGGGTTGGACATTTCAGTGCAGTAATAAATAATAAAGTCCACATGAGGCGGTTACGAGTGAGGCTCTCGAGTACCTTGCGTCAGGTAGTTCCCCTCCAGGCCTAGGTTTGCCCCAGCCTCGTTCTCACATCCTTCCCTCGTTTCCTACCCAAACAGAAGAACAATGACGAGTGAGCAGTGTGCAGAGATGGTGCCCTCATCACCATAGGAACCGGCTGAGCTCGGCTCCTCTACAGCTGCTGCCTGCAGCACGTGGAACTTCTCACAGGGCGACACAACCAACACATCACCCATTCCCTTATCATGTCACTGCCCCAACTCTTTTGCTAATTTCCAATTGAGTTCAGCTCTGAGGTCGCAAGACTCACAAACAACTCTCTGTCTGGATTCTGGGCCATTGTGTATTAGCTCCTCCCCGGCTCCTGCTGTCCAGCTGTCTGTGCGGCCTGTCAATTGAAGGGAACGGGGATTCAGGGACCAGAGCGTGGCCGCATACCGCGTACCTTAGAGTGCTACCAACTGTGAATTAGTACGTCGGCTCTCTATTCGGTTAAATTGGAGGTATCAAACACAGCCAAATGTGGCCCACAGAATAGTTTCATCTGGCCCATGAATCTTCATTTCTTTGTTTAGCTTGTTGAGGTGGCACCCCTGGCCTAGCCTGCCGGACAAGGTTTGATAACAATTTGAAATCGCTTACTCGACCCCCCCTGCATCTAATAACCGTTGGTGCCAAGAGATGGCAATCGTATCTGGCACAGTTTGATCCAGTTTCTCAACGTCACGTAACATTGATCACTTCTTGCAGTGTGTTTCTACATCTCGTAAGATTGAGCCCTGATTTTTTTAAGTGCTGTAGTCTCAAATGGAACCTCGCCTCTTCATGCAAGAAGAGAAAGGTAAATTGAATAACAACAGAAAACGCTGGAAAAACTCAGCAGGCCAGGCAGCATCTGTGGAGAGAGAAACTGAGTTAACGTTTCAGGTCAAAGACCTTTCGTCAGAACTGGAAAAAAGCAGGAAATGAAATAGATTTAAAGCAAGTATAATGCTGGGAAAAGGGGGAGGGGATGAAAGAACAAAAGGGAAGGTCAGTGATAGGATAGAAAGCAGGAGAGATTAAGAGACATTAAGAGATATTCAAGGCAAGAGGAGGTGGTAATGTGACAGGTTGAGGAACAAAGGATGGCTCTAGATGAAGTGTGAATTGAATACCGTGCGTTTCAAGAAAAATGGAGAATTTTGTATTTCTTTGTGGACATGAATGGAAAGCCCACATGCTTGATTTGTAAGCAACAGGTCGGTGTGGTGCAGGAATACAGCATTCGAAGATTCTATGAAGCAAACCATGGTGAGGAAATACGATAAGTACACAGGAACTTTACGTGAAGATAAATGTTCTGAATCAGCACAGTTGTTGGAAAAGCAGCAATCAATGTTTACTAATGCTTGCCACGTAAGTGATGCTGCTTAAAGAGGAGTTATCTGATTCTCCATGAAATAGTTGTCATCAAAACCATTTTCTGAAGGAGAATCTTTTGATGAACTGCATTCGAAAAGCTGCAACAATGGGGTGAATTTTCAAGTAAATGGAAACAAAAATCGGGCATTGTGTAAATCCAGTCGATCCACTACCATCCATTTATCAGCTGGCATTAAAAGTGAAAATTCACCTCATAGTGTGTGCAGATAAGCAGCAAGCTTTTCCCAAATATCAGCCTCTCAAGAAACACAATGGGTCATAATTTGCTGCGGCAGTGATTCTAACGGCATCTGCCTTTAGTTAGACTTGCCCTTGCACGTTTAGTTTTTTAATTTTATTGCGTGGCAAGTTGCTGAAAGTGCGAGCTGATAGCGTCGCAGCGAGGGAAACATGGGGCTCGATTTTGCCAGGCCCGAGGAGGCGGGATTGGAGGTGTGTGAGGTGGTAAAATCACAAAAAATAGCGGGCAGGCCCGATCCCACCTCCATCCCGCTTCCAAGCAATTTTCCCAAATGCATGTTTTCTGACCCTGTTTCCATTCTGCCTCCAAGAGGCGGGATAAGCCCTTAAGGCCCTTAACAACCAGCTAAGTGCCTCTATAATCCCATTTTGAGAGGCCTTTCTGATTTTACCACTTTTCCCACGTCCTGCACGTCTCCTCTGGAATACGCCAGTGAATCCTGGCGGCCTCACAAATGGACTGCTTACTCACAGCTGCAGCTCCACCATTAAAAAGGAGTTTTCAGCAATCATCATTTGCAGGTGGCAGAACTTTGTTGTCTCAGGTCTGGGGGAACTTTTAGCAGGCATACCCATTGTTGTGGAAGTTTGGAGCCTGACACACATCTCCAGTGTGACCTCCTGGGAAACCCCTCTCGCCACCTTGACTGAGCGCTTCCTCAACTGAGGCATATACCAGAAGCATGGGAACCATTTATTTCCTTTCCTCCTGGACATCAGATTTGGACGAAGACCAGACGTGGCAGCAGCAGAACCATAAACAACAGCACCACCAACAGCAGCAGCAACAACAGGAGCGCCAAGCTGCTGCTCACCCACCTGAAGCTGCACAGGCCAGAAGGCGCCAGCGCGCGACCACATTGCTGCCCGGGCTGCAAGGGACGCACTCATCTTGGCCAGATTTGCTTAGCCTGCGCATTCAAACAATTTTGCCTCGCACCTTCTTATCAGACCATCGACAATGGCCAAGAACCTGTGGATTCCTATCACTCTGACCACCATACTGAAAATTGCAAGTCGCCCTAAGCCCTCAATGTGGAAGTCCCATTAGTGAAATGACACAGGCCACAACTGCAACAGTTTGCCATCAGAATTTTTTATGACAATAAGCAACTGATGGCTTTTCAAAATTCAATACAACATTACACCCAAGTGACTACGGTAGCCAGCCTTACCATGGAGGTAGCCAGCCTTACCATGGAGGTAGCCAGCCTTACCATGGAGGTAGCCATCCTTTCCAAGGAGGTTGCCATCCTTTCCGTGGTGATGCGTTCATGCGCCAAAGCCTCCACAAAGGCTCTGCTCATGTTCGCGATGGACTCCTCCATTCACTCCACACTCGCAGCGACCCTGGAGACAAAACCTGCCAGAGACTCCTGCACCTGTTCCTGGAGTTCCAGCACCACTCTCCTTCTGGATGGACCCAGAGGCACAGGGTCGACATGCAGCGGAGCCAAGCTGGGAGCGTCCTCTCCACTGCGACAAGGACTCTCCACTGCTGTCCCTGTCTCCACCATCTGCTGATGCTCACTTGTGAGCTGTGATGCACCAGGTGACAACTCTACTCTATGTCCCGAAGGTCCCACCGAGGTGTGAGTGTCTGCGTTGGTGCAGTGTGCGCTTAATTCTGCTGACGGAGCGCCCTCAGAGGTTGCAGCTTCCTCTGAGGAGTCTGGAAGCTCAGGCTCTTCCTCTTGGACAGTGGGGACGGGGGCTCTCGATGGTCCTGTGGGGAAGTAAAGGAAAGAGTTAGAGATGTGAGGTAAAGGTTGCATGCACATTGAATTGTGCAGATGATCATAAGTCAATTTGTTAGAGCATCAGAATCATTATCAGTCACTCATGCAATGTCAATGAGAGAGATGCCAAACTATTCTGTCACCAGCTTGCTGTGATGCGCCCGCCTGTCCGTCCCCCACTTGGGAATCCTCCTCGATCCCGGCAATTTCCAGGGCCGCCTCCTCCGAGGTGGTGAGCTGGGCTACTGAGGGTGGCCCTCCTCCTGTCCTCACTCTTTCCCTCTTATTGTGGGCTCTCTTTTCCTGCAATGAGGGACACAAGTGGAGTTTGAGTGAGAATGAAGGAGTGAGTATAGAGAATCCATAGCATAGATGCTTAGAAGGAGACAAAGGGCCCTCCCTGTGTGTTGTAAGTTGTTGTCATTGCGTCACAGTGATAGGGAGCGTGAGAGCTGCATGGTCGAATAGTTAAGTGAATGTGACCATAGAGAGAGAGGGAATGGGTAAGGGTGCAGGGATGTCAGTGTCAAGTGGGATGTGGACGAAGAGGTTGGCAAAGCTGAGTGCTGGTGAGGAGAGGCGATGGGGATCAGATTGAGGGTGATGGGAAAGTCATACTCACTTTTCCTGTGCGGAGAAGGTCATGAAACCTCTTCCTGCACTGCAGCCAGGTTCTACAGCACATAGAGATGGCATTGACCTCCTGGGCCACTTGCAACCACACAGCTTTAGTCTGTTGTGGTGGCTTTTTCTCCCTGAGGAAGGGAAGAGCACCTCCTTATTAGATCTTGCTCCCTGCACCAGAGCTTGGAGGGAGGGCTCATCAAAGCGAGGTGCACACTTTTGCTTGCTGGTAGACATGGTCGGTAAATGAAGTCCTTCATACAATGTCCAAAGCGTTTCCAGTCTCCAGAAGAAGCAAGGCTGCTTGCAGGCCTTAAATCCAGCAGCACTGATGACGTCATCGGAGCCGACTTTCTGTATGAAAAGACTCATTGGGCCAGGGGTTCCCACACGCAGGAAATCAATTGCCCAATTCGGGGAAAATCCCACTTTTTCAACACTTCACTTAGGAGTCGGGGTCCTGACACGAATCCCACCTGACACGCCCCAGCCCACCCACACTGGCAAAATCGAGCCCATGGCATCTGGGACCCGAGTGAACAGGGAAAGCAACTGTGTATATCCTTAACCAATCAGATTGAAGGGTGGTGAAATAAAGGGCCGAAAATTGATCCCGCGATGCGAGAGTACGCACTGTGTACTCTCGCGTATTCCCACTCCAATTGCCGGTTTTCTGCATGCCCTGCGCATGCGCTGAAAACCGGCAATTGCTCTTCTGAAAAGGGGGCGGGTCCTCGGTGCATTGCATGCACGCTACAGGCTGCGCGCACGCTGTGCACTTCATGCTTTGGACGCGCAGGTAAGTACGGAAGATTTTGGAAATGTAAAAAGGAGGAGTAAGACCCACTTTTAAGAAGGTAAGTAGTGAATTAAGTATTTTTTTGAATTTTTTTTAACAGGTATATCTTTTTTAGAGACTTTAAAGACAGGTAAGTTTATTTTTATAACTTTTTAAAAGATTTTAAATTTTTTCAAAAATTTAATTTTTTATTTAAAATGGTTAATTTAATTAACTATACTTATTTTATTAATGTGATGGTTTTTTTTTTAAATTTAATTGAGGTTTAGCTGTTATTTTGGGGGGTGTAAGATTCATAGATTTCACAGCCGTGCTGTGAAACTTATGAATGGAAGATGGTGTGCTGCCATTGGCTCTAACTGAGTCACGTGATCCCATAGCTCGCACGAATTCACTACGCCGCTGGGATACGCAAGCACTGCCCAGCTGATCTCTAGAACATGAAGTTTGTGCGAGCTGGATCTGAAAAAGCACAAGCGAGGTGAGAGATCGCGGGAAAGCCTTACCCCCGCGGGAACAGAGCGAGATCAATTTCTGGGCCAAACAGTGCAAGGACTGAGAAGGAAGTGTAAATTAGAATGGGTGAATTCAATGTCAAATCAGATACAGAAGAGAAATAAAGAGAGGGAAGGAAATAGTAATAGTTGTAATAGTTAATTTTCAGTGCCAGAGAGGTTGACTGGCAGTAATTAACACTTAGACCTGAAATGGCAAGACTTAACTTTCCGTGGCAAGTTTAGTTTGTATCTACTGCACAACTTCACGCCGTTCAATGCATTTCAATGGTGAACCAGTTTAATCGGGCAGGGTTTTAGAACGCAATTTTTAAAAAAAGTTTTGCTTTAAAAAATATTCCTTGATGTTGAGAAATTTTTTCTCACAGAGGGTCGTGAGTCTTTGGAACTCTCTTCCTCAGAGGGCGGTAGAAGCAGAGTCTTTGAATATTTTTAAGGCAGAGGTAAATAGATTCTTGATAAGCAAGGAGGTGAAAGGTTATCGGGGGTAGGCGGGAATGTGGAGTAATCAGATCAGCCATGATTTTATTGAATGGCGGAGCAGGCTCGAGGGGCCGAGTGGCCTACTGCTGCTCCTAATTCGTATGTTGGTATGTTGATATATTTAAGAGTGGTAACTTGGTGCAGTTCGATTAACACAGCTGAACATGGGTTTATCACAAAAAAATAAGCATTTTTAATCAGTGTCTAGAATCAATTTGTGTTCTGCGATCTTTTGCACCGGTTACGCCGATGTCGAGGGAAATGCGCTGAAAAAAACAACACAAACTTGCAGAAACTCCAGGCCAGCATTTCTTATTTCTTCATCTTGTTTTTAGATTGTCTTTTGTTCTGGATCCAAGTATGCTGGGTTTTTGTTTTTGCTCATATATACTGGAATGGGTGGAAAAACATTTTATGGTTCCCGTCCCACTTGACTTGTTAATTTAATACTCATGTCTTCTGGTTAAACAATTACGAAGAATGTATTCCAGTGTTTAAAAGACCTGTATTATGTGCTCTCTCAGTTTTATTTTCTCCTGTGACAATAAATCTTCATAAATTAAGTCTAAATTTTCTGCTGGAGTTAAACTGTGAAGTTGGCATAACTTCAACAGAATGCGGTGGAAAATTCTTCCGAAGCCCATTCTATCAGCTTCTCACTCGCCCTCACCACTTTTGGAGACTTTCTATCAGAAATCCAGCTTCGCTGTAGCAGTGTGGACGAGAATTTGAAAATTAAAGAGACGAATAGCTTACACAATTGATTGAGGGTTTACAATGCATCCCACCTCGAGTAACCTTGTCAATAGCAGTCTCCCTGTGACAGAGTAATTTCAGTGAAGGACATCACGCCAAAATCCTTCTCCCATTTTGGGAAGCAGAGCATAATCCCTCAGACTGGTCTGACTTCAAAGTCAGGTTCTAGAGGTTTCAACCTAATGTGGCAAAGCTTAAACCATTTAACACAGTCAGAGATTTTGTTGGATGTTTTATAACACGCCGTTATCCCAGCTGTATGGAACTGAAAATCAAGTAAAGAACATACCGTCATTTTTCACTGTTATATCTAACATTGTATTCTTGGTTTGAAATTCTCAGCCTTGAGCTTTAATCCTTTCTTGGCCTTGTCCCCCCACCATATCCATGTAACCTCTTCCAGCCCTAGAATCCAACCACCCCCCCCCCCCCCACCCCTCCTGTCCATGAAACCCACTTCCTGCACTCTCGATCCTATTCCCACCAAACTGCTGACTACCCAACTTCCTTTTCTGACTCCCATGTTAGCTGATATTGTTAATGGTTCTCTCTCCTCAGGTACTGTCCCCCTCTCCCTCAAATCTGCCGTCATCACCCCTCTCTTCAAAAAAACAACCCTTGACCCCTCCGTCCTTGCAAACTACCGCCCCATCTCCAACCTCCCTTTCCTCTCCAAAGTCCTTAAACGTGTTGTCGCTTCCCAAATCCGTGCCCATCTTTTCCGCAATTCCATGTTTGAATCCCTCCAATCAGGTTTCGTCCTTGTCACAGTACCAAAACGGCTCTCATCAAAGTCACAAATGACATCCTTTGTGACAGTGACAAAAGTAAACTATCCCTCCTCGTCCTTCTTGACTTGTCTGCAGCCTTTGACATGGTTGACCACTCCATCCTTCTCCAATGCCTCTACACCGTCATCCAGCTGGGTGGGACTGCACTCGCCTGGTTCCATTCTTATCTATCTGATCGTAGCCAGAGAATCACCTGCAATGGCTTCTCTTCCCGCTCCCACATCGTTACCTCTGGTGTCCCCAAGGATCTATCCTTGGCCCCCTCCTATTTCTCATCTACATGCTGCCCCTTGGCGACATCATCCGAAAACACAGCGTCAGTTTCCACATGTACGCTGACGACACCCAGCTCTACCTCACTACCTCTTCTCTTGACCCCTCCACAGTCTCTAAATTGTCAGATTGCTTGTCCGACATACAGAGCAGAAATTTTCTCCAATTAAATATTGGGAAGACTGAAGTAATTGTTTTTGGTCCCCGCCACAAACTCCATTCCCTAGCCACTGACTCCATCCCTCTCCCTAACATCTGTCTGAGGCTGAACCAGACTGTTTGCACCTTGGTGTCATGTTTGACCCTGAAATGAGCTTCTGACCACCTATCCGCAGCATAACTAAGATCGCCTATTTCTACCTCCGTAACATCGCCCGTCTCCGACCCTGCCTCAGCTCATCCACTGCTGAAACCCTCATCCATGCCTTTGTTACCTTTAGACTTGACTATTCCAACACACTCCTGGCTGGCCTCCCACATTCTACCCTATGTAAACTTGAGGTCAACCAAAACTCGGCTGCCCGTGTCCTAACTCGCACCAATTCCTGTTCACCCATCACCCTTGTGCTCGCTGACCTACATTGGCTCCCGGTTAAGCAGCACCTCAATTTCAAAATTCTCATTCTTGTTTTCAAATCCCTCCATGGCCTCGCCCCTCCCTATCTCTGTAATCTCCTTCAGCCCCACAATCCCCCGAGATATCTGCACTCCTCTAATTCTGTTAACTGTGGCTCAGTTGGTAGCACACTTGCCTCTGAGTCAGAAGGTTGTGGGTTCTAAGTCCCACGCTAGGGACTTGAACACATAAAGCTAGGCTGACACTCCAGTGCAGTGCTGAAGGACTGTTGCACTGTCGGAGGTGCCGTCTTTCGGATGAGATGTTAAACCGAGGCCCCGTCTGCTCTCTCAGGTGGACGTAAAAGATCCCAAGGCACTATTTCAAAGAAGAGCAGGGGAGTTCTCCCCAGTGTCCTGGCTAATATTTATAGCTCAATCCACATAACAAAAGCAGATTATCTGGTCATTATCTTATTGCTGTTTGTGGGAACTTGCTGTGCGCAAATTGGCTGCCGCATTTCCCACATTACAACAGTGACTACACTTCAAAAGTACTTCATTGGCTGTAAAGGGCTTTGAGACGTCCGGTGGTTGTGAAAGGTGCTATAGAAATGTAAGTCTTTCTTTCTTGAGCATCCCTGATTATAATCGCTCCACCATTGGTGGCCGTGCCTTCTGTTGCCTAGGCCCTAAGTTCCTTCTCCAGTCCCTCTATATCCTTTTTATAATATGGAGACCAGAACTGTACACAGTGCAATGATAAAAATGCTTGCAGCAATACACTGCAGAGTGACTGATGCTACTGATGGCCCTACTGACCTGAAGGAGGCTGTTACCTTAGCTGCCACTGCTTGCACCCTGTTTTGTTGTTTGGTTGATGGTTCTCCTGTAGCAATGTACACAACTCAGTGACTGCCACCCTAGTGAATATTCAGCCTGGCATTGCTGCTCTGATAGATCTATATAGTTCCATTGAGCATGATATATTCAGTTGGCTGGTTATTCACATGCTACTGTGATGTTGCCTCACTTCCCTGGCTTCTTACAGTTCCTGTTCATCCTCCTCTTCTTGCTCCAAGTAGGATAAATACAGTGGGATCCCAGAGGTAACTTAGGGTTGTGATGCCAGGCTACAAGTATCCCAAATAGCAGTCCTATTAATTCCTTCTTCCCACGTAGTGAAGAGTTACTTCAGCAACAAAGCCAGAAATTTACTATCCCTTTCTTACTCCTCGGGAGAGATTAAAAAAAAGGTGGTTGATGGTTGCTCCTTTAAACTGCTTTCATTTTCAGGCGCTATTAGGCAACCCTTAACACTCTTTTTATCTGGGCATCTTTTAGACTTCAACCTCACCTGGTGTTAACTGAGAAAATTTACACAGAAGGCATTTTGATGTCATTTCCGTACGATATCGCTATATAAATACTCTGCTGAATTCAGATGCAATGCTCCCACCCCTGCTGGTGACTGGCTAGAAATGCTTGACGTGTGGGACTGAGGCAGTGATCCAGCCTATGGGCCTCCCCCATTTTTATGAGCCACTTCCAAGCGCTAACAGTGTTAACATGAGGAATATCTGGGCCACTATCTCCGACCCTTCCAATTTACAACATCTGTACATCTTGTGTCTCTTTCCAGGAAAAGGTATCATATAACAGATAGAAGCAAAGGCTGAATGGATTTGGACCTTCCAACTACTTGACTTGAGGAGATTACCTCCAATCAAGGGGTCAGAGGCCATAGAAAGAGTGAGGTAAGGCGACTTCTGAGGCTTTCCCAAAGCTTAGGACTAGTATTGTTCTATTTTTATTCTTCCTCGCGCTGATCACTCACTCACTCATTCACACAAACGCTTGCACTGTAGAACAGCAGCATGGCACACAATATGTCATCCCTGTTGGAAGGGACTTTTTATTGTTAGTATTGCAACACATTTTCCTCTTCTATTTCTATAGAGATGTCCTCAGATGACATAGCAACCCCAAGTGATTGGGAAGAAGCCAGCTCCTCACAACAGCCCATGACACTCAGTCCTACTGGTGCAGGCACCAGCTCAAGAACATCCACTCCAGTAGGATATAGCAAATCAGATTGAGGAAGGAGTGCCTGGTAAAGTATTGAGTGAGGTGGAGCAATATCTAGCTTCCCCTTAAATGCATCTATGCTATTCTCCTCAACTACTCCTTGTGTTAGCGGGTTCCACATTCTAACCACTCTCTGGCTAAAGAAGTTATCAATTACCTTAGTAATTAAGTTATTAATTAATTGATATCAATGAGACCTAAAAATGCCCTCAGTTTTCCTGTCAGCCCACTGCTTCTCTGGGGTGACAAGTGTGATTCTCATATTGCTAGGGTTTAATTTGTGTTACTGCAGAGAATCGGCTGGGTGTCCAAAAATAAATATTAAAAGTTATGAGCAACATACCGCCCCACTGCAGAGCTGTAGAGTTAAGACAGGCATGAAAGCTGTCCAGGAAAAAAAAAATTTCCAACATGGCTAAGACTGGTTAGCAAATTATGATAAAGTGGGAGCTAATAATAAAGAGTCGGCACAGGCACGATGGGCTGAATGGCCTCCTTCTGTGCTGTATCATTCTATGATTCTATGAAGTCACGCATTAAATTTGTAAAACAATTTCTATCTCTTATATCTTCACTCGTATCTTTAACCCTTTCCTTCCTCATGGTGTCACCTGGAGCCAGGTCAATGAATAGGCTGGTGATTTTTTTCCTAGTGAAAAGCACAGAAATTGCAGCGGACTGTCATTAATATTAATCTGCATTAAATTCAGGGCTCTACGGAGGCTTTTGCATGCTTTGTGTGAGAGCATTCAGTCCCCATTTATTTGACTTGCTAAGAAACTGCGTGTTTTATGAATTTCAGGCTTAAGGCTTTCTCACTTAATTCTTAAGCTCCATCTCCCTGATTGGTGACTGCGCTACTGGCATACCTGATCAGGAAATCTACTTTATTATTTCATCTAACTTAACAGTCAAACATACGAACAATGACGGACAGGCAAAGACCCTCTGGTCCATTCAGCTTGCCCCACACAGTCAAATGAAAGTTGTCATTCTGTTATATTGTCGTAGTTTTACAGAATTTCATGTTGCGTTTTCTGATGTAAATTTTTTTTTACTGACTTTGTGTTGATACAAAACGCAAAATAAGAAACTTAGGTTTAAGGCTGTAGTGTGCAGAACATTCCAATGTTTCAAGTTTCAGTGTGATTGGGACAGTGAGGCCACGATTTAGCCTACCGAGACGGGTCCGGTGCGGCCGGGGTCAGTGGCGGGGTGTGACCCTGCTGCCGGCTCCAGCCCGCTCTGTGAAATTATTTTACGCTGATTGGGCTTGTTAATCCCGCCCAGCGCGTTTCCTGGACAATTGAAGGAAGCGGGTCTGATGTCGTCACTTGATGACATGTCATCAGCTGGTTTTCTTACAGGGACCATGCACAAATTGATTTTGGCAGTTGTGCTGTCAGTGTTCTACAGCATTGAAGTGCTGCAAACACTGACAAGCACTGCACAGAGGTGCATGGCTGCACCCAGGCTCTCCTGTGAATCCCTCCATATGCTTATGGAGGGAGTCACAGCACGTAGGGAAGTCCTCTTCCGTTCCCATGGGTGGAAGAGACCTCCCCAGGAGATCAACGCAGCCTGGTTGCACATTGCATAGGAGGGCAGAAGCAGGGATGTCGTTAGGTGGACCAGTTGCGCAAACCTTTCAATGATCTCAGTAGATCACGAAACATTACTGCAAAAGCCACACTCAACCTCATCCTGCTGTGCCACTCATCACATCCCCATCACTCTGCCTTCCCTACCCTACTCCTGCACATCCTTACGCACACCAACTTACCTTGCACCTCCACCCATCCCTCTCTATCTACATTATCACTTCCCCATCTCACTAGCCACCCCTCACACTCACCCTCATCCTAGTCCAATCATACCAAGTAACAACACACAAGGGTAGGCACTTGTGTGTTTTAGCCAATGTTCATGCGAAGTTTCTGTTAATGTGCTGCCAAACATTGAAATCTTTATTCTCAACACTTTGCGTTCTTGGACAGATTTGTGTGCACCTTTGGAAGTGGCTTAGTGAATTTCAATGAATGGTGAGACATAACGGTACCCCCCTCAATGGCGATGAGTGTGAAAGGAATGGCTTGGGCCTTGTAGGGATGCTTTATGGTGTTGGTGTGAGGTGGTGCCAACCTGGCGCATCATGTGGCAGCCAGGGTGTACAGTGTAAAGTGAAGTAAATCTGGCTATGGTGAGGCCATCCCTGGTGTCCCGGGCAGCAATGTGGTCAGGTGCTGATGCCCTGTGTCCTGTGCAGCATCAGCTGATTGCAGATAAGGTTGGTGTTGTTGTTGGTGCTGCTGGTGTGCCTGGTGCTGCTGGTGTTGGGGCTGATCGTGGTGGGATTCTGAGGACCAAGGTGAGATATTTTCAAGGGCACTGATGCTGATGGAATAGATGGCAGGTGAGGTTGAGATGACAGAAGCGATCTGTCAATGGTGAGAGAGGTTGTTCCAATGAGGTGACACTGGATAGAGAGTTTGCTCCAAACACTTGCAAGCTGCATAAAGCTCAATCTGTCTTCCAAATGCATTAAGCAACAGCTTCTAACCTTGGAAAGTGAACAAATATGAAATGGGAGCTTTTATAGAGCATTTGCAGCTGTCAAGTTAAGAAATCATCCCATGCTGACACAACACCGACCTCCTTACCTGGCGTGATCCCTCAGCAGCGGGGAAGCCGTGGGCGAAGTCTTAAAATCTAAAGGTGGACTTAAAATAGTTTTTAAGTGCCTGTCAACAAGCTCTTAATAATTTAAATTGCCTCCCCCACTGCTTGGTGTCCGGTTTGTTCAGCGATGACAGACCCGACATCTGGGAGACTAGCGTGGAGGTGGGTTCCCAGCCAACCCACCACCAAACGTGCCCGCTGACCCCCCAAAACATTCCCCCCTCAGTTTCTCAGACACTGGCATAATCTTTGGCACAAAACACAGGGAACATCTTTTATTTAGTGAAAGCTTGAGATTTTTAACTATAACTTGCATTATGTTTTATAATGGACTTTACTGATGGGCTTTTTAATGCACCACAAAATGATTTGGAATCGTAAAAAAACAACATTCTTCTCATCAGTTTGTTGAATGATGTCATATTGTTAACTTAAGATGCTTCAAGTTGCAAAGCTATCATTGACATTTTTAGTCTGTTCTGAATGACCAGAATATTTCAAATGGATAATTTTATTTGATGAAAACCAAAAAAATTCAGAAATTTTGAGCTTGCAGCCCATTATTTAAAATTGAAGTTACGAGCAACATTGGAATGTACAGATTTAATTCCAGCAATAAGTTACTTGAAGCTGACTTGTTTAAAAGTTAAATTACAATCTAATTCCCAATTTTTGGGGGGTAATATTTTTCTGCTCACCAAGATAAGGGATAGAAGTGGAATCACTTTGGGATTGAAGTAGTTCCAAAGTGAGATGCCCGGTGATGGAAGCTTGGAGCAAAGTTAATGAACAGTGGCAGACTCAGTGATTGGATAAATACTTGAAGGACTCTGGGGAAAGAGCAGGGGGAGTGTGGGACTAATTGGATAGCTCTTTCAAAGAGCTGGCACAGGCACAATGGGCTGAATGGCCTCCTTCTGTGCTGTAATTCTATGATCAGGTATCTAAAGCAGACAGGTACAGGGTATTTCAGGGGACTGTTGGTGATCAACCAACTAGAACACGATGGGGGGTGGAATCTGTCAGTGGGCACTTGGATTCTTCCCACTTGGCTCTAGATAACCCTATAAGCCAACACCCCAACAGGTAGGGTGGTCGTGACAGGGCAAGTAGCGAGAAGCTTACAAGTGCCTTGGATTTGTAGTGTGGTGTAACAATATGGGAAGAGAATGTGCACGCTGGATCTGGCAAACAGAAATGTTACACATGTAGATTTCTCAGTGGCTTTGATCAGCGTCTCTGAAACATGCTGATAGGTTTCCGCAAACATCAGGAGTCTGGCTGACAAAAGGATATTAGTCCTGAGAAATGAAACACTTTGGCCGCGATTTTGCGTTCGGTGTCGGGATGGGTGCGGGTCAGCTAGTTTCCGGGTTCCGGTCCTGCCCCCAGCTGCCTCCGCTCCACAGACGTGATTTTCCCTTGATTGGCCTTGTTAAGCCGACTTGCGGGCTTAATGGCCAATTAGCAGAAAGCGGGTCTGATGACGTCATTTGATGACGCATCATCTGCCAGTTTCCTTAAAGGGACCATGCACAATTTTATTTTGACTTGATTTCTCAGTGTTTGACAGCATTGAGGTGCTGAAAACACTAACAATCACTGCACAAAGGTGAACTCTTGCACCCAGGCTCTCCAAGACTCCCTCCATATGCTGGAATAGATGGGAGCTGCAGGTGAGATGGCAGAAGCAATCTGTCACTCGTGAGAGTGGTTCTCCCAATGAGGTGGCACTGGACATATAGTTGGATTTAAAAACTTGTAAGCTAAAGAAATCTGTATATGTTTTAAAAATGCAGTAACCAACATTTTCTTTGCTCTGAAACTCACCATGTGCAACATTGCATCCTTGACACCACTTCTGCATCTTTTCACAAACATTACACCAGACTCACAACACACCACACCGGACGTCGTGAAACCCGATCCAGAAGCAGGAAAATCGAAAAACAGGCTGAAAACTACTGACAAGTACCTGTTAATAGGCAGGTAATTGCCTTTAATCTGCTTCCCGCCACTAGGTGTCGGGTCCATTCGCAAATTGGGGACCCGACACTTGGGAAGGCTGTTTGGAGGCGGGTTCGGGACCCGCCGTCAATCAATAGGACTTTAACCTCTGACCCGCTTCTCTGAGCACCAGCAAAATCGCAGCCTTCCTATTTCAGGGTCAATATCGTATCATTATATGTACAGTATAGCTCTATCCTACATTACAACAGTGACTACACTTCAAAAGTAATTCATTTGCTGTAAAGCGCTTTGGGATGTCCTGAGGGGTCGTGAAAGGCGCTACATAAATGCCAATCTTTCTTACTTCTTTCTTTCTTTCTTTCTTTCTTTCTTTCTGTCTATTGTGCTACAACAACAAGCCTCAGTCACAACCTCAGTAAAGCAATTCCTACTACACCAAAGTAAGTGCCTGTGCCCTCTGAGTGTGAATGCCAATTTAGTGCCAAGTTAGGGACAACTCTGCTGTGCGAACTGGATTAAGACTTCCCAAACTTATTTCACATGAGACTCCAACCCATCAGTCTAGGTTGGATTTGAAACCAGGTGCCAGGGTTAATGAGCTATCCCATTGCATTTTCAAGCTTAGCCAACAACAGCATTCATAGTGCGCCTTTAACATAGAAAAAGATCCCAGAGATGTCATCCGAAGAAAATGGACACTGAACCACAGAAGGAGTTTTTAGGACGGGTGACCAGAAGGCTGGTCAAAGATGCGGGTTTTAAGGAGGGGTCTTAAAGGAGGAGAGGGAGGTGGAGCAGTGGTGGGTTTTTGGAGGGAATTCCAGAGGACGGGGCTAAAGGTGAAGGGAGGGATGGGATTTAGGCGAGGTCAGAGTCTGAGGAATTTGGCAGCCCCTGGAATGGGGCTGCTCTGATGAACAAGTGAACAACCTCACTGTGGAGCCTGAGGAAGCAGAGGATTCAATGGAGCACCTTCACCACATGGACTGCAGCGGTTCAAGAAGGCAGATCACCACCACCTTCTCAAGAGTAATTAGGGATGGGCAATAAATGCTGGCCTTGCCAGAGATGCCCACATCCCATGAATGAATAAAAAAAGCACTTTATTATCTGTGATAAGTATTCTCTGCCCTCTCAATACTACTCTCTCAATCTGACAGGTAAACCACTCCATTCAAGGCACATTTTGTTTCCTAGGCAACATAAAGGACGTAGAATGGGAAGGCTACAATTACAAAGCAAACATAGACACTTTTTATATCACCATCGGCCACCGTGGTGTTTGCTTTCTTTGTGGTGTATGTATGCCCGGAAGTGGCACAAATTCCGATACTTGGACAAAGTCTGGAACCTATGAGATGACCAGCAACTAAGGGCCTGATTTCAACTTCCCCCACCTGACAGAAACTGGGCAGGGAGGCTGGGGGGGTGGAAGTTAAACTAACGGGAGTCACTTACTCCCACCGTTCCTGCTTCCTTGCCACCGTGTCGCTATATTAACCTGCTCTTTTGAGCAGGGGAGCAGGACACCCACGGGAGGAAGTGGTGTCCTGCTTTAAATATGCAGATTGGGTCGGGTGATGTCCCCTGAGCGGGGGAGGGGAGGCAGTGGCGGCTCCTCGGTCAGGCAAAACCTGCAAGGAGCCAGATTTTGGGCCAGAAGAGGCCCAGAAGGCCTACCTTGATGCGGACTGCCCCACCTTCCCTCCCCCAAATATGGCCAGACCCTCCACTAACTGCCGGGGACTGTTCCCATGGGGTCCCCGGCTACGACCTCCTGCCACAAGTTGCCGCTCCCATCCACCGACCAGGCTGTCGATTTGTCCAGCTGACGAGCGGGAGTCTGCATTCTTTTCCCTTCGCATCTGCGGTACCATTTTTGGCCATGTTTTTTTTAATTTGTTCATGGGATGTGGGCGTCGCTGGCAAGGCCAGCATTTATTGCCCATCCCTAGTTGCCCTTGAGAAGGTGGTGGTGAGCCACCTTCTTGAACCGCTGCAGTCCGTGCGGTGAAGGTACTCCCACAGTGCTGTTAGGGAGGGAGTTCCAGGATTTTGACCCAGTGACGATGAAGGATCAGCGATATATTTCTAAGTCAGGATGGTGTGTGACTTGGAGGGGAACTTGGAGGTGGCGGTGTTCCCATGCGGCTGCTGCCCTTGTCCTTCTAGGTGGAAGAGGTCGCAGGTTTGGGAGCTGCCGTAGAAGCCTTGGTGAGTTGCTGCAGTGCATCTTGTAGATGGTACACACTGCAGCCACAGTACGCCGGTGGTGGAGGGAGTGAATGTTTAAGGTGGTGGATGGGTTGCCAATCAAGCGGGCTGCTTTATCCTGGATGGTGTCAAGCTTCTTGAGTGTTGTTGAAGCTGCACTCATCCAGGCAAGTGGAGAGTCTTCCATCACACTCCTGACTTGGGCCTTGTAAATGGTGGAAAGGCTTTGGGGAATCAGGAGGTGAGACACTCGCCGCAGAATACCTAGCCTCTGACCTGCTCTTGTTGCCACAGTATTTATGTGGCTGGTCCAGTTAAGTTTCTGGTCAATGGTGACCCCCCAGGATGTTGATGGTGGGGATTCGGCGATGGTAATGCCGTTGAATGTCAAGGGGCGGTGGTTAGACTCTCGCTTGTTGGAGATAGTCATTGCCTGGAACTTGTGTGGTGCGAATGTTACCTGCTACTTATCAGCCCAAGCCTGAATGTCATCCAGGTCTTACTGCATGCGGGCATGGACTGCTTCATTATCTGAGGAGTTGCGAATGGCGCTGTACACTGTGCAGTCATCAGCGAACATCCTCACTTCTGACCTTATGATGGAGGGAAGGTTATTGATGAAGCAGCTGAAGATGGTTTGGCCTAGGTCACTGCCCTGAGGAACTCCTGCAGCGATGTCCTGGGGCTGTGATGATTGACCTACAACCACCACAACCATCTTCCTTTGTGCTAGGTATGACTCCAGCCAGTAGGAAATCATTGTAGGTGGAATCTGGAATGGTATGGATGTTCTAACGAGCTACTGCTGGACACCTGGTTGACACCCACCGTTTGCCAGAAATAGGCTGTTGGGGCCCGAGGCCCAATTTTGGTCAAGACTTGTGCTTCTGGAGCCGACCACTCTGCACCCGAAATGGGCCAAAACCAATTTCTAGGCTAGAATACTAAAGCGATACTATAACAATCACCAACAGAAAAGGAAAGAAAACTTTTTCCAACTCATATGCTCTAATTCCAAAAGGACACTGGAGAAAGAAAGAATGCAAACCTGGGGCAAAACCAGGTGCCGGGGTAACGAGCTATCCTATTGCATTATCAAGCTTAGCCAACAACAGCATCCATAGTGTGCCTTTAACATAGAGAAATATTGCAGAGATGTCATCCAAACAAAACGGACATCGAGCCACAGAAGGAGATATGAGGACAAGTGACCAGAAATCTGGTCAAAGATGCGAGTTTTAAGGAGGGGTCTTGAAGCAGGAGAGGGAGGTGGAGCTTAGGGAGGGAATTCCAGAGGATGCTAGCGTCTATTTAACTATTATTGCATCAAATCTGAGGTCTAAGTGCTTCAAACCAATACACATGAAAGAATGACTTGCATTTCTATAGCGCCTTTCACAACCTCAGGATGTTCCAAAGCGCTTTCCAGTCAATTAAGTATTTTTGAAGCGCAATCATTGTTGTTATGTAGGAAACACGGCAGCCAATTACGACAGCACAGCAAGCTCCCACAAACAGCAATGTGATAAAGACCAGGTAATTTGTTTTTAGTGATGTTGATTGAGGGATATATATTGGCCACGACACCAGGGATAACTCTCCTGCTCCTCTTCGAAATACTGCCATGGGACCTTTTAAGTCCACCTGAGAGGCAGACCGGGCCTCGGCTTAACGCCTCATCGAAAGACGGCACCTCTGACAGTGCAGCACTCCCTCACCACTGCACTGGAGTGTCAGCCTAGATTGTTGTGTTCAAGTCTCTGGCATGGGACTTGAACCCACAACCTCCTGACTCAGAGGCAAGTGTGGTACCCACTGAGCTGCGGCTCACACTGACACCAGCAACATCATAGAGCACACCAGTGGCATTTTGAAGCAAGGGTTCCGATGCCTCGATCACTCTGGGAGCTCACTGCATTACGGCCCAGAAAAAGTGGATGCATCATTGTAGTTTGTTGCATTCTGCATGGCCTGTCAATGCTAAGAAGATTGAAGTTGGAGGCGGCATAGCAACAAGAATAGCCATCAACCGACGATGAAGCATTGAATAGAGGCGAGGGAGAATCACAAGAAGGAGTCTATATTAGGATTACCAATTCTTTTCTTAGTAAATATGATAGTAGATTCTCATCAATATGTGAGAAGAAACAAAAAATGAAGCTGCTGTGCAAAAGACTGATACTTGGATGTTTTTAGTAATAACATGTATAAGTATAAGTGTGAGTGTAGAATAGTAAACTTCCCATTAACCAAATATCTATAACCAACTTCTAAGATTCTGAATGACCTGTAGTGACCTGTGCATAAAATGCTGAGGTTTGCTCAAAATGTAACTTCAAGGATAGCCAGAACTAGTCAAGACTGGTTCTGATAACGGGTGGACATGCAGCTACATGGCTGAAGGTTGAATGTCTGCTAACGGTGAACAATGGTAGAACTGTTGTTAAAAATACTGGGCCGGGAGGAGTCAAGATGCTATCCTTAACTTGAGTGACAATGGCACCTTGACCTTTAAAACCAATTAAATGAAGTGATCTTGTTAAAAACCATATATGGACATTGATTGAGTCAACTTTGGATAAGAAGAGGGATAAAAAGCTGACACACAAAGGGGAACTCGACACAGATCTACTGCGAAGATCCAAGAGCGAGAGAACAGACTGAAGACGACATCACCTGTGTCCGAGAGGCTCCAAAGACCAAGGGCTGCTCGCTGCTCGTTGAACTATCGCCTCTTGTTAAGTATATTACGCTGTAAGCTTACTAAACACTTGATCTATTGCCCGAACATCACTAGCTGCTGCCTATTTTTGTGTCTTGTCGATGAACTCTGGAAAAATCTTACACATCGTAGATGTTTGAAATTCAATGAGCTTATTTATAATTTTGAACTAAATAGTGTCTTCAAATGAAGCTGACACTGGAAGTGGCACTCTGATCTCCCTGTGGAGCAACTGAAGGTATTTTAGTTAATTTCCAATGTTAAACTATAGACCTTGTTAATAACTCACTTCCCTCCCTGTCTCTGCAATCTCCTCCAGCCCTACAGCCAATGTTCCCTCTAAGCTGCATGGAATGGGAAAGGTCCCGCGCAGATTGCTCACCAGCTTCTCCATTGTAAATACCGCGCACGAGAAGAAATTTAAAGGGACTGCACACTAAAAGAAACGAGCCGCGCAGAACAAAGCGCAGCTGACAAGGAACATTGCCCTGCAACCCTCCGAGATCTCTGCATCCTCCAATTCTGGCCTCTTGCGCATCTCCAATTTTAATCACTCCGCCATTGGTAGCTGTGCCTTCAGCTGCCGAGGCCCTAAGCTCTGGAATTCCCTCCCTAAACCTCTCCGCCTCTCTACCTCTCTCTCCTCCTTTAAAACGCTCCTTAAAACCTACCTCTTTGACCAAGCTATTGGTCATCTGCCCAAATATCTCCTGAAATGGCTCGATGTCAAATTTTGATTGATAACGCTCCTGTGAAGCACCTTGGGACGTTTTACTACATTAAAGGCGCTATATAAATGCAAGTTGTTGTTATTGTTGGTGTTGTTTTCCTATTCTAGTTTTGACTTTTTGTGATCTTCACACAGATTGAGATTTTGACCAGATAGAAGAACCCTGTTAAAAATTTAAATACCATTCTGGAAATTTCACATGCTGCCTGAAAAGAGAGGGATCTCAATCTGCAGCCAATTCTGGTGGATTTGTCAAGGACAGTGAAATGAATGTGTTCTAGATTTTTGGATCTACAAATTCGGTATCCTTATCCCATGAGATAAGCCAGAAGTGCCGAGTGGATGATCCATATTGGCCTCTTCCTGAGGTCCCCACCATCACAGAATCCAGTCTTCAGCCAATTCCATTCACTCCACGTGATTTCAAGAAACGGCTGAGCGCACTGGATACAGCAAAGGCTATGGGCCCCGACAACATCCCAGCTGTCGTGCTGAAGAATTGTGCTCCAGAACTAGCCACACCTCTAGCCAAGCTATTCCAGTACAGCTACAACACTGGCATCTATCCGACAATGTGGAAAATTGCCCAGGTATGTCCTGTCCACAAAAAGCAGGACAAATCCATCCGGCCAATTACCGCCCCATCAGTCTACTCTCAATCCTCAGCAAAGTGATGGAAGGTGTCGTTGACAGTGCTATCAAGCAGCACTTACTCACCAATAACCTGCTCACCGATGCTCAGTTTGGATTCCACCAGAACCACTCAGCTCCAGACCTCATTACAACCTTGGTCCAAACATGGACAAAAGAGCTGAATTCCAGAGGTGAGGAGAGAGTGACTGCCCTTGACATCAAGGCAGCATTTGACCGAGTGTGGCATCAAGGAACCCTAGTAAAATTGAAGTCAATGGGAATCAGGGGAAAACTCTCCACTGGCTGGAGTCGTACCTAACACAAAGGAAGATGGTTGGGGTTGTTGGAGGTCAATCATCTCAGCCCGAGGATGTTGCTGCAGGAGTTTCTCAAGGCAGAATCCTAGGCCCAACCATCTTCAGCTGCTTCATCAATGACCTTCCCTCCATCATAAGTCAGACGTGGGGATACTCACTGATGATTGCACAGTGTTCAGTTCCATTTGCAACTCCCCAGATAATGAAGCAGTCCGTGCCCACATGCAGCAAGACCTGGACAACATTCAGGCTTGGGCTGCTAAGCAGCAAGTAACATTCGCACCACACAAGTGCCAGGCAATGACTTTCTCCAACAAGAGAGAGTCTAACCACCGCCCCTTGACATCAATGGCATTCCTGTCGTCAAATCCCCCACATCAACATCCTGGGGGTCACCATTGATCACAAACCTAACTGGACCAGCCTCATAGATACAGTGGCTACAAGAGCAGGTCAGATGCTGGATATGCTACGGCGAGTGTCTCACCTCCTGACTTCCCAAAGCCTTTCCACCATCTACCAGGCACAAGTCAGGAGTGTGATGGAACAGTCTCCACTTGCCTGGATGAGTGCAGCTCCAACAACACTCAAGAAGTTCGACACCATCCAGGACAAAGCAGCCCTCTTGATTGGCACCCCATCCACCACCTTAAATATTCACTCCCTCCACCACCGGCGTACCGTGGCTGCAGTGTGTACCATCTACAAGATGCACTGCAGCAACTCGCCAAGGCTTCTTCGACAGCACCTCCCAAACCCGCGACCTCTTCCACCTAGAAGAACAAGGGCAGCAGGCGCATGGGAACGCCACCACCTCCAAGTTCCCCTCCAAGTCACACACCATCCTGACTTGGAAATATATTGCTGTTCCTTCATCGTCGCTGGGTCAAAATCCTGGAACTCCCTCCCTAACAGCACTGTGGGCGTATCTTCACCACATGGACTATAGCGGTTCAAGAAGACAGCTCACTACCACCTTCTCAAGGGCAATTAGGGATGGGCAATAAATGCTGGCCTTGCCAATGACGCCCACATCCCAGGAACGAATAAAAAAAAATTCCTAATACCTTAGAAGCCTGAAAAGTTGCTGCCAACACAAAGGTGCAGCAATTGAACAAACGGGAACAGCAATTGCTGTCGTCCAGAAGCAAGTGCGAATGTTGATGTGCTTAAAGTAGGCGATACAGCAATTAAACCACACAGTGGCACAGTTGGAACTGAGGCAGAACAGGACTTCCGACTGCCTTGAGGCTGGGTCAGTGCAACGATCTCAAGGCAGTCGGACGACAGCAATAAAGTACATGCGAAAGCTGAGGAAAAAATAGGGAGCTGTGGCAGAGCTGTCACATAGCTGTGATAAGAAAGGGTGTAAAGAGAGAGGGTCTACACCTAGACGGTGAGTTATGGTGAATCTTCCACAGAAGAAAGAAACCTCAATTGGCATAGTTCCCAGGACAGAGATAATCACTGTGTTCAGTTAGTAAGATTGCCCCAAAGCAGGAATGTAATGTGATGTCCTCTTGCTGCTATGGCCATGCTTTCATAGTTGCATTTGGAATACTGGGGGCTGTGACGAATAGGTAGGTTCAGATTATAAGGAAGTCTCCATGGCCCCGAAATTACAGTGGGATGGGAGGGTGAAAGAAGGCAGTAGCATTCGCCATGGGACTGGAATTTGGGGTGGACCCCAGATTCATCGTTTGCATTCGACCTGAAGTGGAGCTCCCTAGAATTACCCTGAGGCAGAAATATGTAGCACAGTCATTACCTTTTCCTGTCCTGTGTGGCTGGTCCTTCTTCTTAATGTAGTTTGGAGCTTCTCCTGTCAGAGCGTACAAAGATTTAGGAATGAAGCAAAGCCTCCAGAAAAATAAGTCTAAGGTGATGATTGGGATAGAGGCGGAGTTGTCTGGAGACAGTGCTCTTGTGTATCTCCATGAGGGTCTCACTCTTTTCTGCACCTGGTTGATTTGCCTAGCTTCAATGTCAGTCTTTTGCTGATCAACAACAACAACTTGCATTTATATAGCGCCTTTTACCTAGTAAAACGTCCCAAGGTGCTTCACAGGAGCGATTATCAAGCAAAATTTGACACCGAGCCACATAAAAAGTTATTAGAACAGGTGGCCAAAAGCTTAGTCAAAGAGGTAGGTTTTAAGGAGCATCTTAAAGGAGGAGAGAAAGGTAGAGAGGTTTAGGGAGGAAATTCCAGAGCTTCGGGCTCAAGCAGCTGAAGGCACGGCCGCCAATGGTGGACAATTAAAATCGGGGATGCGCAAGAGGACAGAATTAGAGGAGCGCATGAAGGGATAATTACAAGTCCTAGCCCTTTTCGGGCTACCCAAGATCAGGCCTATTCCCCAGACATTCACCTTCAACTAAAGTTAGCGGTAGCCGAATCCTAGAGATGCTTAATTGGGTCTAAAGGTTCAGACTATCTCTCCCTAAAGGAAAGGAACGGCCTGAAGATGTTACCGTCCTCCGGATAGCACTTTTAACAATTTTAACTAGACTGCAACCTTCCGGATATTATGAGGGTCCGGAAAACCCCCCCAGAATTCTGCAACTCCTTACTGAAGAGTGTACAGAAATTGGGTTCGCGAGATTGATACAGAAATTACTCTGTGAGACAATTTTAAAAATATATAGATTTATTAAAGAACCGACATTTAGTTAACAGCTGGTATGGCAATCGCAACTTTAACCGTTCAAAATACAAATAGCTTACATTTCTTATCAGAGATCCTTATTCTCAAATCTTAACTTCGTTACATTTCCACACTTCTACTTATTTCTTAATCCAGAATAGCCACCAAAATCAAATACCTTGATTATCCGAGACTCAGAGTTGTAGGCCTACAGTGTGGTTCTGAAGGCGAGAATCGCTCTGCCCCTTCCCAGCGACTTCTGTTTTCTCATTTGAAAAGCTCTTATTTTTATACTCTTTTTTAGTGGTATATTCTTTGAAGTTTTCTTTTGATGTAAGCTAATTGTCTCTAGTGATACTCTATTGAATTCTTTTCTAGTCTTACTGTCATTTCAGCTGCCAACTTTTAGAATTCTGTCTCTACCTTTAGGTGTTTCAAAAACTATCATAAAATGGTTATTACAGATTTATCTATTTGATGCTATTCTTAGGAAGTCTTTCTATTGAATTCTTAATATCACTTAACTGCTTGTAAGCCAGACGTCGTGACTCCGTGGTGTTCCAAGTTTAACACATAAACAATGTGATTGCTTGGTGTCATCTATTGATATTATATTTTCAAAGCCTCTCTGTAGGTATCTTTTACGATATGTAAATCAAAACCACTTCTCTTAGGGTGTTTACTTGTTTTCTTGCTATCTCAATTGGTTGCATATCTAATCGTGTTTCCTGTCTTATTTGATGTTACTTTATGAAGGCATATGGTTGTTTAATGTTCGAAGTTTCTGTTTCCCTGAGTGTTAGCTTATAACACTTTACTTGGGTCATTCCATTGTGTTTCTCCCAAACTCCAGACCTTCTGGAAGCGCCAATGGTTTGCTTCAATAGGGGCATTGTTTTTGTGTTTACAACCATCTCCCATTTCAAAGCTTGTGGTGTTTTACAGCTTTTGTTAACACTTCACCTTATCTCAGAAGCCTATATTGTGTTTGCAGCCTGTGTCGCCGAGGCTTTCTAGACTTTTAAACTCAGTATGTCATGTATTAATATTATCAAAATCTGTTCATAGGATGATGTATTTCTTGGAATTATGGCTTATTCCATTACACCCCCCTATTGACCAAAAGATGAGCTTATAACATCAGGGCAGAGTTTGGTCAATGATACAAATCAGGTTACAATAGCATATTAAGTTCACGAGATGCATAATCATGTGTTACATGAAAATTCCTTTTAAGTCATCCCAGGACAATGTTTTGCCTTATTTTAAATTGAACACAATTTAAAAGGATGATAACTACATAGTCATGCAATAAGCGAAACAACATGTACTTAGAATGTCCAATCGGCAGATGTACGTTCTGTAGAGGTGAGTTATTCATAAGAGTCAAGGAGACGTCAGTTGAAACTAGTTGAAGCTTGACACGCTGTTCCTTCGATCCGGCGTGTGTACAGATGCTTGTATTCGTAAGGCCTTACCAGGCACTCAGTTAATTCCTTCTTCTTCCGCGATGTCTTCCTCCTTCGTTGAAGTAACTCGTTGATCTTTCCTTGTTTCGGCTGTTGCTTTTCGCAAATCCAAATCCTGATGCGTTGCCAAGCAACGTGTAGAAGAGCCTACGACACCGTCTGACTTCCCATCGTCAGTAATTCGATCGCATCCATTTCCTGTGTCGTGCTCCAAGCTGGGTCTTAAAAGATAGTGTACAACTGCACCTTGTATTGTTCCTCCTTTTCGGTATCCTGCAGGACATCTCTTGATATTGTCTATGGAGACAGTTTTAAGAATATGCTTGCCATTCGGCTGGTTAACATGTATTCGAACTGTTCTTTCGTTAATAACAGAATGTATTTGAACAGGTTTTTTTCCACTTCGGTCTTAAACCAGGTTTTTGCTCGAACTTCTTTTCCTGTACCCATTCTCCTACTATGGGTTGCCATGCTTTATTTGTCAATTTTTCTACCTATTTGCTTCCCTTATCCTCTGATCAATTCGATGAATCTCCTCTGTTACTTTTTTTTTCCTTTTTTTCCTAACTGTCGCTGTCGGGTCAAGGACTCAAAGTGTGTAGAGGCAATAAAAGAACTATGGGTAAGCGATGTATGCATCTCAACCCCATACATAAGATAATATGGAGCTTTAGGGGACACTGTCCCTGATGCAGATGCGGGCACATTATTGAGTGTTAGCTGTACTTCCGGAATGATGGTGGTCCACTTATTCCCCCTGATTCTCAACAATTTGACCAATAACTTTATTACTCCCCGATTTTTAAATTCCACCAACCCCGCTGATTGCGGATGACGTGGCGTGCTGTGCTCTAACCCAATCCCCCTTTGTTCACAGTAGGCTTTGAAGACCTTGGAGACAAAGGTTCCGCCTTTAAGGGAGTGTAAGATTTTGGGTGCAGCAGCTACAGTAATTATATCAGAAATAGCCCTGGCGAGTGCGTTTTCCAAAACAGTTTTTGTGGGGACCAGCCAGCAGAAGGAAGTGCATCCATCCACACAAATGAGAACATGTCTATATCCCAAAGATGGGGAAAGTGGTCCAATAAAGTCAATAAAGAATTTTCCCATTGGCTCATCAGCTTTCATAGGAGCCAATGGTGGTGGCTTAATTTAGTGATGACTTATTGGTTGAATAGCATGGCTCACAATTTGCCATGTATGTTTTACAGGCTCTAAGCATGCCTGGCCACCAATATAAAAGGGTCAATTTGCAGAATGTTGTTTTGGCACCACAATGTGCTTAACTTATGCCCTTGTGAGCTTCTTTTACAAGCTGTTCTCATTTGTGGCTCGGGGGTACTTCTCGGTTTCCCTTGGGCAATTTAATTAGTACAATACCCATAGGGGTTTCCGAGTAAAAGTACTTTGGTGGATATTCTGGTGGATTCTCTGTTATCGGGTCTAATAGCTGAATCAGTTCCTCATCCTGATTAGCTGCCCGTTCTGCCTTAGTGATTACACTAACATTGGCAGGCCCCTCTCGATGGGGTGTCATACAGACCGAGCGTTTTGCTTGTTCGTCAGCAAGGCTGTTTCCTTTTGAGTGTACTATCCCAGTGGTATGCCCGTTTACATGAATCACCTGACAATTCTGTTTCTCCATCCTCGAACGGAGAATTTCTTCCCACAGTGTGGGTTTAATAAGGTCTGCTTTCTCTAAAGCACACCGTAATGCTGCGGCTGCAGCATATTGCGCTGTCTTATGGCCAAGGGTTTTAGACAGAAATTCTTCTGTATAAAAAGAATAGGAATCTCAAAAAGTCCCTACTACTATCCCCATCCCAGCTGAGGATTGTTGGGATGTCTCTTTTTTAATCGTCATTGACGTTCCAGCACAATAAATAACTTGATGGTATTCTATAAGCGGTCTCATAGGTATTTATCTGATTCCCTCCTCCATATCATCATCCTCCATGATGGGGAGATGCTCTATCTTTCCACATTGATTTGGATGGCATTGTAGATAAGGGTAATATTATTAATAAATTGCTCAAGGAGGTCTTTGCCTCCCCCCTCTAGGCAAGTTCAATCAAGCTGCGTTCGAACATGTTTTTCCCTGTCATCCATGTGGATGCTTGTACAGGTTTGGTTGAAATTTTAAGGTAATGTTTCATGTTTATTTGTCCTATAATGAGGGAACAGGCCAATTGTGGCACCAGTCCTACATCTAGTGTCACTGTGATTCCATATATAGTAATAGGTATTTTGTAAAAATGTAATTATTTTGGTTTTGTCTTGTGTGAATCCCCCTAATGGTTTTTTACAAATTGGGCAAGGTTGACAAGGCATAGGGGAATTCAAGAGGCCCTGGCTGGGTGCCAGGGCTTCAATCCTGGGATTGTTCATCCTCAGGATCCTGAGTTTCATGTGCTTCTTTGTCTTTAATTATTTTAACTGATTTTTGTTCCTCCCTCTTGGGGGTTTCATGTTTTCCAGATCCCTGAGGGGGTTTGTCAGACCGTTTATTATCTTGACGATCCTCCTGTTGAGGTGGACGTTGGTTCTGCCGGGAATCTTTTTGATCCCCATATCGGTTTTCCCGATATCCTCCCATGGTTCTCTGATAACTTTGGCCAGTGTAAAAGCTGTCCCCATAGGGAGTCCACTGTCCTTCATTTTCCTTTCGAGGTCTAGCCCCTCGTCTATCCCATCTTTCTGGGGAGAAATCTGTCTCATATTGTGGGCGAGTTGGGGGTGTAAACCTTCTGGAATACCCTCTTGGGGGTCCCGAGCCACGAGTTAGTGTCTGGGCAGGGTGGACTTGAGACTTGGGTCTATACAGTCCTTCTTTCTGAGTACCAAAGGTACCTTCTCCATTTTTTTTATCCCTAGTTTCTGATCTCATTATAGGTTTAGTTTGGGGTAGCATTGGGGTGCTACAAACACTGACAAGCACTGCACAAAGGTGGATGGTTGTACCCAGGCTCTCCAGTGATTCCTTCCATATGCTTATGGAGGGAGTCACAGCACGCAAGGAGGTTCTCTTCCCTTCCAAGGGCGGAAGAGACCTCCCCAGGACACCAACGCAGCCTGGTTGCACATTGCACAGGAGGGCAAAAGCAGGGATATCGTCAGGGGTCCCTGGCTGAAGTGGTGCAAACCTTTCAATGATCTCAGTAGATCACGAAACGTTACTGCAAAGTCACACTCAAACTCACCCTGCTGTGCCACTGATCACATCCCCATCACTCTGCCTTCCATAGCCTTCTCCTGCACATCCTTACTCACACCAACTTACATTGCACCTCCACCCATCCCTCTCTATCTACATTATCACTTCCATATCTCACTAGTCACCCCTCACACTCACCCTCATCCTAGTGCAATCATACCAACTAACAACACACAAGGGTAGGCACTTGAAAGGTTTAGCCAATGTCCATGTGAAGCTTCTGGTAATGTGTTGTCATACAGTGAAATCTATATTTTCAACACTGCCCCTTATTGGACAGATCTGTGCGCACCTTGAGAAGTGTCTTACTGAGTTCCAGTGAATGTTGAGATATAACTCCGCCCCCCCCCCCCCCCCCCCAGCTATAGTGATGTGTGTGCATGGAATGGCTTGGACATTAAAGGAATGCTTTACGGTGCTGGTGTGGGATGGTGTCAACCTGGTGCATCATGTGGCAACCAGGGTTTACAGCGTCAAGTGAAGTAAATCTGGCCATGGTGATGCCATCGCTGTCCTCCCGGGCAGCAATGTTGTCAGGGGCTGATGCCTTGTGTCCTGTGCAGCATCAGGTGATTGCGGAGAAGGTTGGTGTTGTTGTTGGTGCTGCTGGTGTGCCTGGTGATGTTGGTGTTGGGGCTGAGCGTGGAAAGAATTAGAGGAGCAAGGTGAGATAGTTTCTAGGGCAACAATGTTGCTGCAATAGATGTCAGCTGCAGGTGAGATGACAGAAGCGATCTGTCAATGGTGAGAGAGGTTGTTCCAATGAGGTAGCACTGGACATACAGTTGGCGCTAAACACTTGCAAGCTAAAAAAATCTCTATATGTCTTACAAATGCAGTAAGCAACAGTTTCTGCACTCTGAAACTGACCATCTGCAACATGGCATCCTTCACACCACTTCTGCAGCTGTCAGCTTATCAGATACATCAGAGCAGACTCAACTCACGCCAGGGTGAGCTGGCGTGTTCCCCGAGCAGCGGGTAACCCGTGGGGGAGCACGTAAAATTGGAAGGAGGCCTTAAAATACCATTAAATTGGCTCTTAACAAGCCATTTAATGAGCTCAATTGTCTCCCCTGCCACTTGGTGTCAGGTCAGTTCTCCGCTGACAGACCCGACACCTGGGAGACTCGCGTGGAGGCGGGTTGACAGCGGGTTTCCTACCCGCTTTCAATCGTTGCTATTTTGACAGCGGAGACGCCTCCAAACCCGACCTTTGAGCGCCGGCAAAATCCAGCCCACCATTGCTTGCCCTGTTCACTCAAGTCCCAGATAACCTGTAGAGGGTGCCACGCTGTTTCAGCTCTTTAATCACTGCGAGTTCCAGTGCAAAAGCCCACAGACAGTCTGTGGGCAAGTGTAAGTGCAATGAATGGTGAATGTCGTTCGTTTGCCACTGGCCGCAAAACCCGAGCCATTATCTCTGTCTTCCTTGGCCCCTTTCTGACCCTCCTCTACCTCCTGCAGTATGGTGGCCCCCCTCCCCTGATTGCATAATTGTGCAGCATTACAACTATAATTTTGGAGAACTTTTAAGATGTTGTGTAACATCAACCCCCGGACCTATCCAGACAGCAGAATCGTTGCTCAATTGTTATCCATGTAGAGGCACAAGCTTCACTTTATTTTCATTCCGCTGTACTTCCTGGATTCCATGCCAGTGGGAGGGCATCCCTGGTCAGGCAGGATCCATACAGCACAGAAGCAGGCCTTTTGGCCCAACTGTTCTATACTCCACATGAGCCTCCTCCCACTCTAATTACTTCTTCCCACCCTGCCCCCATATCAATATATTTCCTTCTCCCTCATGTATGCATCAAGCCTCCCTTTAAATGCATCAATGCTCTCTGCTTCAACCACTCCATGTGGCAGCGAGTTCCACATTTTCACCACTCTCTGTGCAAAGAAACTCCTTAATTCTTTATTTGACAATGTTGGTAGCTATCTTATATTTATGCCCTCTGGTTTTGGACTCACAAGTGGAAACATTCTCTCCACATCCACCCTATCGAACCTCTATCGGGTCTCCTCTCAGTCTTCTCCTTTTTAGAGAAAAGAGACCTAGGCCACGAAATTCGATAGTCCCTGAAAACGGGAACTACAGATCTGAATTTTGCACCCCTAGTCTGCTCAATCTCTCATGATAGTTGCATCTTTTCAGTTCTCGTAACCACTCTGTAAATCTTTTCTGCTTTTAGGCCACAGTGAACGCTGAAGAACCTTGAGCAGAGTAGGCCCAGAGCCTGCTCCACTCATCACCGTCCAATTTAGCGCAGGGGTACTGAAGCAGATGTTAGGCCCCTCATTTATATATATAAGGAGCCTAGGGGAGAGAAATTCACTCGCTAATTTTTAAAAGTTTGAAAAGTACGTGCCAGGCGCTAATGATTTCAAACTTTTTAAAAATTCGCCCTTTGCGATCCAAGAAGGAAATGGAGTGCTAAATCAAACTCCACTTCCTTCTTGGAGCGCAATCGGCAGCAGGCGGGGTGGAGACTTCAGCAGCGCTGCACACTGGGCCGTGCAGCGCTGCCGCGTTCAAAGGCTCCTTGTCTCCCTTAAAGAGAAGGGCCATCGCTGCAGGCTCTGCAATATAAAAAGTACCCACCTGGACCACCAAGACAGCTGCAATCCCGCGCGATCAGCCCGGCACTCAATCGCCGATCGATCGCGAGCAGGAACCCGCGAAAAAAAACTGGAACAAGAAAAGTACGTTTTACTTATACTTACCTCGGCTACCTCGACTTTAATCATCGCCCCAAAGCGGCGAACCGGCACTGCTGCAGGGGGCAGAAGTCAATTTCGGGTCTGGGGCACTACCAGGGCGATGCGCATGGCGATGACGTCATGATCTCCGGGCTAAAGGGATCGGGGTGCAACACCGTACCGCCACCGCAAAACTCCCGCCGAATATGGCGGGAGTTGATGTCACCGCCGTGCCCAGTAGCAAAGCCATTTACACCCCTTTAGTGCCCCCTAGGGGTGCAAACAGGAGGCGCAAAGGCACCCAATTTCGCTCCCCTAATGCCTGTTTCAGGTGGGCGCCATGGCACCTGGGCAGCCAATATGGCAGGAGATGTATTCCTGGCGCTGATCAGGTGCAGGATGTTGCTCCCCGAAATTGGCCCTTGTTTCGGTCTATTTTATGTCCATAAAACGGATGCAACCAGGTCCAATTTCTACCCCTCTTTTGTTTCCCCAAAAAATATTTTCTGTGGTAAAATAGTACAAAAAGGAAATGCCAAAATGTGACATGGGTGTTTATATGGCACAACCCTCCGAGATATCTGCGCTCCTCTAATTCTGGCCTCTTGAGCATCCCCGATTTTCTTCGCTCCACCATTGGTGGCCGTGCCTTCAGCTGCCAAGGCCCTAAGCTCTGGAATTCCCTCCCTAAACCTCTCCACCTCTCTATCCCTCTTTCCTCCTTTAAGACGCTCCTTAAAACCTACCTCTTTGACCAAGCTTTTGGTCATCTGCCCTAATATCTCCTTATGTTGCTCAGTGTCAAATTTTGTTTGATTATCGCTCCTGTGAAGCGCTTGGGACGCTTTACTACGCTAAAGGTGCTATATAAATACAAGTTGTTGTTGTAAAAGGGTGAAAGATGCAGCAATATAGCAGCGCATCATCTCTTTGTGTAGACCTCTCAATAGCTCTTACTTGCACAATGAAAGTGTGGTGCCTTTGATCAGCTAGTACCTATCAATAGTCTGCATGTCTAGAAATGTTAGTTGCTATCAATTTTATCTGGGCCAACTTGCTTCCTCCTTCTCTGTACAAAGAAGAAGTGCGTGCATGAATATTATTTTACCAAAATAAAAACAATACGTCACAAAAGTCATCAATTGTTCCCTTGCCAAGTTGAGACATTTACAAATTTTAACGCCTGAATGGTTATAGATTCTCGGGATGCATTCGCACTATAATTATAGCATCAGGACAAAGTGGTTTTCTTTGTATTGATGCTGCAATTATAATATGAATGCATCTTGAAACTGGAATCAGGACCTTGCCCACTACACAAAAAACCTATTCACGCCAGATGATTACAGTGACTGAGTGAATGAATGGAATGAGAATAAAAAAGAGCAGGTGTTTGGCACAAGTCCTAAAACTGAGGCCAAACCTTCCACTTTCCCGTCCCCTTCCTCCTCAACGTTCTCTCTGCCCAACATCTCTTGGACCACCTCCTGAAAGGGGATTAGAGGATGGAGGTGGAGGGGGCCAGGGTCCTACTCCAGGTGTGCTCTCTCCAGCTTGCTGTGTGCAGTCTTCTCTTTCAGGAGTGAAGCTAGGAAACACTGCTACACGCAGAGGGTGGTAGAAGTTTGGAACTCTCTTCCGCAAACGGCAATTGATGCTGGGGTCAATTGTTCATTTTAAATCTGAGATTGATAGATTTTTGTTAACCAAAGGTATTAAGGGATATGGGCCAAAGGCAGGTAGATGGAGTCATGATCTCATTGAATAGCGGAACAGGCTCGAGGGGCTAAATGGCCTACTCCTGTCCCTATGTTCCTAGAGTAGAAGGTGCAGAAAAATTGAAGTTAGCAGGAGGACCTGAGGAATAATCATATATATCTCAATGCAACCTTTTGTCGGTGTGATTACCTGAACATGTATCATGCAGGTATAGTAGATGGAAGGATTTGTTAGGGGGAATAGCAGTTCAAGATGTGAAAGGGTGTTTAATGGGAAAGGGGATTGGTGCAAATGGGGAGGCTGGGACTTTCCATGAGGGAGACGGAGGAGACTTTCTGCTCCTCCTGACCCCCATAAAGGAAAATTGGTCACTTACCACCGAGGGATTCTTGGTCCTTCAGTTGCCAACCTGCCTTTATGTGGGGGGAAGTTGCCCGGCTTGACCACTAAAGCCTGGGTTACAAAGCAATTGGAGTCCCCTTGACGTGATAGGTACCATGAACTGCATTGCTTCATGAGGCTACAGTCTGCTTCAGGGGGCACCTCTGCCCAGTTAAAATGGAGGCCAGCGAGATCCCAGCAGGAACGGGTCAGTAAGGCAGAACGCTTCATTATTCCTGTTCCCATCAGGCGGGGTGTGTTAACATCATCCCCTAGTTGCAGCCATAGCTGCACAGAAAGGAGATTGTATCAATCGCCGATGCCTACAGCTAAAAAGGAAACCCTTTAAATTGCTGCAGACCTTTAAGACCTGCAGCAGCACCGGATTTCCTGCCCAGTATTGGAGGAGCTCCCAATGAAATGTGCCATTCATGTCTGGAATTCTCTGACAAAAAGTTAATTAGGCCAGACTTGGTAATATACCAGTGCAATCTACCACATGCAATTTACCACAGCGCAAATTATCACAGTGCAATTTATCACAGTGCAATTTATCACAGTGCAAATTACCATAACCCTATTAACCATAGTGCAATTTACCACAGCGATATTTACAATAGTGCAACATACCACAGCCCTATTTACCACAGTGCAATTCTCCGCAGTGTAATTCACCACAGTGCGATTCACCACAATGCAATTTACCACACTGCGATTCACCACAGTGCAATTTACCACAGTGCGATTCACCACAGTGCAATTTACCACAGTGCGATTTACCACAGTGCAATTTACCACACTGCGATTCACCATAGTGCAATTTACCACAGTGCAATTCACCACGCTGTGATTTACCACAGTGCGATTTACCACAGTGCAATTCACCACGCTGTGATTTACCACAGTGCGATTTACCACAGTGCAATTCACCACGCTGTGATTTACCACAGTGCAATTTACCACAGTGCGATTTACCACAGTGCAATTCACCACACTGCGATTCACCACAGTGCAATTTACCACAGTGCAATTTACCACACTGCGATTCACCACAGTGCAATTACCACAGTGAAATTTACCACACTGCAATTCACCACAGTGCAATTTACCACACTGCAATTTACCACAGTGCGATTTACCACACTGCAATTTACCACACTGCAATTTACCACAGTGCAACTTACCACAGTGCAATTTATCACAATGCAATTCACCACGCTGTGATTTACCACACTGCGATTTACCACACTGCAATTTACCACACTGCAATTTACCACAGTGTAATTCACCAAAGTGCAATTTACTTCTTCTTCTTAGGCACTCCATTAGAACTGAGGATGACTTGCTTCCACACTAAAAATGAGTTCTCAGGTGACTGATGAGCCCAATGCGGGACCTACTGTCTCTGTCACAGGTGGGGCAGACGGTGGTTGAAGGGGCGGGTGGGTGGGGTGCTTGGGTTGACGTGCGCTCCTTCCGCTGCCTGCACTTGGCTTCTGCTTGCTCCCGGCGAAGAGAGTCGAGGTGTTCGGCGCCTTCCCGGATGCTTCTCCTCTACTTTGTGTGGTCTTGGGCCAGGGATTCCCAGGTGTCGGTGGGGATGTTACACTTTTTCAAGGAGGCTTTGAGGGTGTCCTTGAAGCGTTTCCTCTGCCCACCTGGGGCTCTCTTGCCGTGCCGGAGCTCCGAGTAGAGCGTTTGTTTTGGGAGTCTCGTATCGGGCATGCGGACGATGTGGCCCATCCATCGGAACTGATCAAGCATGGTCAAAGCTTTGATGCTGGGGATGTTGGCTTGAGCAAGAACACTGATGTTGGTGCGCCCATCCTGCCAATGGATTTGCAGGATCTTGCGGAGGCAGCGTTGGTGGTACCTCTCCAGTGCTTTGAGGTGCCTGCTGTACATGGTCCATGTCTCTGACGCATACAGGAGGGCGGGTATCACTACTGCTCTGTAGACCATAAGCTTGGTGCTGGGTTTGAGGTCCTGGTCTTCAAACACTCTCTTCCTCAGGCGACCGAAGGCTGCACTGGCACACTGAAGGCGGT
This sequence comes from Squalus acanthias, assembly GCA_030390025.1. NCBI lineage: Eukaryota > Metazoa > Chordata > Chondrichthyes > Squaliformes > Squalidae > Squalus > Squalus acanthias. The sequence continues at coordinate 73,386,098 of CM059436.1, forward strand.
GTTGGACTTCATTATCGACGTCTGCCCTTGTTGACAGTAGGCTCCTGAGGTATGGAAAGTGGTCCACGTTGTCCAAGGTCTCGTCATGGATTTTGATAATCGGGGAGCAGTACTGTGTGGCGGGGGCAGGTTGGTAGAGGACCTTTGTCTTACGGATGTTTAGTGTAAGGCCCATGCTCTCATATGCTTCGGTGAAGGTGTTGACGATGGTTTGGCGTCCGGCCTCAGAGTGTGCGCAGATGCAAGCGTCGTCTGCATACTGTAATTCGATGACAGAGGATGGGACGACCTTGGATCTTGACTGGAGGCGATGGAGGTTGAACAGTTTCCCATTTATTCTGTAGATTAGCTCCACTCCAGCGGGGAGCTTACTGAGGGTGAGATGGAGCATTGCAGCCAGGAAGATCGAGAAGAGCGTTTATGCGATGACACAGCCTTGCTTGACCCCAGTCCGTTAGTGAATTGGGTCTGTGGTGGATCCGTTGGTCAGGATCATGGCTTGCATGTCGTCGTGAAGTAGGCAGAGGATGGTGACAAACTTTTGAGGGCAGCCGAATTTGAGGAGGACACTCCATAATCCCCCATGGTTGACGGTGTCAAAGGCCTTTGTGAGGTCAAAGAAGGCCATGTACAGCGGTTGATGCTGTTCCCTGCCTTTCTCTTGTAGTTGACGCGCGGTGAAGATCATGTCCATTGTGCCCCTTAGTGGACGGAATCCGCATTGCGACTCTGGGAGGAGCTCTTCAGCCACTGGGAGAGGGTGATTGAGGAGGATTCTTGCGATGACTTTCCCTGTGGCAGACAGCAGGGAGACTCCTCTGTAATTGCCGCAATCGGACTTGTCACCTTTCTTGAAGATGGTCACAATTACAGCATCTCTGAGATCCCCTGGCATGCTCTCCTCCTTCCAAAAAAGAGAAATGAGTTAATGTATTCGCGCCAATAGTGCTTCTCTGCCTTGTTTTAGCGCCTCGGCGGGGATTCCATCTGCTCCTGAGGCCTTGTTGTTCTTCAGTTGTCGGATGGCCTTTTCAACCTCATGCCGGGCTGGGGTTGTGCTGAGATGGTGGCGGGTAGCATGCTGTGGGATGGAGTTGAGGACACTCGTGTCGAAGACAGAGTCTCAGTTATGGAGATCTTCGAAGTGCTCCTTCCAGCGGGCGCTGACTGCCTCTCTGTCCTTGATGAGTACCTCTCCGTTCTTGGCCCGCAGTGGGGTAGGACCTTGGGTGCTTGGGCCGTAGGTGGTCTTGACTGCGCTAAAGAATCCACGCACGTCATGGTTGTCGGCTAGCTGCTGGATCTCCTGCGCTTTCTCCACCCACCATCTGTTCTTTAGGTCGCGAGTTTTTTGTTGGACCTTGGCCTTCAGGCGTCTGTAGAGCTGCTTTCTTGCTCTCGAGTTGTGTTGCTGTTTCCAGATCAGGAATGCCTTGCGCTTGCGGCTTATTAGCTCCTGTATCTCCTGGTCGTTCTCGTCAAACCAGTCTTGGTGTTTCCTGGTCGAATGACCGAGCGTCTCTTCACAGGTGCTGATTATGGAGGCCTTGAGTGCAGACCAGGCGCTGTGGACACTCTGTGTTTCTGAATCACTGGGAGTCGTCAGGTTGGTTGTGAGGCGCAGGCTGAATAGGGCTTTCTTAGCAGGGTCTTTGAGTGCTCCAGCGTTGATTTTCCTGCGGCATTGCTTCTGTTGCTGCCGCTGTTTTGGGGCTACGTTGATGGAGATGACAGAGCAGATTAGGTGGTCTGTCGAGCAGTCGTCAGCTCCTGTCATGGCGCGGGTGATGTTGACGTCCTTGCGGTCCCTCGCTCGGACGATGACATAGTCCAGCAGATGCCAGTTCTTGGAGCGAGGGTGTTGCCATGAAGCGTGTACTTGTCTCTCTGACGGAACAAGGTGTTGGTTATGACAAGGCCATATTCTAAGCATTTCATCAGTCAGAGGGTACCATTGGAGTTGGCTTTCCCTACCCCGCTCTCTGTCGATCACACCTCCCCAGAGGTCTGTGTCCTTTCCAACTCTGGCGTTAAAGTCGCCAAGGAGGATCAGCTTGTCGGCCATTGGGACTTGGGACAGGGATTGTTCGAGGCTGGAGTAGAATTCCTCTTTGGTCTCGTCTGTGGCTTCCAGTGTTGGGGCGTACACACTGATGACCGTAGCGCACTGGTTCTGAGCTAGGGTGAGCCGTAGAGTCATGAGGCGTTCGTTTATTCCACAAGGGGAGTCTCTGAGACGTTCAACTAGCTCATTTTTTATGGCGAAGCCTACCCCATGGAGGCGCTGTTCTTCTTCAGGTTTGCCTTTCCAGAAGAAAGTGTAACCACCGCCTTGCTCCTTGAGCTGGCCTTCCCCTGCCCGCCAGGTCTCGCTTAGAGCGGTGATGTCTATGTCGAAACGTCTGAGCTCCCGGGCAACGATAGCAGTACGGCGTTTGGGTCTGTCACTGTTGGGGTTGTCCATGAGGGTCCTGACGTTCCAGGTCCCGAACTTCATTTTAAACAGTGGAAGATGCCTGTGCGTGAATTCTTTTAACGTGGGGTGGCCGTTGCGCACCAGCTACCACACGGGCTTGACAGAGCAAGGTCTTGGTCCAATGGCAAGGGGATCCAAGACGATTGGAGACCAGGCTCTGCTACATTGGCCTAGCACACACACAAACATACTCCTACTGTCCTCCTCCCTCCTTCCCGCAGGACCTGCAATTTACCACAGTGCAATTCACCACAGTGCAATTCTCCACAGCCCTATTTACCACAGTGCAATTCACCAGTGCGACTTACCACAGTGCAATTCACCACAGTGCAATTTACCACAGTACAATTTACCACGGTACAATTTACCACAATGCAATTCACCACAGTGCAATTTACCATGGTGCAATTTACCACGGTGCGATTTACCACAGTGCGATTTACCACAGTGCAATTTACCACGGTGCAATTTACCACAGTGCAATTCACCACAGTGCAATTTACCACAGTGCAATTCACCACAGTGCAATTTACCACGGTGCAATTGACCACGGTGCGATTTACCACGGTGCGATTTACCACGGTGCAATTTACCACGGTGCAATTTACCACAGTGCAATTTACCACAATGCAATTTACCACAGTGCAATTCACCACAGTGCAATTTACCACAGTGCAATTCACCACAGTGCAATTTACCACGGTGCAATTGACCACGGTGCGATTTACCACAGTGCGATTTACCACGGTGCAATTTACCACGGTGCAATTTACCACAATGCAATTTACCACAGTGCAATTCACCACAGTGCAATTTACCACAGTGCAGTGTACTACAGCCCTATTTACCACTGTGCAATTTACCACAGCCCTATTTACCACTGTGCAATTTACCACAGCTCTATTTACCACTGTGCAGTTTACCACAGCCCTATTTACCACTGTGCAGTTTACCACTGTGAACTTAATCCTGTCCTATTAATCCTGCAGAAAATAAACCTCAAGTACAGTGTAATAAATTTAACAAATAGTAACAAACATTATGAGGCAGCTGGAAGTTGTATAATTGTCACACAGGACAAAACAGTTCAAGATCACCTTAGATAACTAATAAAAATGTTTAGACTAGGAACAGATTGCTTGAAAATTAGATTAGGACCATAAAAATGAATGTACATGGAACAATTGAATTTCTATCAAACTTGATCTTAAATGGCATGGTCTGCATATCTGAACTAACGGAACTGAATGTACAAGGATAGCAAGTTATAAGCATCGTGTCACTTTCAAATCTGTTTTTAAATTATATTGTATAATACAGTCATAAAGACAAATATTTAGTGTATTTTGCTAATGTGTCTACTCTGACTTTATGATCACCATTTAATTTGCATTTCATCACTTGTGGAGAAAGATTAATATAGGGAATAGCCTATTGAATGTTGTAAAGAAATGCTGAGGCTAGTAATTACAATATGACCACATACTCATGTGAAATATGGGTTTAGGAACAACAAAATAATAAAATATGAACCCCAAAGTTATGTGTCAGTTAGATTCAACCCACAATATCTGTGGAGCATCTTAAGAAAAACAATTCTGTTCTTTTAAACCATTCCCTCGCCTTGTTGTTATTCACTCAAAGAATGGATGAAGTTTAATTTTAATGCATGATCAGACCTTACTTAGAGCTGGTTTCCCTACTCATCATCTTCATATCTATTGGTGTTACTGCTCCCTGTGGTGTGTCTGGGGCCCGGCACACAGCTGTAATATTTAGCACAGATCATTCTGAACCAGAGAGCTGAACACTGAGGTCAGAGTGGATACGGTGAGGGGTCAGAGTGGATACGGTGAGGCGTCAGAGTGGAGCACGGTGAGGGGTCAGAGTGGATACGGTGAGGGGTCAGAGTGGATACGGTGAGGGGTCAGAGTGGATATGGTGAGGGGTCAGAGTGGAGATACGGTGAGGGGTCAGAGTGGATACGGTGAGGGGTCAGACTGGATACGGTGAGGGGTCAGTGTGGATACGGTGAGGGGTCAGAGTGGATACGGTGAGGGGTCAGAGTGGATACGGTGAGGGGTCAGAGTGGATACGGTGAGGGGTCAGAGTGGATACGGTGAGGGGCCAGAGTGGAGATGGTGAGGGGTCAGAGTGGAGATACGGTGTTCAGCGCTCTGCCGCCTCCACCCCGCTCTCCGACTTCAGTGCCCTCAGAGAAGTGGTTAGCATTTGGTTTAGCGTTACACTTCCCTCTTGGAGCGCTAAAGCTGAATTTCCTGGCAGGAAAGAATCATTAGCGCTTGGCGCTACTTTTCCAAAGTTAGCATCCCAAACGGGGCTATACTGAATTTCTAGCCCTATATAGTCTCAGGATAAGGGGTCGGCTATTTAAGACCGATATGAGGAGAAATTTCTTCACTCAGAGGGTTGTGAATCTTTGGAATTTTCTGCCCCAGAGGGCTGTGGAGGCTCAGTCGTTGAGTATATTCAAGACTGAGATCGATAGATTTTTGGGCACGAAGGGAATCAAGGGATACGGGGATAGTGCGGGAAAGTGGAGTTGATGTAGAAGATCAGCCGTGATCTTATTGAATGGCGGAGCAGGCTCGAAGGACCGTATGGCCTACTCCTGCTCCTAATTCTTATGTTCTTATTATCGTTACTACCACAGATGCACCATGTTTGTAGACTAGACACTAATGCTAGTTCACTTTTCTGGAGGGCTCACGGTCCTAAGGTGTGCAATGGTTGTACATTATCTGTACCTAGCTTAATGAAGTCTGCCAGCTCCTTAATTTTTTTCTACACTTCTCAAACAAACCATTGGCTCTAGGGGCAATTCTATTTACTAAGTTACAATGAATATTGGAAAAATTGGACAAATGAAGTCCATACACTGTAAGCAGCTTACTCTGCACTAGTACTTGGAACATGAACTGTATCCTTTACAGTGTGTGTTAAATATTCAGCAAAAGTACAAAGAATTCCCCCATAGCTCATTCAGTGAAGATTCTGCTCAATGTAGCATTTAGGCCATAAGGACCAGGAAGGTTCAAGGTTCACCCTTGGCCTGCTCTGAGTTAGCACAACTCAGTTATAGCAGCTGTAGGGCATTAGAATTGTAATTCTTCCAACTCATCCTTATTGCTTACATAGAATTTACAGCACAGAAACAGGCCATTCGGCCCAACAGGTCTATGCCGGTGTTTATGCTCCACACGAGCCTCCTCTCACCCTACTCCAGCTAACCCCATCAACATATCCTTCTATTCCTTTATTCCTCATGTGATTATCTAGCTTCCCCTTGACTGCATCTATGCTATTCACCTCAACTACTCCCTGTGCTGGCGAGTTCCACATTCTAACCACCCTCTGGGTAAAGAGGTTCCTCCAGAATTCCCGATTGGATTTGTTAGTGACTATCTTATATTTATGACCCTAGTTCTGGTCTTGCCTGTAAATGGAAACATTCTCTCTGTGTCTACTCTGTCAAATCCTTTCATAATCTTGAAGACCTCTACCAGGTCACTCTACAGTCTGCTCTTTTCTAGAGAAAAGAGCCACAGCCTGTTCAAGCTTTCCTGATAGGTATAACCTCTCAGTTCTGGTATTATTCTATGTACTCTTTATGTACTTTAAATAAACAGAGGAACATTCTGTGCGTAAGCAAAATATTTTTTGTCAGATTTGATCTGAAGTGGAGTAAACTTTATTATCATAAATACACGCATAAAAATATTAGTATTTTCATATTCTGAAGAGGTCTCTGAACTATAACTTGCATCTTCAATCTAAAAATGGAGTGAACATACTCCGTGCTAATATTTCTTACTAAATTAATTTCCTCCTGATAAGGTTATTGAACTCTGGTCACCATGACAACACTTGTAAAGTGGCAACACAACATGGCATTAAATAAAACCCGTCAACATTTCATTTAGTAAGGCCCAGTGTCGTAAAACAAATTGGGAAAATGTCATCACTGTATAATATATTGATCGTAAAGTATGAGTTTACTTTAAAATAGACTGACATCACTTCTGACAGAGTCGGTACCCAAAATACTAACCTATCAGATTTTCTCCACTTTCAGTCTTCTTTTCGATATTGATCAGGCTCATCTACCATTTATTAGGGTTGAATACTCTTTTCAAGGGATCTGGTTTGGTTTTTTTAAGGTGCTTGATGTGACTGGTTTCTGCATGGTGATCGAGCACAGATACCAGCAACGTGGGCCCCACTTTCACCAGGATATCATCCTATTCAAGCTAAAGTGTGTCTGTATCATGCCTCCGTGGGCGGTTGCGGGGGTGGAGGGGGCAGGGACAGGAGGCAGTACCGGCAGGATTTCTGGCACGTGGCATCATCCCGCCAGTCCTGCCTCCTCTTCTGACGTGAGTATGGCAACAACAGCTTGCATTTATATAGCGCCTTTAACTTAGTAAAACGTCCCACGGAGCTTCACAGGAGCGGTTTATCAAACAACATTCGACACCGAGCCACATAAGGAGATATTAGGACAGGTGACTAAAAACTTTAGTTCTAACATTTCCCCCCTATATTTAAGATACAGAATGAAATGTTGATGGGATTTATCTAATGCCATGTTATGCTGCCACTTTACAAGTGTTGTCATGGTGACCAAAGTTCAATAACATCATCAGGAGGAAAAGAATTTCGTAAGAAATATTAGCAAGGGGCAGACCGATGCACGAGGTGCCCGCACCTCCATCAGAATTTTAGAAATGACATAAAAAGGGCAGAGATCTGAAAGACTCGGGTTCTGCCCCAAATTGCCCCTTGTCTGCCCAGATAACAGCAACTTTTCATCGATGTAAGGCGAGAATTTCCAGCCCCATCTTTATCAACCTCAATTCACACTTGCTGGACAAAAGTTCAAGATTGAAGAATTCATAAGGTTCAATTAACAGCTTGCATTTATATAGCACCTTTAACGGAGTAAAACGTCCCAAGCAATGGTCGGAATTTTGCCGTGGTCAGCGGGCGCGATCGGTGGCGGCTGGTGGGTTGAGTGGGAATGTGGTTATTTTTACAACGGGTCAGGACGCCACTGTCAAACCTGCCATCACGCTCCTTTATCAATGTCGGGTCTGTCAGCGCTGAGCAGACCCGACAGGCAGCAGTGGGGGAGGCAATTCAGGTCATTATTGCCTTGTTGACAGATCGTTAACAGGCTTTTTTAACTTATCTTTTCACTTTAACTTCATGGCCACGGGAACCACGCTGTTCAGGGACCACATCTGTCAACCTGAGGCGGGAGGTCAGTGGCCATTGCTCCAGCTGATTACTTGACAGCTTCAAATGTATAGTAAAAGCTCCCACCTGACAGATCATCACTTTCCTCAGCCACAAGCTGTTTCTCAGTCCATTTCCAGCACAGATTCTGCAGGCTTTCCACTTTCCACTCTCCATCCAGTATCACCTCATTGGAAGAACTCTCACCATTCACAGAATGCTTCTGTCATCTCTACTTCACCTGCCATCTATTCCATCAGAATGGGTGCCGTTTATACTGTCTCACCTTGGTCCTCAGAATCTGACCACGATCAGCCCCAACACCAGCAGCGCAGGCACACCAGCAGCACCAACAACAACACCACCAACCTTCTCCGCAATCATCTGATGCTGCACAGGACAGAGGGCATCAGCACCCGAGCACATTGCTGCCTGGGAGGTCAGGGATGGCCTCACCATGGCCAGATTTACTTCACTTTACACTGTACACCCTGGCTGACACATGACGGGCCAGGTTGGCACCACCTCACACCAACACCATAAAGCATCCCTACAATGACCAAGCCATTCCTTTCACACTCATCTTCATTGCGGGGGGTCCGTTATGTCTCACCATTCACTGCAACTCACTAAGCCACTTCCAAAGGTGCACACAAATCTGTCCAAGAATGGAAAGTGTTGAAAATAAAGGTTTCAATGTTTGACAGCACATTAACAGAAACTTCACATGAACATTGGTAAAACACCCAAGTGCCTACCCTTGTGTGTTGTTAGTTGGTATGATTCACTAGGATGAGGGTGAGTGTGAGCAGTGGCGAGTGAGATGGGGAAGTGATAATGTAGATAGAGAGAGAGGGATGGGTGGAGGTGCAAGGTAAGATGGTGTGAGTAAGGATGTGCAGGGTTAGGGTAAGGAAGGCAGAGTGATGGGGATGTGATGAGAGGCACAGCAGGATGAAGGTCGGTGTGGCTTTGTAGTAACGTTTTGTGATCTAATGAGATCATTGAAACATTTGCACCACTGCACCCAGGTCCTCCTGATGACATCCCTGCTTGTGTCCTCCTGCGCAACGTGCAACAAGGCTGCGCTGGTGTCCTGGGGAGGTCTCTTCCGCCCATCGGAAGGGAAGAGGACCTCCCGGCGTGCTGTGACTCCCTCCATAAGGATATGGGGGGAGTCATGGGAGAACCTGGGTGCAGCCCTGCACCTCTGTGCAGTGATTGTCAGTGTTTGCAGCACCTCAATGCTGTAGAACACTAACAGCACAAACGTCAAAAGAAAGTTGGCCATGGTCCCTTTAAGGAAACCAGCTAATGTCACCAGACCCGCTTCCTCTAACTGGACTGGGCAACGTTCTGGGCAGGCTTAGCAAGCCCAATCAAGGGCAATTCATTTCACAGAGCGGATGGAGCCAGAAGCGGGGTCGGGACCCGCCACCGACGTCGCCTGCCCCGGACCTGCCGAGGTGAGCAAAATCCCGGCCAATGTCCCCTTTCATTTTTTTTTGGGTATGCACAACCCATTCAAAATACCGCTCATGCATGGTTTTTCCTATTTAAAAGCCAGTGAGCCGGCTGCGCGGGAGCTGCAGAGTGCGGGAACATTGGTCCCAAGGCACTTCACAGGAGCGATTATCGAACAAAATTTAACACCGAGCCAGATAAGGAGATATTAGGACAGGTGACCAAAAGCTTGGTCAAAGAGGTAGATTTTAATGAGCATCTTAAAGGAGGAGAGAGTGGTAGAGAGGCTGAGAGGTTTAGGGAGGGAATTCCAGAGTTAAGGGCCCAGGCAGCTGAAGGCACGGCCGGCAATAGTGGAGCGATGAAAATCGGGGATGCTCAAGAGGCCAGAAATGAAGGAGCGCAGAGATCTCGGAGGGTTGTAGGGCTGGAGGAGGTTACTGAGATAGGGGAAGAGGTGAAGCCATGGAGGGATTTGAAAACAAGGATGAGAATTTTAAAATTTTAATTGCACTTGCTTTAGAGGACTTGGACTCTCTATAAAATATAAGCAGTTTGGCAAGCTTGGGAAGAAGCTGCTCTACTTCACTTCAAAGGATATTTATGTCACATGTGACCTGGGACCTGTGATGAAATATTTTTCACGTTCCAGATTTCAAGCAGTCAGCTCTGGTGGTAACTATCCCACCAGGTTTCCTGAATTAGCATGCTTGACAGAGTCACAAAGCTAGCAGTTGGTATTAATTCCATGATTCACTAATCAGTGACATTTGTGAATTTATTAGTTAATCCTCATTTAGAAAATGTTCAAAAATTAGTTGTGCAGAAAGGCATTAATTAGCTATCATGAGGGCTATTGAAATGTTTTACATGGACATCGTATAAAGTCACTTGAAATAAAAAAAAATGATCATCACTTATTTTAAAATTGAATTTATAATGTATACCATGAATAAAATATGCCCTGACCAGCTTTGAACTCTATTTCCATTTAAAACTAACCATAACTCACTCACGACTTTGCTGCTTGTATATGAAGATTAAAACAGTTGAAAGATTGTCACGATAGATGTGTACAGCAATATGTAAACTTCAGCTCATCCAAAACTTTTCTGCCCGTATTCTATGCCATGCCGTGTCACACTCACCCATCACCCTGTCCTCGCTGATCTACACTGGCTCCCAATGCCTCAAATTTAAAATTCTCATCCTCGTGTTGGAATCCCTCCATGGCACTATCTCTGTAACCTCCTCCAGCCGTACAACCTCAGCTACCTGCTACTCTCTATTCCTCTGGTCTCTTGCACAAATCCCCCCTCCCTTCACCCCACCATCAGCCGCTTCAGCACCCATTTTTTCCCCCTTATGTCTCTGTGAAGCACCTTGGAACATTTTCTATGTTAAAGGGTATAATATAAATGCAAGTTGTTGTAACGTAGAGAAAAATTGACACAGATCCTTCACTAAACCATCATCACATCACAAACAAAAGCCCCCTTTCCATTATGGTACAACTTGCTAAACAGTGCCAGAGATAATAAATGAGATTGCCAGGGTAAACAAGCATCTACATGACAACAAGGAATTGAATGTCCTTCATTAGACCAGATAAATACTAAAGAATATAGATAAGTATATCTGCTTGTGATGCTGGGGCACTAGAACCATAGAATCATAGAATAGTACAACACAGAAGGAGGCCATTAAGACCATCGAGTCTGCGCCGACTCTTTGAAGAGCAATCCAGTTAGTCCCACTCCCCCACTCTTTCCACATATCCCTGCAATTGTTTCTACTTCAATCATCTAGTCAATTCCCTTTTGAAGGCTACTATTGAATCTGTATCCAGTGCATTCCAAATCCTAACCACTCATTGCGTAAAACAATTTTTGCAGGCTCACTCTTAATAGGAGGAAACCACATTATTCATCAATCCATTGCATAGTTGCGATTAAAGGTTCTGAATTAAAAACAGGGGAGCTGCACAGCTGGTCAATCTGCATTTGAAAGAGAAAAAGAGATGAATATTTCAGATGCAAGCTTCCATCAGATGGAGAGTTCTGATAAAAAGGTTACACCTAAACGCTGACCTATCTTTCCATTTCAAATGGCAACCAAACTGCCGTACATTTTCAGTGCCCGCTCCTCTCATTTCAGAGTTTCAGCATTCGCAATTCTCTGATTGCTTTCTGTTCTTTTATTTTGTTTTATTGTTTTCTTGCTGATCTTTCTGGGCTGATTCCAGACAAAGCGGCCTCTATTTGACATTAAATTTGAGTTGAAGGCCTCAGTTATATTTCTGAAAGCAAAAGTAATTTTAACTTGTATTTCAGGGATCAAACTTCGATTATTTTTTGTCATATAGAATCATACAATCGTAGAAACTTACAGCACAGAAGGAGGCCGTTCGGCCCGTCGTGCTTATGCTGGCTCTTTGAACGAGCAGTCGTGCTCAGTCCCACATCCCCGCTTTTTGTCCGTAACCCTGTAAGTTCCTCATCCTCAAGGACCCGTCCAACTCCCTTTCAAAATTATTTATGGAATCCGCTTCCACCAGCTTTTCAGGCAGAGCGTTCCCGATCCCGACAACTCTCTGAGTGAAAAAACTTCTCCTCATCTCCCCTCTAGATCAATTTCCAATGATTTTGAATATATACGTAAGAAATGGTTCCACAATCATTCAAGTGCGGTGCTGACCTCCTCTATTACATTTATAAAACTGCACTTGTGCTGCAATTATTACTAAACCACTGCAAATTCATTTGATGTCAATTACGTTTGGTTTATTTTCATCAAAATGCGTTTTGAAATCCTGGTTTATACCTGTTGCCTTATATCCAATGAGGAATTCAGGAGAAACTTCCTTACTCAGGGAGTGGCGGTGAGAATGTGGAACTGACTATCACAGGGAGTGGCGGTGAGAATGTGTAACTGTCTATCACAGGGAGTGGCGGTGAGAATGTGGAACTGGCTATCACAGGGAGTGGCGGTGAGAATGTGGAACTGGCTATCACAGGGAGTGGCGGTGAGAATGTGGAACTGACTATCACAGGGAGTGGCGGTGAGAATGTGGAACTGACTATCACAGGGAGTGGCGGTGAGAATGTGGATCTGTCTATCACAGGGAGTGGCGGTGAGAATGTGGAACTGGCTATCACAGGGAGTGGCGGTGAGAATGTGGATCTGTCTATCACAGGGAGTGGCGGTGAGAATGTGGAACTGTCTATCACAGGGAGTGGCGGTGAGAATGTGGATCTGTCTTTCACAGGGAGTGGCGGTGAGAATGTGGATCTGTCTATCACAGGGAGTGGCGGTGAGAATGTGGAACTGTCTATCACAGGGAGTGGCGGTGAGAATGTGGAACTGTCTATCACAGGGAGTGGCGGTGAGAATGTGGAACTGTCTATCACAGGGAGTGGCGGTGAGAATGTGGAACTGGCTATCACAGGGAGTGGCGGTGAGAATGTGGAACTGGCTATCACAGGGAGTGGCGGTGAGAATGTGGAACTGGCTATCACAGGGAGTGGCGGTGAGAATGTGGAACTGGCTATCACAGGGAGTGGCGGTGAGAATGTGGAACTGTCTATCACAGGGAGTGGCGGTGAGAATGTGGAACTGGCTATCACAGGGAGTGGCGGTGAGAATGTGGAACTGGCTATCACAGGGAGTGGCGGTGAGAATGTGGAACTGGCTATCACAGGGAGTGGCGGTGAGAATGTGGAACTGGCTATCACAGGGAGTGGCGGTGAGAATGTGGAACTGGCTATCACAGGGAGTGGCGGTGAGAATGTGGAACTGGCTATCACAGGGAGTGGCGGTGAGAATGTGGAACTGGCTATCACAGGGAGTGGCGGTGAGAATGTGGAACTGGCTATCACGGAGTGGCGGTGAGAATGTGGAACTGTCTATCACAGGGAGTGGCGGTGAGAATGTGGAACTGGCTATCACAGGGAGTGGCGGTGAGAATGTGGAACTGGCTATCACAGGGAGTGGCGGTGAGAATGTGGAACTGGCTATCACAGGGAGTGGCGGTGAGAATGTGGATCTGTCTATCACAGGGAGTGGCGGTGAGAATGTGGAACTGGCTATCACAAGGAGTGGCGGTGAGAATGTGGAACTGTCTATCACAAGGAGTGGCGGTGAGAATGTGGAACTGGCTATCACAGGGAGTGGCGGTGAGAATGTGGAACTGTCTATCACAGGGAGTGGCGGTGAGAATGTGGAACTGTCTATCACAGGGAGTGGCGGTGAGAATGTGGAACTGTCTATCACAGGGAGTGGCGGTGAGAATGTGGAACTGTCTATCATGGAGTGGCGGTGAGAATGTGGAACTGGCTATCACAGGGAGTGGCGGTGAGAATGTGGAACTGACTATCACAGGGAGTGGCGGTGAGAATGTGGAACTGGCTATCACAGGGAGTGGCGGTGAGAATGTGGAACTGGCTATCACAGGGAGTGGCGGTGAGAATGTGGAACTGGCTATCACAGGGAGTGGCGGTGAGAATGTGGAACTGGCTATCACAGGGAGTGGCGGTGAGAATGTGGAACTGGCTATCACAGGGAGTGGCGGTGAGAATGTGGAACTGGCTATCACAGGGAGTGGCGGTGAGAATGTGGAACTGTCTATCACAGGGAGTGGCGGTGAGAATGTGGATCTGTCTATCACAGGGAGTGGCGGTGAGAATGTGGAACTCGCTATCACAGGGAATGGTTGCGGTGACTAACATAGATGCATTTAAGGGGAAGCTAGATAAACACATGTGTGGGAAAGGAATAGAATGATATAAAATTAAATTAAGTTCTTTTCTATTCAATCGAGTAGCATGCCATTGAATTATCCTAGGCTGTGGCATTATTCCCACAAATGAAGAAGACAAAGCAATTAAATATATTTTCCTGCAAACAACATGTGGGTGATTCTTGTCCGTATACGTTATGTCAAATTACATAGAATTGCATAGAATCTTACAGCAGAAACAGGTCATTCGGCCCAACAGGTCTATGCCGGTGTTTATGCTCCACATGGACCTCCTCCTAGCTTACATCATCTCACCTTATCCACATATCCTTCTATGCCTTTCTCCCTCATGTGTTTATCGAGCTTCCCCTTAAATGCATCGATGCTAGTCGCCTCAACCACTCCCTGTGGTAGTGAGTTCCACATTCTAACCACTCTCTGGGTAAAGGAGTTCCCCCTGAATTCCCTATTGGATTTATTAGTGACTATCTTGTATTTGACCCCTAGTTTTGGACTCGCCCACAAGTGGAAACATCCTCTCTACGTCTACCCTATGGAAATTTTAAAGACCTCTATCAGTTCAACTCTCAGCCTTCTGGGCAATCAGGCAACTAACAGGACTCCACGAACATCCCCAACTTCAACTATGGCCCAGCACGTGAGTGCAAAGGACAAGGCTGAAGTGTTTGCAAGTGTCTTCTGCCAAAACTGCCACTTGGCTTCCTCCTGAGGTCCCCAACATCATAAATATCAGTTTCCAGCCATATCAGCGCACTGCATGTGACATTAAGAAGTTGTTATTAAGATATAATGGCCCGTAATTTGCGGTCAACGACGATGGGACAGCAATCGCCGCTGACCTCGAAGAAAGCTGCCCACAGAGATCTCGCAGTCTCTCTGGTGAGAACTTGAGCTTCCTCGACGTGTACTTGATTGTAATGCTGTCATTAGGGGATTCCTAGTGTAGAGCAGCAGTGACATCATCAAGCTGTCTAAGCAACCAATCACATTGAAGAATTCTCACAGGCAGCAAACCAGGAAATGAAAAGCACTGATCATCTGCACTTTTAAAAAATGTTACAGAGAGCGAAATAAAGATTGAGACATACACATGGGGTTAAGGTAGAAGCTGAAACATCATGAACATACTTCAAAAAAATATATATTTTTTAAAAATCGAGTAATTTTTATCATAATGGAGAAATTTGACATTCCACATATATAAAATTAGTTTTTCAAGGCCAGAATGGTTGCTTAGCAGTCAATATGCTGTTAAAACCCCAGTTACACCTATTGCAACAAGGCTTAAAATTTAATGGGGCGTTTAACAGCAATATTAGCGTGGAAAAGCTTACGTTTTCGTCAGTTCCACTAATTACACTGATTGCCAGCTATGTTGAGGCAGGGTGGGCGTCCACAGTGCAGCCTGTGTCGGAGCAGTGAATGACAGACCGCAACTTCAGGATTTCTGCGTTTATCTGCGCTTGTGCTAAATCCTGCAGTTACGGTCAGTTTCAGAGGGGTAATGACAGCGAACTCTGACAGTTTGCCATCATTACCACTGCAAAATCTGCCTCATTATTTGTTGGAAAATTGTGTATTATTAGGCTGGAAAAAAACATTTCAGAATGAGAAGTGGAGGTGAAAACTCCGGCAAAATCGGAGAACTTCAGGGTATTTCTGGAGGGATTAATCAAGATGGCTCTCCCCTCACACCTGCAGCCTCACTACTCACAATACTCCACTCCCTTGCTTCCCTTCACTCTCCTAGAGTCACAGCACCACACGTCACTCCATCTCCTCCTCCTACTCGCACACTCTGCACTCGCTACTAGAATCATAGAATCATAGAATGGTTACAGCACAGAAGGAGGCCATTCGGCCCGTTGAACCCGTGCCGGCTCTCTGCAAGAGCACTTCAGCTAGTCCCACTCCCCCGCCCTTTCCCCGTTGCCCTGCAAACTCTCACCATCATTACAACTCTTCCCTCCCCGCACCTCACATCTTCCATACAACGTATGAACTATTCATCCGCGACAGGCCCTTTCTCTAAGCACTTAACAAGCTATGTCACTAACGTACTCCCTTCTTTCTTGCAAGGAGGAGGTCGCGCACAGCATGAGGCAGGAGGATGCAACCAGAGGAGACCGAGCTGACCTGCGCACTCCTCTGGCAGAAAGCACGCTGGCAATCTTGGGCAGGGCTAAATTCTGAGAGTAACGCAACGTGTACTGTGGTTGGAGAGAACCAGGCCTGGCGTTTCCGCTTGGTTGTGCTGTCTTTTTCGGCGTAATTCGGCCAAAATCGGTGTAACTGGCACAAAATATCGTGGAATTTTAAGCGCAAATTACGTTCAGCGCAACTCGAGTTTCCGCGTTTTTTTGCGCTAATTTTAAAAAACATCGCGCTGGAAGTTGGCCCCGCCCACAAAACTGGCCACGGCCCCCAGGGTGAATTAATCACCATGACGAGTTTCCGCTAATTGCGATCGTTTGCGGGCCTTCAAGGAGGCTCTTAAAATTAAACTGGATCTTTTGAGCACGAGGACACTAATAGGAATGTTTTAAAACCTTTTGAATATATATCTATTTTTAATTTACCAAGAAACTGACGGCTGTACAACTAGCAAATGGTTCTGTATATGTTTAAAAATCATTTTCAGCAATTTAAAATCGGGCTACTCACAGGTGGTGGACTAGACACTCTGATTAAAATGCTTAGTTTTTGTGATAAACCCGTTTTCAGCTGTATTAATAAAACTGCACCAAGTTACCACTCTTAAATATATCAAGGAATATTTTTTAAAGCAATTTTTTCTAAATTATGTTCTGAAACGTTGGTTCATGGCAGATTTTACGTTCAGCAATGTGCAAATGAGTTGGAGCAGAAACTCAAGGGAAAAAAAACACTTTTCAAAACAGGCACCATTTTGGGCACAATTTGCGCCCGGAATGCCGCTTGCACCCAAAGCGGAAACTCTACCCCCCAGTTTCTAATGAGTCGCAGTATTCTTAGCTTCAAAAAACGAGTGCGATGCAATGTCATTATCTACCACAGATGGTCCTTGCTGTCGCCATGGTGCTGCTGCTGTTACTACTGGATACCACCCACTCCAGGGGGTCCAGCCTGCTACTGTGCTGCCCTCTAGTGGAAAGTTGATGTGTTGCACAGGGAAAGCATCTTTTTTTTCAGCCTTCCTAGTTTAGTTTTATTAATAACATTTAAATTCAGGTTTGGCTAACTGTTATTGTATACTAAGACTAGACAATTGACTAGAATTACTTTAATAGATTTACTAGAAGGGTATCAGGGATGAGGGACTTCAGTTACGTAGAGCAGAAAAGGTTAAGGGGAGATTTAATAGAGGTGTTCAAAATCATGAGGGGTTTTGATAGGAGAAACTGTTTCCACTGGCAGGAGGGTCGGTAACTAGAGGACACAGATTTAAGATAATTGGCAAAAAACCCAGAGGGAAAGGAGGAGAAGTTTTTTTACGCAGCGAGTTGTTACGATTGCCTGATAGGGTGGTGGAAGTCGACTCAATAATAATTTTCAAAATGGAATTGGATACATACTTGAAAAGGAGAAGTTTACAGGGATATGGGGAAAGAGCAGATGAGTGGGAGTAATTGGATAGCTCTAACAAAGAGCCGGCACAGACACGATGGACCGAATGGCTGCCTTCTGTGCTGTATGATTCTATGATGCATTCACAGGCCTAAACTGACCCCCAACGCAAACACAGTCAGTATAACAGACGGCTGATCTGAGATCGCCCAATGTCAAAATGATCCCCTTTATTTCTAATTATTTTTATAATCCTTCCTTTTTTTCTGTGCACAAATCTGTCACGGAAGTATGCACAATCCACTGATTAATTATACATCAGGGGCTAGAAATTGGCCTCCTTAGCGCCTCACGTTATCGCCTCCGGGGGGGGCGATAACGACTTACCGCCCGGGCGTGGCGATGTTACTGCTGCACGGGAAATTCACTCGGCGGTAACCCCTAGCGCCACGATCTCCTGCGCCCGGAGATCGTGACGTCATCCGGCTGCGCAGCACCCTGGACCCGAACTTCGGTTCCGCCCCCTGCAGCATCGCCGGGTGAAAACACCGGCAGCTGCAGGAGGCGTTGATCGGGAGGCCGGGCGCTTCAGGGGTGATACTTAAAGGCGAGGTGGCCGAGGTAAGTAAAAAAAATTCTGAAATGCTCTTTCTCTTTTTTTTCCCTTTGTCTTCGCCAGCGATCGATCAGCCCGGCACTCTGCTGCAGTGCATCGGGCTGATCAGGCCGGATCACAACTGCCGTCGGGGACCAGGTAAGTTTTCCCCTTGCAGAGCCTGCAGCGATGGCCCTTCCCCTTAAGGGAGGGAAGGAGCCTTCCAAGGCGGCAGTGCTGCACGGCCCAGTGTGCAGCATTGCTCACCTACCGCCCCGCCTGCTGCCTGATGTGCTCCAGGAAGGAAGTGGAGCGTTTGATTTAGCGCCCCACTTCCTTCCTGGAGCGCAAAACCGAATTTTTAAAAGCTGGGAATCATTAGTGCCTGGTGCTAAGTTTCCCAGCTTGCAAAAGTTACCGCCCCCAAATGGGGCGATAATGAATTTCTCCCCCCAGGACTCTGCAGTGGGATACTATTTTCAGGATGATTTTTTTTTTGAGACCCGAAAGGTTAGTGAAGAAAGACTATAAAAATTGCAGTGGGTATGTATCAAGCAAATAAATACAACTCCTCCAACTTTGTTTTAACTGTCTCTGAGTTCAACGTTTTGTGTAATAGTCTGCCTCATGTGTTGTGGCAGTATCCACAGTGGACTGAGTGAGGGGATCCTTTCAGCAACAGGTGTGACTTGAGTTAATGAGCTACAATCCGTCTCCATTCGAAAGTGCTGATGTCGCTGCCAGATCGGGATATCTGTTTGTGAGCACGGGGTTATGTCTTTTGTAGATTTATGACCAGCCATAAAACGTGTTCACAAGTTAATCACTTCTGTTAAGTGCTAACATCATTACTAGTGATGGCCGGAGTGTCTATTGTCACCACTGTGTCAGCCAGTGAATTGGAGGCAGGGCGGGACTTACGGCAGGACTCACAGCAAACAGTCTATTTTACAGCAAACTAAGTTTATTTACAGAGTCTATTTAAAAAGAGTCTCTACAAACTGCAGCAAACAGAACTCATCAAGTTACATCGAGTCTGCAGCACAGAAACAGGCCATTCGGCCCAACTGGTCCGTGCCGCGGTTTATGCTCCACACGAGCCTCCTCCCACTCCTCTTCGTCTAATCCTATCAGCATATCCTTCTATTCCTTTCGCCCTCATCTGCTTATCTCGCTTCCCCTTAAATGTATCTATGCTATTCGCCTCAACCACTCCATGTGGTAGCGAGTTCCACATTCTCGCCGCTCTCTGGGTAAAGAAGTTTCTCCTGAATTCCCTATTGGATTTATTAGTGACTATCTTATATTTATGGACCCTAGTTTTTGAATCCCCTACAAGTGACCGAAACTGGAGCAACCTCTCCTGATCAAAGCAAGATTATTTCTCCAGCAAATTGCAGCGAGGGGAGGATAGTTACATAATACAAACGATGTGCGGAAAATCAATCCCAGTCACTCACAGCAGTTGCCGTCTGCATGAGGCCCAGACTATTTTATCAGTCAGGCCTGATTATAATATCGCGCAATGCCAGCACTGGACAAGTAGCGTACTATTTCAACAAGGACACCCCTAAACCCTGCCATAAGCAATGTCTACATGCACAGTACCTTAAGTGCTACAATACTTTTATTTACAACCCATACTGTTGTCTTTTATTCATATTGAAGAAAATTGGCAATTATTCTTGTCTATAAACACTTTTTATGGCTGACCCAGATAGGATCATTTTCAACATCACTTAGATCCCAAGATGCAATTTTGAGCCATTTGAACCATCTTGAGCATTTTCAAAAATACTTATTGTGGTTCTAAGGAGTAACTGAAGGTGGCAGCAATACTTAACAAACATTGAGCTATATCAGATCATAGCCTCTGCCCCCATTTTTTTCAGACAGCAGCTGTTGCTGATGATTCTCATATTCCCATTTACACCTCCTCTAGACCCATACTTTTTATCTTTACTTGTCCCATTACCACCCCCTTTTGCCTGCACCATCATCCCTTTTGTCATTTAATCTCTCCTGCCTTCCACCCTATCAATCACAGACCTTCCCTTTTGTTCTTTCCTCCCCTCCCCCCTTTCCCTACCTCTGTACTTGCTTAAAACCTGGTACATCTAGAGATTTTTTATATATATATTTTTTTTATACCTTTTCCAGTTCTGACGAAAGGTCACCGACCTGAAACGTTGACTCTGTTTCTCTCTCCACAGACACTGCCTGACCTGCTGAGTATTTCCAGCATTTTCTGTTTTTATTTCAGATTTCCAGTATCCGCATATTTTGCTTTTGTATTGAGCTATATTTTCCTCTTTTCAACGGAGTTAAATGCCCTTCTTTCTCTATTATATTTACAGCCCACTAACAAAATAATGGGAGCATGCGTTTCCCAACATGCAATTTTAGTGAGCGTGAATTGGTTAGCAGAGACACGCTGTAATGATGTTTAACACTTCTCTAGCAGCTATTGAGCCACTAGACCGGTATAAATGGCATTGACCCTGGGCTCCTGCTCAGCAGAATGGGACTTCCGACCGTCTGAAGCGAAAGCCCCATCCTAACTCATGGGGACGGAGTCATTTCAATAGTTGTGGATGGATATCTAATGCCTTTACCTGTATGACAGAGGTGCCTGCCCTGTTGCGTTGGCAGTAGTTAGAGACCCGGGAAGGGCTAAAGATAAAATAGATTTTTTTTTTACACGGCTCCCGGTGTCCTGGCTTATATTCTTCCCTCAACCAAAAAACCAGCAGATAAATAGATTGACTGGTCATTCACCTCATTGCTGCTTGTACGACCTTGCTGTGTGCAGAATGGCTGCCACATTCATCTACATAACAGCACTTTTAAGAGACGTAATTTACTGGAATGACACTGAGAGGTTATACCTATAGGAAAGATTGAACAGGCTGGGGCTCTTTTCGATAGAAAATAGAAGCCTTTGGGGTGACCTGATAAAGGTTTTTAAGATTAAAAAAAGGGTTTGATAGGGTAGACGTAGAGAAGATGTTTCCACTCTCGGGTGAGACCAGAACTAGGGGCCATAAATATAAGAAAATCACTAATAAATCCAATTGGCAATTCAGGAGAAACTTTTTTACTCAGAGAGTGGTGAGAATGTGGAACGCGCTACCACAGGGAGTGGTTGAAGCGAATAGCATAGATGCATTCAAGGGGAAGCTAGATAAACAGATGATGGAGAAAGGAATAGAAGGATTCGTTGATGGGAGTGAGCTGAAGAGGGGTGGGAGGAGGCTCATGTGGAGCATAAACGCTGGCATGGACCTGTTGGGTCGAATACCCTGTTTCTGTGCCGTATATACTTTGTAATAGTTTGTAATAAGGCTCTATATAAATGCAAGTTCTTTCATTCTGTGGCCGCCACACTTTGAAATAGAAGCAATTTGCACTGATGTCAGTTTTAATGGGGCAGCATCTTCATGAACAAGCATTCGGCAAACTTTTTAAATTTGTGTACAAATACATAAATGTATCATGTCACTTGTTTTTTGTTATTTTTTGCCCCAATATTCTCCCATCATCTTGCCTTGATATTGCGGATCTTTTTAACACCACCATGTAACTGTAACGTGTCTTGCTCACCCACCCGGCCTCCGCTTTGAACACGTGTCGTAATGATCCAGCTCATTCGATGTTTACTCAATTTTACCTATGAAGTGCTTAACAATGCATTGTGTCAGTCATTTCCACCAAAGCAAATAAATTAAGCACAGTTTGCAAGTTTGAAGCATGAGCTGACTATGTGTGTCAGTGGAATTTTCTATGCAAGCCTTTTATGGAGGCACATGTTTAATCCTAGTGAACAGTGAAATGCTCTGACCATCCGTAATTAATTCATTGACAATGCTGCTGAAAAATGCTGGAAGGAAGGACAATGATAAGCAACTACACATTGTCTGGAACTCTGCGTTGGTTTGAAATGTATTTATTCTAGTAGAAGGGTGTTTGCCGGCCCTTCATATACTGGTGATGTCCATTGCAGGGGAGGCTGTCCAGTGTAGGGGAGGCTGTCCAGTGAGGCTATTCTGATCCAAAACATTCTGCTTTGAAAAGGGGTGCAGAGAAAGCCGGCATCTACGCCACACCCCAGGATGTTCGGAACCAGCTATCTGGGCGAAGTGCGGAAGGAAAACGACAGGGAATCAGATCCGTTCAGCGAGCGGAGCGGGGCAGATTTTCCAAACCCAGGCCTGGAAGGTTTACAGGAGTTCAATGAACGTTTTAGCAGGTACATCAACCGAGCCCGAGCCTTGGAGCAAAGTAGTGGTGCGCTCCGGAAGCAATTGGAGAGTCTGCGGCAGATTGAGGAGCTCTCGGGCCTCGAGGATGCCTTCACCGAACAGATTGACCACAACCAGCAGAGAATCTGGGAGCTGCACAATGACCTTAACCACCTGGAAAAGGAGCTGAAGGATGCGCAGCGTGCCTTGGATGAGTATCGCACCAAGTAAGGTTTATTTTCTTTCCTTTTGGCGTCCACCATTTGTTTGCTCCTTGTCCACGATTACACCTCAGCATTAAAAGCAGTGTGTGATAAAGGAAACTTTAAATTGTTATTCTCAGTAAGGTATGATTGACAAACACAGGCGATAACGGGATAGTTTGATATTAAAGCATGAGCAAAGTAGACACAAACAGAGCAGGTGAAATTGGACCATGTTGCACCCATTTCTGGGCAGAAAACTTGGCTTTAGAGGTCCAATTTAAGGGGGAAACCTCCTGCGGCCAAATAGCATTGGAAACATGTCAGACACCATGTTGGTTTTGGGCGCTGTAGAGGCGTAGCTGGTGGCCGCCTAAAACAATCTGAATTTTTTTTCTTACTTTTCCATTTTTGTCTCTTTTTTTCTCTCTCCCTTACTCCAATCTCTCTTTCCCTCTCTTTATTTCTCTTTCTGTACCTGATGTGACTCTAATTCGCCCTATTTCCTTCTCCGTCGTTCCTCTGTTTCTTTCTCAATCCTTAAACCTCATTGGTTATGGAGATAGACTGTTGGTCCCGCCATTCACCCTGGTCCCAGATGCCCCGCTGCCCTCGCTACGCCGTTATCAGCTCTCACTTCCAGCAAGTTACGGCGCAAATTATATCCGAGCAGAAGGCTGCAGGGAAAAGTCTAACTAACGGCGAGATGCCACGAGATGCCCTGCTCCAGCAAGATCCAGCCCAATGCCTCACTGGTGTGTTAGGGGATGTTCCACCAGGGTGTGACTGATACATTGCTGGGCAGAGTAGAGGGAGCTTTATCCTGCATCCAGCCATGCTGTACGTGAGCTGGGATTGCTTGATACTGACACTAGATGCGTAAAGTGGAAAGTGTCCCATTCCTAGCACAAACACTTCTCAAACAAATACACAAAAATAAGAAAATATTATAATGTCTGTCATTCTGTTCCTCCCAAAACATTAGTAAGAAATGATTGAAAGAAACAGTAAGTTAACCTAGTTTGTAGAACACTGTGGCTCCCGTCCTGAATTTGGTGCGAATAAAGGAGACAAAGTATAGAAGTAGAAAATCTCATGCTGGTGCAGTTAAAGACAGGGATTATACACTGTGAACTTGTTATAATGAATATTGAATTGAATCCAAGTCATGTCCTAAGAGTTATTGGGAACTGTTCATGGTGAAAGACTTAGTTACAGTCTCCCTGGTGACCACTATAATTACCTGTCATTTCATTGTCCCTTTCAGTTCCATTGATTGAACAAATATATCTGTTAACGGGCATTTAATCAGTGAAATTGAAGGGGACAATGAAATCATAATTAATTAATTATAACAGTAGTTAGCGCTGTGACATGAAGATGTGAGGGAAAGATGGGTTCTCAGATCACATTCTTCAATGCCATGTGTCCTGTACTTATCGCTTGTGACTGATTGATTCTGTGAATCCAATTGTGCTCCTCCAATTTTGGCATCTTGCACATCCCCGATTTCAATCGCTCCACCATTGGCAGCCATGCCTTCAGCTGCCAAGGCCCTAAGCTCTGGAATTCCCTCTCTAAGAGGGACAAAGATAGGGTATGAGAATAGAATGGCAACCAACATAAAAGGTAATCCAAAAGTCTTCTATAGACATATAAATAGTAAAAGGGTAGGAAGAGGAGGGGTGGGGCTGATTAGGGACCAAAAAGGAGACCTATGCATGGAGGCAGAGGGTATGGCTGAGGTACTAAACGAGTACTTTGCATCTGTCTTCACCAAGGAAGAGGATGCTGCCATAGACACAGTAAAGGAGGAGGTAGTGGAGATACTTGATCGGATAAAAATTGATAAAGATGAGGTATTAGAAAGGTTGGCTATACTTAAAATAGATAAGTCACCAGGAGCGGATGAGATGCATCCTAGGATGCTGAGGGAATTGAGGGAGGAAATCGCGGAGGTACTGGCCATAATATTCCAATCCTCCTTAGATATTGGGGGTGGTGCCAGAGGACTGGAGAATTGCAAATGTTACACCATTGTTCAAAATAGGGTGTAAAGATAAACCCAGCAACTACAGGCCAGTCAGTTTGATCTCGGTAGTGGGGAAGCTTTTAGAAACAGTAATCAGGGACTAAATTAACAGTCACTTGGACAAGTGTGGATTAATTAAGAAAAGCCAGCACGGATTTGTTAAAGGCAAATCGTGTTTAACTAACTTGATCGAGTTTTTTGATGAGGTAACAGAGAGGGTTGATGAGGGTAATGCACTTGACGTAGTGTACATGGATTTCCAAAAGGCGTTCGACAAAGTGCCACATAATAGGCTTGCCAGCAAAGTTGAAGCCCATGGAATAAAAGGGACAGTGGCAGCATGGATACGGAATTGGCTAAGTGATAGGAAACAGAGAGTAGTGGTGAACGGTTGTTTTTTGGACTGGAGGAAGGTATACAGTGGTATTCCCCAGGGGTCGGTTCTAGGACCAGTGCTTTTCTTGCTATATATTAATGGCTTGAACGTGGGTGTACAGGGCACAATTTCAAAATTTGCAGATGACACAAAACTTGGAAATATAGTGAACACTGAGGAGGAGAGTGATAGACTTCAGGAAGACATAGACAGGCTGGTGAAATGGGCAGACACGTAGCAGATGAAATTTAACGCAGAAAAGTGTAAAGTGATACATTTTGGTAGAAAGAATGAGGAGAGGACATATAAAATAAATGGTACAATCCTGAAGGGGGTGCAATAACAGAGAGACCTGGGGGTATGTGTGCATAAATCGTTGAAGGTGGCAGGGCAGGTTGAGAAAGCAGTTAAAAAGGCTTACGGGATCCTGGGCTTCATGAATAGAGGTATAGAGTACAAAAGTGTGGAGATTATGATGAACCTGTATAAAACACTAGTTCGGCCCCAACTGGAGTACTGTGTCCAATTCTGGGCACCACACTTTAGGAAGGATGTGAAGGCTTTAGAGAGGGTGCAGAAAAGATTTACGAGAATGATTCGAGGAATGAGGAACTTCAGTTACGTTGATAGACTGGAGAAGCTGGGGTTGTTCTCCTTGGAGCAGAGAAGATTGAGAGGAGATTTGATAGAGGTGTTCAAAATTATGAGGGGTCTGGACAGAGTAGATAGAGAGAAACTGTTCCTATTGGCAGAAGGGTCGAGAGCCAGAGGACACAGATTTAAGGTGATTGGCAGAAGAACCAAAGGTGACGCAAGGACAAACTTTTTTACGCAGCGTGTGGTATGATCTGGAATGCATTGCCTGAAAGGATGGTGGAGGCAGACTAAATCACGGCTTTCAAAAGGGAGTTGGATAAGTATCTGAAGGAAAGAAATTTGCAGGGCTACGGGGAAAGGGCAGGGGAGTGGGACTAGCTGAAGTGCTCTTGCAGAGAGCCAGCACGGGCTCAACGGGCTGAATGGCCTTCTTCAGTGCTGTAACCATTCTATGATTCTAAACCTCTCTGCCTCTCTACCTCTCTTTCCTCCTTTAAGGCATTCCTTGAAACCTACCTCTTTGACCAAGCATCTGTCCTAATATTTCCTTATGTGGTTCGGTGTCAAATTTTATGTGATAACGCTCCTGTGAAGCACCTTGGGACATTTTACAAGTTGTTGTTGTTGTGTGCACCGTGCTGTGGCTGGGATTTGCTCAGTGTTCTGTCGTTGCCTCATACAGCACTCAACAACAACTTGTTTTTTATAATAGTGAAACATCTCGAGGTGCTTCACATGGGGGAGGGGAGCAGACATGATAACAACAACTTGCATTTATATAGCGCCTTTAACGTAGTGAAACATCCCAAGGCGCTTCACAGGAGCGATTATCAAACAAAATTTGACACTGAGCCACATAAGAAGATATTAGGGCAGGTGACCAAAAGCTTGGTCAAAGAGGTAGGTTTTAAGGAGCGTCTTAATGGAGCAGAGAGAGGTAGAGAGTTTTAGGGAGGGAATTCCAGAGCTTAGGGCCTAGGCAGCTGAAGTCAAGGCACCAATAGTGGAGTGATTAAAATCGGGGATGCGTAAAAGGCCAGAATTGGAGGAGCGCAGAGATCTCGGATTGTTGGGAGGCTGGAGGAGGTTACAGAGATAGGGAGGGGCAAAGCCATGGAGGGATTTAGCAAGAGGTAGGAGAAGCGCTAGAAGAGATGAATGAAAGTGTGGCTGAAGAAATGAGACTTTGCAGAGGTTTATGGCAGTTTTATTTTCCAGTCTTCTAACTTTAATTTTCTTTTTGTTAACAGCAAGGTTTGTGTATTATGATCAAATCTAATATCCCATTATGATAGATACTTACTACACTAGTACAGTATTTACTTTGGCAATCCATTGCCCCTTCTGGAAAAAAAATACTACAGCAGGATCATGCACGTTGTACTTTTTCAGCTCAGCCATCAAACATAATATTATGAAGTATTTACAGCACAGAAACAACCCATTCGGCCCGCCAGATCCATGCCGGTGTTTATGCTCTACACGAGCCTCCTCCCACCCTTCTTCATCTAACCCCATCAACATATCCCTCTATTCTTTTCTCCCTGATGTCTTTATCTAGCTTCCCCTTAAATGCATCCATGCTAGTCACCTCAACTACTCCTCGTGGTAACGAGTTCCACATTCTAACCACTCTCTGGGCAAAGAGGTTTCTCCTGAATTCCCTACTGGATTTATTAGTGATTATCTTATCTTTATGGCCCCGAGTTCTGATCTCGCCCACGAGTGCAAACATCTTCTCTACGTCCACCCTATCAAACCCTTTCATAATCTTAAAGATTTCTATCAGTTCACCCCCTCAGCCTTCTCTTTTCGAGAGAAAAGAACCCCAGCCTGTTCAATCTATCCTGATTGGTACCCTTCCACTATCTCAGCATAACCACCATTTTCAGTGTGTTTGCTGTAGAATGATTAAAATGGTCCCTTGTCTACGTAAAGCTAAACAGAAAAACTGGCTAAAAGATTTCTCCTGTTATAGGAGATGATGTAAGAGAAATACTAACAATTTAGAAATTTAGTATGGAAAGGTGAGCATGGAGCGATCTTAAGTGGCTGTGGTTTTTATTACTTTTTATGTATTAATGCTGACACTTGGTCTTGTAGAGACACCTTTGGAAAACGATTATAAAATAATATGAGTAAAAATGATTTAATTGTTCAGATACTGTATTTCAAACATTCCATTCAGACACTTACCTTGCTTTCAGATATCGAACTGAATTTGAGTATCATGAACAGCTTCAGGACACCGTTGAGAGCCTGAATAAGGTGAGATCCTTCACTTTTACAATTTACTGTAAGTATGCAGCACTCCAGAGGAGAATAGGACAAAAGATCAAGATTTACTCTAAAACTGTGGCCCCTTAGACTGGGGCAAAGCATCAAATCCCTGCACCAGCTAGTGTCTGGGATTGTACCTTTGGTATGATGACACTGAAACAGACCTTAATATTATAGTATTAATGGAACTCAGATATGAGCAGTAAACTTAAATGAAACGGAAAGAAATTAAATAAAAATTAAAAGACTTTACTTCTGCTCTTCCCTTATTGCCTCATTTCTCTTTTTCCCCAATTTCTCTCCTTGAACTTTTACAAATTTCACCTTTCCTTTTCATTATTTTTAAGTAATATTCCATATCTTAAGTTTTCTGTATACTTCTCAATGAATGCTAAACTTACCCATTTTCCAAAGTTTTGATGGTCCTGGAGCTGGGATCCAATCTGAAATAAAAGCAGGAAATGCTGGAAATACTCAGCAGGTTAGGCAGCATCTGTGGAGAGAGAAACAGAGTTAACGTTTCAGGTCGATGACCCTTCGTCAGACTGGTTGGGATACAAACAGGCATCTGATTAGCCAGAAATAAACTGTGAAAGGGTGTTTTATTTAATCAGTTAAAGTTCAAAACAGCAACAATAGATTTTGGGGGAACAGACACTGTGTCGAATTCAGCACCTATATAAAAAAGTGTCTTGTCTTTGGACTGGGGGAGGGAGCTGAGAGAGCCCTGTAGGTGATTTGCAGTACTACCAGCCAACAGCAAACAATAGCTGCTCACAGTTGCCAATCCACCAGCTGCAGGATGTCTCGATGTAAAATATCACATTTCCCAGTAAATCAGGTGTCTGCTATGTGGTTGTACTGGCTTTGTGTCTAAAAGGCATTTCAAATAAATCATAAAATAAATAATGGAACAAGCTAAGGAATGCAGGAGTTTCTTGAAACAAAATAAATTTAAAATGTTCAATTTATCTTCAGATGAATTAATGAATGCAGTTTCGTACAGCTAAGAGTTACAAATGTACAAAAAACTATTCACAGATGTTATATAATACAAAATGTTCACGGTTTAGTGCCCAGCACCACTCAAAGATTACAATGGAGAGCAATCTAATACTATTTAGGAACATAGGAACAGGAGTAGGCCATTCAGTCCCTCGAGACTGTTCTATCACTCAATGAGTTCCTGGTTGATCTCTATCCTAACTCCATCCACCCGCCTTGGCTCCATATCCCTTAATACCCTTGGCCAGCAAAAATCTACTGATCTAAAATTAAGCCTAATTGAAGTGACTAGGTCAATCTTTTCACATTTTCCTCGTGCCACTGCATATCAGGTACTTCCTAAACAAGCTGCTTCCTTGGCTGGACCATAGAAGTTAATATAAGCCTCCTCTGATGCCTCAGTGAGTAAATGTACTATGTGGTGCAATACTGAGCCAGAAAGAATATCAATCTGTGCTCGAAGCTAATATTAGCCAGGGACGACAGGTTGGCAGGCAAGGGGGAATTACAATTCACCTCACTGGAGTAGGAAGGGGACAATCGGCTAAGGTTCCTGCTCCTGGTCACTATTCAGTGAATAATGTTCAGTGTCAGCTTTAGCTCAATGGATAGCACTCTCGCCTGCTGAGTCAGAAGGCCATGGGTTTAAGCCCGACTCCACAAACTTGAACACATAATCTAGGCTGACACTCCAGTGTAGTACTGTCGGAGGTGCCATCTTTTGGATGAGATGTTAAACTGAGGCCCCGCCTGTAAATTATGTCTTTTTCTGCTCTTGACTCAATCATGACCTAGAATTTCATCAACTAATTTGCTCCTCTTGCCTCTATAATAATTTGGAACAGCCTTCCTTGTACCCCTGTTCCTGTTACATAGAATTACATAGAATTTACAGCACAGAACCAGGTCATTCGGCACAACTGGTCTATGCAGGTGTTTATGCTCCACAAGAGCCTCCTCCCGCCCTACTTCATCTCACCCTATCAACATATCCTTCTATTCCTTTCTCCCTCATGTGCTTATCTAACTTCCCCTTAAATGCATCTCTGCTATTCGCCTCAACTACTCCCTGTGGTAGCAAGTTCCACATTCTAACCACTCTCTAGCTAAAGAAATTTCCCCTGAATTCCCTATTGGATTTATTAGTGACTATCTTATATTTATGCCCCTAGTTCTGGTCTTCCCCACAAGTGGAAACATCTTCTCTACGTCTACCCTATCAAACCCTTTCGTAACATTAAAGACCTCTATCAGGTCGCCCCTCAGCATTCTCTTCTGTTTATCAAAGATTTAAATCTTTTGTAGACTAAAACTATTTTTTTCTCACATAAACACCTTGGGGGGAATTTTAACCCTCCCCCCATCCCCAGCCCCCACCAGGACAGACGGGACAGTGTCAGGGTGGGGGAGGGGAGGTTTAAATTGTTAAAAATGTAATCCCCTACCCCAACCTGCCGCCAGCGTGCCGACTTCCGGTTTAACCGTGGCAGGTTTGGGGTCGTCCGAGTAAAGCGCTCTCGAGAGGAATTAGAATATTTAAATGTGGTTCCATTCCTAAGATTCTGTCAGTGATTTGCAGGTAAGGGCTTTTCCATCACTGCTTGTGAGCCAGGAATGCTTCCCCCAGTACCCCAAGATAACCTGCCGTGATCTGCCTCCCCCAGCTCGGCCGCCACCCCACCCCCATTATCTCTTTCCCACCACAATCTCTATTTCTCCACCTCCCTGTGATCTTCTGACCCCCGCTGCGATCTCTCCCCACCATGACCTCTCCCCCCACGACCTCTCACCCGTGATCTCTCCCCCATGATCTCTCCCTCCCTCCCTCCTCTTCGCCGCGCTCCAAGGCCCCCCTCCATGAACCCTGATCTTCTCGATTGCCAGGGACCATTCCCATCGGATTTCCAGGTTTCCCAGCCGCTGCATTAGTGCAATTGCCCAATTAAATTGGATTTGCTCAGTGGAGCAATTCCATACAGTACTCTTATTTGCATTCTTTTGTTTTGCTAGTTCCCATTATCGGCTGCAATAACAAAACTATGGCATAAAGCTGGAACGAGTAGCATTGCATGTATGAGGAGAAGACTCAGAGGCAGAATAGGATGATTCAGGTCAGACTGTCATGTAACCGAATCAGGACTAGCATTAAACCAATCCCTAAAGTGGGCATTTACACCACTTCCAATTCAGCACCCATGATTTGAGGGGATTATATTACCTATGAGAGGTAAGGAAACAGCTAATTTCAGAGCCAATAAATATCATAATGGTGCTGATGCTCTGTGTGTGGTTATAAAAGGAATCTGAAAACAGTGAGCTCTCCCACTAGTGAGAGGATATTACAGCTTATAGTCAGTCGATGCAAGGACTCTGATCACTAAAATGAAAAACCTTGAAAATCCAATATGTGTGTCACGTTAGTGTGTCTTCTTCATAGAATGCAAATGAAGCTTTATTAAAGAACCTGGAACTCCAGATCCATACTCAATTCCTGCAGGAAGATCTAAACTCTACTAAGGAGAGAAACACAAAGGTATGTTCAAGCATCCATCTTCTGGCAATCATTTATTTGCAGACAGTATTGGTAAGCAAAGTAATCAACCCACATATTTCAATAATAAATACCACTCGCTATTTTTGATCTGAAACATGGCAGGTGAAATTCAACGTAGCGCAGTGTGAGGTGATACATTTTGGTAGGAAGAATGAGGAGAGACAATACATGCTAAATGGTACAATGTTAAAGGGGGTGCAAGAAGAGAGAGACCTGAGGGTGCTTGTGCACAAATCTTTTGAAGGTGGCAAGACAGGTTAACAAAGCATATGGGATCCTGGGCTTTATAAATAGAGGCATAGAGTACAAAAGCCTGGAAGTTATGCTAAACCTCTGAGCACCACACTTTAGGGAAGATGTGAAGGCTTTGGAGAGGGTACAGAACAGATTTACTGGAATCATTCCAGGGATGAAGGATTACAGTTATGTGGATAGACTGGAGAAGCTGGAGTTGTTCTCCTGAGAGCAGAGAAGGCTAAGAGGATATTTGATAGAGATGTTTAAAATCATGAAGGGTTTAGATAGAGTAAATAAAGGGAAACGTTTCCAATGGCTGAAGGGTTGATTCCCAGAGGACACAAATTTAGGTGATTGGCAAAAGAACCAGAGGCGATATGAGGAAAAACTTTTTTGCGTAACGAGTGGTTAGGGTTTGGATACAGATTCAATAGCAGCCTTCAAAAGGGAATTGGATAAATAATTGAATGAGAAAAAATTGCAGGGATATGGGGAAAGAGCAGAGGGAGTGGGATTAACTGGATTGCTCTACTTAGATTAAAAGCTCTGTATAGTTGTACAATGACAAATCTTTCAAATGTTTGCCTGAGGCTCCACTTGATTCAGAATTTGTGATGCTTTTTTTGACTACTGCATAAATAAACAAATAAAAGGTATTTGAAATGAGCAAGTGTAAAATATGTATTTAAATTTCACCAGTAAGGAGAACCTTGCAACTTGTGAGCAGCACAGTCCTAAAGGACTGTTGCTGATGCTCTGCACCAATCCAATATAAACAGGTAGTTTATATTTGCCCATTACAGTCTTTGTTCATAACAGGAATAAGACTGCCGCAGATAAAATTAAATCACGGGGAAGCTCATTCTGTGAGGAAATACATTACAAAGTACTTCTTCCCTGTCTACCATTTTTTTTTAATTAAAACTCTGCCTAAATGATAGAATAACTGCTGCCTGCATTGACGTGAGCTGCATAATTATGGAAACTTGAGATTTTAGGCTAGATCGGGGAGCTCTGGCGTGTGTTTAATGGATGTCAGTGATAGAATCTGTCAGTAGGGAGCTGACATTGATTCAGCAGATGCTTCATCCCCTGCTATTAACTCAAAGTGGCCAAATCGTTTTTTTTAATAACTCCATGTTAGATATTCGCAACACTATAATAAAAGGAGAGGGAAAAAATTGCCAGGAGGGCAGCACGGATGTGGTGCAGCTGCTTTCTGTATCGCTCAAAGTCCCACTCCAGAGACTTGAGCACAAAAATCTAGGCTGACACTCCAGGGCAGTACTGAGGGAGTGCTGCACTGCCGGAGGTACCGTCTTTCAGATGAAACATTAAATCGAGGTCCCGTTTGCTCTCTCAGGTGAACGTAAAAGATCCCATGGCACTATTTCGAAGAAGAGCAGGGGAGATATCCCCGGTGTCCTGGTCAATATTTATCCTTCAATCAATATCACAAAAACAGATTATCTGGTCATTATCACATTGCTGTTTGTGGGAGCTTGCTGTGTGCAAACTGGCTGCCACATTTCCAACATTACAATTGTGACTACACTTCAAAAATATTTATTGGGTGTGAAGCATTTGGGATATCCTGAGGTCATGAAAGACGCTATAGAAAAGCAAGTCTTCTTTTTTTCAACTGTACTTTCGAATTGGGAGGTTAAAAAAAATGAAATTGATGCCACCCATCAAGCTAGACCATTCTGATCTCTGACTGAGAAGGGCGGCGTGGGTTTGTGGGGAAAGGGGGGTTATTTGTGGGACGAGACAATGGTAATATACCCAAATCCAATAGGGAATTAAAGAGAAATTTCTTGACGCAGAGTGCGTAGAATGTGGAACTCGCTACCACATGGAAGTGGTTCAGGCAAATAGCTTAGACACTTTCAAAAGGAAACTAGATGAGTACATGAGAGAAAAGGGAATAGAAAGATATGCTGAAAGGCTGAGATGAGGTAGATGGAATGGGAAAAGACTCCAGCACAGGCTAGTTGGGCCGAATGGCCTGTTTCTGTGCTGTATATTCTATGTAATTCTATGTAAAATAAATAATGGAATAAAATTAAAACAAAATAATTGAAACAGGCTAACTGTTAATTTGAAAGACATTTTAATTTCATGATTTTAATTTCTTTCTGTAGCTTTTGTGTAATTTAATCATATTTCGTTCTTGTTTAGAAAAAAAAGGACCCTGAAATTCCACAGGGATCCTCTCGGTCTCCTGTGTGGTATCGCTGGTGGGAGAACGGCAGAGTCTTACTGGACTCATCCATGCCTTTTTTACCTCTAGACTTGACTATTCCAACAACTCCTGGCCGGCCTCCCACGTTCTACCCTCCATAAACTTGAGGACATCCAAAACTTTGCTGCCCGTGTCCTAACTCGCACCAAGTCCCGTTCGCCCGTCACCCCTGTGCTCGGTGACCTACATTGGCTCCCGGTTAAGCAGCCCCTTGATTTTAAAACTTTCATGCTTGTTTTCAAATCCCTCCATGGCCTCACCCTTCCCTATCTCTGTAATCTCCTCCAGCCCTACAACCCTCAGAGATCTCTGCGCTCCTCTAATTCTGGCCTCTTGAGCATCCCCAATTTTAATCGCTCCACCATTGGCAGCCGTGCCTTCAGCTGCCTGGGCCCTATGCTCTGGAATTCCCTCCCTAAACCTCTCCGCCTCTCCACCTCTCTTTCCTCCTTTAAGATGCTCCTTAAAACCTACCTCATCATCTGCCCTAATATCTCCTTATGTGGCTCAGTGTCAAATTTTGTTTCATAGCGCCTTGACACGTTTTACTACATTGAGGGCACGAAATTCGGCTGCTTTGCACCTGCCGTTAGCGCCTCCATGGGGAGCTAACGGGGCACAATGGGTTTTCGCCCGGGCACGGCAATATTAGCGGCCCGTTAAATTGGGCCGTGTTTTTGAGGCGGCGCTAAGAGTTAACGCCCCGCTCCTGTAGGTCCCGCCCCGCTCGGCCACGCCCGGCGATGATGGTGTCATCGCCATGCGCAGCGCCCCGTTAGCGCCCCAGATGCAAAATTCGGCCGCGCCCCCTCACTTACCGCCTGGCGCTAACAACGACAGCATCAGCTGTCGAGTTGCAGTCGGGAGTTGGCTCCACGCGTGCTATTTAAAGGCGCCATCTTGGGGAAACTTTTTTGTCGGCCATAACTCTGCTGAGACATTGTCAGACAAGCTGCTGAACATATCCAATTCCACATGGCTGAATCGAGTAGCCCTCTCCCTCTCCCTCTCCCTTGCAGCAGCCATGGCACAAAGCTGTCTCAGTAGCTGAGACGTCGCACTCAAGTGCAGCAATGCTGATAATGAGCAGCTGCAGTTTGAAATGACCTCCCCTTTAAGAGCTGGAATAAGTTAGAGTCAAGGCCTGAAGGCTGATTGCTGAACGCAAGTCAGCTGAAATTGGGTAGCATCTGGCAATAGCGCCCCTGCAGCGCTCCACTGAGACCATCAGCACCTCATTTACCGTCCCGCTTCACTCCTGGGGCAAAAATGCCGAATTTTGCAACATTTTTCAATGGATTTCACCGGGCGCTAACTTTTCAAAAAGCTAAAAGTTTATTTTGCGCCCTAAAGGCACTATATAAATACAAGTTGTTGTTGTTGTTACGGTGGGAGACTGGGAATTTCAGGGGCTAAGTCTGTAAGATGATCATTGTTTTATTGTCTGACACCTTTCTCTGCTGTTCTCATTCTACAGAATCTAGCAGAAATTCAGAGCTACATGAACGTTCTAAAGCATGTCCAGCAGCCCACAACCTATGTATCTTCAGACACATTAAGCTATGAGGTAACCCAGTGCAGTGGAACGGAGAATGCCATGGAGAGGCATTCTTCTTTTTGAGATTTATCATTTCTAAAATTTCAGGTTTGAATTAAATTGCGTGTGAGCAAATTTGATGTCAGGTCTCCTGTAAGATATTGTTCCTTTTGTTACAGGGAGAAGAGGAGCTGTTGGCTGAGGAGAGAGGGTCTTCGATGAAGTGTCAGTTGGACGATTACAAAAGTGGTCCCTGTCAATTACAGAGCCAGAGACAGAATGAGGTCAGTCAGTGTATAAAACAGGTCCAGCAGATTTTCCTGCAAACCTAGGCTATTAATGAAATGCCCATCTGGATGTTCAGAGTGGAGCCCTACAACCCTTCGAGAGCTCTGCACTCCTCCAATTCTGGCCTCTTCTGCATCCCCCGATTTTCATCGCTCCACCACTGGCGGCCGCGCCTTCAGCTGCTTGGGCCCTAAGTTCTGGAATTCCCTCCCTGAACCTCTCCAGCCCCCTACCTCTCCCTCCTCCTTTAAGATGCTCCTTAAAACCTACCTCCTTGACCAACCTGTCCTAATATCTCCTAATGTGGTTTGTGTCAAATTTTGTTTGATAACGCTCCTGCGAAGCACCTTGGGACGTATTACTACGCTAACGGTGCTATATAAATGCAAGGTGTTGTTGTTGCTGCACAGATGCTGTTGTATTTTCAAACCATGCACTAGATGGCGCTGCGCAACATTGGACCCACGTACGGTATTGTGCAATGACAAGTCGCTTTTACCCGTTTAATTCCTCTTTATTATAAGTAGAATCATAGATTTATAGAATAGTACAGCACAGAAGGAGGCCGTACAGCCCATCGAGTCTGCGCTGGCTCTTTCGAAGAGCAATCCAGTTAGTCCCACTCCCCGCTCTTTCCCCATAGCCCTTTATTAACTGCTTTGTTAACCTGTCCTGCCACCTTCAAAGATTTGTGCACAAACACCCCCAGATCTCTCTGTTCTTGAACCCCTTTTAAAATTATGCCATTTAGTATGTATGGCCTCTCCTCATTCTTCCTACCAAAATGTATCACCTCACACTTTTCTGCGTTGAATTTCATCTGCCATGTGTCCGCCCATTCCACCAGCTTGTCTATGTCCTCTTGAAGTCTATTACTATCTTCCTCACTGTTTACGACATTTCCAAGTTTTGTGTCAACTGCAAATTTCGAAATTGTGCCCTGTACCCCCAAGTCCAAGTCCCTGTCTATCTGCTTCCGTGTGCACGTGTATCATCTGATATATGTGTGAGTAACTCAGGACTGAACACCCGCTAAATCTTGTCTACGTTGATTAAACTGGCAAAATGTTCATCGATCTCAAAAGATTAAACAGCAGTATTGAAATATTTTAAAATCATATTGTCGAACTATATCAGCCTCTACTCTGTGGATAGACCGTTGACTTGTAGACTGTATACAAGGATTAATAGATACACAAGATATGTAGTTAAAGTCTCTTGGCAGCATGTCAGAATGCAGTAGCATCATCTATGCATCAGTTTGGTCTGGGCACCATTCCAGTTTATTTTATTATGAGAGGGAAAAAAACCTCTTTAATGCTGCTTTTGTTTCACATATAAAAATTAAATGCATTTTCTGTCAGATAGCAGCATCTGGATTTCAGTTTATAGTCATGTAAAGGTCACCCTAATACAGTTTTAACCCTTGTTATTTAAACTCCAGCTCCTGTGCCTAATGGTAGCAGCATGCATTATGAATAGCATAAAAGTGATTAGCTGGGATTGGGACTGTCCATCAAATCCTTTGAATGGTTTCTGCTGATGTATTAGCATATTTTATGCAATACTTCAACATTGCTGAAGAAGTACTGGGCTGATTTTCCATTGGGGCGGGTTAGCGCTGGAAAATATCATAGAATGGTATAGCACAGGAGGAGGCCATTCGGCCCACTGTGCCAGCGCCGGCTCTTTTAAAGAGCTGTCCAATTAGTCCCAAACCCCTACCCTTTCCACATAGCCCTGCAATTTTTCCCCTTCAAGTTCTTATCCAATTCCCTTTTGAAAGTTATTATTGAATCTGCTTCCACCACCCTTTCAGACAGAGCATTCCAGATCACAACAACTCACTGCGTAAAAAAAAAATGTTTCCCCATGTTGCTTCTGGTTCTTTTGTCAATCAACTTAAATCTGTGTCCTCTGGTTACCGACCCTTCTGCCACTGGAAACAGTTACTCCTTGTTTATTCTATCAAAACCCTTCATGATTTTGGATACTTCTATGAAATCTTAGTGTCAGCCGTGGCTCAGTGGGTAGCATTCTTGCCTCTGACTCAAGAAGGTTGTGGGTTCACATCTCACAACTAGGAGGCTTGAGCAGCAAAATCTAGGCTGACAGTGCAGTGCTGACGGAGTGCTGGATTTTTGGAGGTGCCCTGTCTGCTCTCTCAGGTGGACGTAAAAGATCCCATGGCACTGTTTCGAAGAAGAGCAGGGGAGTTATCCCTGGTGCCCTGGCCAATATTTATCCCTCAATCAATATTACTGTTTGTGGGAGCTTGCTGTGCACAAATTGGCTGCTGCATTTCCTACATTACAACAGTGACTACACTTCAAAAGTACTTCTTTGCCTGTAAAGCTCTTTGGGACGTGCTGAGGTTGTGAAAGGCGCTATATAAATGCAAGTCTTTCTTTTTTTTCTCCCCTTAACCTTTTCCGCTCCAAGGAGAACAATCCCAGCTTCTCCAGTCAATAGTGAAGAAGTTGGTCTATGACTTTAACCATAGAAATGTGGGATCAAGGCAGGACTTCAACCCGCCACTCCGACCTCACAAGTGGCCTGACCCATTCCTCTGATTAAATAGGCAGAGTGGGCCAACCACCAAGAGGAAGCCCATCACTGCTGGTGTGGAAGGTGTGGTGGTGCTGTAGGGGGCAGGTGCGATGGACAGCTGGTCTTTCCGTGTCCATCGTTTTCATACATTTGTGAGGTTTTTTTAGTAGCAGGGTGATACTTGGAGCTGGTGTATTTGGTCATTGCCATTGTCCCTTCAGACAAGGTGCCCGCTTGGCCAGCTTGTCTGGGCAGATGCAAGCGCACTGTGGTCTGGATCTCCAGGGAGCTGATGGTGTGGTGCTTGTTGTAATGAGCTGGGTGGGAAGCCTCCCCTGCCAATATCTCAAATATATCATTCACAAACGGTAAAGGAGCAGGAGCACCCTAGAGCCATTTTTCATTCGGGGGCCTTCAAGAATTGAGGGTTTGGGGCCGTTGTGCAACAACAATAACAACTTGCATTTATATAGCACCTTTAACGTAGCAAAACGTCTCAAGGCGCTTCAGAGGTGCGCTTTCAAACAAAATTTGACACCAAGTCGCATAAGGAGATATTACGACAGGTGACCAATAACTTGGTCAAAGAGGTGGGTTTTAAGGAGTGTCCTAAAGGAGGAGATAGAGAAGCAGAGAGGTTTAGGGAGCAAATTCCAGAGCTTAGGACCTTGGCAGTTGAAGGCACGGCCACCAACAGCAGAGCAATGAAAATCGGAGATGCGCATGAGACCATAATTGGAGGAGCGCCGAGATTTCGGAGGGTTGTGAGGCTGGAGGAGATTACAAAGATAGGGAGGGGCAAGGCCATGGAGATAATTTGAAAACGAAGATGAGCATTTTAAAATTGAGGCGTTGCCAGACCATGAACCAATGTAGGTCAGCGAGCACAGGATGTGATGGGTGAACGGGACTTGGTGGGAGTTAGAAAATGGGGAGCAGAGTGAGATATGGCCACTCCTAAGCACAATCTCGCTGATCAATGAAATAACAGGACTTGTGTTGCAGGCCAATGCTTTACTGCCACCTCTCTCATGGCGGTCCCTGGGGTCGGTGTCAACAGTGGCGGAAAGGAGGCAAATCAGACAGGTTCCTGGGCTCTGCATCC
This sequence comes from Squalus acanthias, assembly GCA_030390025.1. NCBI lineage: Eukaryota > Metazoa > Chordata > Chondrichthyes > Squaliformes > Squalidae > Squalus > Squalus acanthias. The sequence continues at coordinate 73,425,447 of CM059436.1, forward strand.
CTGCCATGGCTTGTCTGTGGCAGAGCGGCCTGGGACCAGATGGTGTACTGCTGTGCACCAGGGTAAGGAGGGAAATCTCATGGCAGTAGGCATGGGTTGTGACGATTGGCTCCCCCAGCCCAATTTTCTTGACTGAGGAGGGGAGGCAAAGAGGAATTTTGTAGAATCTTTGCTCGAGGGTATAAAGTTGGGGTGAAGACTATGATGGTGTAGACTGTACATAGTGCAGCGCACCAGAGACCCTGCGCAGCCGGCTTTTCAATGAGAAAAACACGCATGCGCGGTATTTTGAATGGCCTGTGCAGCCCCTTAAAGGGACCGCGCGGCACCATACAAAATTACAGGGAACATTGGAAGGGAAATAGCTAATGATCATTGTAGTCAATTAAAACCAGAAGTAAATCATCATTTGATGTTTTGTTCAGAACATAAGAAGTCAGAGCAGGAGTTGGCCATTTGGCCCTTCGAGCCTGCTCTGCCATTCAATAACATCATGGCTGATCTTCTTCCTCAACTCCACATTTTATATTCTTTTAGTTTGTGGTGCTCTTATATATTTCTGGATTCAGGTCAACATTTCACACTTTTTACACTTGGGGATGGTGAACCGCTGATTTTGCTTCATGAGGGTGTTAGCAATATAGTGGCTTTTCCATTCAATGAGCCCTACCTCCTGCTGTCCAATGTTGCCAGTTATGTAATTACTACCTTCAGGTAAATATATTTATCATCATTTAAGAAAAACTTGCATTTCTATAGCACTTTTCACGACCTCAGGATATCCCAAAGCGCTTCACAGCCAATGAAGTATTGTTGAAGTGTGGTCACTGTTGTAATTTAGGAAATGTGGAAGCCATTTGCACACAGCAAGCTCCCACAAACAGCATTGAGATAAATGACCAGATAATCTGTTTGGTGGTTGTTTTTGCTGAGGGATAAATATTGGCCAAGAGACTGAGAGAACTCTTCTGCCTTTCTCCGAAAAGCGCCATGGGATCTTTTATGGTCCACCGAAGAGGGCAGACGGGGCCTCGGTTTAACGTCTCATCCAAAAAGCAGGACCTCTGACAGTACTGAAATGGAGTGCCAGCCTAGATTCCTACATTACAACAGTGACTACACTTCAAAAGTATTTAATTGGCTGTAAAGCACATTGGGACATCCTGAGGTTGTGAAAGGCGCTTTATAATTGCAAGTCTTTCTTTCTTTATGTGCTCAAGTCTCTGGTGTGGGGCTCAAATTCACAATCTTCTGACGGAAGTGAGAGTGCTACCATTGAGTTGAGCTGACACTCGAGTAAGGAACATTACACTACCAATGTATTAAATTAAATATTCTTGTATTGTACAATAAATACTTATGAAGCTTATTTCCATATCATTGCGTTAAAAGACGGCAACACTGGACCAGACAATCAAGAGTGTGCAGCAGAATTACCTGGATCAGATGCAGTTATACAGTGAACAAATGGAAGAATTGAAGAAAAAGATGGAAGAAGCTGAGAAAAACTTGGAAAAGTGTGCCAATGTGTGTCGACGAGTTATTATGTACCAACAATCACTGGAAAATGAATTGGAGAACTACAAGAGCTTTATTGCCAATGAAGATTACAGGTGCGTCACAAGGTTATTATGTCTCGCCTTTTCAATGGTCCATAATTAGCTATTATTATTAGTAATTTCACTACTGCGTTAGGATTGTTGTGCAATAAGGTATAACACTCAGTTTTTGTTCCACATAAACCTTTTGAAATTATTTGGGCAGAAGTATAAACTATTATCTGCTGGAAAATGTAACTATGCAATAATCTTTGCCTTTATCAATAGAGGCAAGACACTTGCAAATAATCCCATACAAGGGATTCACATGATATTGTCGAATGACGTTGTCAAATCTTAAACAGTTTATAATCAACTCCTTAGAGTTTGAAAGGTACTTTAAGCATAATTATTTATATTTCCAATACAAGCAGAATCTGTGGATCCTGTATTTTTCCAGGGGTATGTATATGTCAAATGTCAGCCATGGCTCAGTGGGAGGCACTCTTGCCTCTGAGTCAGAAGATTGTGGCGTTCAAGTCCCACTCCAGAGACTTGAGCACAAAAATCTAGGCTGACACTCCGAGCTGGATTTTATCAATGGGGACGCGTTGGGGGCGGGACTGCTGGTTGTCGGGTTTCAGTCCCGCCTGCAACGATGTCCGGCCAACCCACGCTATTTTCCCTTGATTGACCTTGTTAAGCCCACCCTGCGGGCTTAGCCGGCCAATTAAGGGAAAGCCAGTGACAGAGGACGTCAGCGTATGATGTTTCATTTGTCAAAAATTTTTGACAGATGTATTGTCAGCGTTTGACAGCTTAGAGAAGCTGTCAAACACTGACAATCTCTGTTCTAAGGTGAGCCCTTGCACAAAGACTCACCAAAACCTCTTTCCTCAGCAGAAATCAGATGGCTGCTGCATTTGAGAATGCAGCAGCCATTCTGTCATCTCTGCCATTGAGATGAGGCACCTCCGGATCCCCAAGGGTTGAAGCCTGCAGAAAGCAACAAAGGTAAGTAAACTTTTTCCAACACTTTACACTCACCTCTCATACTTACCTCTCCACACTTGCACCCATGACTCACCTCCACAGCAGACTTTTCGATCCCTTTGACCCCCGCAGACCCACTGCTCGCCTCGCTGACCCTGGCGAGGTTCGCAGCCATCGGGAAGCCCGCACTTGCAGGGGAAAAATGGGGATAAGCCTCAAAACTACCTGTTAACTACCTGTTAACAGGCAGTTAATTGGCTGTAATCCCCTTCCCGCCTCGAGGAGACGGGTCCCTGCGCGACTCGGGGACCCGCCTCCTGGGAAGATGGCACGGAGGCGGGTTGGGAGTGGGTTTGGTACCCGCTCCCAGTTTCTGCCATTTTGCCAGCAGTCCCACCTCCATACCCGCCTCCCCAGGGCTGGCAAAATTCCCCCCTCCAGTGCAGTACTGAGGGAGTGCCACACTATTGGATGTGTCGTCTTTCAGATGAGGCATTAAACCCAGCCCTATCTGCTCTCTCAGGTGCATGTAAAGGATCCCATGGCACTATTTCAAAGAAGAGCAGGCGGGTTATCCCTGGCCAATATTTATCCCTCAATCAACATCACAAAAACTGATTAACTGGTCATTATCATATTGCTGTTTGTGGGAGCTTGCTGTGCGCAAGTGGCTGCCATGTTTCCCACATTACAGCAGTGAGTACACTTCAAAAAGTACTTAATTTGCTGTAAAGCGCTTTGGGATGTCCTGAGGCGATATGTAAATGCAAGTCTATTTTTTATACTTTCATCCCTTATTCTTCACTTAACTGACCTAATGCTGGAGCTGAGAGGGTGGTACACTTGACCTGTTCTTAGACCTCTACCATTGCCTTACTACAGCTAAAACTACCAGGAGACGCCCAAAGTCCACTCAGGCATGACTCGCCCATCCAACTGTGCTTGCCTCACCTGGCTGGTAAATTCTGCAGCCAAACTAAGCTGGGTGGCAACTAAAGCATCAAGGATTCCCAATCTGGCACCGGGCGCTATCATACCAACACATATTGCCACCCTGCCAACCCTATAGACTCCTTTTGCTATATGTATATTGTATATGTATCTATGACAAATGGTGACTGCAGTGTGCTAGGGGTCTTAAGTGATAATATTCATATTGAAATATTAATCATTATCGCACCTTCACTGTAAGTTTTTTTTGAGTGCTCCTGCACCTACTGGCCCACAAAGAAACGGATTTTTTTTTTTTTTAAACTAGACCACTTCTGCCTCTTGATCCAGCTCCAGTGTGCCCGCCTGCTTCAGGCAGGAGCCCGCTTGTAATATCAGATTGGGGTTCTATCCAGTTGTAGGACCCCAATGCATTTGTTGAGGTACCGATGCGTGGAGTTTGCACTGCGCATCATTGGTACTAGCCGTTGAGCGGGTGAACCAACAGTCTTTAAAGGGACCACTGCAAGCCGCTCCCAAAACAGGTAAATCTTCACCTGCGCCCCTCCATGATTGCCTCCCTCACCTTTTAACAGCAACCTCAATATAGAGCACCTTTAAAGTAGTAAAATATCCCAAGGTGTTGAACATTGGACCAGCTGTGGGGTCTCCAGATTGAAAGTGAGGGAAGCTGCAGTGGAGCAGGACTGTTCGTGAGTAAATGTATCAGAAGCTGCCACCTATCTGGTATTGGGGTCAGCCCTTTGTCGAGTTATTTGATGGAACGGGATTTTCATTGGGACTTTCCAGTTGCATGTTAAAAAGATCTATGAAATATTAATTATTATTCAGCAGCAAAACAGACGATTTTCATTTTTCAGATCTATCCCAATTGAGGCACAAACCACCCCTTTGTCCACAAGTGATCGATATGAGTACACACAAGTCGCACCTGAGAGCAGAGGTAAGACGCAAATTAAAACGACGTGTCTTTAATGACTTCGGAGCTCTGCAACAACTTTTATTTTATTTTAATAGTGGTGCAAGCTGGAATTATTCTGTAATAATTTTCGAAACTGTAGGCTGCAGACAAAAGCTTCCATAATTTTGAAAAGATTCCTAGACAATGTTCACACCTTTGGATGATTTTCAAAACAGATTTAACTTTCTATAAATTCAGCAAGAGGAGACACTTTTTTAAATTCATTCATGGGATGTGGGTGTCACTGGAAAGGCCAGCATTTATTGCCCCATGTCTAGTTGCCCTTGAGAAGGTGGTGGTGAGCCGCCTTCTTGAACCGCTGCAGTCCAAGTGGTGAAGGTACTCCCACAGTGTTGTTAGGTAGGGATTTCCAGGATTTTGACCCAGCGACGATGAAGGAACGGCGATATGTGTCCAAGTCAGGATGGTGTGTGACTTGGAGGGGAACTTGGACCCATGCACCTGCTGCCCTTGTCCTTCTAGGTGGTAGAGGTCGACATTTAAAAAAAAACTGTTCTTGGGACTTGAAGAGATACTAAAGCAATCAATAGATTCATAACTGGACAGCACTGCGTTGAAATTCCAGGGAGGGGGGGGGGGGAAGGTGGATCGAAGGTGGAGCAGAGGATCTATCTTCCCATTATGGAAGACCCTGGTGCCATTGGAAATTCTAGGGTCAGGCTATTTTATGTACATTGTGCACGCCCACATTATTTCTGGTTCTCGGGGTTGGGGGTGGTGTGGAGGCCCTTACCCTGTCTCGGACAGACACTGAAAATGTTGCAAACCTGGTCCTCCCTTCTTCCCCCAGTGTAAGCAATGATATCACTCTGCAATCGATTCTATTGCAAAAATGACCTGGGAACGTCAGAATTCCCCACTTGTCCCCAAACTCTGCTGGATACCAAGAGCTCATTGGCTCCCTGGCACCCAGCGTTGCCATGGGCTTAAATATAAATGAAATGTGAGGTATTTTCCTCATTTATATGATATGCTGATATGACTGCCCTTTTGTCTGGCGGGGGAGGGGAGGGTTTTATCATGGGCCTACCCACAAAAGTACTGTGAGCTCATGCGTGTCCATATCCTAACTCTCATCAAGTCCCGTTCACCCATCACCCCCTGTGCTCGCCACCCTACATTGGCTCCCGCTCCACAATGCCTCAATTTTAAAATTCTTTCCGCATGTTCATATACCTCCATGGCCTCGCCCCTCCAGCCCTACAACTCTCCGAGATCTCTCCGTTCCTCCCACTCTGGCCTCTTGTGCGTCCCCCACTTCCTTCGATCCACCATTGGTGGCCGTGCCTTCAGCTGTATAGGCCCTCGGCTCTGGAATTCCCTCCCTAAACCTCTTCGCCTCGCTACCTCTCTCTCTTCCTTTATGACACTATTAATCAGTAAACACACTGAAGATTGGCTTTGAAACCATTTTAGAATGGAGATTTTTTAATGAGTGACTCAGTGGCAATGGTTCTATTATAATTTGTGTTTTTAAATGTTTCCTCTGATGTTACTCAAGAATTGATAAAATAAGTCCTCAGCGTATCCATCAGTAAAATATTGTATTCTCTTTTTAGATATCTCTTTCCCCATGCAGTATAGCACAAGTATTAAATCCCGTCAGAAAGGGCTTTCCAGGAAAGTAGCAAAGAAAAGCAATGTTGCATCTTCAGATGCCACAGGTGACAATGGAGCTGACCAAGAATGCACAAAAAAACCTTCAGAAATGAGTGAAGGCAGAAAAATCAGTGTCCAGGATGAAGATGAGGAAGAGGAAGAAGATGAGGGAGAGTTTGATTCTGAAGAGGAAGAACAGGATACAAGACCAGATGATGTACCAGATGGAGCACAGATAAGTAGGATTTATGATGCTTTGTGTAATATGGTGAGAGATAGAATGAGAAGACACAGAAGACCAGAACTACCTGTAGCAGAGTTCTACACAAAAGGGCATTATGTGCTAGTTACAGGTGAAGCCAGTTATATGGATCCTTTCTTCTCTACATCAATTCCCTCAAGAAGTCAAGTAACAGTTACTTTTGATGATGAACACTATCCAGGTGATAAGGACTCTCATCCAGAACCAAGCAAGCCCAAGCCTTTAAAACACAATGGAAATGGCAATGGAGGGGGAGAGAAAGACAAAGACAAGTCTGGAGATAAAAAGCAAGATGGTATAAAATCAGGTGCTAACGGAGAACCCAAAAGACGTACACCATCGCCATTGATACCACCTGCACCTCCTGCCTCATCACTGCCAGAACCTTCACAAGACTCAGATTATAAGCCAAAGCCTTTCAGTGGTCCATCTAGGCCATACCCTGATCCAAATGCTCCTGACAAATTGGCATCTAAAGGAGCTCCCTATCGAGATAAACAGAAAGGTGACGAGGACAGAGGCAGGATAATCACACCAACACAGCCACCACCATCAGAGGAGCCAAAGTATAGGTACTATGAAAAGATAGAAATGATTGAAGCTGTTGAGACATTTACAGACAACAAACTGCAAGGTTATGAAGAAACTTCCACAATTGTGGAGACCACAGTGGAAAAGACAAGCCAGGAAATGAGAGCAAAGAGGTCCTAAATTACTGGCTTCCATATATACATTAAAAAAAATGTAATTTGCATCTCAGATAAAAAAACTAAAATTTCACAACAGCGTGCACTTACAGTGAACTTTTAATCGTTTTTCCAGAAATTAAATGAATATCAGGATCAAACTGTAGATTAGCGTTTAACAACTTGTGTGTGTTATTTATGAAAATGGCTGAGCATTTTTGAAAGCATTAACGTAGGATATATGGAGACAGTATAGGTCACACAGCTTAATTTCTGCTAACAGCCTTGTTTCATGTCGTGATTCAAGTTTAGCTTCTATAGCAATTAGAGTTCACATCAAGGTTTTAATAGAAAACAAAATGGATTTACATTGACAGAACTTTTCCAGGGAATCTTTAAAAATAATTAAAGGGTTTAATTTTATTGGACAAGCGTGTGATGATAAGTAGAACAATTTAAGAAAGCTTAATTTGTTTATGTGATTCATATACTCTGATTGAATATCTTCCAGTGATCAATATTTTTGCTTTGTAAAGAAAACTGTAATAAAGCCAACTGGTTGAGGTTTATCTGCACCAATGTTTTCTATATTCATGCTAAGTAAAGCAGCTCAAGTTGTCTATGATGAAATCCTTTGGATTACTCTTAAATAAATGATGATTTATTGGTGTCCTGGAACCAGAACTCATGCACAGTCTACTCCTATTATGTCAAAATCATTTTTCTTTAAGAGCACAAGTGGATTTTTTTGTGCATAACTTCAAATCAAATGAACTGATAATTTGAGTTAAGCAACTTCAAATTAAGAGTGGATGTTTCTATATCTAATACACTGGGGTTAATGAATGCAATCCTAAAATTACATTATTTACAATTACCTTTATCATTTTTTAATTTGTTCTCCGGGCAACACTGGCATGGAGCATTTATTGCCCATCCCTGGTTTAGAGACAACTGAGTGGCTTAAGGGTCAACTGGAACTGGAGTCACGCTTAGGCCAGACCAGGAAGGGGTAGCTAGTTCCCTTTGCTGAGAACATAAGTGAATCAGCTGCGTTATTATAACAATCCAACAGCTTTCATGGTTACTGGTGCCAGCTCAGAAATGACCAGATTTAATAAATCAAGTTTCACAACCTGCAAAGGTAGGAATAGAACTCATGACCTCAGCGGCTAGTAGTACCAGGGTCATTACCACTATACTACCTTAAATTAAGTAGAGGCTTTGTATCATCTTACAACAGTGACTACACTTCAAAAGTACTTCATTGGCTGCAAGGTGCCTTGGGACATCCTGAGATCATGAAAGGCACTATATAAATGCAATTCTTTCTTTCTTTCATCTTGGACAGTATAGTGTTGGCTAGGGAACCATCTTATAATTGCAATTTTCACAGGAGTATTCAGGGGAGTAAGGAAGGTTAAAGCTGCAGGTAACCATATGATTTAAAAGAAAATCATTTTACACTTTGCTTTGGGGCCAGGAGTAGACAAAAAGTATTCTCTACCCTCTTGTAAAAATGATAATAATTAATCTTAACCATTTATGGTTGGTGTTATACCTGAATAGCAAGACAGTTACCGAACGTTGTAAGTAAAACAAAACTATAAGCATCACTGCACTTTGCTGTCCCTGCAGAACCTCAATATGTTGTCCCTGGCATTTCATTTGAGGGCTCTCTTGTAGTGAATAATATGAGCCAAGTGTTAACTTTATACCATCTGGTGGTGAAAGAAAAGATATCACAGGGAACATTTCCTCGGTGTAAAACAGTCATAAGGCTCTTCTTCATAAACAGGCTTACAATTTTGTTAAATATAGTATGGAGAGGAAATCTTCCCTCTTACTAAATTATAGCTTTTTTGAACTTGAGAGAAAATAATTATCTCAGAATAAGATGGTTGAGGCCAGTTGAGATGGCTGTGGGCTTCCATCCCATGATTCCTATGTTGAGATTGCTGAGATCCTTTTCACTTATGACTCCACATGGCGATCAGAAATAAGAGACTTTCATTCCTCTTATCTGGGGTAAAACTGAATCCAGGTCCCACAAGTAGAAGAGTTTGTAATGCTTACTCAGTTCTATAAGATGTTTAATTTCTGAACTATTCAGATTGTACCTTTTGAGAGTAAGATGTGGTAAATAACATGAGTCAATGATTTGAATATCATATTGTCTGAGGGAGACAATTGAAAATAAGAAATTTTTTTTTGGGGGGGAGGGGGGATAACCAGTTTTGATATCCGATCTTCAAGAGCATTCTTATTCCACAAATGCAAATGGCTGAAGATTTTATGACCAATGCACTGTCACCAATTAGTCACTAACATTATTTAATGGTGTGGCATCAAAGGGTTGGATTTTAACATCTTGCTGCTGTAGAGATGATTCAAGTGATCGAATGCAGCAAGCAGCACTGATATTAATTGAATGTTTTATCAGCGACAGGGAGATATTGGCAACCGAATGGAGTGCGTACGCCACCACTTTCCCTCAAATGTCTATGTAAATTGTTGGACCTCGAACTTCAGTTAACTTTGTGTCATATCACTCTTTCTTTTGCATATTTTGCTTCAGCAAATGAAGTTTAGCAGTGTGGCGCTAAACATTTCTCTTAGTTCGAGCGTGGATCGTGTGAAGAAAGCGTTGCCAATTTTTTTTATATTTCAGAAGTGTTTCTCTGATATAGTGCTATGAGCAAAGAAGATTAAGGTCTAATTGAGGTGTTTAAGATAATTAAAGGAGTTGATGGGGTAGATAGAGAGAAACTATTTCTTCTGGTGGGGGAGTCCAGAACAAAGGAGCATAACCTTAAAATTAGAGCTCGGCCATTCAGGGGTGATGTCAGGAAGCACTTCTTCACACAAAGGGTAGTGGAAATCTGGAACTCTCTCCCCTAAAAAGCTGTTGCAGCTGGGGGTCAATTGAACATTTCAAAACTGAGATTGATAGATTTTTGTTAGGCAAGGAGTGACAGAACCAAGACGCTTAATGAAGTTAAGATATAGATCAGCCATGATCTAACTGAATGGCGGAACAGGCTCGAGGGGCTGAATGGCCTCCTCCTGTTCCTATGCTATGAGGATTGGGACCGTTTATCTCCTTTTTTTCTCTCCTCACATATCATTTTCCAGATGCTGAATTTATTTAATTTTAAACACATTAATATGAATTTGATCTTTTTCCACTCACCAGTATATGCAATTTAAACATTGTTAATTTTGCCACAAAGCAGCCTGCCAAAGGCAATGTAGTAATCACTGTACGCGCCTAGTGTAACATAACAGTGCTGTGATCAGCATATGAAGAGCGCTTAAATGTTCAGAATTACTCTTTGCTCCTAATGTTCCAGCTGAAGACCTAGGATATAAACAATTAGCAAACTAAGTCTTCATCTTCAAAGCTTCAGCTTTGAGTTCAGGTTTTTTTTAATATAGTATGTTGCAACATAAAATAAGTGCTCACAATTACAAAATGAGCAGAAACCGTTCACAAAACAATAATCTATTAATGCACCATATGTTTTATTTTGAATTATTCCTAGGTAGAGAAATAAATCATTATGTGGGGCTACTGACTACCATGGAGGTGGGTGTGTATGACTCAATGTTATCCACTTTCAGTGACACAGGATGTAAAGTGCTTTTCCAGCCAATAAACGGATGCTTTCAGCTTGGTTAAGCTAGAATAGAAGAAATATGCTCAAACCATCGCCTGTAAATTAGAAACACACTTCTTTTTTATATAAACATTTATCACAAAAATATAAAGAAAAACTGTCACTGCTTTGTTTGCAAGATTTCACTTTTAAATTTCACACACCAGTCACAAACTGTACATAAAATTTGTGGAATTAACAGTATCGGTGTAAAAAATTGTCATTTAAATGTAATTATTAACTGACAATATACAACAGATGAGTTTAAGATCACAACAAGGTGTGATAATTCTGCTACAGGACACATTAATTTCAGTAGTTTTAAATCACAAAGCAGCTAGGATGTGGGATTTGGGGGATAGAAGACTGACATGCAATGTTTACTAGGACTAGTTTTTCTTCAGCAGATTCTTCAGGCTTCTCTCTACTGCTTCATCCAGTTCTTCCTCCAGCTCCTCCTTCTTAGACATGGCCAATTTGGACTGGTAATCGTTCACTATTTGGTCTATGTAAGGGGCACTCTGAGTCCCATGTAGCATCAGGGTCCATTCCTTGAGCACACCTTTCTGTACAGTGCCCCCAATAAAACCAACTTCTAAGATCCAAGTCCCTCTGGGGTCCTCCCCCCATGTATGTGTTGTCATGAAAGGCCACTTGTCAAAGCCCACCTTAGAGTCATCATCCCTTGGCCGCCGACTTAGCAGAATGGATTTTGTGCCCATTGGTGAAGTCATATTGATGTTTAGGTCACCTCGTCTGGTGGCATTTACAGTTATCACAGCCTGAACGTGCTCTAGATAACGAACAAAATTATCCTTCCCTTCACATGCATCAGCTGATATTGTTAGAATCAACTTGTCTTCCGATGAGATTGTCCTGTGACGAGAAGATGAAACAAGAACATGACTAAGCCATTAAACAGAAACAAGACTCTGACTACAATCATAAACAGAAGGACTGTCCATTGATCTGTCAGATATGGCTGTGGTTTAACTGTATGATGCTGCAGATGACCTAAAATGCACGCTATCATTCTATCATCTGAGGGCTCAGTCATCGTTATGTGGCTTCCATGATATAATTGTGAACAATGTCTTAATTCAAGATACTCCATTATTAGTAAGAGCTTAATGAACAAATTGCCCGCTACTCTCCCTTCCTCTCTCTATTTATGAAAGCATTGACTCCTCATTGTGGTGTATTTCCACAGGTGCCAGTCACCCTTGGGCATTCGGATGGGCTACCAATTATTTGTGTGTGAGCCTTGTTAGTGAATGTTGTTGTGCTATTTAACCATTGTGGTATTATAGTCCAACTGACCATGTCCTCACCCCAATATCCACACAGGCACTTTGCAGAAGGGATGGTAGATAGCAATCGAGAAAGGAAATCCTGGTCAATTTTCCTTCCTTAACTTAGAAGCGCTGAAGCTAACTGTAGCGCCTCACCAGCACTTGGCTGTGATTAGTATCTCAGCACAAATTCTGGAATGAACTTGGGCCTGTATGGTCCAGTGACTAACTGGACAAATTCAGATTGAACTATAACAGAAGCCCCATATCCAATGTTACAGCGGCTGTAAGCTGCTTGACTGTATGGGGCCTAAATTCAATAGCACCTGATAATGGCCACAAAAATGATTGGCTTGCTGAAGAGAGAGGCCAGGGGACCGTCCTAAATTTCATTTCCAACTGGACGCCCAGACACAGCTCGCCGGTCAATTTTTGGCCAGCTCGAGCAGGTCACTCGGGGGGGAGGGGGAAAACATCAGGGGAGACAAGCACAGCCAGCAGTGGCTCGCAGTATTAATGCGGAGACAGGAAGAGCACTTCTGCTTTCCCAGGCTCCATATTAAGGTAAGTTAAAATTAAATTAAACCCTAAAAAAAAGACCCTGATGAAGTTAGCGGTGGCCTGAAGACATGCATGAATTGAACGCAGGCAATCGCTCTGCTGAATTTGACATCATGCTGCCCATTCCATGCATGTAAAATGAGTGCACAACGTTGTAGAATTTAGGCCCCTATGAGACTGTGTAGCCTATTATAATTTTATTATAATCTTGGTAGAGAGAGTCACGCTGCCATACTGTACAGTTTTTATAAGCCTTGAATATATCTGCAGCCTTTTCTTTTAGTATGAATTAATTGACCCAGTAAGACAGAAGATGTGTGCGTGGGGGGGGGGAAGGGAATTCCTCTTTGCAATCCCACCCAAATTAGGGCAGAATCGCAGCGGAGAATGTCGTAAAATTCAGGCTGAGAGACCTAGCATCGTCCAAACCTTAAACATTCATTCCCTCCACCACCAGCGTACCGTGGCTGCAGTGTGTACCATCTACAAGATGCACTGCAGCAACTCGCCAAGTCTTCTTCGATAGCACTTCCCAAACCCGTGACCTCTTCCACCTCGAAGGACAAGGGCAGCAGGCGCATGGGAACACCACCACCTCCAAGTTCCCCTCCAAGTCACACACCATCCTGACTTGGAAATATATCGCTGTTCCGTCATCGTTGCTGGGTCAAAATCCTGGAACTCCCTCCCTAACAGCACTGTGGGAGTACCTTCACCACACAGACTGCAGCGGATCAAGAAGGCGGCTCACCACCACCTTCTCAAAGGCAATTAGGGATGGGCAATAAATGCTGGCCTTGCCAGCGACACCTACATCCCAGGAACAAATAAAAAACAACAGGGAATGCCCTCCATCCAGCAGCCCCCACCCCAGGACTGCTCCTTCCCCACCCACTGTATGGAAATGGTGCTGAGTGGACGGGGCCTATAGTCTTGGTGAATTTCCCTGCACTCTGCCACACTTATCATCAGTTCCCGGGACCGTCATATGTAGATGGCGATAAGCCCCCAGGAAAAGGCAATAAATACCCCTCTAGACAGAGAAACAAGGAAGTTATGCTAAACCTTTATAAAACACTGGTTAGGCCCCAGCTGGAGTATTGCGTTCAATTCTGGGCACCACACTTTAGGAAGAATGTCAAGGCCTTAGAGAGGGTGCTAAAGAGATTTACCAGAATGGTACCAGGGATGAGGGAATTCAGTTATGTGGAGAGACTAGACAAGCTGGGATTGTTCTCCTTAGAGCAGAGAAGGTTAAGGGGAGATTTGATAGAGGTGTTCAAAATCTTGAAGGGTTTGATAGAGTAAATAAGGAGAAACTGTTTCCAGTGCAGAAGGGTCGGTAAACAGAAGACTCAGATTTAAGGTAATTGGCACAGGAACCAGAGGCGGTATGGGGGAACATTTTTTTACACAGCGAGTTATTGAAAGGGTGGTGGAAGCAGATTCAATAGTAACATTCAAAAGGAACTAAATAAATACTTGAAGGGAAAAACAATTACCAGGGCTATGGGGAAAGAGTGGGACTAATTGGATAGCTCTGCCAAAGAGCCGACACAGGCATGATGGGCTGAATGGCCTCTTTCTGTGCTGTATCATTCTATCATCCTATAATTCTACAAGGTCTTGTTGTGGCTTCCTCTCCCACCAGATGGCCCCTGAGATTTACCTGCTGAAGGATTTGGTCTCAGCCTTCAGTGGGAAGCCTAGTTCTGATCATCGGGGCAAATGTCCCATGTTTAAGTCCCATGTTGGGTCTTTGGGTACTGAAGTGACATCCTGGCTGGGAAAGGAGCATGCACGCCTCAGGAGACTTGACCCAGGAAAATGGGTCGGGGCTGGGATGGACACAGAAGTGCAGGTGGAAGTACCAGGCTGCTCATGCCTTGCCCTGATGAGAAAAATCTAGGCTGTGCTTTGTTTCTAAGGAGAGGAATATTAAAACATGTAAAACTCCATGAATTATTCTGCTGCGTAAATGTATGCGAGCGCCTCTTTAAGCCTATTGGTCTAATTACTGTTCAGGAAAAAATACTGTGTGATTTTATACATTATAGACATTCTGGTAGTTATGGGTGAACTTCGCAAGATTCTAAATGGTTTTAGGACATTAAAACATGGAAGACTCCCCTTCCCCACCACACACACACCACACACAAATCCTTCAGCATTTCCCTCGTGATGACCCAGCTTAGCTTGTGAAGAATCAAAAGGCATAAAGCTGCATTCTACCATTATAGATACTAAAGATGCTCAAAAGTTGAAACAACAGACTTGCCAGACACTGGAAAAAGCATTCCCTGGGCAATCAGAAATCACAGTTACATTCATCAGAACTGAGGTTACGATCTGCCTGCACAGGCTCCATCACAATCATGGATTAAAAGCATTTTGTAGGTGAAGTCAGTCTAACAGAAATGTCCTCCCACTCCTTTCCTTTGCCTGAGGAAGCTTTTAGCTTTGGTGCAATATATAAAACATCATGACAGTTAAGTGTTGCAGCCCAACAAGTCTGTTTTTCCAGCCAGCTCCAGAGTTCTTCATTCATTCTGCTCTTTTTATGGCCTTTCACTTTGAGGCCTTCGTGGCTATTAAGTTACCTGACCACAGACTCTCCACTCCAATCTGGCACCGCAGCTTCACCTAATCTAACATTTTAAAATGTGAAATTAAAGCCATTCATATTGTGTAGATGCACATTAAAGAATATTGCTCTGCCACTTTGGTGTGGAAGAGGTGATAGTTAGATGTCTGGATTCAGTGGTGCCCCTTGGTGTAAACGGTAATTGCATTCTTAGCTATACTCATAAAAAGTATTACACGATATGCAATTTACATACTCAACAGGGAATCGTTCTACCTGATAAATGGTTCTGCATTTATTTTGTGTGTAATTGTTACTGAGTCAGCACAAAAACATCATTACTGCTTTAATTATTAAAGGTTCCAAGATTAAATATGACGATTCAAAGTCATACAGGGAATCATACCTATGTGCATTTGATGTTTCTTTCATTTGATTTGTTGTTAATTTTGTGCTATGATACATTTATTTCTAACAGAAAATAACAAATGCCTATAAATGACTGTTGAATGCTTTAATTACAGACGATCTACTGGCTAATCTGCCGTGAGGATGTAGTAGTGCTAGAACATTACAGAATCATAACGAGGACAACATTTAAATCCCTATAAAAATGGAATGAAAGTTTCACTGGGAAGGTGTGAGAAAAGCTATCTGTTACTATGTAGACCAGAGGTTCCTGATTTTTTTTTTGCTGAGCCCTTCAGAGATTCATGCCCTATGTGCATTCAGCCAAAAGGGGCTGAGCGGATGGGGGCGGGGCAAGAGGAGGGGGTGGAATGTCTAGTTTGTGACTTTGTAAAAGGAAACACTGAATTTGGTTCCTTGATGTGTATCTCTGTCCTTTTCTCTCCGTCTCAAAGCTGTAAGAAAATGTAAACATTCTAATTGTTATCAACAAAACACGCGTGGTAATTAGAGCTTTTTTGTCTTGCTTTCAAAATTCAAACTCATTTTTTTTAGATCAGATAAAAAGAACTCAAGTTATAATGAGGAAAGTCACTGAGGGGGCAATTTTCATCTCAAAAGCAGAACAGTAGCAGAATCAAAATGGAGTGGCTGCTAATTCCATAGATTTACAGCTGTTTTTGATGTCTGTATCGATTTTTGGGCAGACTTGAATCTTAGTGATTAGCGATCCCGTCAGAAACAGGCTTGTGCATATCTACAAATAGGAGCCAAGTGCTCCCGCTCCCCAACCATGGGCGGTACAAGTTGGGAAGTGGCCACTTCCGGCGATACATAAAGGGGAACCTCAGCTGCTGTCAGGTAAAACTGGCTGAAGCTTTTGGAAACATTTTTCTGGCAGTCGCTTCTGAGTTTTCAGATTTGAAGGCTTATGTGCTTAGTGCTGTAATTTCTGCACTCATGTTGCCCGCTGCTCCACAGTGAAGTTTCTTTCTGTTCCTGATATTAAACAAAAAATGCACCTCCCCTTTAAGGCGCTGGTGCAGACCCTTGACTGCCCAATTTCCCAAATCAGTGAGTTCTGTGGAAGCACATTTTTTGGGTAAAAATTGGTATGCGTTTGCACCTGTTTTTTCAGATGCAAAGCATTCTAATTTAGCAGTAGCGTGGTCTGCACCCAATCTGCACAGGTTTTGGTCCCACTGCTAAGTTCGTGGAAATTAGGGTCCCAATAAGAACATAAGAACATAAGAAATATGAGCTGAAGCAGGCCATACGGCCCCTCGAGCCTGCTCCGCCATTCAATAAGATCATGGCTGATCATCGACCTCAACTCCACTTTCCCGCCCGATCTCCATATCCCTTGATTCCCCTAGAGTCCAAAAATCTATCGATCTCAGCCTTGAATATACTCAAAGACTCAGCATGCACAACCCTCTGGGCAGAGAGTTCCAAAGATTCACAACCCTCTGAGTGAAGAAATTCCTCCTCAACTCAGTCTTAAATGGCCGACCCCTTATCCTGAGACTATGCCCCCTAGTTCTAGACTCTCCAGCCAGGGGAAACAACCTCTCAGCATCTACCCTGTCAATCCCCTTCAGAACATTGTATGTTTCAATGAGATCACCTCTCATTCTTCTAACCTCCAGAGAGTATTGGCCCATTCTACACAATCTCTCATCATAGGACAGCCCTCTCATCCCAGGAATCAATCTAGTGAACCTTCGTTGCACTGCCTCCAAGGCAAGTATATCAAGATAAGATCAAAACTGTGCACAGTACTCCAGGTGTGGTCTTACCAAGGCCCTGTACAATTGTAGCAAGATTTCCTTACTCTTATACTCCAACCCCTTTGCAATAAAGGCCAACATGCCATTTGCCTTCCTTATTGCTTGCTGTACCTATATGCTAGCTTTCTGTGTTTCTTGCACGAGGACACCCAAATCTCTCTGAACACCAACATTTGAAAGTTTCTCACTATTTAAAAAATATTCTGTTTTTCTATTCTTCCTATCAAAGTGAATAACCTCACATTTTCCTACATTATACTCCATCTGCCACCTTACTGCCCACTCACTTAGTCTATCTATATCCCTTTGCAGACTCTTTGGGCTGGATTTTGAAGTTGGAGTCGGGTTGGGGTCGGGAATCACACATTCTGGCTTGTGAACCCGCCTCCATCGAGATGTGGCCAACCCACTGTATTTTCCCTTGATTGACCTTGTTGAGCCCGCCCAGTGGGCTCAGCAGGCCAATTAAGGGCCACCCGGCAACAGGTGACATCACAGACTGACATTTCATCTGTCAAGAGCTTTTGACAGATGAAATATCAGCGTTTGACAGCTCTGTGAAGCTGTCAAACACTCACAATATGATTTCTAACTTCAGTCCTTCCTTTCAGGCTGAGTTAGAAATCATTACACCACAGAAAACAGAAGGCTGCCATTTCTGACAGAACCACGGCTTTCCTGCTTTCTGTGCCGGTGAGATTTCTAACTCCCGAGAACTGAAGGGCTGACATCTGCAGGAGGAAGTTAAGGTAAGTAAAACTTTTTCCAACACTTAGCACTTACCTTACACACTTACTTCTGCACACATGCACCCATCACTCACCTGCCCACTGGACATATCGACCCCTCCAACCCCTGCTGACCCACAGCCCGACCCGATAACTTGGAGTGGTTGCCACCTGTCGGGAAGCCCACACTTTTCTTTTTAAAATAGGGATTATGCAAAAAACTGCCTGTTAACTACCTGTTAACAGGCAGTTAATTGTCACTAATCCCTTCCCGCCTCGGGGAGTCGGGTCTCAGACTAGGGCGGGTACCCGCCGCCAGAGAAACTGGCATGGAGGCGGGTTGGAGTCGGGATGGGGTCGGGACCCCCGAATCTGCAACTTTAACCCCCCCCCCCCCAACCTCCAAACCCGACTCCACGGGTCATTGAAAATCCAGCCCTTTATGTTCTCCTCACATCTTACTGTCCCACCTAGCATTGTATCACAGCAAACTTGGATACATTACACTCGGTCTCTTCATCTAGGTCATTAATATAGATTGTAAATAACTGAGGCCCCAACACTGATCCTTGCGTCACCCCACTAGTTACAGCCTGCCAACTTGAAAAAGATCCATTTATCCCTACTCTCTGTTTTCTGTCCGTTAACCAATCCTCTATCCATGCTACTATATTACCCCCAACCCTGTGAGCCCTAATCTTGTGTAATAACCTTTTATGTGGCACCTTATCGAATGCCTTTTGGAAATCCAAATATACTACATCCACTGGTTCCCCTTTATCGACCAATGCCAGTTAAAGGATCCCTTTTCAAAATTCCTCAGCAATGAACGGGGCAGGCGTGTTGTCATTTAACATTGAAGTTCCCATTAGAGTGTCACCAAGTGGTGTGACAGGTAACAGTCACAGCCAAGTGTAACAGGTAAGTGTTAACATTATAATATTGAAATTCCCAGATATCAATTTGTGCCCAATGCCAGATTTTAATAAAATATATATAGTATACGATACATATTGGGATTGTCACTGGGTAAAATTAAGAATATAATAAATCAATTGCAATAAATTAACAAGCTTTTTTTTAACAAAGTTCAATAATTTAATACATTCAAATTAGGCTTTCCCAGAGGTAATCAGGCAACTGAGCTGCTCAGACCATAGCAATGAGATTGTCAAATAAGAAAAGGGTTGATTTATATAACTTAAACTTCTCTGATAATAACTGTAAACCAATTGTAAAACAAAGTTTGGCACTGCTAGGAAACATTTAGTATCATGCCTAGGCAGTCACGGTTCTGAAAGTAATTTATAAAAAGACTTGCATTTACATAGCGCCTTTCCTGACCACCGGACATTGCAATGTGCTTTACAGACAATTTTGGAATGTAGTCGCTGTTGTAATGTAGGAAACGCAGAAGCCAATTGCGCACAGCAAGCTCCACAAACAACAATGTAATAATGACCAGATAATCTGTTTTTGTGATGTTGATTGAGGGATAAATATTGGCCCCAGGTCACCGGGGATAACTCCCGTGCTCTTCTTCGAAGTAGTGCCATGTGATCTTTTACATCCACCTGAGAGAGCAGACGGGGCCTCGGTTTAACATCTTATCCGAAAGACAGCACCTCCGACAGTGCAGCACTCCCTCAGCACTGCACTGGAATGTCAGCCTAGATTTTTGTGCTCAAGTACCCGGAATGAGACTATGAACCCACAACCTTCTGACTCAAAGGTGAGAGTGATACTGAGCCACAGCTGACACCTATCAGCAATCTAAGCGACCTCAGTTGATACAGAAAGTATATCAATAGATTCTCTGTTATTTCTCGTGAGGTTGCTGTATACAACACTGATCAGATCACATTTGGAGCACAGTTTGTAGCTCTAGTCACCTAAAAATAGGAAGGATATTATTCATTTAGAGAAGGTACAGAGGTGAACTGCCAAAATTATTCTTGGTAGCAGGAATTTAAGGTATGAGGATAGGTTAAGAATGTTGGGCTTATTCTCTTTGAAGAGAGTTCAAGATGATCTTACTAAAGTATTCATGATTATGAAGGGAATTGGCAAAGCTGATCCAGGTTAATCGATGGCAGCTTTCACATACCAAGAGAAGCAAGGTAAAAATTAGGAGCAAAAAGGGAAGTCAGGAAAAACATTTTTAGACAAAGGATAATATATTTGTGGAACAAGTTAGAAGGGAAGGTCATTGTTGTAAAGAGAATCAATGGGTTCAAGAGGAAATAAATGTGTTTTGTTGATGAGAGAAAGGATTTGGTGAGAAGACGTGTGAGTCTGTTTGAGCTTGTTGGCTCGAATAGCCGTTTCCTGTTCCTATAAATTCTTATGTTCTCATGGAAGAACGTCTTTGAGTGCCATAGAATCATGTGAGTTCCTACTTACTGCGGCTCTTGAACTGATCCTCCAACACAGTGGAACCTTTCAGGAACGGTCCTCCAATCTTTGGCCATTTTAACCATAGCTCCGGCATCAAGCACTCCGTAACCAAAGAGGTGGTTAAACTCCAGACCCACACCGTTTCTTCTCCATTTGTGGACCTCATCGTGCAGCTGGTTGCGCTTGGAAGTCAGCACGGTCAGGTGCTGCATGTCTCGCCATGTTAGGTTTGGACTGAGAATCAGAAGATGGAAAAAGAGTGAGAAAACTGTGTAAGTTTGCACAACTATTGTCACTTTCAGCTCGTATAAAAAAAGAAAGAAAGACTTGCATTTATATAGCACCTTTCACAACCTCAGGATGTCCCAAAGCGCTTTACAGCCAATGAAGTACTTTTCGAGTGTAGTCACTTGTAGTATAGGAAATGCGGCAGCCAATTTTCTCCCACAAACAGTAATGTGATAATGACCAGATAATCTGTTTTTAGTGATGTTGATTGAGGGATAAATATTGGCCAGGACACCGGGGATAACCCCCCTGCTCTTTTTCAAAATAGTGCCACGGGATCTTTTAAGTCCACCTGAGAGGGCAGATGGGGCCTTGGTTTAACGTCTCATCCAAAAGCACGGCACTGGAGTGTCAGCCTAGATTTTGTGCTCAAGTCTCTGGAGTGTGACTTGAACCCACAACCTACTGACTCAGAGGCTACCCACTGAGCCACGGCTGATACTATAGTCAGCTTTGCATGAATAAGAAACACCTAAAAGGAATGTAAAATGATTCAATCAGCAGGCAATAAAAAAATTTTTTAAATGAACTGTTTGCTTTATTTTCCCTCTGTTTTGTGAATTTTGTGTACATCAAGATAAGTGTCAGCCGTGGCTCAGTTGGTAGCACAAAAATCTAGGCTGACACTCCAGTGCAGTACTGAGGGAGTGCTGCCCTGTCAGAAGTGCCGTCTTTCAGATGAGATGTTAAACCGAGGCCTGTCTGCTCGCTCAGGTGGACATAAAAGATCATGGCACTATTTCAAAGGTGAATAAGGGAGTTGTCCTCAGTGTCCTGGGCCAATGTTTATCCCTCAATCAACATCACTAAAAAACAGATTATCTGGTCATTATTACATTGCTGATTGTGGGAGCTTGCTGTGCGCAAATTGGCTTTCGTGTTTCCTACATTACAACAGTGACTACACTGTAAAGTGCTTTGGGACATCCTGAGGTCTTGAAAAGCGCTATATAAATGCGAGTCCTTTATTTTCATTTTCAAAATGAACTATTTGCTTTATTTTCCTCTTGGTTTTGTGAATTTTGTGCTCAGCAAGGTAAGGGATGTTCGTGTGCAGGAATGGAATGCTTTCAAGAGTCAATTTTAACGTCAGAGCAGGAACGCGGTTTAGCGAGCAGTATGCCCATCCGGGAGTGGCAGTGGGGTGGCCTAGTTGATTTTAACGACCGGGCCTCATTATCAGACCGCTGGCCAACTTCCCGACCAAAACAGCCAGGAAGTCGGTGGGAAGCAGCTGCCCGGGTGTTAAATCGAGCGGTGGGTAAGTGATCAGAAAGTGGGGTAGATTGCAGTCAGTAGTGGGGGAGGGAAGCTTGTGGCAGAGAGGGCTTAAGGTGTCCTTGTAAGGCCGGAGGAGCAAGGAAACTACAAAAAAATTAATAGCTTACCTTGCTGGGCCTCTAGTGGCCCTACCTCCACAACGCAACAGGTTCGGCCTGTCGGACAAGCCACCAAGACCTCACCACGCAGGCCTGGGGTTAAGATTGCAGTCACGCCCTGATGACGTTATCTGCATATTCAAACAAGGACGTCGCCGACTTCGAGCAGGAATCCTTGGCGCCTATAATTGGCAAGATCAGGACAGGATGCCAGCAGGTAGATCTCCCGCTCCATTTAAACTAGTCCCCCCACCCCCCACCACTGCCCCCCACCCCCCTCCCCCCGCCACAGTGTCTGCGCCAAGCACTCCTAGGTCAGGTATAGCAGGGATGTCCAACCCCAGTCAACAGGGTGAATCTGGTTGACATCCCAATTTTATCCAGACCACTGACACCTACATTTTGACAAATTCCCCACCCCGCCCCCCCCAGACTCATAGATAATCAAGGTGAGGTAAGCACTAGTAATGAAAAGTGGTCACTGCATCCCTTGCCAGCAGAAACAATCTGCCAGTGGGTCATGGGATTAAAAAATATCAGGAGCAGTACATCCAGCTTTCAGCAGGAGGGCTCCGATCTCCAGAGGCCACAGATTTAAAGTGATTGGCAAAAGAACCAAAGGCGACGTGAGGAAACATTTTTTTTCACGTAGCGAGTTGTGATCTGGAATGCACTGCCTGAAAGGGCAGTGGAAGCAGAGTCACGAGTAACTTTCCAAAGGGAATTGGATAAATACTTGAAAGGAAAACATTTGCAGGGCTATGGGGAAAGAGCAGGGGAGTGGGATTAATTGGATAGCTCTTTCAAAGAGTCGCGATGGGCAGAATGGCCTCCTTCTGTGCTGTATCATTCTATAATTCTATGATCTACACGATGACTTACACCACCCCCTCTCAGCAGAGCCCATAGAAACATAGAAACATAGAAAATAGGTACAGGAGTAGACCATTCGGTCCTTCGAGCCTGCACCGCCATTCAATGCGTTCATGGCTGAACATGCTACCTCAGTACCCCATTCCTGCTTTCTCGCCATACCCCTTGATCCCCTTAGTTGTGAGTGTTATATCTAACTCCCTTTTGAATATATTTAGCGAACTGGCCTCAACAACCTTCTGTGGAAGAGAATTCCATAGATTCACCACTCTCTGGGTGAAGAAGTTCCTCCTCAGCTCAGTCCTAAATGGCTTCCCCTTAATCCTTAGACTGTGACCCCTGGTTCTAGTTTTCCCTACCATTGGGAACATTCTGCCCGCATCTAATTTGTCTAAACCAGTCAGGATTTTAAATGTCTCTATAAGATCCCCCCTCATTCTTCTGAACTCCAGAGGATACAAGTTCGGTTGACCCAATCTTTCTTGATATGTCAGTCCGGCCATCCCAGGAATCAATCTAGTGAACCTTCGCTGCACTCCCTCAATAGCAAGAATGTCCTTCCTTAAGTTAGGAGACCAAAACTGCGCACAATACTCCAGGTGTGGCCTCACCAAGGCCCTGTACAACTGTAGCATCACCTCCCTACTCCTGTACTCAAATCCCCTTGCTATGAAGGCCATCATTCCGTTTGCTTTCTTGACTGCCTGCTGCACTTGCATTCCCACCTTCAGTGACTGATGTACCAAGACGCCCAGGTCTCGTTGCACGTCCCCTTTCCCTAATCTGCCACCATTCAGGTAATAGTCCGCCTCTCTATTTTTACCACCAAAGTGGATAACCTCACATTTATCCACATTGTACTTCATCTGCCATACATTTGCCCATTCACCCAACCTGTCCAAGTCACTCTGTAGCCTCCTAGCATCCTCCTCATTGTTCACACTGCCTCCCAATTTAGTGTCATCCGCAAATTTGGAGATATTACATTTAATCCCTTCGTCCAAATCATTAATATATAATGTAAACAGCTGGGGTCCCAGCACCGAACCCTGCGGTACTCCGCTGGTCACTGCCTGCCATTCTGAAAAGTACCCATTTACTCCTACTCTTTGTTTCCTGTGTGCCAACCAGTTCTCAATCCACGTCAACACATTACCCCCAATCCCATGTGCTTTAACTTTGCTCACCAATCTCTTGTGTGGGACCTTGTCGAAGGCCTTCTGAAAGTCCAAATACACCACATCTACTGGTTCCCCCCTGTCCACCCTATTGGAAACATCCTCAAAAAATTCCAGAAGATTTGTCAAGCATGATTTCCCTTTCACAAATCCATGCTGACTTGGACCTATCATGTCGCCACTTTCCAAATGGTCTGTTATGACATCTTTAATAATTGCTTCCATCATTTTACCCACGACCGATGTCAGGCTGACCGGTCTATAATTCCCTGCTTTCTCCCTCCCTCCTTTTTTAAAAAGAGGGGTTACATTGGCCACCCTCCACTCCATCGGAACTGATCCAGAGTCTAAGGAATGTTGGAAAATGATCGTCAATGCATCCACTATTTCCAAGGCCACCTCCTTAAGTACTCTGGGATGCAGACCATCAGGCCCCGGGGATTTTTCAGCCTTCAGTCCCATCAATTTCCCCAATACCTTTTCCCGACTAATAAGGATTTCCCTCAGCTCCTCCCTCTTACCAGATCCTCTGACCCCTTTTATTTCCGGCAGGTTGTGTGTGTCCTCCACAGTAAACACCGAACCAAAGTACTTGTTCAATTGATCTGCCATTTCCTTGTTCCCCATTACGACTTCCCCTGTTTCCGACTGCAGGGGACCTACGTTTGTTTTTACTAACCTCTTTCTTTTTACATATTTATAGAAGCTTTTGCAGTCCATTTTAATGTTCTCTGCAAGCTTCCTTTCATATTTTATTTTCCCTGCCCTAATCAAACCCTTCGTCCTCCTCTGCTGAGTTTTGAAGTTCTCCCAGTCCCCGGGTTTGCTGCTACTTCTGGCCAATTTGTATGCAACTTCCTTGGTTTTAATACTATCCCTGATTTCCCTTGTTAGCCATGGTTGAGCCACCTTCCCTTTTTTATTTTTACGCCAGACCGGGATGTACAATTGTTGTAGTTCATCCATGCGATCTCTAAATGTCTGCCATTGCCCTTCCACTGATAGCCCCTTAAATATCGCTTGCCAATTTAACCTCGCCAATTCACGCCTCATACCCTCAAAGTTGCCCTTATTTAAGTTCTGGACCATGGTCTCTGACTTAACTGTTTCCTTCTCCATCCTAATGTAGAACTCCACCATACTATGGTCACTCTTCCCCAGGGGGCCTCGTACCACAAGATTGCTGATTAGTCCCTCCTCATTACACAACACCCAGTCCAGGATGGCCTCCCCTCGAGTTGGTTCCTCAACATATTGGTTTAGGAAACCATCCCTTAAACACTCCAGGAAATCCTCCTCCACCGTATTGCTTCCAGTTTGAGTAGCCCAATCTATATGCATATTAAAGTCACCCATGATAACTGCCGTGCCTTTTTTGCACGCTCCTCTGATTTCCTGTTTCATACCCTCCCCCACCTCACTACTGCTGTTTGGAGGTCTGTACACAACTCCCACTAACGTTTTCGTCACCTCCTGTCCTGAGCTGTCTCAAGAATCTACAAAACCACCGGTCAGGATTGGAGGTGGGTGGGGGGGGGGGTGGTGGTGGTGGGGGAGGTGAGCGTCAGTCTGGAGACCCCCTGTTGAAAGTGCTTTTGTGATTCATTTTTTAATATCATAACCCCACTGGCAGATCAGCCGTTTCCGCCAATAAATTTTTCATTAATATTGCTTACCTCACTTACCTGTGACTTTGTGCTTGGATTGGGAACTTGAAGGGGACCTGCTATCAATACTCGACCAGCCCACCTTATAGTAACTGACTGATCCGGGCTCCGAAAGGTTAAGCTTAGGCATTAACGCACTTCCCCAATAGACTACATTTTCATGGAAGGCTACCAAGTAGGAGGATCTCATTTTCTGCCCCAGACTACGGGTGTGCCTTCGCCCCACATTCCCACCAAACTAACCAGCCAAGAGCCACTGCTGCTCCCCCTAACTCTCCGGCAACCTAAATCCCAATGCGACTGCTTCTATCTCTCTGCCCAAGTCCCTGCCTTGAGTCCCAGTGCTGCTGCCTCTAATTGGTCAGGGAATTGAGATTCATATATTATTGATGATTTGCTTTTTTTATTGTTTTAAATCCTGCTCTTTCATATGTATAGTATGAGCACAGAAGATTAAGGGGTGATCTAATTGAGGTGTTTAAGATGATTAAAGGAATTTGATAGGATGGATAGAGAGAAACTATTTCCTCTGGAGGAGTGAGTCTAGAACAAGGGGGCATAAGCTTAAAATTAGAGCTAGGCCGTTCAGGGGTGATGTCAAGAAGCACTTCTTCACACAAAGGGTATTGAAAATCGGCAACTCTTTCCCCTAAAAAGCTGCTGAGGCTACGGGTCAATCGAAAATTTCAAAACTGAGATTGATAGATTTTTGTTAGGCAAAAGGGAATTAAGGGATATGGACCCAACACGGGTAAATGGAGTTGAGGTACAGATCAGCTATGATCCAACTGAATGGCAGAACAGGCTCGAGGGGCTGAATGGCCTACCCCATGTTCCTAAATGTCAAAGCAGCACATTGATAAAAGATTATTTTATATTGCTCTTTAACAAACTATGACACAAGACACGCCTTACAACAGTTATGAACTAATATAATATCCGTGGACTTTAAAGTTTGGTTATATGGTGTCACGGCTCTGATAGCAGTGGAGTAATTATTGAAAAAGGTTCTTTAACATCCTAAATAAAATATTTAGTACGTACTTGGCTTCCAAAGCCAAGGCAAAAACACCAGCGGCCTCTGGTGCTGCAGCAGATGTTCCGGAATGACGGAGAGTACAGTTCCCATACAAATCAGTCGTTGCCTTCAATAAAGCAATTTAAAAAAAAATTAGATCATTTATTTAATTAAACAGCTTCTCTCTTGCATACTCAAGGATAGAATGGCCATATCAATTACACATATCACCGAACGACAGCTCCAGCATTATCCTCACTTGTGCATTTTGAAAATGTATCTGACAAAGAAACAGCTGCTGCTCTGCCTAAAGCAGCGTGAACGAGACAATAATATCAACGCTCACCACACCAGCCTCTGGATTCCTCTTCCTCCCATTGCTGAATGTAGAGGCGAGAGTGGAGGAGCAGCTTTCATCGTAAAGTGCTGTCCTCCCGTCATTAATAGCAGAGTTGATGGAGATAGTCCACATGCTTGATGCATAGCCATCACAGTTGCAGTCGTCATAGCTGCCACCGTCCCCAGAGGCCCAGACATAGATGCTTCCCTTTCCATTCCGACCCTATAACAGAAAATTAATCTGTCAAGTTAAATGATTTGCTTTAGTGAGAAGGCATTGCTCTTCAGGCAAAGCACCACATGGAGAGAGGCATTTGCGTGCAGGCAGATTCTATTTTTACTTGAAATAAATCTACTTTCGGATGAGGGAGTCTTTTGGATGAGATGTTAAACCGAGGCCCGGTCTGCTCTCTCAGGTGGATGTAAAAGATCCCATGCCATTATTTCGAAGAAGAGCAGCGGAGTTATCCCCGGTGTCCTGGGTAATATGCATCCTTCAATCAAAATCACTATAAAACAGATTATCTGGTCATTATCACATTGCTGTTTGTGGAATATTGCTGTATGTAAATTGGCTGCCGCGTTTCCTACATCACAATAATGACTACACTTCAGTAATGCTTCATTGGCTGTAAAGCGCTTTGGGACGTCCTGGGGTGGTGAAATGCAAGTCTTTCTTCCTTTTGCTTGATATGTAATCTTGTTGTGTCAAACATTAATCACAGAAAAAATGGTCACAAAGTCCATTAGTATGAGGCTACCTCAGAAAATGTTAATGAGAGAGTATCTCTTTCTTTAAAAAAATATCAAATATAAACAAATAAAACAATATTTGCTGTGGTAATTCTGGTTCTGTGAAGCAGGAATTTACATATAAATGCTAGCAGATTTACCAATCGAGCATACTCCAGAAGTTCTTTCATTCACAAAGGTGCTACCTCGTGTGTCATATGTTCTGGCATCTTCTATATGGATTGTGTTCCAATCCACTGGCAGTTCTTTAAACATGCTACTACTTAAGGGGAACATGGATTTTCCCGAGATGAATCATTTTGAATTTCTACCTCCAGAGACACTTATTTAAGCCTATACTCTCTAGAGTTTAGAAGAATGAGAGGTGATCTCATTGAAACATACAAAATTCTTACAGAGCTTGATAGGGTAGATGCAGGGAGGATGCTTTCCCTGGCTGGGGAGTCTAGAACCAGGGGTCATAGGGGAAACCGCGTCCCTCTTGGGGTGCTGTGAGGCAATATCGCGGCGCTATGTGCCGCGGTACTGCATGCCTTCCTCCCCTTATTAAAGGGGAGGGGCCTGGCGAAACACGTCCCGGCGCCCAGCTGGGCCACCAGGGATCGGGAGTGCCGACAAACGAGCCCGGCACTCAGGAGGGCTCACGGCGAGCAGCCGGCACCCCGCGGGGGGGCTTCACGGGGGCCGGGGACAGCAACGGGGGCAGGTGCTGGCAGGCGGCCAGCAACAAAAATGGCCGCCCGCCACCTCCCCTTTAACTAGCGCCGCCCTGGCCGCAGGTGGGCCCCCCTGACCCCGTCAGACATAGCGTCCGGTGGTAAGTCAGGGGGCGCTACTGAAGATCGCGGCCGGGGCGCTGCGCACGGCGATGATGTCATCGCTTGCGGCGCAGCGCCGCGGGGCGCTAACGGTTACTGCCGCCGCTAACCTCCCGCTGAATTTCGCAGGAGGCATTGGTGGCGCCGCACCCGGGCGATAGTTGCTTTGGGCCCCGTTAGCGCCCTGTTAGGGCGCTAATAGGAGGCACAAAGCAACCAAATTTTCCCCCCGTGGTCTCAGAATAAGGGGTCGGCCATTTAGGACTGAGATGAGGAGAAATTTCTTCACTCAGAGGGTGGTGAATCGCTGGAATTCTCTACCCCAGAGGGCTGTGGAGGCTCAGTCGTTGAGTATATTCAAGACAGAGATCAATAAATTTTTGAATATTAAGGGGATCAAGGGATATGGGGATAATGCAGGAAAGTGGAGATGAGGTAGAAGATCATCCATGATCTTATTGAATGGCAGAGCAGGCTCAAAGGGCCAAATGGCCTACTCCTGCTCCTATTTCTTATGTTCTTATGTTCTTTATGTTCTAAGTGTCAATGTAATTTACTGGGGGTGAAATTGGTCTTGGGCAGTAACCCAAACTATAAAAAGGGCAGGTTAAAAAGAAAGGGACAAATAAAAGGATACAGGAAAGCTACAAATGGGAGATGAGAATGGTTAAGTGGGATATCAAGGGCAATAAGAAGCACTCATGTGGAACATAAACGCCAGCATGGACTGGAAGGGCCGAATGGCCTGTTTCTGTGCTGTATATTCTATATAAAAAAGAAGGCTTTTGAAAGAAAGATAGAAAGAAAGAAAGGAAGAAAGAAAGGAAGAAAGAAAGAAAGAAAGATGTCAAGAAAGGTGTCAAGAAAGGTGTCAAGCTTCTTGAGTGTTGTTGGAGCTGCACTCATCCAGGCAAGTGGAGAGTATTCCATCACACTCCTTACTTGTGCCTTGTAGATGGTGGAAAGGCTTTGGGGAGTCAGGAGGTGTGTCACTCGCCACAGAATACCTAGCCTCTGACCTGCTCTTGTAGCCGCAGTATTTATGTGGCTGTTCCAGTTAAGTTTCTGGTCAATGGTGACTCCCAGGGCCTGAGCAAGGGGAGCAGTTGTGGATTTCTCGCCAGCCCAAACCTGCCAGCAACAGCAGCCAGGGCCTGAAGAGGTAAGTTTTAATACTTTTTTAAAAATAGTTTCCTTGTGGGCCCAGAGGAGGAGCTCCTCCGGACCCAACAAGTAAACACTTGGACCTCTCCTGCCAGGGCCTCCTCCCTTCCCCCCTTCCCCCCGCCTGCGATTCCGCCAGCACTTATCTTGTGCCGGGGACTGTACCCCTGGGCCCTGGCCTCCTGCCGCCCGATTTCAACAGCCGGTTCTCCGGTTGTTTTTTTGGTCGGTAAATTGTCAAGCGGCATGGTAATGATAATCGGCCAAGCCTGCCTGCTGCTGCTCCCAGACAGGCTCACTGTTCGCTCTACCGCCATCCCGCCTGTGAGGTAAAATCAATCTCATACAGATCAAGAAGGCCACGCTTTGAGCCTTGGTCTGGGCTCAGTTAACTGGTCTCAGCCAGGCAGTGGTGGAGGTGGAATCCGCATCCCTGGGCTAGGAAGATGAACAATCAGCCAGGGCTTTTGCCGATCACTATTCAATGACCCTCGCTCAAAAGTGTACATAGAAAGAAAGACTTGTAAATCTATAGCGCCTTTCATGACCTCAGGACGTCCCAAAGCATTTTACAGCCAATGAAGTACTTTCTGAAGTGTAGCCACTGTTATAATGTAGGAAACGCGGCAGCCAATTTTGTGCACAGCAAGCTCCCACAAACAGCAATGTGATAATGACCAGATAATCTGTTTTAGTGATGTTGGTTGATATTGATTGAGTGAATATTGGTTAGATCCAGGACTGCACCCTGCTGTGATCACTCTCCCCCCCCACCGCCGCCCCCCCCCGCCCCCTCCACAAGATTGAACTAAAGTGTGACTTCCCCCTCTGAGTGAAAAGCTTATCAACATTCACCGTCCAGGCTCGCATGTAAAGCACGATCACTTGGCTGAGGTACCAGTGGGAGACTAGGGTCCAAGGAACCATATTCCAAGAGGAGTCACCTCCTTCAGGAAAAAATTGGAAGTAGATGGGGAAATGAATTGGAAAAAACCCATCCTGTAATACATTCACGGAATTACTAGAATATTCAGCACAGAAACAGGCCATTCGATCCATCCAGTCCGGCATTTATGGTCCACTCGCTCCTCCTCCCATCCTTCCTCATCTAACACCATCAGTATAACCCTCTATTCCCTTCTCCCTCATGTGCTTATTTAGCCTTCCCCTTAAATGCATCTATACTATCCGCCTCAACTACTCCCTGTGGTAGCGAGTTCCACATTCTCACCACTCTCTGGGTAAAGAAGTTTCTTTTGAATTCCCTATTGGATTTCTTGGTGACGATCTTATATTGATGGCCTCTAGTTTTGCCACAAGTGGAAACTCTCTCTGTATCTACTCTATCAAAACCTTTCATAATTTCAAAGACCTCTGTTAGGTTACCCCTCAGCCATCTCTTTTTAAGAGAAAAGAGACCCAGCCTATTCATCCTTTCCTGATAGGTGTAACCTCACAGTTCTGGTGTCATCCTTTTAAATCTTCACTGCACCCTCTCCAGTGCCTCTGTATCCTTTTTATAATAATTCGTGAAACATTTCTGCTTCTCATCCTTGAGGACTCTCTGAGTGAGATCTCCAATTAGTGCAGAATGACAGGCACTTTGTGTTATGGACTCAAAACCCTCATGAATTGGTCTGATCGCCCAACTCACTTGGCACTACCACCGCTAGCAGAAAAAGGAAACTTTCAACCCATCAGTCTCGTCTGGATTTTAGCCCAGAATCTACAGGTGAGAGGGCAGTGTGTTGACTCACTACACAATCAAATCCCCATTTATTGTTAACGTTGATAACATGATACATACAACCTAATCCTTCCATACACATTGCAGCAGCTTGTGGGCAAACACTACTTTGAACTCTCAATAGTTTTGCTTCATTTGTCAAAGGTGTGAAACCAGAACTAACAAGTACATGAAAAGGTTTCTCGTGCCCACGTTGTACAAATTGACTTCCGTAAGTAAGACATTTCACTTTTCTATAAAGTAAATCAAAAGTGTAAAGATTTACACAGTTGCAATTTTTTAAAATCCTAAAATATTATTTGTCCACACCTCTCCAGCTAAATCCACTCTGTATTAATTAAAATCAGTCCTCATTAAAATGAATAATTCATCAAGGGATATTTTACCAGCCTGATTAGGATATCGGAGCGTTGCACCTAATTCTGCAATTGGACATGTATTTGAAGAGGACTCATTTGCAGGGTTATGGGGAAAAGCTGGGGTGTGGCACTAAATTCTACAGCTCTTTCAAAGAGCTGGCAAAGGTACGACGGGCCGAATGGCCTCCTTCTGTGCTGTAAGATTCTATGATTCTATCAGTTACATGTAGACTATCAGAGAGCTATTGTATTACTGTTGGTTATGAGGGGAATCTGAGTGTTACCAGAGTTACTATCAGTTACTAATGGAATCAAAGTTCCTCTCACCTCTAGTTTGCCCCCTGCATATCTCCACCCCACCTTTGGTTTCCCCATTTTCCCAACCTTGGGGTGCAATCTTGCCAGCCCTGGGGAGGCGGGTTTGGAGGCGGGACTGTCGGGAAAATGGCAGAATCTGGGGGGCGAGTACCCATCCCACCCCCAACCCGCCTCTGTGCCATTTTCCCAGGAGGTGGGTAGCCGACCCGCGCCGGGACCCGTCTCCTGGAGGCGGGAAGGGGATTACAGCCACTTAACTGCCTGTTAAGAGGTAGTTAACAGGCAGTTAAGAGGATTATCCCCATTTTTCCACCAGAGGCGCGGGCTTCCCAATGTCGGGAAACCCCGCCAGGGTCACCGAGGCGAGAAGTGGGTCTGCGGGAGTCTGCGGAGTGCAAAAGTGTGCTGTGGAGGTAAGTGATGGGTACAAGTGTGGAGAGGTGAGTATGTGAGGTGAGTGGAAAGTGATAGAAAATGTTTATTTACCTTTGTTTCTTCCTGCAGGCTTCAACAGTTGGGGATGCGGAGAGTCTCGCATCTCACCAGCAGAGATGACAGATGGCCATTGCATTCTCCAATGCAACAACCATCTGATTTCTGCTCACAAAAGAGGTTTGATGAGTCTTGAATACAAGACTCATCAAACAACAGAGAATGTCAGTGTTTGACAGCTTCACAGAGCTGTCAAACGATGACAATTCATCTGTCAAAAATTTTTGACAAATGAAACGTCATACGTTGACATTCTCTGTAACCGGCTTCCCCTTGATTGGCCTGCTAAACCCACTGGGCGGGCTTAACAAGGTCAATCAAGGGAAAATATCGTGGGTTGGCCACAAGTCGATGGAGGCGGGACTAAAACCCGACAAGCAGCAGTCCCGCCTCCAACGTGCCCCCATTGACAAAATCACCCCCATGGTTTCTATTGTTCGCCTGCTCACAAACGGCCTCCTGCTTCTCGGAACTTCTCGCACAACAGCCGCTGGCACGAAACCACGAGCAAAGATACTCAACTACAGGGGGCCCAAAATTTTTAAGGTAAATGCAATAACAATTGCCGAATTCATGTGATCAGGTGTCACATGATCGGACATCACGTGGTCAGATGTCACGTGGTCAGATATCACGTGATCAACCCTCCAGGAATACCTCCAATTAGAGTTGGTAGCCCTAACCTCTCCTCCTTCTGCTTGCTCTCCCTACAGTTGTGTGCCCCTTCCTGTTACTGCTCCTCCATCTCCTCCATCTCCTCTTCCATCTCCTCCTCCTCCATCTCCTCCTCCTCCATCTTCTCCTCCTCCATCTTCTCCATCTTCTCCTCCTCCATCTTCTCCAACATCTCCTCCTCCATCTCCTCCTCCATCTCCAGCCATAGTGGAATTCTTAGCAGGGCCCCCATGATGGCAAAAGTAGGTTGCCAAAAGCCCTTTTACCAGTTGTCAGTGGTGCAAAAGCACTACCAGCAGTTACAGAAGTTGTAAGAAGCCAAAAACCACAATGGTTCATCAAGTCAAAAGTCAAGCAAAAACTTTCCAGCAATTTATATGGGAGCAGCTGAGGGTCCCTTTAAATATCGCTGAAAATGCCGTCCTGCCAACTTGTATCACCCATGGTCTGTGGGCGGACTGTAGAACTGTCGATAGCAATGGTGATGGCAACCCAATTGATGTCTGGAGTCCTTAAACTAGTGCAGGAGCCCGGTATGCATTTTGATTTTCGGTTCCTGTTGGTTTTAGGCGGTAGCGCTGGCTTCCTATTTCGAGGTCCGCTCAAATATTGTATCGGGCGGTCTCTGGCATAACTTCAGCACAAGCTTCTCTTAAAAAACCCATTAGTCATGCCAAAGATCAGGTTGGTAGAGAGATGGAAATGGCTCCCCAGTGCATCAGTGATGAAAGGGTAAAGCCTAGTCAGTGTGCTAGGATATCAGCTAGATGAACATTGTGACCTGGGTGTTGCAGGCACCTTTTATCACCACACTCCTTGCATGATACAGATCACATTACACCAGCCATATGGATTGGTCCATAATGTATCGCTCACATCTTACATTTAATTAATAATTGTTTGTCTACAAGTGAAAAAGATCAGCAGCACACAGTAAATCCCCCTCAGCTGTTCTGAATTCACATTCAGTCTGTCGGGGGCACAACCAGCTCCTCTCCGATTGTATATTTCCACCTCAGTTGAGCAATAATACATTTAGTTAAAAGGATAAGATTACACAAAAGCAATTTTTCCCCAATTAAATTGGGGTAAGTTCATAATTTGAAATACTTCTGTGGAAAAACAAATGAAAAAAACCCACATTGCCACATGGATCTCAAGGTCACACGATGAACCGGCTTCAATTGATTTTCAGTGCTGACAAAAACTACAAAAACTCTAACTTTATTTAACTCTACTTCAGCTGAAAAATGACTACTAGTGTGATAATTAGAATGTCATGCCAGTGATGTGATAATTCCCACTTGTGAAGGACCCCATGGTTTGTTTGTCAGTTGTGCAGTCAATCCCATTTCAGATGAGACCTTAAACCGAGGCCCTGTCTGCCCTCTCAGGTGGACATAAATGATCCCATGGCACTATTTTGAAGAAGAGCAGGGGAGTTATCCCCGGTGTCCCGGCCAATATTTATCCCTCAAACAACAACACTAAAACAGATTATCTGGTCATTATCACGTTGCTGTTTGTGGGAGCTTGCTGTGCGCAAATTGGCTGCTGTGATTCCTACATTAAAACAGTGACTACACATCAAAAGTACTCTGTAAAGTGCTTTGGGGCATCCTGAGGTCATGAAAGGCGCTTTATAAACGTAAGTCTTATTCGTATTATTTTTATTAATATTGACTTGGTTAGCCATCACGTAAAGCAAATATGCCTGGGTTTTAACTGTTTATCAAGCCACTTTTTTTTCTTGGTGGGAATATATGTACATACAAAGGATACCATGCCCACAAGGGGGATTGTGATATACTTGAACAAATTAGCAGTGAGAGGGAGGAGGTACTAGCAGTTTTAGCGGGCTTAAAAGTGGATAAATCCCCAGGCCCAGATGAGATGTATCCCAGGCTGCTGTGTGAGGCAAGGGAGGAGATTGCAGGGGCTGACACAAATTTTCAGCGGGGAGGTGCCAGAGGACTGGAGGACAGCTAGCGTAGTACCATTATTCAAGAAGGGTAGTAGGGATAAACCAGGGAATTACAGGCCAGTGAGCCTAACATCAGTGGTAGGGAAATTATTGGAAAAAATTCTGAGGGACAGAATTAGTCTCCACTTGGAGAGGCAAGGATTAATCAAGAATAGTCAGCATGGCTTTGTCAGGGGGAGATCATGTCTAACCAATTTGATTGAATTTTTCGAGGGGGTGACTAGGTGTGTGGATGAGGGTAGTGCAGTTGATGTAGTCTACATGGACTTCAGTAAGGCTTTTGACAAAGTCCCGCATGGGAGACTGGTCAAGAAGGTAAGAGCCCATGGGATCCAGGGCAATTTGGCACATTGGATCCAAAATTGGCTTAGTGGCAGGAGGCAGAGGGTGATGGTCGAAGGTTGTTTTTGTGACTGGAAGCCTGTGTCCAGTGGTGTACCGCAGGGATCGGTGCTGGGTCCCTTGCTGTTTGTAGTGTACATTAATGATTCAGATATGAATGTAGGAGGTATGATCAGTAAGTTCGCAGAGGATACGAAAATTGGTGGAGTGGTAAATAGCGAGGAGGGAAGCCTCAGGCTACAGGACAATATAGACGGGTTAGTCAGATGGGCAGAACAGTGGCAAATGGAATTTAACCCTGAAAAGTGTGAGGTGATGCATTTTGGGAGGACTAACAAGGCAAGTTAATACACAATGAATGGTAGGACCCTAGGAAGGACAGAGGATCAGAGGGACCTTGGTGTGCATGTACATAGATCCCTGAAGGCAGCAGGACAGGTAGATAAGGTGGTTAAAAAGGCATATGGGATACTTGCCTTCATTAGCCGAGGCATAGAATATAAGAGCAGGGAGGTTATGATGGAGCTGTACAAAACTCTAGTTAGGCCACAGCTGGAATATTGTGTGCAGTTCTGGTCGCCACACTATAGGAGGGATGTGATTGCATTGGAGAGGGTGCAGAGGAGATTCACCAGGATGTTACCTGGGCTGGAGTGCTTCAGCTATGAAGAGAGACTGGACAGGCTGGGGTTGTTTTCCTTAGAGCAGAGAAGGCTGAGGGGGGGACCTGATTGAGGTGTACAAAATTATGAGGGGCATAGGTAGGGTAGATAGAAAGGAACTTCTCCCCTTAGTAGAGAGGTCAATAATCAGGGGGCATAGTTTCAAGGTAAGGGGCAGGAGGTTTAGAGGGGATTTGAGGAAAAACTTTTTCACCCAGAGGGTGGTTGGAATCTGGAACTCACTGCCTGAAAGGGTGGTAGAGGCAGGAACCCTCACAACATTCAAGAAGCATTTAGATGAGCACTTGAAATGCCATAGCATACAAGGCTACGGACCAAGTGCTGGAAAATGGGATTAGAATAGATAGCGCTTGATAGCCGGCGTGGACACGATGGGCCGAAGGGCCTCTTTCTGTGCTGTATAAATCTAAGGGGGAAAAATTCAGTAGCACCCCGTTTGGGGCGCCATTATCGGTCGTACGCAAAATTAGCGCCTGGCGCTAATTATCGCTTCCGACTGCAAACTTGACTTTTATCGCCCCTGGAGGTGATTGGAGCGCTAAATCAGGCACTACACACCTGTCTTAAGGCGCAAAGGCCGAGGAGCGAGGCGCTACCTCAGAGCGCTGGCGAAGCTCATGTGATGTTAGTCAGCAATGGAACACAGACACATTGGCGCCGGCCAGTTCTTAAAGGGGAGGGTCGATCTTGCTCTACATCCACACCCTGCTCATTGCAGCCTTGAATCTCGGCCTGGAGAGACCTGTACATCAAATCTGTTGGAAAGAACAATTGAGAGGCCAGGGAAAGAGCTCAGACTGCAGCCCCCATAGTCTCTTCTAAATCGATGCAAGGAAGATCAAACTAGAAAGAACCTGCAAAGTGCTGCTCAGTACCCAAAACTCCTCAACACAGCTTTGAATATCTCCTGCAGTCTCTCTCTCTCACTCAGAATGCGTGGTGCAAAAATTTCGCTGACAAAAAAAGGCAGGAAGCGGTCGCCTTTAAATAACGCTCCCCCAGTCCCTTCTTGACTGCAAAATGCTCCCCTCAACCTGTCGTTGCTAGTGGCAGGCGGTAAGACAGGGGGCGCCACTCAATATCCGGTCCGGGGCGCTACCGGGGCGTTGCATTCTCGACTAACGTCACGATCGGCCGGTGCAGGAGATCGTGGTGGTAGTGTTTAGCGCTGCCGCAAAATGTCTAGTTAATTTTGTGAGCAGCGCAAAGATCGCCGCGCACAGGCGCTAGTTGCTTTGCGCCCCATTAGCGCCCTCTTAAGGTGCTAACGGGAGGCGCAATCCAACTGAATTTTTCCCCCTATGACTATGACAAGTTGGACATGGAGATATTTCCTAGATAAATGCCTCACAATTCATGAGCACCTAGAGCAGATTTTCCTCTGCTCTACACCTGGGGAATCCGTGTTCCAAAGGTGCAGGAAGACGGAAAATGGGATGGAGACCTGTTACACCAGGTCTCTACTCTCCTCTCCTCTCCTCTCCCAAGGCTTCTGATCTGGCAGTGTTCCTATCCCAGCTTCCTGGACTTGCGATCCTCCCCCACCCCAGCAGGGGGACACCTGGAGAACGGTCTGCGGTTGTCCCAGGGTGGCTGAAGATTATCTAAGTAAATTAAAACTTTGTACGTCAGCCGAAGCCAGAATGATTCACAGCACTCAGGGGTTTCTGGCTGTTCTCCAGCAGTAGCCAGGAAACCCCGATCTCGATGGCATGCAACTGCAGTCCCATTTCCTCCCTGAAATACAGGCCAACGGCCCAGCCAGAGGTGCAAGCCTTTGTACAGAGTCTGCCAAAGCCATGCAATGACTCCTCCCAGGTGGAGTGCACTTAAAGCTCACTGTATTTGTCAAACACCCACAGAGGAGAGTCTCCTTTAAATGTCACACTTATATTTTCCCACATCAGAGGAGAGTAATTCTGTGGTCAAGTGCCATCACTGATAAGTACTTTGCTGTAGAGCACCTCCCTCTTTATTTTTTTAAACTTTGGTTTTTAAAATATACTTTACAGGAGAGGCAATATAAACTAAAGGGTACAATCCTAAAGGGGATGCATAAACAGAGAGACCTGGGCGTATATGTGCAAAATCATTGAAAGTGGCAGGACAGATTGAGAAAGCGGTTAAAAAAGCATACGGGATCTTGGGCTTCATAAATAGAGGCATAGAGTACAAATGCAAGGAAGGTATGATGAACCTTTATAAAACACTGGTTCGGCCTCAACTGGAGTATTGCATCCAATTCTGGGCACCGCACTTTCGGAAGGATGTGAAGGCCTTAGAGAGGGTGCAGAAAAGATTTACGAGAATGGTTCCAGGGATGAGGGACTTCAGTTACGTTGTTAGACTAGAAAAGCTGGGGTTGTACTCCTTAAAATAGAAAAGATTGAGAGGAGATTTGATAGAGGTGTTCAAAATCATGATGGATCTAGACAGAGTAGATAGAGAGAAACTGTTCCCATTGGCAGAGAACCAGAGGACACAAATTTAAGGTGATTGGCAAAAGAACTAAAGGTGACATGAGGAAAAACTTTTTTACGCAGTGAATGGTTATGATCTGGAATGCACTGCCTGAAAGGGCAGTGGAGGCAGACTCCATCGTGACTTTCAAAAGGGAATTGAATAAGTACCTGAAGGAATAAAAATTGCAGAGATACAGGAAAAGGGCGGGGGAGTGGGACTAGCTGAAGTGCTCTTGCAGAGAGCCAGCACGAGCTCGACGGACAGAATGGCCTCCTTCTGTGCTGTAACTATTCTAGGATTCTAGAATTCTTGAGTGAAACTTTACAAATGACTACTCACTGGAACTCCAAGTGAAGCACTTTGTGCAGAAGTAATGTAGAGCAAAAGGTACCTACTGAACATGAAAGTAAAAACCACAGATATCCAGTTAGTAGTCTCTAAAGAAATCATTCACATTGACCCTCCCCAAGACTTCAAGCTGGAGACAATCCAGAGGCATCCTATTACCTTTGTCACTCCAGCATATAACATCAACAGCTTGCATTTATATAGCGCCTTTAACATCGTAAGACGTCTCAAGCCGCTTCACAGCAGCGTTATCAAACAAAATTTGACACAGAGCCACATAAGATATTAGGACAGGTAGAGGTAGGTTTTAAGGAGGGTCTTAAAGGAGGAGAGAGAGGCGGAGAGGTTTACAGAGGGAATTCCAGAGTTTAGGGCCCAGGCAGCTGAAGGCACGGCCGCCAATGGTGGAGCGATTAAAATCGGGGATGTGCCAGAGGCCAGAATTGGAGAGATCTTGGAGGGTTGTAGGGCTGGAGGAGGCTAGAGAGATAGGGAGGGGCGAGGCCCTGTATATGCTCCATTTGTTATAGCAGTGAACAACTGCAGATGTGGATAAATAAAAAAATTAATACTCAGAAAATAAGACCTGGTATATGCTCTATGTGCACTGAATCCTTTGTTTATGAAGTTGTTTCTGCTTTCCCTTACACAATAATTTCAGGCTTTAGTGATCAATGGGAATGGTCCTGTCTCTGTAAGGGAGACAAATCACATTAGTTAGTTGTTACTGCAGCCTGCAGAACAGAAACATTTTGGTGGACTATTAAATTTGTTGCTTAGATTGCCTGACTGACTATGAATGGACAGAATGAATTACTACCCTGTTATAGGAAGGAGCCATTGGCATTTTCAAAACTGGAAGTATTTCAGTAATCAAAAGTTAAGGAGTTGAAGTCTTGAAAAACCCACCACAAAAGCACTTAAAGTCGCACCGGCAATTCTGGGAAACAGCAGCCAATATTCATGCAGCTGGTATCACCCACTATCCAGATGGACGGAATCGTGGGACGCTTGTAACATAAAGAACCAGGACCTCATCACTGACCCAACAGCAGAGATCCCTGGCTTCGAGCTCCCTCGAAGACAGTGGACAGCGCTCAACCCAATCCGCACAGGGCCTGGATGATGCTGCCGCCTGCTCCACAAGTGGAAGGTGAGGGACGACCCGAAGTGCGACTGTGGCTATGAGTCCCAGACCATGGAACACATCACATCAACCTGCCCACTGAGACCTGTTGTGGGAGGCACCTCATTTCTCCACTCGGTGAGGCCATCGAATGGATAGCCAAACTAGACATTCCATTATAAGCTTTTCCTGTCATACGAAAGTAGTAAGTAGTACCATAGTTTTAAAAAATCCTGCCGATTTCAAATCTATTCTAAAATGCCATATAAAAATTCTGTAGGATTATTACATAGGATCACCTTTAGGATAATTTCTGTTTTTATACAATCCACTAACATACACCAAAACATTGGCGTGATTAACAAATTATGTGACATATAACTATATGTGGCTGTTCCACAGATTTTGGCAAGTCACCAGCTTTTGTTTCTGTGGCTGACATAAAATTCAGCATCGCATAAGTTTTGAAATCTCCAGCAGAATGCAATGTCCTTTATATTTTACTCTCTGCAGTTACCTCGTCAACAACGTGACCTGTTAGGTTCCAGCTCTGGTTAACTTAATGGTATGTATGGAATCCTGAAACTAAAACTTTGCAACCTAGAAAAAAAAATGTGTTTACAATTTCCACCACATGACAACACTGCAATTATAGAATCATACAGCACAGAAGGAGGACATTCAGCCCATCACATCTGTGCCGGCAATTGCCTTCCTCTTTTCCATACCAGTTCAAACATGTCGCAGCGATGATGTTTCTGTAATTCCCCAACCCTCCATTCTTACCTTATTAACACCATCAGCCATGGCCTGCAAGGTCAACTCACGAGGTCCATCTACAGTTTTACCATCATCAGTTGGCCCCCAGCTCGCACTGTAGATGTCTATAATCTGAGGCATGTGACTGATGGAAGAAGCTTCTATTATGTCAGTCATGAATGGCTGGTCCAGCATACGAATGCCTGTGAGATATTAAGAGGTCATGTGAAAGACAGCTTCGATTCATTTCTTAATGTACTAGTTATAGTTGAATGGAAATAAAGCAGTTTTAATTTAATACAGATATGTGGCTGATTTAAAAAAAAAATCATATCTAACAGGGCATTATACAACAGAAAGGAAAATTGGAAACATGTCCCACTCCTCCTCAGTTTCTTCCTGAGTTGATGATATATTTATATTAACAGTAAGTCATGGCAGCTGGAGATCTATGTTTTTTTAAATACATATTCATTGCAGAATATTTAATGCAGAGGGTGCTCGGAGTGTGGTCATGCTCAGTGGGTGCAGTCCATCGCTGATCACCGAACGACTGTCAGTGTGCGAATTAAATTGTGTATGAAGGGAGGGTCGATTTTCTGTGTAACCTGTATTATGAGGACAGAAGCAACTGTGTGAATCATAATTCAGGGGGAAATCTTTGTGCTGGATTTTCATGGGGAAGGCGGGTTGGGGTGGTGGGGTGCTCAGATGCAGGCCGGGAGAACGAGTTTCCTGCAAGCCCTGCCGACTTTAACAGCAAGGCCTGGTTTGCATCTGAAGCCTCTGTTTCCCACCCACGGCCAGCCAGATGGAGAAGCCTGCGGCACTAGGCCGCACAGAGGAGGGAGGGAGCGATCAGGTGAGGGCCGATGTCGGCCTCTGGAAGACTGGGGTGGGGGGGGAGGCAACAGAGATGATCGCGGCCGTTGAGCGACCGGAGGAGGAGGCTGGCAAGCGATCGGGGCCTCTGGAAGACCGTTGGTGTGGGGGGGGGAGGGAACAGAGGATCACAGCCTCGCAGCCGTCAAGGGACCGGGTGGGGGGGAGAGACAAGCAAGCAATCGGGGCCGTCGAGGGATTGGGTGGGGGGGGGGTTGGTGGGGGCGGAGGCAGGCAAGTGATCGTGGCCGTCGAGGGACAGGGAGGGAACCAACAGATCGGGGCCAGCCACCGGAGGATCGTAGCCAGCCTCAGGATCATTGGTTGGGGGGGTGAGGGCGGAGGTCCGGGAAGGCGATCGGAGGCCTCGTGGGAGGGTCTCCGATCACGGAGGGTGGGCTAGGCAGGGACCCTGTATCCAGGAGGTAAGTGTAAAGGCACTTACCTCTCAGATGCAGAGTCCCCACCTTGCTGTAACTGTCGGGTTTTACGAAGTGTGTAAAACCCGACCAGATGCAGTTAAAAAAAAAGGAGGTTTAAGAAGAGGTTTTGAGCCTCATTATAATATTTAAATTGATGTCCTGCCTCCTGGGAGCAGATTGGCTACCTGCCTCCCGTCCCGCCTCCATTAAAACCGGAAGTGGGCGGGGTTAAGGTCGGGAATCTGATTTTTAAGTATTTAACTACCTCCAGTTCCAAACCCACCCTTATTTTAGGTTAAAACTCCCCCCTTTGTGTTTGGAAGGGAAGACAAATATTTTGGGGATTGCATATTTTTATTGCAATTAGATGTAGATTTGAAGGAATAAGACTTTGTTGGTATTTTGTTTAATGGCTTTATTTTATAGCGAGTTAGTAGAATGAATGAGAATAGGGATGAGATTTTCAGAATCTAACATGGGATGAATGCATTTCTCTTACAAGCAATGGCCTTTGATACTGTGTCAGAACATTCTAGTTTACTCTTGTTGTTGTAAGTCTACCCGCCTATTCCTCTATCTGGATCTTTTTATGAAAATAAGGGCACACAAAATTGACAAAGTTATCTCGTATCTGCACACCTAACATTTGTGGTATTGTTAAAGGACATACATCTGTAAACTACCGGATGAAATATTTGTCCAACCAATAGATGTTACCGAATAAGACAGAAAATATTGAGGGAAAAAAATAGAATGCCAAGGGAATGCAGTGCATTGTGGTATCTATTGATTGGTGGGAATGGTTTGCCACTTTGAGCATGGTACGTGGCAATTTAATGTCAGATTTTTTTTTATGGTACATAACAGGCAATATCTCAGTGCTGCAACAAAAGAATTACTATCCCAATGTACCCAGCACTCAAAATCAGTCTTAAATTATGAAAATTATGTAACGTGTGCAGTTTTTACAAGCTCTTTCTCTTGTACATTACAGCTATGCCTCTGCTACAGGCATCAAAACAACACTATACTATTCAATTATGTCACATACCTAGAGATCATAGCAGGAATCAGATCTCACAGCAACCCGGGAGGCCTGAGTGGGTGAAATGTTCAACCACAGCAATAACATGCATGTCATTTTTTTTTATTT
Source organism: Squalus acanthias (assembly GCA_030390025.1). Lineage (NCBI taxonomy): Eukaryota > Metazoa > Chordata > Chondrichthyes > Squaliformes > Squalidae > Squalus > Squalus acanthias. The sequence continues at coordinate 73,469,107 of CM059436.1, forward strand.
CGTTTATGGGATGTGGGCATCGCTGGCAAGGCCAGCATTTATTGCCCATCCCTAATTGCCCTTGAGAAGGTGGTGGTGAGCCGCCTTCTTGAACCGCTGCAGTCCGTGTGGTGAATATACTCTCACAGTGCTGTTAGGTAGGGAGTTCCAGGATTTTGACCCAGCGACGATGAAGGATTGGCAATATACTTCTAAGTCAGGATGGTGTGTGACTTGGAGGGGAACTTGGAGGTGGTGGTGTTCCCATGCGCCTGCTGCCCTTGTCCTTCTAGGTGGAAGAGATCGCGAGTTTGGGAGGTGCTGCCGAAGAAGCCTTGGTGAGTTGCTGCAGCGCATCTTGTAGATGGTACACACTGCAGCCACGGTACGCTGGTGGTGGAGTGAGTGAATGTTTAAGGTGGTGGATGGGGTGCCAATCAAGCAGGCTGCTTTGTCCTGGATGGTGTCGAGCTTCTTGAGTGTTGTCGGAGCTGCACTCATCCAGGCAAGTGGAGAGTATTCCATCACACTCCTGACTTGTGCCTTGTAGATGGTGGAAAGGCTTTGGGGAGTCAGGAGGTGAGACACTCGCCGCAGAATACCTAGCCTCTGACCTGCTCTTGTTGCCACAGTATTTATGTGGCTGGTCCAGTTAAGTTTCTGGTCAATGGTGACCCCCCAGGATGTTGATGGTGGGTGATTAGGCGATGGTAATGCCATTGAATGTCAAGGGGCGGTGGTTAGACTCTCGCTTGTTGGAGATAGTCATTGCCTGGCACTTCTGTGGCGTGAATGTTACCTGTCACTTATCAGCCCAAGCCTGAATGTCGTCCAGGTCTTGTTCTATGCGGGCATGGACTACATCATGCACTTCAGCATAACGTCTGCAGATTATTATTGAATACTGAAGACTCGTTGCATCGCAAATGAATTTTCATTTACATTTTAGTTCAAAGAACCATCAAATCATAGACAAATACTATTCATTTAAAACAAAAATCCAACAGCAAAATGAAATTCAACTACTATAATATTGACAACAACGCGCATTTATTTGGCGACTTCAATGTAGAAAAACGTCCCAAGGGGCTTCACTGAGGTATAATCAGACAAAATTAAATTAACATTCAAGGGTAAAAATTCGTCTTGGGCGGTGGCGCTATCGGATCGGCCGCCCGTTATACACAGCACCTGATATTCAGTTCCGTTGTAGTCAATGGAATTAAATATCAGGCACTACGTATAACAGACAGCCCATTCAATACCGCCCGTTTTGCGCCACCGCTTGAGATTAATTTTTATCCCTCAATCTTTAAGGAATGATTTTTTTTTCTAAAAAATAAAGTTATTTTACTCTTGATTACTTAATTTTGCTTTGTATTCATACAATGAAATGTGCAGTTTTGCAACTCCTTTGTTTTATTCCTCTTGCTGGTCCTTAACCTATCTTTAAAGATATGCCATACCTGCCACTCTTGAGGTGTAAGCCACCCCTACACCACATATGTTGTTGTTGGCAGCAGCAGATACTTCACCAGCACATCGAGTTCCGTGGCTGCAGAAGAAGTTTCAATAATCATTAGCCAAAAATGATCACTCTTCAATTATTCTTTTCTAACTATAATACCATTGTTTTACAAACAATTTAAGCCCCGATTTTAACTCCAGGTGGATTCCCCGCTCAGGCCTGAGTTAAAATTACAGTCGGGTCTCAATGATGTCATCGGGCCGCAACATGCATATGTAAAGAAGGACCCTGTTGGCTCCGGGCGTGTGTCCTCGCTGCCTGCTCAGGAGAGCAGGTTAAAATTGCAGATGTTGCGATCATGGTGGCTTTCAGACAGGTAAGAGCCAGGGCGATTTTAACTGCCCACCCATCAGGTTTCTGCTAAGCGAGTAGGGTTAAGATCACCCCCAATTTTGTTTTTGCAGGAAACTTTATTTTTTTAAAACTTCAACAATTTTCTTCTTTTAAGTAAGTCATACGTGAAATGTTTGGACAGATTCCTTATTTGGCACCATACTCTAAATCTCACTCAGGGTTACATTTTCATATTTTTTGCAAATAATGGGTTAAATGTCCATATTTTGTGGAAAATAACAAACTACAAACAAGGCAACATTGCATTTTGCTTCTATTTTATTCATTAAATCTGAAAACATTGCCACCCAATCAAGGAACATGTGTAATAATGACGCGGTGTTACTTAGCAAGGATTTTAATTGAGGAAATGGAAGAAACAAAATGATCAGTCTCGCTGTGCACAGCGTGGAAATATAGACTTAACAAAAATATCTCAAATACCAAGTTACTACAATACTTAGGGAGTTTCAAATCTAACTGTGTGCCATGATATATCGACCACTGTGAAAAATTGTAATTAAGGCTGTGGATGTCTTAATTATTACTAAGGAAATGTACAACCCATTGTACCAGATTGTTAATACAGCAACAACTGTGCCCAAGAGTAGAACAATAAATACAGATTATACTCGTCTTGAGCAGTCCCTGACTGCAAATAAACTGTTGAATATTACCAATAGATCAGTCCTTTACTAAATGTCTCATAATGTTCTTCCTTGTGTTGGTATATCACGTGTATACATATTATCTAGCTGTTTGCCAGCAGTCATCTCCTTGAATTATTAACATTTTTGCAAATAGCACCACTGGACAGTTAGGCAGTAGCACCAATGCAATGTACAACTAGTCCGATGATGCACTGATCACATCCCCTGATGATAATTAAAGCATCGAGTGGCTTAGCTGCGCTTTTTTCACAAAACCGGACGTATACCGCGGAGAAAGCTACTTACAAGGACAACCGCAATGAATATTGAAAATGATTCTCTTGAAACACTGCAGGCCCAGAATTTACTCAGACCTGCTCCTGGGCAGACCCTGTTTAGATGCAGAAATGGCGTTTTCACCGCACTTCCAGCAAAGCTACGGCAGCGGAGTCGGAGCAGCTCCGAGGAAATTTCGGGCCATGCCTATTACATAGAATGTACAGCACATAAACAGGCCATTCGGCCCAACTGGTCTATGCCGCCATTTATGCTCTACATGCGCCTCCTCCCACCCTTCTTCATCTAACCCTATCAGCATATCCTTCTATTCCTTTCTCCCCTCATGTGTTTACCTAGCTTCACTTGAAAATGCATCTATGCTATTCGCCTCAACTACTCCTCGTGGTAGCAAGTTCCACATTCTCACCACTCTCTGGGTAAAGAAATTTCTCATGAATTGGTTATTGGATTAATTAGTGACTATCTTATATTTATGGCCCCTAGTTTTGGTCTCCCCCCGCAAGTGGAAACATCTTCTCTACCTCTACCCTATCAAACCTTTTCATAATCTTAAAGACCTCTATCAGGTCTTCCCTCTGCCTTCTCTTTTCTGGAGAAAAGAGCCCCAGCTTGTTCAATCTATCCTGATAAGAACATAAGAAATCAGAAACAGGAGCAGGCCATTCCGCCCCTCGAGCCTGCGCTATCATTCAATAAAATCATGACTGATCTTCTACCTCAACTCCGCTTTCCCGCACTATCCCCATATCCCTTGATTCCCTAAGTGTCCAAAGATCTATCGCTCTCAGCCTTGAATATACTCAACATCTGAGCATCCAAGGCCGCTGGGGTAGAGAAATCCAAAGATTCACGACACTCTGAGTGAAGAAATTTCTCCTCATCTCAGTCCTAAATGGCTGACCCCTTATCCTGAGACTATGACCCCTAGTTCTAGACTCTCTAGCCAGGGGAAGCAGACCTGAAAGGTACAATCTTTCAGTTCTGGTATCATTTATTGTTAGAAATTTTAACATTAGATGAGAATTTTGACAATTATATAATGTGTGCAGCTTTTACAAGCTCTTTCTCTTGTATATTTCAGCTACGCCTCTGCTACAGGCATCAAACGATACTATACTATTCAATTCTGTCAGTGTTTTAAAAAGTATTTTAAAGATCATTATTTATTTTTTGAAGTGCAAGGGTAAATATTGTAATCAAAATGATACAGTACTTTCATTTGTACACACTTTATCACAACAAAATATATCCAATTACTTCACACAATAAATTACCTTTGACTGTTGTTATATCGGCATTATCTGACAGAATTATTTTTTAAGTGTTACGATTTTAAATCTACTCAATTATTTCCTGGGGCGGGGGGGGGGGGGGCGGCGCGCGCAGGAATTGGTGATTATTTTATAAATTTCTGGTAGGTGTTTTTGCAAAGTCTTCAAAAACTGGCAAATAATTCAGAGCTGTAACTATCTGGAAAATAGTACAATCAGGAGCATTTTCTGGTGTGTTATTGTTAGTACAGTAACTTAAATACAAGTTAATAGATTAAAAAAGCTCAGCGGCATATAGAAATATACATATTGCTGTAGATAAACACTGTAACATAAAGTGCTTTAAAATGCTTTGCATGGAATGCATGTTTTAAAAAATCAATACCAAAAGTAACACAGACACTCACTGCTCTCCACGGTCTGAGTTTACCTAGCATATTTATAATTTAACAAGAAACTGGGCACGCCATCATTCAACCAGCCCGCTAATGGTTTCCTGGCACCACTAAAGAATGACCAAGTTGTGTCTAAATTACCTGTTAAACCAATCATCCGTGTAGCGGGGGTATGGATACGGATCATTGCTGCTGAAGTCATAGCTGGCTTCTGCATTCTGTAAGAGATATAGATAAAATGTAAACTTTTAAAGATGAAATGTATTGACTTAAAAATAATTGACTATTATGACTTTTTCTTTTAAATGAGCATGTTTCTTTTCTTTGTACAAGGTCCCTCCACTTGGAAATCAAATAGTGTAAAACTGAACATTTTGCATAGAATTATAATAACAGATTTTTTTTGCAGAGGGAGCAACGCACAAAATATGAGTTATCACATTTTTGCACGTACGTAATATGATCATCCCAAAGAGTGCAGACAAACAGGAAGCAATTTGCATTGGTTGCTACATCCTGTTGGAAAGACCATTACCTAGTATCGAAGCATAGGTATATAGTTCAAGAAAACAATAAATGTACTGTGAGGAAAGGGTTAAAAAGACTGTCCTGGAGTCTACTAATGTGATACCACTATTGATTTCTCTTTATCTTGTAGTAATGTTAACCTTTAGCCTTCGCTTGTTAAACAGGGAAGTATAAGTCAATTTAAAGTAGTGGCCACTGAGCTGTTGGAGATCAACTTTATTGCCACAAGATATATTTGAAAGGAAACAACAACTTGCATTTATATAGCGCCTTTAACGTAGTAAAACATCACAAGGTGCTTCACAGGGGAGTTATCAAAGAAAAATTGACACCGAGCCACATAAGGAGATATCGGGATAGGTGACCAAAAGATTGGTCAAAGAGGTAGGTTTTAAGGATCATCTTAAAAGGAGGAGAGAGAGGCGGAGAGATTTAGGGAGGGAATTCCAGAGCTTCAGGCCTTGGCAGCTGAAGGCACAGCCGGCAATGGTGATGAGCAAGAGACCAGAATTGGAGGAGCCCAGAGATCTCAGAGGGTAATAGGGCTGGAGGAGGTTACAGAGATAGGGAGGGGAAAGACCATGGAGGGATTTGAAAACAAGGATGAGAGTTTTAAAATCAAGGCGTTGCCAGACCGGGAGCCAATCTAGGTCAGCGAGCACAAGGGTGATGGGTGAACAAGACTTGGTGCAAGTTACGATAAGGGCAGAAGAGTTTTGGATGAACTCAAGTTTACAGAGGGTGCAAAGATGGAAGGCTGGCCAGGAGAGCATTGGAATAGTCAAGTTCAGAGGTAATAAAGACATAGATGAGGGTTTCAGCAGCAGATGAGCTGAGGCGGGGCAGAGTCAGGCAAAGTTACGGAGGTGGAAGTCGGCGGTCTTGGTGATGGAGAGGATATGGGGTCAGAAGATCAGCTCAGGGTCAAATAGGACGCCGAGGTTGTGAAACAGAATGGGCTGGATTTTCATTGACCCGTGGAGGCGGGTTTGGAGGCGTGTGGGGGGTTAAAATTACAAAAACTGGCGGGCGGGCACAAATCCGCCTCCATCCCGCCTCCACGCAATTTTCATGAAATCGTGTCTGCTGGTCCCGCCTCCGTCCCACCTCTAAGAGACGGGATAGGCTGTTAAGGCCCTTAACAAGCACTAAATTGGCTCTATAATGCCATTTTGAAAGGCCTTTGTGATTTTAACCCTTGTTCTACGTGAAGCACGCCTGTTCTGAACCACGATTGTGAAACCTGTCGGGAGCACATTTGGCTGGAGATCTCTCTCTCTCTCTCTCTCTCTCTCTCTCAGTGGTGGTGTAAAAATTACTGGCAGCAGACTTAGGGCTGCTGCTGCTCATTTTGCATCCAGGTCCTCTCACAGCAAAGGCCAGGCAGTCTCTGAAGACCTTCAATGCAGCAGCAATGATGACATCATCAGAGGCGACTTTCAGACTGAAAACACTAATTGGTTCATGGGTTCCCACATGCTGGAACTCAATTGCCCAATTAGGTGAAAATTGCATCAATCTCCCACATCCAATTGCAGTCGGGTGGATAACACGAAAAGTGGATGACACGACCCCAACCCGCCCCAGTATCAAAATCCAGCCCAATATGTTTGTACTGCAAATTGCAACACACACGATTAAAATTAAAAGTTGCCAGTTCAAAAATAATACAATTTTGAAAAGAATTAATGACTACGAATCAATTTATAGGTGTTAAGGACAATTTCCTGTGATTCATTATTTATCAGATTCTTAACTTTTGTTTGTGTGTAGAACACTTCGGCCGCGATTTTGCCACAGGAGGCGGGTTGGAGTCGGGTTGGCTGGTGGGCGGGTTTCGGTCCCGCTGTCGGTTTCAGCCGCTCCCAAATAACAATTTTTCCTTAACTGGGCTCATTAAGCCCGCCGTGCACGTTACCCGGCCCAATCAGTGGGTGCGGGGCTGCTGCTCGCCTCTGCTGACGTCATCGATTCAGGTGGTTTTAAGGGGTCATGTAGCCTTTGCTTTTCATTTCCTTTGTGCTGCTCCTGAAAACGGCCCGCTGCAACATGACTGCTTCAGGATGTAAGGCTGCTCCTCGTTTTGATGATGACTCTCTCCAAGCTCTTGTGGAGGGAGTAAGAGGGCACAGGGAGATTCTGTTCCCTTCCGATGGCCGGAGGAAGCCTCCTCAGTGGACAAAGGCAGCCTGGCTGCAAATTGCTGAGGAGGTTAGCGCCAGGTCTTTGTGTGGTCGCACCTGGGTTCAGTGCAGAAAAAGGTTCAATGAGCTGCTACGCTCAGCAAAAGTGAGTGTAACATTACACTTACCTTCAATCTGCTTCCCATCTGTTCTCGTCACCAGCACTCTGCATTGTCAACCTACTCCTGCACATCCCATCTTACCCTTACATCCCTTGCACCCTTACCTATCCCTCTCTCTCTATGTACAGAATCACTTCACTATTCTACTATGCACCCCTCACACTCGCTATCACTGTTATGCAATGACAACAACTAACAACGCACAGGGAGGCACCCTGGTATTGGCACCTCACTCCTTCTTTGTCTCGCTCTAAGCTTCGATGTTATGGATTCTTCACACTCACTCCATCAATCTTGCTGAAAATCCACTGTGTCCCTCCTTGCAGGAAAAGAGAGCCCACAATAAGAGGGAGAGAGGGAGGACAGGAGGAGGGCCACCATCCCTGGCCACTTTAACAAGCACTGAGGAGGCCGCTCACGACATCGTCAGAGATGCAGAGGAGCTGGAAGTGGGGGACGGAGAGACGGGCGCAGTAGAGCAAGTTGGTGACAGAATAGATTTGCAACCCCCTCATTTGAATTTCATGAGTGGCTGATATGGCATCTGATGTTCATACAGATTGAGTTCTGATCATCTGCACAATGGGATGTGTCTGCTACGTTAATATCACATGTCTAACTCATGCCTTTACTCCCCCACTGGACCATCGAGAGCCCCCCTCCTCACTGTCAAGGAGGAAGAGCCTGATGACTCCTCAGAGGAACCTCCAGCCTCTGAGGGACCAGCGTCACCAGCCATCAGCACACCCAGCTCCAGCGCAGAAACGCACACCTCGGTGGGTCCTTCGCGACATAGAGTATCACAGCTCACAAGTGAGCATCAGCAGATGGTGGAGACAACGACAGTAGTAGAGACTCCTCGTTGGAGGTCACAGGACGCTCCTAGCTCTGCTCAGCTGCATGTAGACGCTGTGCCTCTGGGGTCATCCAGAAAGAGAGCGGTGCTGGAACTTCAGGAACAAGTGCAGGAGTCTCTGACAGGGTTTGCATCCAGGGTAACTGTGAGTGTGTAGAGAATGGAGGAGTCCATCTCAAACATGAGCACTGCCGTGGTGGAGGCAATGGCAAATGAACTTGCCACCATGGAGAGGGTGGCAACCTCCATGGAGAACATAAATCGCCAGACTCGACAGAGCATGGTGACTCTATAAATAGATGGGCATCTATTGAGGAGAGACACCAGAGGTACATGGACGTCCCCGTTATGAGGACTGTCAGTACAGAGACGGGTCCTCATGGCCCCACTGATGTGCAGCAAGGTGCTCTCCAGCCACTTGCTAGTACTGAAGTGCGGGTGACCCATGAGAGGGAAGTTGGTGGTCGACAACAAGGAAGTGTGGGCTCCTCTCCAAGCGCTCACACGACCATGCCACTGCGGAGCCCTCGGTCAGAGTCCCAGATTCCTCACCCAACTGAGATGGCCGTCTCAGCCCCTGCACAGCCGCAGGAGGAGCAGACTGTTGCGGAGCCCTCCCAGGCTCCCAAACCCAGAGGACGCCCGCCAAAGGCGTCTAAGTAGGCGCATCATAGAAGTGAGCAAGATGCCTCCACATCTGCTGAAGCCACAGGGGAAGCACCACGTAGAAGGCATCGTAAGAGAAAGTCAACACACAAATAGTCACAAGGGTAGTCACTTGGGTGTTTCCTTCTCTTACAAAGTAAAGTTGTCATCCTGATTGTAACTTTATTGAACAAAAGTGATAGCAAAGAATCGAAGATTTGGCCTATGTGTGCTCAGAAATAGAAGTTGCACAGTGAGGGGTCAGGGCGCCTTTCATGGTGGTGAGAGTGATAGGAAACCACAGTTTATTATACAGATGATGTATGATGTGTTAAGAAGGTCGTCCAGACATTTATTTCCATGTGATATCCTTGCTGAACCTGACACAATCAGCTGGCGTATTTGACGTACGACGGGCAACACACTGACATTTTCTTAGAATGGGAAGAGCTAGTTAAAAAGGCATTATCTAGTCAGTTAACAAGCTGTTAAGTGCCTCTCCCGCCCGCTTGGTGTCGGGTCTGATCGGGACTCGCAGACCCGACACTTTGTAAAGTTGCGTGGAGGCGGGATGGCGGCGGGTTACTAACCCGCCATCAATCATTTAGATTTTTACTCCCGACCCACCTCCAAACCCGCCCTCTGAGCGCCAGCAAATTCGTGGCCTTAAAGTCAACATTCTGATGAAAGGTCATCGACCTGAAACGTTAACTCTGTTTCTCTCTCCACAGAGGCTGCCTGACCTGCTGAGTATTTCCAGCATTTTCTGTTTTTATTTCAGATTTCCAGTATCCGCAGGATTTTGCTTTTGACTTAAAGTCAAGGTGGAAACAGAATAATTTTTTTGTAACTTGTGGTTGACAGCTGCAGCACAAAAGCTAAAATAATTTTTTTTTAATTCTTTCTTCGTTTTATGGGATGTGGGTGTCACTGGCAAGGCCAGCATTTAGTGCCCATCCCTAGTTGCCCTTGAGAAGGTGGTGGTGAGCCACCTTCTTCTTGAACCGCTGCAGTCCAGTGTGGTGAAGGTACTCCCACAGTGCTGTTAGGTAGGGAGCTCCAGGAATTTGACCCAGCGACGATGAAGGATCGGTGATATACTTCCAAGTCAGGATGGTGTGTGACTTCGAGGGTGACTTCGAGGTGGTGGTGTTCCCATGTGCCTGCTGCCCTTGTCCTTCTAGGTGGAAGAGGTCACAGGTTTAGGAGGTGCTGCCAAAGAAGCCTTGGTGAATTGCTGCAGTGCATCTTGTAGATGGTACATACTGCAGCCACGGTCCACCAGTGGTGGAGGGAGTGAATGTTTAAGGTGGTGGATGGGGTGCCAATCAAGCGGGCTTGAGTGTTGTTGGAGCTGCACTCATCCAGGCAAGTGGAGAGTATTCCATCACACTCCTGACTTGGGCTTTGTACATGGTGGAAAGGCTTTGGGGAGTCAGGAGGTGAGACACTCACCGCAGAATACCTAGCCTCTGACCTGCTCTGGTTGCCACAGTATTTATGTGGCTGGTCCAGTTAAGTTTCTGGTCAATGGTGACCCCCAGGATGTTGATGGTGGGGGATTCAGCAATGGTAATGCCATTGAATGTCAAGGGGAGGTGGTTAGACTCTCGCTTGTTGGAGATAGTCATTGCCTGGCACTTCTGTGGCACGAATGTTACCTTCCACTTATCAGCCCAAGCCTGAACGTCGTCCAGGTCTTGTTGCATGTGGGCATGGACTGCTTCATTATCTGAGGAGTTGTGAATGGCGCTGAACACTGTGCAGTCATCAGCGAACATCCCCATGTCTGACCTTATGTTAGAGCGAAGGTCATTGATGAAGCAGCTGAAGATGGTTGGGCCTAGGACACTGCCCTGAGGAACTTCTGCAGCGATGTCCTGGGGCTGTGATGATTGACCTTCAACCACCTTCCTTTGTGCTAGGTATGACTCCAGCCAGTGGAACGTTTTCCCCCTGTTTCCCATTGACTTCAGTTTTACTCGGACTCCTTGATGCCACACTCAGCCAAATGCTGCCTTGATGTCAAGGGCAGTCTCTCTCACCTCACCTCACCAATTCAGCTCCTTTGTCCATGTTTGGACCAAGGCTGTAATGAGGTCGGGAGCCGAGTGGTCTTGGCGGAACCCAAACTGGGCATCAGTGAGCAGGTTATTGGTGAGTAAGTGCCGCTTGATAGCACTGTTGATGACACCTTCCATCACTTTGCTGATGATTGAGAGTTGACTGATGGGGCGGTAATTGGCCAGGTTGGATTTGTCCTGCTTTTTGTGGACAGGACATACCTGGGCAGTTTTCCACATTGTCGGATAGATGCCAGTGTTGTAGCTGTACTGGAACAGCTTGGCTAGGGGCGCAGCTAGTTCTGGAACACAAGTCTTTAGCGTGATAGCTGGGTTGTTGTCTGGGCCCATAGCCTTTGCTGTATCCAGTGCGCTCAGCCGTTTCTTGATATCACGTGGAGTGAACCGAATTGGCTGAAGACTGGCTTCTGTGATGGTGGGTTCCTCAGGAGAAGGCCGATATGAATCATTCACTTGGCTCTTCTGGCTGAAGATGGTGGCAAACGCTTCAGCCTTGTCTTTTGCACTTCGTCTCCACAATGACTGTGCGGTGGTTACTGCTACCAATACTGTCATGGAAAGATGCATCTGCGACAGGTAGACTGGTGAGGACGAGGTCAAGCAGGTTTTTCCCTCGTGTTGGTTCTCTCACCACCTGTCGCAAGCCCAGACTGGCAGTTATATTCTTCAGGACTCCACCAGTTCGGTCAGTAGTGGTGCTATCGCGCCACACTTGGTGATGGACATTGAAGTCCCCCACCCAGAGTACATTCTGTGCTTCTTCCAAGTCATGTTCAACATGGAGGAGCACTGATTCATCAGCTGAGTGAGTGCGGTAGGTGGTAATCAGCAGGAGGTTTCCTTGCCCATGCTTGACCTGAAGCCATGAGACTTCATGGGGTCCGGAATCAATGTTGAGGACTCCCAGGGCCACTCCTTCCCGACTGTATACCACGGTGCCACCACCCCTGGTGGGTCTGTCCTGCCGGTGGGACAGGACATACCCAGGGATGGTGATGGAGGAGTTTGGGACATTGGCTGAAAGGTATGATTCTGTGAGTATGACTATGTCAGGCTCTCTCAACAAGTCCCCAGATATTGGTGGACTTTGCAGCATTGACTGGGCTGGTTGTGCCATTGCCATGTCCGTAGCCAGTGCCGAGGTCGATGCCGGGTGGTCCATCCAGTTTCATTCTTATTATTGTGTACAACTGAATGACTTGCTAGGCCATTTCAGAGGGCAGTTAAGAGTCAACCACATTGCTGTGGTCTGGAGTCACATATAGGCCAGACCAGGTAAGGACGGCAGATTTCCTTCCCTAAAGGACATTAGTGAACCAGTTGGGTTTTTACGACAATCTGATAGTTTCATGGTTACCATTACTGATACTAGTAATTGGTCCAGGTTTATTTAATTAACTGAATTTAAATTCCCCAGCCGCCGTGGTGGAATTTGAACTCACGTCTCTGGATCATTAGTCCAGGCCTCTGGATCACTAGCCCAGTGACATTACCACTACACTACCGTTCCTCTAATAATGGCTGAATAAATGCTGTTAAATTCTGTACATTGTTCGCCAGTCATTGAGTATTATCTTTTAACAATTGCAAGATAAGCGGGAATAAAGTCTATTTTTTCCAGTGGTAAAAGCTGTACTTTTGCAAACTTATCAATAGAACGATGGATTCGTGAATTATTCCCCCTTCAGTCTGAGAGGTCACTAATAACTCAATATTCATCGATGTTTCCATAATATGCTCATTGAAGGAGATACAACAGGGATCATTTTAACCACAATAAACGGGTAGGTTGGGTTCAGGTGGGAAGTTAAAATTATTTAAAATCTCAACCCGCCTCCAACCTGGTTTTATTGGGGGCGGGCAACCAACCCGCTCCCAGGATGCGGGTTAGCAATTTAAATATTATAATGAGGCTGCGTACCTCATATTTAACCTGTCTTCCACGTTTAGCCCTGCTTGTGGGCCAGGAGGAGCAGGAGTGCACCCGGGACCAGGGATCGGACCCCCACCACTTAATTGGCGAACACGTCCCCCCCACCCCACCCCCGCGATTGGACCACCACCCCCCGGGATCGGGAATCGGATCCCTCCCTCTGGGATTGGGAATCGGACCTCCACCATTTCCACCCCCCCCCCCACGCTCCCACTAACACAGCTGCAGGCTCCCTACCTGCTCCTGGGCTGTGGTCTCCTCCGGAGCGTTCCCCATCCGACAGGGAGCCAAGCCTGTCAATCAGGCTGGCTTCCAGGCAGGGAACCTGATGTAAACAAAAGACGCACGCTAAACCTCCTCCCCCCCACCCCCCCACTAACAAAACCTGCCCCAGTGTTGACTGAAAGTTTGCAAATAGCATTACTGCTGTAATAATGTGGTAATCATATATTAGCCATTTTTTTAATTGTTTGAACTAAAAATGGGATTTAACGAACTTGAACTTTTGTTCAATATATCATTATTAGGCACACTGTCAAGGCGGTATTCTGAAAAGCAGCCTGATTGACAGGCTTGGCTCAATCAAACGGCTGATTCTGTTTAAATATTTATTTGACCATTTCAATTTTTAATTACTAAAATAAATGTATTGCAGTCTCTTGATGAAGGATTACTTCTTTGCGCATTGGTTCAAGCACATATTTCACAGTTAATATTTAGTCATACAATCAGTCATTTCACAGATTTCACAAGGCAATTTCCTACCAGTAGCAAGTTCAACCACCCAGTTGCAAAGTTTGATTAGATCATGCAAATTTAATAACGTCATGACTGCCACTGATCAACTTGAAGCCTCATTAATATGTTTGCCTTATAGTGTGCCAGTAGTGAAACTAACAAGGCAATGATAAGAACACAAGAACGTAAGAAATAGGAGCAGGAGTCGGCCATACGGCCCCTCGAGCCTGCTCCGCCATTCAATAAGATCACGGCTGATCTTCTACCTCAACTCCACTTTCCTGCACTATCGTCTTATCCCTTAGTTCCCTTAGTATCCAAAAATCTATCGATCTCAGTATTGAATATACTCAACAACTGAGCATCCACAGCCCTCTGGGGTAGAGAATTCCAAAGATTCACAACCCTTTGAGTGAAGAAATTCCTCCTCATCTCAGTCCTAAATGGCCGACCCCTTATCCTGAGACTGTGCCACTTAGTTCTAGACTCTCCAGCCAGGGGAAACAACCTCTCAGCATCTACCCTGTCAAGCCTCTAAGAATTTTATATGTTTCAATGAGATAATTCACAACACACACTTGAGGGAAACAAAACTACAAATATTAATTAGCAAATTGTAAAAATGACATGCCTGGGTCACTGAACAAACTTCCAACAAGTTTCTTTCTGAAATTATAACTTAACTGTCATTAAAATGAAGTTTACTCGCTGAATATACAATCTAAAACCTTCTGCTATTGTATTTATTAAGATGGATTTAGATTTGTCTAAACTGCACAATGACAGGCTGCCAGCTTCTAGGCATCAAAAGATGTTTCAGCAGCTTTGAAAGCTTCATGCTGTCGCCTTAATGCTTATGACTGTCCCCCACGGATTTGTTAAGCCTCTGAACAGCAGTGCGGTTTGAGAAAAATAGTCTATTTCCTACGATATCTCCTAAGGTTGTTTAAAACTAATGGTTTTGATCGAGGCCTTTTTATTTTCTTTGTGAGCCAGGTGGAGAAGGAGTGCTCCTCTGGGCCACACCAAGAAACCTTGGGCCTCCCCTGCTCCCTGATTCCAACCTTCCTCCCAAGATTCCCTCGCCCCCACCTCGCCGTCCCACCACCTATCCACTTACCTTAGTGTCAAGGATTGGTTCCCTCTGCCTCTGGCCAGCACGGTTTTAACAGCCAGGCACTGCTTCCCGCCGACTTCCCGGGTGTTTTTGGTCTGGAAGTCGGCAAGCGGAATGCAAACAAGGCCCCTCCGTTAAAATCTTCCAGGTCTCAACATCGCACCACCCGCTTTGGGGCTCCTGCACACCGTTTCTGTACCCCTGTTAAATTTGGGGTCACTAAGTAAGTGGGCAAAGAGGACAAATGTGTGGTCCTCCACTTTGGATCCAAGAATGGAAAATCAGAATATTTTCTGAATGGTGAGAGACGAGGAGCTGTGGAGGAGCAAAGAGGTTTGGGGTGTCCAGGTGCACAAATCACTAAAAGTTAGTGCACAGGTACAAAAAGCAATCAAAAAGGCGAATGGAATGTTGGCCTTTATCTCAAGGGGGTTTGAATTCAAAAGTGAGGAAGTGATGCTTCAGTTATACAGAGCCTTGATCAGACCCCATCTGGAGGTCTTAATTCTGTACTGGACACCGAACCTTGGGAAAGATATATTGTCCTTGGAAAGTGCAATCTCACGGAATTATACCAGGGCTTAATGGGTTAAACTATGAGTATTATTGTATTTTTTTAAATTCGTTTTTATGGGATGTGGGCGTCGCTGGCAAGGCCAGCATTTATTGCCCATCCCTAATTGCCCTTGAGAAGGTGGTGGTGAGCCGCCTTATTGAACCGCTGCAGTCGTGCGGTGAAGGTACTCACACAGTCCCTTTAGTTTAGAAGGTTGAGGGGTGATGTAACGGAGATGTTTAAAATGATAAAGAGATTCGACAGCATAGATACAGAGAAATAATTTCCTCTGGTGGGGGAATCCAGAACAAGGTGGGATTATCTTAAAATTAGAGCTAGTCCATTTAGAAGTGAAATTACAAAGCACTTTTTTCGTAAAGGTTAGTGGAAATCTGGAACCCAAAAGGCTGTGGATGCTCGATTAACTGAAATTTTCGAGATTGCTATCGATAGATTTTTGTTGGATAAGGGTATCAAGGGTTAGGGAGAGAAGGCTGGTAAATGGATCGAGGCACCTGATCAGCCATGATCTGACTGAATGGCTTCCTCCTGTTCCTATGCGTGGAGAAAAACTGTTGTGAATTTTCTTCCTCAGTCTGAGATAGTGCCATGGTTGAGAGCAAGTCAGTTTACTGTTAGTATCTGACGTTGGATGGAGCCATTTTATCTTTCTGTTTTCCACTTGTCTGTCTGGAGAACGGTCAACTGCCAAGTGCAAAAACCTTGTGTTCCATCCCTCTTCCTCAGCCAATCCCCCCAGGGTGTTCAGTATGATGCATCTGTTAAGAATTAAGAATTCTCTTCAACAACAGCTTAGTGTCCAGGGTAATATGAATTTTAATGTGATAAGAGCAGCATATGAATCTGCTATTTCTGCTACACTACCAGAGCCTGGAGGAGTTTTAGCTCCCTGATCAAATTAGCAGGAATATCACCGCTTGCATTTAACAATCCCTGGTGCAACCTGCCTTTGTTTTTCTAACACTATGTCAAATTAAAAAGTGAATTTTAAAAATGTATATATGTTCATTTCGCCTCCTTGTAATTCATTCTGTTTCGTGTCAAAATAATGAAATGAAAACCATTTCAATGAATTTCTCTTATTTTTGCAATTACTCTCACAAGAAAGGCTTCAATATATATTCTATATCTACAGGTGAAGCAGGGTTTATAGAGTTGGGGAATCATTGGACCAAGACAATGAGCCATTATTTGCCGTGGCAGGGCATCAAACGGTGTCTGCCTTTAGTTAGACTCGCTCTTGCACATTTAGGTTTTTACATTTTTGCAAGTTGCTGAAAGTGCGAGCTGATAACGTCACAGTGAGGGAAACGAAATCTGGGACCCAAGTGAACACAGCAAGCAACTGTGTATCTCCTTAACCAATCAGATTGAAGGATTGTGAAATTAACAGCACAAGGACTGAGAAGGAAGTGTAAATTAGAGTGAGTGAATTCAATGTCATAGAGAGGGAAAGAAAGATTGGATTAAGAGAGAGAGTAAAAAGAATCAGAAAGGAAAAGTTGAAAACGAGTTTAAAAAATTAAAATTTTACATTTAAAAAATCTCCAACAACAATTAAAACCTGAAGGAATGAGACTCCACACTTGTCATAGTTCATTTTGAGTGGCAAAGTGGTTGACTGGCAGTAATTAACACTTATCATCTCGTTAAAAGGGTATTTACAATTGAAATGATAAGACTTAGCTTTCTGTGGTCAGGTTTGTTCGTATCTACCACGCAAATATTGCAACTTCACGCCTTTCAATGAATTTCAATGGTGAGGCAGACAGCGAGATGCTGTTTTCACAAAGCTAACGGAGGAGCGGCACATCTCTATTCAAGAAGGCGGCTCACCACCACCTTCCCAAGGGCAATTAGGGATGGGCAATAAATGCTGGCTTTGGAAGCGATGCCCAGATCCCGTGAATGAATTAAAAAAAATCTCAGACAGCAACTTTTGGATTTCCGCGTTTAATCACGCATCTGTCCCTCACCTGAAGTTGCTGTAGCACTTACGCATAAATAATGGGGAGAGCCATTAGCCTCACCGTTATATTGACAGCCAATAATTTAGCCCCTTTTTTAAAGTCCTGGCAGATGAATTTTGTTTGGGATGCACATCGGGTAGGCAACTGAACCACCGGGGTCAGCATGGTCGGGGGTCGGGGGGGTGGGTGTCGGGGGGCGGTATGGTCCGGTATCGGGGGTCAGGGGGCGGTATGGTCTGGGATCAGGGGGGTCCGGGGGTGGTATGGTTGGGGATCGGGGGGTCAGGGGATCGGGGGGTCGGGGGGCGGTATGGTCGGGGATCGGGGGGTCAGGGGGCGGTATGGTCAGGGATCGGGGTGGTCCGGGGGCGGTATGGTCAGGGATCGGGGGGGTCCGGGGGCGGTATGGTCGGGGATCGGGGGGTCAGGGGATTGGGGGGGTCGGGGGGCGGTATGGTAGGGGATCGGGGGGGTCAGGGGATCGGGGGGTCGGGGGGGGTCAGGGGGCAGTATGGTCGGGGATCGGGGGGGTCAGGGGGCGGTATGGTCGGGGATCGGGGGGGTCCGGTGGCGGTATGGTCGGGGATCGGGCGGGTCGGGGGCGGTATTGTCGGGGATCGGGGTGTCAGGGGGCGGTACGGTCAGGAATCGGGGGGGTCAGGGGGCGGTATGGTCAGGGATCGGGGGGGTCAGGGGGCGGTATGGTCAGGGATCGGGGGGGTCAGGAGGCGGTATGGTCAGGGATCGGGGGTGGGGTTCGGGGGGCAGTATAGTCGGGGATCGGGGGTGGGGTTCGGGGGGCGGTATGGTCAGGGATCGGGGGGGTCAGGAGGCGGTATGGTCAGGGATCGGGGGTGGGGTTCGGGGGGCGGTATGGTAAGGGATCGGGGGGGTCAGGAGGCGGTATGGTCAGGGATCGGGGGTGGGGTTCGGGGGGCGGTATGGTCGGGGATGGGGGTGGGGTTCGGGGGGCGGTATGGTTGGGGATCGGGGTGTCTGGGGGCAGAACGGCCTCGGATCGGGGGGTCTGGGGGCAGAATGGTCGGGGTTCGGGGGGGTCAGGAGGCGGTATGGTCGGGGATCGGGGGGGTTGGGGGCAGAATGGTCGGGGATCGGAGGGCTCGGGGGCAGTATGGTCGGGGTTCGGGGGGGTCAGGAGGCGGTATGGTCGGGGATCGGGGTGTCAGGGGGGCGGTATGGCCTCGGATCGGGGGGTTGGGGGCAGAATGGTCGGGGATCGGAGGGCTCGGGGGGGCAGTATGGTCGGGGTTCGGGGGGGTCAGGAGGCGGTATGGTCGGGGTTCAGGGGGGTCAGGGGGCGGTATGGTCGGAGATCGGGGGGGTCAGGGGGCGGTATGGTCGGGGTTCGGGGGGGTCAGGGGGCGGTATGGTTGGGGATCGGGGGGGTCAGGGGGCGGTATGGTCGGGGTTCGGGGGGGTCAGGGGGCGGTATGGTCGGGGTTCAGGGGGGTCAGGGGGCGGTATGGTCGGAGATCGGGGGGGTCAGGGGGCGGTATGGTCGGGGATCGGGGGGTCAGGGGGCGGTATGGTCGGGGATCGGGGGGGTCAGGGGGCGGTATGGTCGTGGATCGGGGGGGGTCAGGGGGCGGTATGGTCGGGGATCGGGGGGGTCAGGGGGCGGTATGGTCGTGGATCGGGGGGGTCAGGGGGCGGTATGGTCGGGAATCGGGGGGTTGAGGGGCGGTATGGTCAGGGATCGGGGGGGTCAGGGGGCGGCATGGTCGGGGGGGGTCAGGGGGCGGTATGGTCGGAGATCGGGGGGGTCAGGGGGCGGTATGGTCGGGAATCGGGGGGGTTGAGGGGCGGTATGGTCGGAGATCGGGGGGGTCAGGGGGCGGTATGGTCGGGAATCGGGGGGGTTGAGGGGCGGTATGGTCAGGGATCGGGGGGGTCAGGGGGCGGCATGGTCGGGGGGGTCAGGGGGCGGTATGGTCGGAGATCGGGGGGGTCAGGGGGCGGTATGGTCGGGGATCGGGGGGGTCAGGGGGCGGTATGGTCGGGAATCGGGGGGTTGAGGGGCGGTATGGTCGGAGATCGGGGGGGTCAGGGGGCGGTATGGTCGGGAATCGGGGGGGTTGAGGGGCGGTATGGTCGTGGATCGGGGGGTCGGGGGGCGGTATGGTCGTGGATCGGGGGGGTCAGGGGGCGGTATGGTCGGGAATCGGGGGGGTTGAGGGGCGGTATGGTCGGAGATCGGGGGGTCGGGGGGCGGTATGGTCGTGGATCGGGGGGTCGGGGGGCGGCATGGTCGGGGGGGTCAGGGGGCGGTATGGTCGTGGATCGGGGGGGTCAGGGGGCGGTATGGTCGTGGATCGGGGGGGTCAGGGGGCGGTATGGTCGTGGATCGGGGGGTCGGGGGGCGGTATGGTCGTGGATCGGGGGGTCGGGGGGCGGCATGGTCGGGGGGGTCAGGGGGCGGTATGGTCGTGGATCGGGGGGGTCAGGGGGCGGTATGGTCGTGGATCGGGGGGGTCAGGGGGCGGTATGGTCGTGGATCGGGGGGTCGGGGGGCGGTATGGTCGTGGATCGGGGGGTCGGGGGGCGGTATGGTCGTGGATCGGGGGGTCAGGGGGGCGGTATGGTTGGGGATCGGGGGGTCGGGGGGCGGTATGGTCGGGGATCGGGGGGGTCGGGGGGGCGGTATGGTTGGGGATCGGGGGGGTCGAGGGGCGGTATGGTCGGGGATCGGGGGGGTCAGGGGGCGGTATGGTCGGGGATCGGGGGGTCGGGGGGCGGTATGGTCGTGGATCGGGGGGTCGGGGGGCGGTATGGTCGTGGATCGGGGGGTCGGGGGGCGGTATGGTCGGAGATCGGGGGGGTCAGGGGGCGGTATGGTCGTGGATCGGGGGGGTCAGGGGGCGGTATGGTCGTGGATCGGGGGGTCGGGGGGCGGTATGGTTGGGGATCGGGGGGGCCAGGAGGCGGTATGGTCGTGGATCGGGGGGTCGGGGGGCGGCATGGTCGGGGGGGTCAGGGGGCGGTATGGTCGGGGATCGGGGGGTCAGGGGGCGGTATGGTCGTGGATCGGGGGGGTCGGGGGGGCGGTATGGTCGTGGATCGGGGGGGTCGGGGGGGCGGTATGGTCGGGGATCGGGGGGGTCAGGGGGCGGTATGGTCGGGGATCGGGGGGGCCAGGAGGCGGTATGGTCGTGGATCGGGGGGGTCAGGGGGCGGTATGGTCGTGGATCGGGGGGTCGGGGGGCGGTATGGTTGGGGATCGGGGGGGCCAGGAGGCGGTATGGTCGTGGATCGGGGGGTCGGGGGGGCGGTATGGTTGGGGATCGGGGGGGTCAGGGGGCGGTATGGTCGGGGATCGGGGGGTCGAGGGGCGGTATGGTCGTGGATCGGGGGGGTCAGGGGGCGGTATGGTCGTGGATCGGGGGGGTCGGGGGGCGGTATGGTTGGGGATCGGGGGGGTCAGGGGGCGGTATGGTCGTGGATCGGGGGGGTCGGGGGGCGGTATGGTTGGGGATCGGGGGGGTCGGGGGGCGGTATGGTCGTGGATCGGGGGGGTCGGGGGGCGGTATGGTCGTGGATCGGGGGGGTCAGGGGGCGGTATGGTCGGGGATCGGGGGGTCGAGGGGCGGTATGGTCAGGGATCGTGTGGGTCAGGAGGCGGTATGGTCAGGGATCGGGGGGGTCAGTGGGCGGTATGGTCTGGGATCAGGAGGGGGGGTCGGAGATCGTGGTGGGGGGGGGGGCGAATTGTGTGAAACCCATCCACAGGCAGTTAAATTCAAAATGGAGTTGAAAAAAGAGGCTGCCAGCCTCATTACAATATTTAAATTAAGGTTCCGCCCCCTGGGAGTGGGTTGGCTGTATGCCCCGCCCATGCCCCGTCCTGCCCCCGTTCTGCCTCCATTAAAACCGGAAGTGGGCGATTTGGAGGTGGGATCAGGTCTGGAATCCCATTTTGTACAATTAACTGCCCCCACGCTCCAAACCCTCCAGTTTTTTGGGGGGGAAATTCCGGCCAATGTCCTTCTGTTCAGTTTTAATCAGTGACTGTCCCTTTAGATCCAGTCACTGTACTTAAACCAGTTTAAAAAAAAACAACTGTACTTCAGATTGTAGACAGATGTTAAGTTGACCAGTATTCTGTTGTATTGCAATTCCATAGTTACATAGAATCTACAGCACAAAAACAGACCATTAGGCCCAACTGGTCTGTATTGGTGTTTATGCTCCACGTGAGCCTCCTCCCATCACTCTTCAACTAACCCTATCA
This sequence comes from Squalus acanthias, assembly GCA_030390025.1. Taxonomy (NCBI): domain Eukaryota; kingdom Metazoa; phylum Chordata; class Chondrichthyes; order Squaliformes; family Squalidae; genus Squalus; species Squalus acanthias. Next base: position 73,490,565 of record CM059436.1, read on the forward strand.
ACATACCCTTCTATTCCTTTCCCCTTTGTGTATTTATCTAGCTTCCTCTTAAATGCATCTATGCTATTCACCTCAACCACTGCTTGTGGTAGCGTGTTCTATATTCTAACCACTAGCTCTGCGCGTGCGGACCAGGAGATGCCCAGGATCGGAAGTCTCGGGACCTACGGAGCAAGCAGGTAAGTGCGTAGATCTTTTCCGATCGGAGGCATCCACACGCAGGAAGCCTCCGATCAGAAAATCCGGCCCAATGAGAGTGTAAACATAAAAGAACTTTAAAACAAATTGGTCGTTACTACCATCAACCTCCTCCTCTGACATGTGTGGGTTTTATATGGCGTGTTAGATATGTGATTCTGGTACTGGAAATGTTGCTTCACCCTCAGACACTGAAATAAATCTGATATTCTTTAAAAAGATACTCCGCAACCTAGACGAAACTCTGAGCTAGAGTATTTTTAGAACAACCCTTTCAATATATTCACATCATATGGCGTCAGATTTGCTGGGTAAACAACAACAACAACATCTTGTATTTATATAGCGCCTTTAATGTAGTAAAACATCCCAAGGTGCTTCACGGAAGCATTATCAAACAAAATTTGACACTGAGCCACATAAGGAGATATTAGGGCAGGTGGGTAGGTTTTAAAGAGCGTCTTAAAGGAGGAAAGAGAGATAGAGAGGCGGAAAGGTTTAGGGAAGGAATTTTAGAGCTTAGAGCCTTGGCAGCTGAAGGCACGGCCGACAATGGTGGGGCAATTAATATCGGGGATGCTCAAGAGGCCAGAATTGGAGGAGCGCAGATATCTTGGAGGGTTGTGGGGCTGGAGGAGATTACAGAGATAGGGAGGGGAGAGGCCATGGAGGGATTTGAAAATAAGGATGAAAATGTTAAAATCGAGGCGTTGCTTAAGACAAAAAAATGTCAATTGAACTCTTTTTGGGCTAGATGTTTTATATTTTGCTCATTCTTATGCTATCACAGTGGCTACTCAAGTAGGGTTGAAATGAGAATGTAGTTTTTGTGCAGATGCCAGGACCTCAATTGCAAGTACTGTTGCAGCATGTAATAGTAGAACAAAGCTTGTGTAAGTTAAGGGGCATTCCTAAGGGCTTTTTTTGTGACTTTTTAAATCTCATTATTATGATTTGGCAATCATTTTAAATATTTTGTGGAAATTATTTGTCTACATTACATGATTGCTGCCTTTGGCATTATCAGCTCAAAACTTATAAATATATTAAAAATATATAATTGAAATTGACAAGCCTTCTAAATTGCTTCACAGCAAATGGCAATTATAAGATATAAATTACTGTCAGCAATGCTATCATCCAATCAATGCACTTGTGTCCAATTCCCTTCTCCGCTATTTTAGTAACATTGAAAAAATGGGTTAATGCTTTGTTAAAATGTGGAGAGAGGAATTTGATATGAGTGTTTGAACGATAATATCAACCACAGTCATTCCTAACCTTACGTAGCATAATAACCAGCAGTGTAGTTATCAGAGCAACACCTTACTTGTCATGGAAACAGACACGAACTTTGGTAGCATCGGCACAAAATTAAAACAAAGCTACGGTGTCCTTCCTGCAGAATACACCACGTCTACTAAAAATCATGTGGCACACGAGTATTCTGAATGAAAACGATTTGTATCAACACTGAACATTTGAACATTCACTCAGAAAGAATTGGTGTTGTATTCACTGGGTACTGATTTTGACTCATTTTTATGGGTTCTGCTAAAAATCTAAAATTGCACAAATATGGCATAATAAGGTATTCAGTCCATTCAGGATTTTCTGAAAGAAATTAGCCCGGATTTTGCAGTAAGAATAACGGTGAGACTATCAGCGCTCACCATTGGAGTAAATCGGACTGCAGCAGTTGTTTTGTGCGCAGAGGTCTAGAGTAAATGCCAGCGATTCTTACGGTGCTGTTTCAGTCACAATATTTTAGGACAGCCAGATTTTTGATATAGGAGACTACCATGAAATAAAGGATCTTTATTGAATCCAGTGATGATGACGGCTTTGGGTTATAATCAATTCAAGAGCAGGAGATGTGTTTTCTCTGCAGCCTGCCAAACAGGATTATGTTATTGCACATTTGTGTTACTGTTGGCTTTGTAGAAAACATATAAGGGAGAATTTTAACTGGCTGTGGTTTACCAGTGGGTGGGGCCTCCTTTCATCTGACAGAAAGAAGCTGCCAAAAAAATAACTTGAAGCAGGTGTGGAAAGAGCGAGTGAAATCTCCCCTGGGACCTGGGTTTCATGCAGGAAAAGTTTCAATGACCTGACCAGAGTAGGAAAGGTAAGTACATATCTCAATTTCTCTGCCTTGCACTTTGTAACAGTGCCTCTGGTCCCCCCACACTTTGAACATTTCCCCCACCCCTGCCCCCACCCTCAGCACTTTCAACACTTCCCCTCCCATCCCCCCTATGCCCCCCCCAACACTTTGAACACATCCCCCTCCCCATCCCCGCCCCTCAGCACTTTGAACACTTCCCTCTCCTGCGCCACATCTTTCTCCACCAATCACAAGGAGGCTGAAGCACCTCTCATTTTCATTCCAAATACATATTCACCTCTTGCAGGCATGCTGTCATCCTGAGAGAGGACAGCAGGTGACTCTCCCATGGATCCAGGGCTGCCCTCCTGGGACTGTGCCTCAGCACTCATACTGCACTGCGCAAGAACTGAGTGCAGGAGTGAGGTGGTGCTCTGGAAGGCCCTGTCAACAGTGGCTCCCAAAGCCAAGATGGCAGCTGTCTGAGCTTCCACGGCAGCTGCAAGAGCTGTCAGGAGAGGCTCCATGATGGTAGGCGCCACTGTGATGTTGATGGAGCTGGCTGTTGGACTGAATGGTCTCCATGCTCTGCGCAAAGCCTCGACACAAGTTGGAGCTGGGCTCCTCCATGAATACACAATAAATGGTAGGATAATGGAATACACAATAAATGGTAGGATACTGGAATACACAATAAATGGTAGGATACTGGAATACACAATAAATGGTAGGATACTGGAATACACAATAAATGGTAGGATACTTAGAAGTGTAGAGGAACAGAGGGACCTTGGAGTGCATGTCCACAGATCCCTGAAGGTAGCAGGACAGATAGATAAAGTGGTTAAGAAGGCATACGGGATATTTTCCTTTATTAGCCAAGGCATAGAATATAAGAGCAGGGAGGTTATGCTTGAACTGTATAAAACATTGGTTAGGCCACAGTTAGAGTACTGAGCACAGTTCTGGTCACCACATTACAGGAAGGATGTGATTGCACTAGAGAGAGTACAGAGGAGATTTACGAAGATGTTGCCAGGATTGGAGAATTTTAGCTATGAGGAAAGATTGGATAGGCTGCGGTTGTTTTCTCTGGAACAGAGGAGGATGAGGGGAGACATAATTGAGGTGTATAAAATTGTGAGGGGCCTAGATAGAGTGGATAGGAAGGATCTATTTCCCTTAGCAGAGAGGTCAATAACCAGGGAGCACAGATTTAAAGTAATTGGTAGAAGGATTAGAGGGGAGCTGAGAAGAACTTTTTTCACCCAGAGGGTTGTGAGGGTCTGGAACTCACTGTCTGAAAGGGTGGTAGAGGCAGAAACCCTCATCACATTTAAAAAGTACTTGGATATGCACTTGAGGTGCTGTAACCTACAGGGCTATGGAACTAGAGCTGGAAAGTGGGATTAGGCTGGATAGCTCTATTTTCGACCGGCACAGACATGATGGACCAAATGACCTCCTTCTGTGCTGTAAATTTCTATGATTCTATGATTCTAATTAGCCCTATCACACTTTTCTGACAGACTCTTGTATAAGATTTCTCATAGGAACACCCAATTATCATGACTCAAAGTTTAAATCATCTGAGGAACAACAACAGGCATTTATATAGATCAGGACTTGGCCAATAACAATGCAGCACTCCTTCAGTACTGCTTTGGGCTGTATTTTGTCAATGGAGGCGCGTTGGGGGCGAGACTGCTGGTTTTCGGGTTTCAGTCCCGCCCCCAGCGACGTCTGACCAACCCATGCTATTTTCCCTTGATTGACCTTGTTAAACCCGGCCAATTAAAGGAAAGCCGGTGACAGATGACATCAGCGTATGACGCTTCATCTGTCGAAAAATTTTTGACAGATTAATTGTCAGTGTTTGACAGCTTTGAGAAGACTCACCAAGACCTCTCTCCTCAGCAGAAAGCAGATGGCTGCTGCATCTGAGAATGCAGCAGCCATTCTGTCATCTCTGCCGTTGAGAGGAGGCACCTCCGGATCCTCATAGGTTGAAGCCTGCAGAAAGAAACAAAGGTAAGAAAACTTTTTCCAACATTTTACACTCACCTCTCATACTTACCTGTCCACACTTACACCCATCACTCACCTCTACAGCTGACATTTCGACCCCTCTCACCCCAGCAGACCCACTGCTCACCTCACTGACCCTGACGAGGTTCGCAACCGTCGGGAAGCCCGCAATTGCAGGCGTAAAATGGGGATAAGCCTCAAAACTGTCTGTTAACTACCTGTTAACAGGCAGTTAATTGACTCTAATCCCCTTCCCGCCTCGAGGAGACGGGTCCCTGCATGACTCGGGGATCCCCCTCCCGGGAAGATGGCACGGAGGCGGGTTGGGAGCGGGGTCGGTACCCGCTCCCAGTTTCTGCCATTTTCCCGGCAGTCCCGCCTCCATACTCGCCTCCCCAGGGCTGGGAAAATTCCCCCCTGAAGTGTCAGCCTATATGATGTGCTCAAGTCTTGGAGTGGGACTTAAAAAGTGACAGTGGCAAAGGCATGAATATGGGTTTTAGCTGCAGTAAGGTTATTGTAAGGGTAAAGGAGCAATGCTTGTGCTCTGGAGCTTATTACTAGGTAGCCTTGGCGCTGGAAGAGAGAAGGTGGTGGGGGATGGAGTGCGCGATGGCCTTGAATGCTGCAATAAGGTTGAGGATGGTAAACTGAGGTAGTGTGCCACAGACATAGTCACAAAGGATGTCATTAGTGACTTTGACCAAAGCAGTTTTGGGGCTGTGAGCAGGGTAGAAACCAGCCTCCTCTCCAGATCAGAGGCTCCCAAACCAAGAGGCCAGCTTTTTAATGAGGCTAGAAAGCCATATCGTGTACCAAAGCTTTAGAAATCCCAAGGGATAGTGATCCATGCTGGACATCAAAGGAATCATTGCATTTTTGACTACGAGACTGAGAGGGTAACAAATCATTGAATTTTCTCTAAAGCCAAACTGATAATCAGACTGCTGTAAATTGGGTCGTTGCAGTAGCCTCCCACTCACTGTTTTCTATGAGCTTTGACAGAAACAGCAACAGGGATACTAGACTGTAGTTATCATTATCATTACATGGGCCCAATATATACCGGCACGTGCGTTTGGAGCGGGGGGGGGGAGGAGTTATGGATGGGAAACCTGGAAGTACGGGTTTACTGAACATCCTGCAGTTCAAATTTTTTCCCCAGGTTTCCCATCCGACAGCCAGCCTGATTGACAGCCTGGCTGCCTGTCGAGTGGGAAATCCTGCAGTAGAAGGACGCAGCGGAGGAGCAGGTAGGGAGAGATCGCTGTCGGAGGGGTCTAATGGTGGGGGGAAGAGTTCGCGGGGGGGGGGGTGCGGTAGATATGGTGGTCAGGGGGTGCGAGATGGTGGTGAGGGGGCATGATCGCGGGGGGTGGTCGGACAGATTGCGGGGGGGGGTGATGAGTGGACAGATTGCGGTGGGGTTTATAGGTGAGCTTGTTGGGCCGGGAAGAAACACTTCTGCTCCTCCTGGCCCACAAGCAGTGTTGTAAAGGCACTTACCTTATGGATTCAGCCCTTCCCGCCTCCTTTTATCTATCAGGTTTCCTGAGGCCCGGGAAACCCGGCCGATATTAGCTGGTTAAAATGGAGGCGCACAACCTCTTTAAAAGCTTTCACCAACCGACCAGCCTCCTGTGAGCAGATTGCTCGCCTGCACCCCCCCACCCCACCGCCCCCCCCCGCCCCCCGCCACCCCGGAAGTGAGCGGGTTCAAGGCAGGTTGGAGTCGGGTTTGAAATTTTTTAAATTTTACTTCTCACCCGACCCAAACCCACCCGTTTTTGGGAGTAAAAATTACCCCCATAAAGTCTACAGCACAGAAACAGGCCATTCGGCCCAACAGGTCCATGTCAGTGTTTATGCTCCACACGAGCTCTTCATCTAACTCCATCAACACATCCTTCTACTCCTTTCCCCCTCATGTGCTTATCTAGCTTCCCTTTGAAGGCATCAAGATTTAACTTTGATGCCTTCATGTGGCCAAACACACCAATTGGTAAGAATTCATCTGTTGTGACATTCTAGTATCAATATAATCTGGCAATGAGAAATGTTAACCATTCTGAATCTAGTTTGTACAATTAGGCACATCTTCACCAACAACTGATACAGTTCCTTCTATTTGTAGATCTTCATTTTTCTTTTAACATATTAGCCCATAATTTGCAGTCAGCGGCGAAGCAAAGGCTTGCCGCTGGCCCTGAAGAAAGCTGCGAGAAGCTTGCCTATCTCGACGTGCAATTGATTGTAGCGCGGTGTAATGGGAATCCCCAGCGAAGAGCTGCAGTGATGTCAACAATCTGTCTCAGCAGCCAATCACATTGAAGAATTCTCACAGACAGCAAACCAGGAAGCTGCTTTTATCCGGACTTCTTAAAAATGTTACAGAGAGCGATATAAAGACTGGGGGCTGGATTTTGATACTGGGGCGGGTTGGGGTCGTGTCATCCACATTTCGTGTTATCTACCCGCCTGCAATTGGATGTGGGAGATTGATGCAATTTTTACTTAATTGGGCAATTGAGTTCCAGCATGTGGGAACCCATGAACCAATTAGTGGTTTCAGTCTGAAAGTCGCCTCTGATGATGTCATCATTGCAGGTCAGAGACTGCCTGGTCTCAGAGATTGCCTGGCCTTTGCTGTGAGAGGACCTGGATGCAAAATGAGCAGCATCTGAGAGAGAGAGAGAGAGAGAGAGAGGAGAGAGAGAGAGAGAGAATTTTTTTTGCAACCAAGTCCTTCCAGGCAGTCTCTGAAGACATTCAATGCAGCAGCATCAGAGGCGATTTTCAGACCTAATACTACTACTACCTTCATCACAATACTACTACTACCTTCATCACATCTCCGTTGTAATAGTGGACCTGCAGCTGATAGTCAGCTATCCACTTGTGCTCCCGCCAGGTTTCACTGGCGTGTTTCACACCAGGCGTACTTCACATCGGAAAAGGGTTAAACTAGCTAAAACGTTTCAAAATGGCATTACAGAGCCAATTTAGGGCTTGTTAAGGGCTTTAATGGCCTCTCCTGCCTCTTGGAGGCGGGACGGAGTCGGGAACCCCGCGACCGATTTTGTCAAAATTGCGTGGAGGCAGGATGGAGTCGGGATGGGGTCGGGACCCCCGAATCTGCAACTTTAACCCCCCACACGCCTCCAAACCCGACTCCACGGGTCATTGAAAATCCAGCCCTGGGACTCTCACATGCTGAAGCTGAAATATTCATGAACAAACTTTTACATTTAAAAAAAAAATTGTAATTGTTATCACAATGGAGAAATTTGACACTTCACAAATATAAAATGTAGTTTTTCAGGGCCAGAACGGTGGTTTAGCAGTCAATACGCTGTTAAAACCCCAGTTACACCTACTCCAACAAGGCTTAACATTTAATGGGGCGTTTAACAGCGATATTACCATGGAAAAGCCCACATTTTCATCAGTTTCACTGATTACACTGATTGCCAGCTACGGCAGGAGGTGGGGCCACAGCGCAGCCAATGTTGGAGCAGCGAATGACTGACCGCAACCTCAGGATTTCCACGTTTAGATGCCGATGCCTGAAGTTGCGGTCAGTTTCGAAAGGGTGATGACAGAGAACACTGACAGCTCGGTGTCATGACCCACCGCAAATTCCCAGCCATTTTAAACCAATGAAAGTTTGGGAATCCGGCCAAGCTACTGCTTCTGTTCATTTTGTATTCAAGAAGCATTTTCTCGCAGTCTGTGTACAATCAGCTTTTATTACTTGGGACATTTATCAACACATCCACCATTCCTATCAAAATAAATTACAAACAAGAAAACCTATTCTGTACTTACATAGTTTTCTGCAAGGTCAGGGTGCAAGTAATCAATCCCTGCATTAAAACGATAAATAGGTTACATAAACTGAATTTAAAGTCGTAAAAGGATGTTCTGCAAACTAAACAAATCAAATCTTTCAGCAGCTTTGAAGGGGTTTGAAGCATTGAGGAGTAGCATTGGAAATATCACAGTAGAAGCAGCACATTTGCACAGTTCAGCTTTTAGTATCAAACAGAGAAACAATTCCTTTGTAATCACCTCAGCAGGATATATTTTTTATGCACATCTTTAAGCATAAATACAATTATTGTGAGGTTACAGGGCAATATGTTAGCCTTTACTGCAAAAGGTTTGGAGTATAAGAGTAAATAAGTCTTACTGCCATTATATAGGGCCTTGGTGAAACCACACCTGGAGTATCGTGTACAATTTTGATCTCCTTACCTAAGGAAGGATATGCTTGCCTTAGAGGGAGTCAATGAAGGTTCACCAGACTGATTCCTGGGATGGGGGGATTGTCATATGAGGAGAGATTGAGGAGACTACGCCTATATTCCCTAGAGTTTAGAAGAATGAGAGCTGATCTCATTGAAACATGTAAAATTCTTACAGAGCTCGTCAGGGTAGATGCTGGGAGGATGTTTCCCCTGGCTGGGGAGTCGAAAACTAGGGGTCACAGTCTCAGAATAAGGGGTCGGCCATTTAGGACTGAGATGAGGAGAAATTTCTTCACTCAGAGGGTGGTGAATCTTTGGAATTCTCTACCCCAGAGAGCCATGGATGCTCAGTTGTTGAGTATATTCAGGACAGAGATCGATAGATTTTTGGATACTAAGGGAATCAAGGGATATGGGGATAGTGCGGGATGGTGGAGTTGATGTCAAAGATCAGCCATGATCTTACTGAATGGCAGAGCAGGCTCAAAGGGCTAAATGGCCTACTCCAGCTCCTATTTCTTATGTTCTTATTATTTTCTTAATTACAGCAGGAAAAAGACACCTAATACATTTGTTTCCTTCCTCAGGATAAGTTATCAAGTAAAAGGCACAGAGGCAACACGCGGTCTGCTTGTGAGTTGCATATTGTCAAGAGAGACTTTCAGTAATGACACTCAATCAGCTCTTACCATCATCCATGATTGCTATGGTTACTCCTTTTCCAGTATAGCCCAATTCCCAAGCCTCGGCAACATTAAGGTCTAGCCCAGGGGTTCCATCTGCTTGGCCAGTGTTTACCTGATTCGACGAAAATAAATGGACATACTGGATGAGCATGTTTTGAGATTTAAACCATACTTTTTAGATCTTAAACCCGACTTCAACCCTGCCTGCCCGGCAGGAATGATGCGGGCGAGGGGTTAAGATGGTACAGCGGCTGTAACGTCCCCACACCAGCAACCTCCGCTCCACCCCCACCCACTACCATTTTAACTCCTGGGTTTTCGAGAGCATCAAGGCCCCCTGCTGCAGGCAGGTGGAGTCCCTCAGGAATATTTACATGGTAGGGCATAATTCGGACACCAATGTAATTTAGCAAAGATTCAGTCGAAACATGCACCGTCCCGGAGCTGACAGCCAACCGGGATGGTAAGCAGGATTGGGGCCTGAAGAATCCTAAAGGAACCGTAGGCCTCCTCTGTCCCCCCCCCCACTCCGCCACCACCCCGCCCCCCCCCCCCCCCGCCACACCCCCACCCCCGCCCCCCGCAAGCCTGTACCGGATCGATTTATCCTCCACTTGGCAGATTACCTGTGCATAATTGAGATTGAGATCAACAGATGGGCAGTTACAGGAAAGGGTAGATGTTGAGGTGTAGATGTTGAGGTAGAAGATCAGCTATGATCTTAGTGAATGGCAGAGCAGGCTCGAGGGGCCGTATGGCCTACTCTTGCTCCTATTTCTTATGTTCTTTTAACTCCATGGTACCCATCACTGGGTCAAAAGCCTGGAACTCCCTACCTAACAGCACCTTTACCACACGGACTGCAGCGGTTCAAGAAGAAGGCGGTTCACCGCCACCTTCTCGAGGGCAACTAGGGATGGGCAAATAAATATCAACCTTGCCAGCAACGCCCACATTCCTTAAGTGAATATATTTTTTAAATATACACCGGCACTGATTGATTTCAATGACAAAACATAGCTAGTTGAATTACCCATCTCATGCTGCATCGGATATCTAACGAGCGAATACTATAGCAAAGATGGCAATGGGCCAACCCAGCTTATGGAATAACCTTACTATTAGAGCTCTTTTTATTCTAATCAACTGGCCAATTTAGAAACTGAAAAACAGTAGAATTAGTCTAAACACACGTGTGTAAGAGAGGTATTTTATTTAACAGCGTAAAATAACTTAAAACTTAAAACCCAACTAATGCTGTAATTCCTCCAGTTGAGACGACTGCTATCTTTACAGAAATAAAGATACCCATGCACTTTTTCATGTTTGCTCACATAAGCTCCAAAAACAATTCACTGTGTGGAACAGTTTGAGGCATTTCGATCAGTGTTGCTTTCATCGATTCAAATGAGGAGGAAAATAACAAAAACTTATTGACAAAGATTTTCTGCTGGGATTATGCCAGGAAGCCAGTGTAACTCCAGCAGAATGCAACAGAATCTTACTCCCAAGCCATTCTTTCTGATCTATGGTTGTTCCCCACCACTCCCAGGATTTCCCACAGGAAATGACATCCGCCAAATATTTTGTCAATTGAAAATTTCAAAACCGAGATTGATAGATTTTTGTTAGGCAAAGGGTATTAAGGGTTACGGAACCAAGGCAGGTAAATGGAGTTAAGATACAGATCAGCCATGATCTGATTGAGTGGCGGAACAGGTTCAAGGGGTCGAATGACCTGTTCCTATGTTCCTAAATATGGGCAGGCATAATCAAACACCATGCAAGTGAGAGAAATATGTCATACAGCGTAGTTTATGTCCTACCTTTTGTTATTAATTAACCAGATGTCCATTTCTCAACAAAAAAGACCTCAGTCACCTTAGAGATGTGAGACGTTATTTCTCTTGATTAAAAAGCTTTTAGCAGCAACAGCAAGGCAAAGTACATCCATGTTAGATTTGCAACTCCCCATCAGTTTAGGTTGCTATGTGCAATATGTTTCTTTCTCCGCTATTTTACCAAAGGGATTAATCTGCTTAAATTAATGCTTTTGCGAAAACAGCAGAGAGGAATGTCATATGAATAGTGGTCATGATGTGGAGATGCCGGCGTTGGACTGGGGTGGACACAGGATCTGCTCAGACGAGGAGGAACGCGATGGACACCTACGGACACTGAAAGACGCCCTCGTAAGAACGGGATATGACGCTCGACTCGTCGATCGACAGTTCCGACGGGCCACAGCGAAAAACCGCATAGACCTCCTCAGAAGACGAACACGGGACACAACCAACAGAGTACCCTACGTCGTCCAGTACTTCCCCGGAGCGGAAAAACTACGCCATGTTCTTCGCAGTCTTCAACATGTCATCGATGATGATGAACACCTTGCTAAGGCCATCCCCATGCCTCCACTACTCGCCTTCAAGCAGCCGCCTAACCTCAAAAGTACCATCGTTCGCAGCAGATTACCCATCTTTCAGGAGAACAGCAACCACGACACCACACAACCCTGCCACGGCAACCTCTGCAAGACATGCCAAATCATGGACACAGATACCATCATCACACGTGAGGACACTACCCACCAGGTACACGGTACATACTCATGTGACTCGGCCAACGTTGTCTACCTGATACGTTGCAGTAAAGGATGCTCCAGAGCATGGTACATCGGCGAGACCATGCAGACACTGAGACAACGTATGAACGGACACCGCGCAACAATCGCCAGGCAGGAGGGTTGCCTCCCAGTCGGGGAACACTTCAGCAGTCAGGGGCATTCAGCCTCGGATCTGCGGGTAAGCGTTCTCCAAGGCGGCCTTCGGGATACACGACAGCGCAAAATCATAGAGCAGAAACTGATAGCCAAGTTCCGCACTCATGAGGATGGCCTCAATCGCGATATCGGGTTCATGTCACGATACAGAACGTGACTTGACATCATGGCCGGTCTTTCCAGGTGTTTTTTTTTAAAAAAGACTAACACAAGAACCAACACAAATTGACAGGATATGCAGCCAGCAGGTGTTTTGACACGTTGGACCCCCTGGGACACATCTCATTGTCTTGGCTGTGCTCTTAGTGTGTCTTTGATGTAGGGAAAGATTTGAATAGATTTTTTCTGTGCTTATATTGTGAATTCTGGGAGATTCTCTCACAGCTACTCTACCTGAGGAAGGAGCGAACAGCTCCGAAAGCTTGTAAAATTAAATAAATCTGTTGGACTATAACCTGGTGTTGTGCGACTTCTCATATGAATAGTGCACAGCAGAATATCATTCCACTGGTGAATATGTAAGTCTCATTTTAATTTTGATAACAGACAAAGAATTCACTTCATTTCTGCATATGATCGTATTGGGAATTTTTGAACAACCTAAGATGGAGGAAAGACAGTGACCTACATTGAACATTACATATATTTCTACACCTTTACTTCTAATTCCTGCCACTGAGAAGGACCAGGGCAGCAACCGTCACCAAGTCACATGCCACCCTGAATTGGCTATCTATCACTGTTCCTTCATCATCACCGGGTTAATATCCTGGAACTCCCAACCTGGGGACATCATCGGCACACGGACTGCAGCAGTTCAAGGAGAAGGACGACCACCACCCTTCTCAGGACATCTAGGGATGGGCAATAAATGCCGGCCTTGCCAGCAGCGCCCACATCCAGAGAACACATAAAAAAAAAAGTCATAAACACAGGTAAATGTTAGCACATGTAAAAGAGATATAGGTAAATCAAATGTTGCTTACAAGATACCATTGTTTTGTAAACAAAGGATCGGTCATCGTGATACCAATTTCGCTAATGCTCCGATATCCTCGCTTCTTTCTGTTAAATGCCTCTTGCTGCATGGCATGTTTTACCTGCAAGAGAAACAATCTGCGTGAGCAAATCCATAGATGTTAGATCGGGCATAAGGATCGTGAAGGCTTCAATTAAAAATGTCGAACTGATAACATCTGTTTCCTACATTTTATTCACTGATCAGGAACACAATCTCAACAGGGATTCAGAGAAAAGTGTTTCTGTGGCACAATTTTCTCAACATACTTTTAAACAAACACTCAAGGGTAAGGTCCTACAACTGGAGAAGCTGGCGTTGTTCTTCTTGGAGCAGAGAAGGCTAAGAGAAGATTTGATAGAAGTGTTTAAAATCATGAAGGGTTCAGATAGAGTAAATAAAGAGAAACCTTTTCCAAAGGCTGAAGGGTCGCTAACCAGAGGGCACAGATTTAAGCTGATTGGCAAAAGAACCAGAGGCGACAGGAGGGAAAACCTTTTTTACACAACGAGTGGTTAGGATTTGGAATGCTCTGCCTGATAGGGTGTTGGATACAGAGTCAATAGTAGCCTTCAAAAGGGAATTGGATAAATACTTGAAGGAGAAAAAATTGTAGGGGGAGTGGGATTAACTGCATTGCTCTTCGAAAGAGCCAGATTCAATGGGCTGAATGGCCTCCTTCTATGCTGTACTAGTCTATGATTCTATGACACCTAATATTTGTACAACTTCAATTGTGTTGTGAAATTTTAGCCTTGTTCTAGTGTAAGCAGTGTAGACCCAGCTATACTTCTTGTAGCCTGTTTGTTGTATCTGAATATATATACTGATGGCCAGGATAGCAGCCCTTCCACAGTGCTCCTCTGCCCATGGCTATCCAAGAGCCAGAATCAAGGCTGGGCAAGACCGTCCCTGAGACCGTGGAGAGTTCACAGTCTGTAGTGGGAACCATCAAGGGTCTCTGTTTGCAGAGGTCAAAGGGCTACCTCATTCCCAGCACCATATCAAAGACACAGCTGAAACCTCTCTCTCAACAACAACTTGTATTTATATAGCACCTTTAATGTAGTAAAACGTCCCAAGGTGCTTCACAGGAGTGGAATCAAACAAAATTTGACACTGAGCCACATAAGGAGATATTAGGAAAGATGATCAAAGCTTTGTCAAAGAGGTAGGTTTTGAGCAGCGTCTTCAAGGATAGAGAAGTGGAGAGGCAGAAAGGTTTAGGGAGAAAATTCCAGAGCTTAGGGCCTAGGCAGCTGAAAGCACGGCCACCAATGATGGATGATTAAAATCGGGGATGCGCAGGAGGCCAGAATTGGAGTCGCACAGAGATCTCAGAAGGTTGAAGGGCTGGAGGAGGTTACAGAGATGGGGAGGGTTGAAGGGCTGGAGGAGGTTACAGAGATGGGGAGGGTTGAGGCTATGGAGGGATTTTAAAACAGGGATGAAAATTTTAAAATTGAAGCATTGCCGGACTGGGTTCCAATGTAGGTCAGCAAGCACAGGGGTGATGGGCGGTCTTCTGTCAGTGGGAGTTCACTTAGAAGGAGCACTAGGATAGGTGGACTCACACCTCAAACACTACGCTGGAAGATGTGTTAAAAAGCAGTATACAGTAAAAGACACACCTTGTTTTTCAATGAAGTACTGTTAGAATTCTATCATTGTCCTATTTATGCACTTTTACTGTGGACGAACAAGGAAAGCAAGTGTTCCTAAGTACACTGATGATTTGGTAATAGGAGGCAGGTTTGACTGGGAGGCTTTTTCTTTTAATTCAATGTGGGATGGAGCAGTTGTATTCGGTAAGGAACCTTTTGGTGGCGGCTCTCGAGAGGGCCAGGCAGACTCCTTCAGCAGCTGTCAACAGTCTTGTGGTTGTTGCTCATCATCTGCCTCCAAATAAGCCATCTTGCAAAAGGATGGTTCCACAGCACTGAACACAGCCTCCATCAATAAGTGAAAAAAGACAAACAGCATTCTGAAACATGTGTTGAAACTACAGCAATAGTCTGAAAGCTAGAAGCCAAAAGATAAAGATCATTCTTGGCAATACCAGCCTGTCCCTTTAAAACAAATAGCCCTTCAATGGCAACTCTGGAAGCAGTAGGGCCAAGTTTGATAGAAAAGTAAAAGGAAGACTTGCATTTATATTGTGTCCCAAAGCACTTTACAGCCAATTAAGTACTTTTGAAGTGTAGTCACTGCTGTAATGTAGGAAAAGTTATGGGGGCAGTCTGCCTGTAAACTGCACCCACATTATCATAGGACATCTGTGTGTAGAGGCATTTGATAATTATTTGCATGTGATTTTTGTTGCTGTGATCTCTTCAGGTGCATTCAAGTGCAACCAGCTGAAAAACCATACAGGAAATTTGGCGACAGTGCTATTCAGGTGCAGGACTGGGTTAAAAGGATTAGCACCCAATTTTCCAGTTCATAAGCTCCCAATTATTAGGTCACTATAGCCGGGAAAATCCACCCTAATATTTCAGAAAGGACAAGGCTTTCAGTTTTCCTCTAGTTAATCTTATATCTCGACAATATTGCATGCTTGCCTACGCTGCCTAGATGTGTGGCTTGAAGTGCTTGTGGTTGAATCATGATCATATTGGCAATTTTTCTCTTTCTCATTAAGCACTCAAGCGTTCAGGTTTATCCTCAAGTGCAAAACACCACAATTCAACTTGCATCAGAGAGAACTTGCAGAAAATAGGGTATGTATTTCAGTTTAGTGTTTACCAATTCAATGTAATCCATTTGCAGGCTGCAGCTTTATGATTTTGCTTCAGCCACTTAACTTTACTCTGGAGAGATTGAGCCTTTTGAGTTTCTCTCTCTTGTAAATTGAAGTATTGTAACGAGCATGGACAAAAGCTTTTGCACTATCCCATAATAGTGAAAAAACTTCCAGAGCAAGAGTATAGATTTTATGGGCAATACTTCCCCTTTAATATATTCTGAGTTTTGTAGAACAAAATTAAAGTCCACTCAATGAAACGTGTATGTTCCATGTTCCTTCCTTCCTCCATTCCTTTATATCCTCCAAATAATCCCTCAGCAGGGATACAGTTGGTCCCAGCACACCTGTGTTGGTGAGAGAAAGAGCTGCTGGAATTCCCATGCCTAATTTTTATTGAGTGATGCCTCCTGGATGTGTGTGTCAGGAAGTCAGGTGAAGGCAAGAATGTAGTTGCCTGTAATAGCCAGCAGTCAAATAGCCTGCTGACATCCATTATGAATGCTCAATCATGAATACTGAATCCCTGAGCAAGTACTAAAGGGCGATGGATGCCCATGGGGCCATATCCTAGGAAGGAGCCAGTGCCTTCAGGAGAGATGGGGGTATGGAGAAGAATTGGCAATAGACAAACAATAAGTCAGACACTAATGAGCAGACTTAGGGTTCAGAAAGCTTATTTGTTGAACTCACGTGCATTTGACTTGACCATAGCATCCTCTGAGTAGGTCTATTTTGAAAAACTGGCAAGCCCTTTGTTGTGATTTGGGTTACAAGCATAATAACAAGATGTGCATTTACATTCAAGATCAGCAATATAACAAAATGCTAAAGAATACGCTTAAATATCTGTAACATAGGTATCGTCATGTTTTAGAATTCCTGATTTTGTTTTTTGTCTTCACATTAAAGGATTTGGGAATGAGTTGCGTGTAAGTGTTGTGCTTTAAAGCAAAGGCATTTTGCACTGGCTTAAAAATGCCACAGGCTGAAGCTACTTAAGAGAAATGGTTTATTTGTTAATGGGCCAGGTATTGAAGATGTGCAATAGAGCCAGATGAGCCAACTGGTGGATCTCATCCCTCTCTCCCATCTCCTCCACCCTCACCTCCAACAAAAGGTGCAAGGAGCTCATGGAATTCTTTGCCTCTAAGACTGAGACCATCTAATCAGCTGCCGCTGTCACTTCCCTTCCTTCCCCTAGCCCACCGAGCCAAACTTCCTCTAAGGTTCCCCCTGCCCTAGACCTGAACTCGCATCTTTCTCCAGTTTCTCTCCAATCTCCCCTCATGCCCTCTCCGAGCTCATCTTGTCCATGAGACCCACTTCCTGCTCCCTCGACCCTATTCCCACTAAACTGCTGACCACCCAACTTCCTTTTCTGGCTCCCATGTTAGCTGATATTGCTAACAGTTCTCGCTCCTCCGGTACTGTCCCCCTGCTGCTGAAACCCTCATCTGTGCCTTTGTTACCTCTAGACTTGACTATTCCAATGCACTCCTGGCTTGCCTCCCACGTTCTACCCTACATAAACTTGAGGTCATCCAAAACTCGGCTGCTCATGTTGTAACTCGCACCAAGTCCCGTTCGCCCATCACCCCTGTGCTCGCTGACCTACATTGGCTCCCGGTTAAGCAACACCTCGATTTTAAAATTCTCATCCTTGTTTTCAAATCCCTCCATGGCCCCACCCCACCCGAGATATTTGCGCTCCTCTAATTCTGGCCTCTTGAGCATCCCTGATTTTAATCGCTCCACCATTAATGACCGTGCCTTCAGCTGCCAAGGCCCTAAGCTCTGGAATTCCCTCCCTAATCTTTTCCACCTCTCTACCTCTCTTTCCTCCTTTAAGACACTTCTTAAAACCTACCTCTTTGACCAAGCTTTTGGTCCTCTGATCTAATTTCTCCTTATGTAGCTTGGTGTCAAATTTTGTTTGATAACACTTCTGTGAAGCACCTTGGGACGTTTTACTACATTAAAGGCTCTATATAAATACAAGTTGTTGTCATTGAATGTTATGACTCACAGTCAGTTTCAAGCTGAGACAATGAAAGACAATTGTCTAATCCCAGAACAATAAAGACAGAATGGCCCTTGTGCGTTTTGAGAACAGGCGGAGATGTTTCCTGTAAACACATGAAGGGTGTGTGTGGGGGTTGGCGTTGGTGGGGGGAGGAGAGGTAACCTGTTTTATCGACAGTGAGTCACTGAATAGGCAAGAAATCAGAGGAACAGCTATCGCATTTGTAGAGAGAAAGGGGGAAAGGAACACAAGGCAGAGCCAGGCCATTCAGGAGAGAAGTTAGGAAACACTTCCTCACACAAAGGGTGGTAGAAGTGTGGAACTCTCTCCCACAAAAAGCAGTAGATGCTAGCTCAATTAATCATTTTAAATCTGAGTTCACTAGCTTTTTGCTAACCAAGAGTATTAAGGGATATGGAGCCAAGTCGACTTGATGGAGTTAGGATACAGATCAGACATGAACTCACTGCATGGCGGAACAGGCTCAAGGGGATGAATGGCCTACTCCTGTTCCTATGTTCCTAAGGCGAATCAATCAGATCTGGGAGGAAGCCTGGCCTAGTGAGGGGTAATTTACTCATCTCAAGCCCAGAGCTGGTCAGAGTTAATAGTCTGACTAGAAAAAGTTAAGCCGGCCTACTAATAGGGTTAGTGTGGTGACTTCTTAAAAATTATTTTTCTTGTTTTTGAGGAGGTAATTGAATTAAGGTGAGATTTGATTGCATCTGTTGCTCTGTACATTCAATTGCTGTCTGCAAAATACAGCAGCTTAACAATTCGTGTCTGGCCTCATCTCACTAAGTGTTTCGGTCTGCTTTCAGAAAGATTGCCAAGGTGCACGAGGGTTAGGTTGGACATATTCCTGGAGGTTTCATCATATGACCTCCCACCTCCAACAGCCCTGCATAGCCAAACAGCCTTTCTCCCCCCATTTCCAATATTTCTATAACTAATAAACAAAAGTATTCAAAGAATATGGTAAAGAAACATTGGCCGGCATTTTGCTCACCTCGGTGGGTCCGGGGCAGGCGACCCCGCTGCTGTCTCCATCCCAGCCTCTGAAATGAATTTCCCCTGATTGGGCATGTTAAGCCCGCCCAGCGCGTTTCCCGGCCAATTAGAGGAAGCGGGTCTGGTGACGTCATTTGATGGCGCGCCATCAGTCGGTTTCCTTAAAGGGACCATGGCTAACTTTATTTTGACATTTGTGCTATCAGTGTTCTACAGCATTGAGGTGCTGTAAACACTGACAAGCACTGCACAGAGGTGCACAGCTGCACCCAGGCTCACCCATGACTCCCTCCATATGCTGGTTGCACATTTCAGAGGAGGGCACAAGCAGGAATGTGGTCAGGAGGACCCGGGTGCAGTGCCGCAAACATTTCAATGATCTCAGTAGATCACGAAACGTTACTACAAAGCCATACTCAACCTCATCCTGCTGTGCCTCTCATCACATCCCCATCACTCTGCCTTCCCTACCCTACTCCTGCACATCCTTACTCACACCAACTTACCTTGCACCTCCACCCATCCCTCTCTATCTACATTATCACATCTCCATCTCACTAGCCACCCCTCACACTCACCCTCATCCTAGTGCAATCATACCAACTAACAACACACAAGGGTAGACACTTGTGTGTTTTATGTAATGTTCATGTAAAGTTTCTGTTCATTTGCTGTCAAACATTGAAATCTTTATTTTCAACACTTTGCGTTCTTAGACAGATTTGTGTGCACCTTTGGAAGTGGCTTAGAGAGTTGCAGTGAATTGTAAGACATAACAGTAGCCCCCACAATGGTGATGAGTGTGAAAGGAGTGGCTTGGGCATTGTAGGGATGCTTTATGGTGTTGGTGTGGGGTGGTGCCAACTTGGCACATCCTGTGGCAGCCAGGGTGTACAGTGTCAAGTGAAGTAAATCTGGCCATGGTGAGGCCATCCCTGGTGTCCCGGGCAACAATGTGGTTGGGTGCTGATGCCCTCTGTCCTGTGCAGCATCAGTTGATAGCAGAGAAGGTTGGTGTTGTTGTTGGTGCTGCTGGTGTGCCTGGTGCTGCTGGTGTTGGGGCTGATCGTGGTGGGATTCTGAGGACCAAGGTGAGAGAGTATAAAGGGCAGCCATGCTGATGGAATAGATGGCAGATGAAGTAGAGAGGACAGAAGCATTCTGCCAATGGTAATGAGGTCAGACTGGATGGAGACTTGTGTAAAGACTTGCAGCATGCTGAATCTGTAGTGGAAATGCCGTTTAGAGAAGCTAATGGTTAAGGGAACATTTCTCAATCAGCCGGGAGCTTTGAGTTGACATTTGAAGTTGTCAACTCATCAGCTGATTCAATGGCCACTGATCTCCCGCCTCAGCTTCACAGACAGGGTCTAGGCACAGCGGGAAACCGGTGGGCGACCTGTCAAATCCAAAAAGCTGGGACAAAACCACTGATAAGTGACTGTAAACAAGCCACTAATGATTTTAATTGCCTCCCCTGCCGCTGCGTGTCGGGTCTGCTCAGCGCTGACAGACACGACATTTGGTAAAGGCGCGTGGCGGCGGGTTCACAGCGGGGTCCCGACCCGCTCGGGGAAAAAACACTTCCCCACCCGACCCACCACTGATCGTGCCTGCTGACCCCCCCCGCAAAATCCAGTTCATCATCTTTTTAATGTCTCTGTGATTGTTCTCCCATGTGTGCTTGCAGCTGCATCCTGGAAATTAATCCTCAATTCCTGGAGACTTGCGGGCAATCCTGAAGACTCCAGGGCAATCCTGGAGACTCGCAGGCAATCCTGGAGGGTTGGCAACTGTAACGAGGGCCCATGTGTAAAACATGATATCCAGTTCATATCACAAGGGGGATCATATTGCTTACACCCTTAGGTCATGCAATCATATAATTAGATATTGGGCAGTACAGGCACAACCTTAAATGTAAGGTATTCGGACTATTTACAGGGGTGACCAGCACTGCTGTACCCAAAAGAATATTTAAGGCAGGCCAGAAACCTGTTAACAGTAACACATTTTCATTTCCGTCCACAGAAAAGTGATGAAACTAAAATTAGTTACCCGGAGCAAAAAGGTCACCAATCAACAGGATCGTGTGGAGCATGGACCCATTGGGCCGAATGGCCTGTTTCTATGCTGTAAATGCTATGTAATACTATGTAAGATTAAATACTTTTTAGATGTATTGCTATAAAATAATTAATACATTTCCAAATTGAAAATTGTTCAGAAAGTTACACTGAAATCTAAAGCTCATGTCATCATCTTGTGCATAAACATATGTGTTTTTTTCATAATGGCTGGTATTTGAAAAGACATAGGAACAGGAGAAGGCCGTTCAGCCCCTTGAACCTCTTCCACCATTCAATTAGATCATGGCTGATCTGTACTTCAACTCCATTTACCCAGAATTGGAGTGAGCAAAGGATTAGCTAACCAAATGTTAGATATCATTTATACATATAGAAATGAGGAAAATACAAATCAGTCTTTACATCCTATTTTACTGTGTATAAGATGTTCATGCCCTTTAATTAATAAAAATAATTCATGCATCTGTTCATATACTTTATTTTGTAATATTTGAAAACTTCTCTCACCCCCCCAAAAATTGAACTGCATATATTTTAATATATCATATATATATATAATACCCCATATTATTTTAGTTGGTTAATATAATTGAATGGCATGCCTTAATATGACAAGCCATGTGACAAATGTAAATGGTGGATTTCTAATTATTTGTCACATCAACTCATAGGCACTTTATTCCTTTCTCTCATGTGTTGCTGTTTCTTCACAATGCACCTGACATTCAGCATGTATTTATTACCCTGTATATGAACAATTATGTTTCGCACCTAAGGTATGATATAAGCCGAGCAAGCTGAATATTATGCCTTCTCAACATTCAAATCACATTCTCACTGACCTTTGCAGGCAAGATGATACCAACCCATAGTGAATCTGCACAGATGTAACAAAATGTCAATCCCTTAGCTCCATATTTCCTATTGTAAAGATGTGACCCAGTCCAGCAATAAATTCAGGGTAACCGTATCTGATGTAAATTACATTCGATAAAATTTGAATAAAATTAGAGAGCAGTAATGCACTTTGAATTATCAGGCGGTTTCAAAGGTTAAATTTTTCCTTTCTGAATTTCCTCACGACAGATAGAACTCAAATTAACAGTTGTTTTTGTTTCCCGCTGATTAGCTGACCACATTAAGAATTGTTGCCTAGGTAACAGTTGCTGAAGGGTGGAGAAACATTAACTTACCCTTGGGTCCTTTTCCAGATAATGCTTATGTCGAATACTGCGTCTTTTTCTGGCCTTCGGAATGCCACTGTGAGTGAAGTGATAGAGTCCTTCTGCAAATGGAAGCTGTGGTAAAATAGAAAGTATTTGAAGGCAAGCCTTTGGTATTGCAGAGAATATTCTGAATGTTTTACATGCCACCTTCAATCGAGAATAAATGTCCACATACTTTTTAATTTCACTTTCAAACTCTTTGCTCTGCACTAAGTTTTGTGCACCAGCTCCTTGCACTGTAATCTCCAGAAAATATTAGACCATTACAAAATGGTTTCTATTATATTTATAATATGTAGATGAAGAACATCCAAATAACTTATTGCCATGCTACAAAATAGCTTAGTCTTCCACCAGTTAAGTGATTGATAAAGTTGTACTTCCTTGCATTACATTTCTACTTTGATTATATCATTCTTTCAATGGCCTAAAGAAGATGGAATTCTTTGAGCAGTTGTCTTTACATATTTAATTAGTACAAGTAGAGAATGTTTGTATTAGGAAAAAGTATGTAGCACAGTTGAATGGTAGCAACGGATATTTTTGGATCAGGCAACATATAAATTGCTGAAGGATCTCCTTTGAGGTTAACACCTCATATCTAAACCGCAAGTGGAAGGTGAGGGACGACCCAAAGTGCGACTATGGCCATGGCCGGAATTTTCCCGTTGCCGAGCGTGTGGGTTTGGGGGCGGGTCGGCAGTAAAAATCCCGGAAATTGCGAGTGTGTCGGGAACCCGGCGTCAGCCCGCCGCCTCGTGCATTTAACTCGGGTGGCTTTGAAGGCACGACATGGACCCGATCAGCAGAGGGATGCGACCTAGTTCAAGTTATTAACTGCTTGTTGAGAGACCCTTAAGAGGGTTTTTAACACCAGCTTTTGACTTTCACTGCAGGAGCATGGGATTCACGCAGCTCGGGTACCTCGCCTGGGAAGGGGAGGCAGAAGCTCAGTGACCATTGGTGAGTCCATTTATTGAGAGCTTTACCTGCCATCTACTACATCAGCATGGGTGCCGCTTATACTGTCTCACCTTGGTCCTCAGAATGAGCTCCCAAGATGAGCCCCACCACCAGCAGCCTTCTCCTCAATGACCTAATGCTCCACAGGAGAGAGGGGGCACCACAGGGCTGCAGCACACTAGAGGCGATACCCCCAACTCAGGGTATACAGGCAGAGGATGAGCTTCCTCAACATGACTGAGCAGCAGTGCCAAAGGAGGCTCCGGCTATCACGCCAGGTCGTCACAAAATTTGTAGCTTGCTGGAACAAGACATGCTGCCCAGAGGACCTGGTGGACACTCCTTACCAGTGGCTGTCAAAGTCACCACCACCCTCAACTTCTTTGCCTCAGGCTCCTTCCAGGATCTGCAGCAGACATTTGCGGGATCTCCCACTCGGCCGCCCACAGATGCATCACCCAGGTGACCGATGCCATGTTTCACAAGTCAGCCAATTATATCAACGTTACCACTGATGAGGCCAGTGTTACTGCATTCGGCTTTGTGGCTCTGGCTGACTTCCCACAGGTGTAGGGCGTCATCGACTGCACACATGTGGCCATGAAGACACCCCATCATCACCCAAGAGTGTTTGTGAACCACAAGGGCTTAAACTCCCTCAAAGTGCAGCTCGTCTGCAATCATAAAAAAATCATCATGCATGTGTGCGCCAGATTCCCTGGCAGCTGTCATGACTTTTTCATCCTCCCTCCCTCAGTTCTTTGCACCTCAAACAGACTTACCGGCTGGCTGCTTGGAGACAAGGGCTATCTACTGAAGATGTGGCTCCTGACACCCTTGAGGACGCCAAGTACTGAGACAGAGGAGCATTATAATGAGAGCCACATGTCCATCAGATGCGTCATAGAGCAAACAGTAGGTATGCTGAAGATGTGCTTCAGATGCCTTGACAGATCTGGAGGAGCCCTTCAGTACGCACCAGCCAGGGTCTCCAGAATCATCGTCGTATGCTGCGCCCTGCACAACATAGCGCAGCAGCGAGGATTGGAGCTGAGGGAGGAGCAAGGCGTAGAGTGCACAGCCTCTTCAGAGGAGGAGGAAGACGAGGAGGAACCTGAGGTGGCGATGGCACCAGCAGCAGTGCACATTGCTGCCCGGGAGACCTGGATGGCCTCATCATGACCAGATTTGACTGAACTTGCTCCAGTGCACCCATATGGCTGCTGCATGCTGTACTAGGTCCACCCCACAACACCATAAAGCATCCCTACAATGAACAAGCCATTCCTCTTACCCAAACCCCCAGTGCTTGAGGTTAAGTAATGTCTCACTATTCACTCCAAGCCACTTCCAAAGTAGCAGGCAAAAATGGACAAGACCGGAAAGTGGTGCAAATAAATACATTTATCTGTGTCATCAAAAGAACTGAAAATGAACACTAACATTTTTTCATACACCCATGTGCATACCCGTGTGCATCTACTTTTGTGTCTTTTTTCTTTTCTGAGTGCTTCTATGAGGTGCAACCCCTGTGGCTTCAACAGAGATAGAGGCAGGCTGCTCACTTCCCTGCTGTGACTCGTTCGACACTTGGCGGACATCCTCTGGGTTTTGGAGCCTGTGAGGGCCCTGCCAAAGTCTGCTCCTCCTGCAACTGTGCAGAGGCAGACTCGGCCATCGTGATCCAAGGCTCTGACTTAGGGGGAGGCAACAGGGGAGAAGTGGGAGCGCTTTGAGAAGAGCCCCCACTTCCATGTCCCCTCTCAGCATCATCCCTCTCATGGGCCACCCATAGTTCCCTGCTAGCAAGGAGCTGGAGAGCACCTTGCTGCACAGCAGTGGGGCGATAAACGCCCAAGTCTATGTTTATATCCCTCCTAGAGATGAGGTCTATGAGCGTCTGCCATCTGTTGTCCACAGCTAGCATGTGTTCATGTAACTGGTGCATTTGCTGCTCCATGCAGGTGGCCATCCTTTCCATGGATCAGCACATCGTCGCCATCGCCTGCAACATGGTAGTGCTCATGTTGGAGATGGACTCCTCCATTCTCTGAACATTTGCAGACATTTCAGCTGCAAAAGCTGCCAGAGCCTCATGCAATTGTTGCTTCCCCGCCAAGATCACCCTCTTTCTTGCTGGCCCCCGAGGCTCAGCGTCTCATGCAACTCAGCAGAGCTGGGAGTGTCCTGCGCCCTCTGGCAAGGAGCCTCCAGTGCAGTCCCTGTCAACACCATCTGCTCTTGCTCACTTGTGAAGTGTGAGACACTAGGTGACAACACTACTCTATCTCGCACAGGACCCATCGAGGTGTGCGTATCTGCGCTGGTGCTGGGTGCGCTTGGGTCTGCTGATGGTGCGCCCTCAGAGGCTGGAGGTCCCTCTGAGGAGTCATCTTCCTCCTCCGGCTGGACAGTGGGGGAGTGCACTTGATGGATCTGTGGGAGAGTAAAGAGATGAATTAGAAGTGTTATAATAAGAATGGGTTATGTTACCATTATGCACATGACATTTCACTGGCTGCTGACATCAGTCACTATATGAGTGATTGCTGTATGCCATGTATGAGATGTAATTCTGTCACCAGGTTGCTGGGATGTCCCCCTCTCTCCATCTCCCACCGCCAGCAGCTCTGCAACTCTCGATATCGCCAGGGCCTCCTCCTCTGCTGGTGTCAGTTGCCTGAATACTGGAGGGCCAACTCTGGTTCTCTCCCTCTCCCTATTGTTCTGGGCTCTTTTCTCCTGCAAGGAGGGAAAGAAGAAAAGTTGGAGTGAGAGTGATGGAATGAGTGTAAGGAATGGATGGGTTACATCTGTAGAGGGTGACTATGAGGGAGTGGGGTGACAAATGGCCTTCTTCTGTGGTGTTAGTTGTTATGATTGCATTAGGATGAGGGTGAGTGTCAGGGGTGGTTATTCAGATGGGGATGTGAGTATGTACATAGAGAGAAAGGGATGGGTGGACCTGCAAGGTATGTTGGTGTGAAGAATGGTGTGAAGGCAGAGTGATGGGAATGTGGTGACAGGCACAGCAGGATGAAGAAGAGTTTGGCAGTGCACTCACCTTTCCTGACCTCATGAGATCATTGAATCATTTCTTGCACTGGATTCAGGGCCTCCTGACCACATCCCTGCTGCTGACCTCCTCTGCTATCTCCAACCAGGCCCTTTTGGTGTCTTTGGGAGGTCTCTTGCCTATCAGCAGGGAACAGGACCTCCCTGCATGCTGTGACTGCCTCCACCAGAATATGCAGGGATGCATCAGGATATCGGGGTGCAGCCCTCTGCCTTTGAGTATCCATCACTTAAAGTGTGGAACAGTACTCAGATCTTTCTATTTCACTTTGCACACACCTCGAGCAACCTTCAAATGAGTTGCAAAGCTGCTTTAAATATTGGCGCTGGAAACGAGCCATCGATGATGTTATCAGATCCATTCCATTTAATTGGGCCAGGAAACACACGACTGCTTTAAGTGGACCCATTAAGTTAAAGTTGCCCTGAAGAACACGCTGAGTAGACCATCGCATTCCTGACCCGCTTTGCGGCCCGCAACTGACCCGACTCCACGGTAAACATTCCGGCCCATGAGTCCCAGACCATGGAACACATCACATCAACCTGCCCACTAAGATCTGTTGCGGGAGGCACCTCATTTCTCCACTCGGTATCTCAAGAGGCCATCGAATGGATAGCTAAACTAGACATCCCATTATAAGCTTCTCCCATCAGACAAAAGCAGTATATCTAAACCCCTCCATTGTATTACTGCAGCATATATTTGTTCTATCCAAAACACGCCTAACACCCATACATCTTATCCAATGCTCTGAAATGGACTCTGAATGTTTAAGGCTTTTCACATGAGCGAAGGGTATCTTAGCTTTAGGTATAAAACACTACAATTACAGTGTGCAATTGTCATAATAAAGCAGACAAGAGGATTGATCATACCTTTAATAATTCATTAACTGTTTCTGTTTGAAGCGCTAACTCAGAACAGTGATTTAGTTCTGCAGTATGCACTTGAAAAAAACTAAACAGTGAGATTTTGCTGGGCATCTGCTTGAATAATGTTGAAAATTTTTCCATTTTACCCTCTAGTTGCACACATACTGAGTCCTTTTTTTTTCCTTCTGTCAAAATTAGACTTTTTTGTTATTCTAAAAAGATATATTTTTCTTGGCGGTAAATTGAGGACCTTTCCACCAACTAGTGTATCCCCACATTTGCAAAAGTTTACTTATGGATGCCTTTAAATCAGGCCCTCAGTAGTTCTCACTCTCTCAGATGTCTCATTGCATCATTTATTCCCTCCTGTATATAGAATCGATTTGTCATTATTTATTTTCTAGTTAGTGACTTGACTTATATGAAAAGGGAATTGCTTATTCCCTTTAGCTAGCTCATTTCAGTTAATAGCTCATTTTCAGTTTGAGTGATATTTCTCCATTTCTGTTCCCATTAGAAACAAGCATTATAACACAGAAGGAAGACACTTGGCCCTTCTAGCCTGCCCTGAATTTACCTCCCCCACACCACCCCCCCCCCACCCCCACAACTCCTTTGGAGGTTGATTTTATTTGTCCCGCGTTCCTGCTTTCTCTCTAAACTAGCCCCACTTTGCTATTTTCTCCCCATGCCCTTTTATATTCTCCATTAAGTAATTGTCCAGAACCTTTTTATTCCTGAAATCGATTTAGCATAGATCAGCACTTGTGGTAATGCATTCCACATGCTGATAACAATGCATGAGAAAGCTTCTTCTAATCTAACCCTTTATGTATTTATGGTGGTCCAATTTGTGCAATCATTTTGGGTCAAAAGTGATGTAGATTTGGTATAAAGGGTTGGAATTTGGAGCGTAAGTCTGATACACATCCCAAAATGCACACTGCAATCTGGTGGATCTGGGTCCTGGCAGAAGATGCGACTGCCCTCTGAAAGTTGCCTGCATGACTTACCAAACCAGGAAACGATTGCGTTTACAGGCTTTGACTGTCCACAAATTTTATCTGAAACATCAGTTTTTACTGGAGCGATTAGAAAAAAACTTTTCTCAGCTGTGCTGCTAAGAAAGGATTCAACAAACTGCTTTTCAGCAATTTCAGCCAGAGGACTTCTTTTTCTTCTTAACCTTCAGTCATGGAGCCCTTATCTGGGCCATTTGCATTTATCCTCATGATGGAGGCATGCAGGAGCAGGAGGAAGAGAAAATGAGAAAGGCTCACCAAAAGAGAGGACTAATTATGGGGTATCCTTTCACCAGGTCTACAGGCCACGCCACTCCCTTGACAATGTACCAGAAGAGACCTGCTTAAGGAGCATAACGGTTCACTGAGGAGGCATAGAAAGAACTTTGCGTTATATTGGGGGACTGTAAATTTTTTCCCTTCAATTATTTATCCAATTCTCTTTTGACAGTTACTATTGTATCTGCTCCCACCACTCTTTCGGGCAGTGCATTCCAGATCACAACAACTCACTGCGTAAAAAAATGTTTCCTCACGTTGTCGCTGGTTCTTTTGCCAATCACCTTAAATCTGTGTCCTCTGGTTACTGACCCTTCTACCACTGGAAACGGTTTCTCTTATTTACTCTATCAAAACCCTTCATGGTTTTGAATACCTCTATAAAAATCTCCCCTTAACCTTCTCTGTTCTAAAGAGAACAATCTCAGCTTCTCCAGTCTCTCCACAGAACTGAAGTCCCTCATCCTTTCTAGTAAATCATCAACTTAAACTAAAGTGATGGCAACCAAAATTCAGCTATTAAAATTCTGACAATGCTATCTTATGATCATGAATGCAAGAAGTTAGTATGGATTCCTGGTACCACAGTCACTGCTCTTGATCCATTTTGATCTCATGGTCACTTTACTGCATCTCATACCAGTATGTTGAATGTTTTAATGCAATAATTGTTTAGTGTGTATTCATTTCACACAATCTGGGTTTTAAAAGCCTGAAAACTGTAGGAGAACGAAACCACTGAGGATAAGGAGCTCTACAATGTTATGGTTTTGGGAAAGAACAAGTTGTGTATGCCTAGGGTATGCTACCTGAAGGAAAATGAGTAAGAGCCTAATCAATGTGTCTTGATTTCAACACAGCGAAGATGCAGTAGAAGGAAGATTATGCAGGCTGGTGTATTTAAAGTTAAAGAGGAACAAGGGTCAAAACTTCAAGGGAGCACTGATCATAGTAGTAATTGAATTAAGCAGGCAGAAATGTTGCAACCCCGATTTTAACTCCAGGTGGATTCCTGCTCAGGCCTGAGTTAAAATTACAGTCGGGTCTCAATGATGCCATCAGGCCGCAACATGCAAATGTAAAGAAGGACCCTGTTGGCTCCGGGCACATGTCCTTGCTGCCTGCTCAGGAGAGTAGGTTAAAATTTCAGATGTTGTGATCATGGCGGCTTTCGGACAGGTAAGAGCCAGGGCGATTTTAACTGCCCACCCGCCAGGTTTCTGCTGAGCGAGTAGGGTTAAAATCACGAGGGAGACAGAGAGAGAAATTGAGATTGATTGGAATCTGGAGAGGAATCACTTATCAGCCAAGAAGATTTTTTCTTGTATCCTATCTAGGAGTAAAAAGAGATGTTCAATGAGTCTTGTCCAATATGGGAACAATAATCAAGTCTTGGATGGACTTGGGATTTATATAAAGTTTGGAATTGTTGAGAGGAAAAAAAATCACTGCAGAAAAGAAGGAAAAAGTTAGGTCAAAGAAGGTAATGAGGCTAAGAATGCTAACAGGTGAAAAAGAATTATACACAACTTACCTGGCTGACAGATGCCGCATCCTTTCAACCATCATTTCCTAAACTTGATGCACTAAGTCGGGAGAGGATTGTTTGGGGCATCAGCCCCTTAAGTGTGTCTCCTGTCCCGGAATCCTTGCAATGCCTGACCTATAAAATTGACTTTCCTCACTCTACAATACCCAATTCTACAGCAATTTTGCCGAATAAATAGGTGGTTTGGTTTTGCCAATGCTATCTCTGGTGCTTACCTGCCTGATTACAGTTCACAGCTGACAACAAGGGTTAGTAATTCTTTTTAATTGCCTTTGCCTAATGTATTGGGGATACGAGGCTGATTTTATGGTTAGTGGGCGCAGTCTTATTGACAAGATTCCAACTTGCAGGAATTGGGAAACTAAGGCTGCGATTCTGCCGGCGCTCAGAGGGCGGGTTTGGAGGCGGGTCAGGGGTTAAATCTGAAATGATTGACGGCGGGTTCCGAACCTGCTGCGAACCCGCCTCCATGCCACTTTCCCAAGTGTCGGGTCTACGATTTAAAAACAGACCCGACACCAAACGGCGGGAAAGGGATTAAAAGGCTTTTAACTGCTTGTTGAGTGCTTGTTTAGAACTATTTTGACACCATTTTTCAATTTTCCTACTTTTGTGTCGGGTTTCACAACGTTTGGAGAACACGCCAGATAAGTGTGTCGGGAACATCAACGAGTTGGAAACTTCACAGCTGCAACTGCAATCTAAAAGCTGCACTCTCAAATCTGGTCAGTTTCAAATGTCAGAGGTTGGTGATTGAACAATTTGGGAGACACATTCTGTGTTTAGGCTGCAAGTATGTGGTGTTCACTCTATATCCACTGTCACCTGCATTGCTGGATTTTAAAGGCGCACTTACCCTTCACTGTGCCACCTCAAATTGTCAGGACACATATGGCAACGATGTCAAGCCTTCATTCAACATAAATTTATTCCAACATAAGGAAAGAACAGAAACTTCACAATTAAATCTATCAGAACACTCAAGTGAAAACGCTTGTGCTTATTTACGTGTCAGCTTTCTCTTACGCGTGCTTCTACGTTGTGCTTCCCCTGTGGCTTCAGAAGATGTAGAGACAGCCTGCTCACCTCCCTGCTGCGCCTGCTTAGATGCCTTTGGTGGTCGTCCACTGGGTTTTGGTGCCTGTGAAGGCCCTGCCAAAGTCTGCTCCTCCTGCGGCTGCACAGGGGCAGACTCAGCCATCACTGCTTGAGTGCTCATCTGGGGCTCTGACCGAGAGGTTGGTAAGGGGATGGAAGTTTGAGCACTTGGAGAGGAGCCCTCATTTGCATGTCCCCTCCCACCATCATCCCTCTCATGGGCCACCCGCACTTCACTGCTAGCAAGTAGCTGGAGAGCACCTTGCTGCACATCAGTGGGGTCATGAGGACCCGTCTCTGTACTGACAGTCCTCAATGGGGACGTCCATGTACCTCTGGTTCCTCTCCACGATAGATGCCCTTCTATCCTCCATAGCTCACCATCTATCCAGAAGAGTTACCATGTTATTTTGATTCTGGCGAATGATGTCCTCCATGGAGGTTGCCATCCTTTCCATTGCGGAACCCACATTCGCCATTGCGTGTGCAACGGCATTGCTCATGTTTGAGATGGACTCCTCCATTCTCTGCACACTCGTAGTCACTGTGGTTGCAAACCCAGTCAGAGACTTCTGCACGTGTTGCTGAAGCTCCAGCACCGCTCTCTTTCTGAATGGCCCCTGAGGCTCAGCGTCTACATGCAGCTGAGCAGAGCTAGGAGCATCCTGTGGCCTCCGACGAGGACTCTGCACTGCTGTCCCTGTCTCCACCATCTGCTCTTGCTCACTTGTGAGTTGTGATACGCCAGGTGACAATACTACTCTATGTCGCAAACGACCCACCGAGGTGTGCGTCTCTGCGCTGGTGCTGGGTGCACTCATTTCTGCTGACGCTGCTCCCTCAGAGGATGGAGGTTCCTCTGAGGAGTCCTCCTGCTCTTCTTCCTGGACAGTAGGGTGGGCGGCTCTTGATGGTCCTGTGGGAGAGTAAAGACATGAGTTAGACATGTGATATGTAGATTGCAGACACATACCATTGTGCACATGATCATGACTACATTTATATGAACATCAGATCCCATAATCATCACTCATGAATGCCAAATCAGATGTTTGGAAAAGAATTCTGTCACCAGGTTGCTCTACTGAGCCTGTCTCTCCGACCTCCACTTCCAGCTCCTCAGGACCTCCAGCAATGTCTAGAGCTGCCTCCTCAGTGTTGGTCAGCTGCGCCACAGATGGTGGTCTTCCTCCTGTTCTCCCCCTCTCTCTCTTATTGTGGGATCTCTTTTCCGGCAATGAGGGAAAGAATTGGATTTTCAGTGAGAGTGATGGAATGAGTGTATAGAATGGATAGGATAGATGTTTGGAGGGAGACTACGATGGAGTGGATTCCCATTAGCAATTTCCCTCCTTTTGAGTTGCTAATTGTTGTCATTGCATAAACTTGAGGGTGGGTGTGAAGGGTGCAGAGTTAGATGGGGTAGTGATTCTGTACATAGGGAGAGAGGGAAGGTTAATGGTGCAAGTGATGCTGGGTTGAGTGAGGATGTGCAGGGGTAGGGTTGACAATGCAGAGTGATGGGGATGTGATGACAGGCACAGCAGAATTAAGGGAATTGTGCTTTTATACTCACTTTTCCTGAGCGCAGGAGATCATTGAACCTCTTCCTGCATTGAATCCAAGTGCATCTTACCATTGACCTGGATTTGGCCTCCCCAGCTATTCGTAGCCAGGCTGCCTTTGTCTGCTGAGGAGGTTTCCTTCTTCCATCTCCCGGGAACAGGGCCTCATGACGAGCTCTGACTCCCTCCACAAGAACATGCAGGGATTCCTCATTGAACCGGGGAGCTGCCTTCTGTCTCTCTGCAGACATATTGAGCACCAGCAGCAGTCAGGAGCAGCAGAAATGACTTCAGATGTAACTGTGGAATGGCCCCCTTAAGTACTCAGGCTGCACACGTGTCAGCAGAGCAGCTGAACAGACCTGCACCTTGTGATGAGGGCGGGTAACCCACACGGCGGACTCAATTAGCCCAATTAAGCAAAAATTGTGTCGGAAGGCCGGCTGGTGCCGGCAGTGGGTCCGGTCCCCGCCAAGCTTCGTTCCCGACGCCAACCCGCCTCCACACACAGAATCGCGGCCTAGGCGTTCAATGATCTTGCCCGCTCCCTGTTGGAACCCCTTACCACCAAACCCCTATTTTCTGATTAGGCGTTATGAATACAGATGTGGGGCTTTTGATGCCCTAAAATATTTCCTAATTTTTAGCTAGAAGTATTACCTAGTGTTGCTTCCATCCATTCATGCTGGGTGTTAAAGGCAAATGATATATTTTCAAGAGTTCAGCATAATGTGATGATCCTTAAGGAACAGAGGACTTGTAAAATGAATGTACAGTGCCTATAAATTTTCGCTCCACCAGGCATTTATAATTCACTTTTATTATTCTGACAGATCTTATTGATGTATATATCATTACACCATTGATCTGTTCAGCACTTCCTTAAAAAAAGACATTTCACAATTTAATAAATTAAATAACAGTTTTATTTACAGCATATAAAACTGCACTGTAAAATATAACACAGATACACATTCCTGGGAATTACTAAAATGTTACAGAGTGCTATACTGACTGGGATTGGCATATAATCAAAATGTGAGGATGTTGGATGGCAAGGTGCTAAATATAAAATTCAGAACCAAATAATTTGCAAATGATATAAATCCTACAAATTAGTACAATAAATTCTCACTCAATTACATATCGCTGAATATTTTTATTATAACGTAAGTATGGTATCTACGATAATACAATAAAATTGACAGCATCAATTGTATTTTAGATTGGACTATTAGAAGGCATAGGAAATGCTTCAATACTTCTCATTCCTTTATGTGAAGAGGCATTTACTGCCGCCTAGAATATTTGGATCAGAAGTTTGGAAAACCTTATAGTAGGGATTAAAATCACAAAATGACAAAACCCTATAATGTTCTTTTAACGAACTGGTATAGAGCCAGCTTAAAAAGTGTGACTCCCTTACTTTGTTGGACCCTAGATATTACAAGAATATGAATTAATTGTAATGCCAGCAGGCAGGCTAATCCTAAAGAATGTTTAGATAGTTTTAGATAGAATTATAATAGAAATTACAACATTCAGCCCTACCTGTCCGTGCTGATGTTCATCCTCCACATGAGCAGTAGCCCTAATCCCATGTGTTTGCTCTGTTCCCATTGCCCTTTATTCCACTTTCCTTTAACCACCTACCTCACCTACTGTTAAATGTTGACACGGGGGTAGATTTTCAACTTCCTGCTCAGGTGTAAAACTGATTTCAATGGAAATAACAATCAGGCAGTTTCGATAATGGGCGGCCCAATCCATTGAAAATCTACCCCATGGTCTCTGTTCCAACCAACAACCCTCTGTGTAAAAACGTTTCTCATGTTTTCGGTCCTAAATCTCTTGGGCTAGAAATTGGATATCGCCCGGTTGCGGCGCTAACTTTTAAAAAGTAGGAAAAGTAGCGCCAGGCGCTAATGCTTCTCTTCTGATGGGAAATTCAGCTTTAGCACTCCAAGAGGGAAGTGGAGCACTAAATCAAGCGCTAACCACTTCTCCTAGGGCGCTAAAGTCCAGGAGCGGGGCGGTAGCGGCAGAGCGCTGAACAATTTGGAACGCATCGCTAACGGCATCAGAGGGTGCTTCCCTCGCTTAAAGGCAAGGGCCAATGATGGTGCACAACCTACTTGTCGGCAGGTCTGCGTTGCAAGGCGACCCGCGCGACTGCCATTACAGCCCCAAACACTCTACAAAGTGGAGGGCTTGGACATCTTGCAGCAATGAAGCAGGCAAAAACATTCAGCAGGGTCCAGACTTGTGGAAATATTAAAGGTTGGCCTCCCTGAAAATCCTTCCCTTTAAATAGCGCTCCCCAAGCTGCCAGCCGAGTTGACAACACCTCTTCTTCCTGCCATTGCTGACACCCGGCGAGGGGGTGGGAGGCAATTTCGCATCTGGGGTGGTAACGGGGCGCTGCACACTTGATGACATCATGATCTGCAAGGCGCTCGAGGCCCAGGCAATAAGAGTTAGCACCGGCAGTAAACCGGACGTCTCAAAGCGTTTTGCAGCCAATTAAGTACTTTTGAAGTGTAGTCAGCGAAGGTTCACTAGATTGATTCCAGGGATGAGAGGGCTGTCCTATGAGGAGAGATTGAGTAGAATGGGCCTATATTCTCTGGAGTTTAGAAGAATGAGAGGTGATCTCATTGAAACATAGAACATTTCTAGAGGGCTTGACAGGATAGATGCTGAGAGGCTGTTTCCCCTGGCTGGAGAGTCTAGAACTAGGAGGTCATAGTCTCAGGATAAGGGGTTGGCCAATTAGGACTGAGATGAGGAAAAATTTCTTCACTCAGAGGGCTATGAATCTTTGGAATTGTCTACCCCAAAGGGCTGTGGATGCTCAGTCAATGAGTATATTCAAGACTGAGATGGATAAATTTTTGGACATTAAGAGAATCAAGGGATATGGAGATTAGGTGGGAAAACGGAGTTGAGGTAAAAGTTCAGCCATGATCTTATTGAATGGCGGAGCAGGCTCAAGGGGTCATATGGCCTACTCCTGATTCTATTTCTTATGTTCTTATATCCATATGCCCTCATTCTAGACCCCTCGGTCACGAGAAATAATCTGTTTCGATCTGTTCTGTCCCATCCCCTCATAATTTCAAAAAATGTTATCAAATCACCCCTTAATTTCTAACCTCTTTATTTATTCACGGCATTCGAAAATTTGAGGTAGTCTCTTTTTTTTCAAAATGGTATATATTTATTCTGCAACTTTGCTAGCTCCTTTATAAAAATAATTCATTGGTAATCTATAGACTTTGTGTCGATTTCTCTTTCCATCTCCTCTCAGCTTTCTCACTCCTATCTAACTGTTGATTTTAAAATGTAGATGTATATATTTATAATGCCAATGAGTCATGGACATAAATTTTGACCAGCATTACCATAACTTATTTTAAAACGCTAATTTCAAAGCATTAACTGAGACAGTTCTGAGGACTGAGTGGAGTAGGAAATTACTACCAACTCCTACACCTGAATAAATAATGCAAATGCAAAATACATATTCAACAATGTGCCCCCTCATGCAGACATCAATGTGTATACCTTTATGAAACAAAACCAGAAAATGCTGGAAACACACAGATCAGTCAGCATCTGTGAAGAGAACAGACAGGTTACCTTTTCAAATATGGACCCTTTGCCAAAACTGAAAAAGAGATGGACAGGTATAGCATTAAATGGGAGAGAGGGAAAAGATGGTATGCTTGGAGGTCAGGTGTATGAGGCCAATAACAATTATCTCCTCCACACCACCATCCAGGGCCCCAAACACTCCTTCCATGTTCGACAACAATTTACGTGTGCTTTCTCTCATCTAGTATACTGTAGTCGCTCATGGTATGGTCTCCTCTACATGAAGGGAAGCAAATGCAGATTAGGTGACTGCTTTGGCTTTCCTCTGTCCACAAGTACAACTCCAAGCTACGTGTGCCTCACTACTTTAAGCTCCCCTCCCATTCCCACTCTGACCTCTCTTTCCATTGGCCCTGTACACAGTTCCAATGAAGCTCAACGCAAGCATCAAGAACAATCCTCATCTTTCTCCTAGACACCTTGCAAGCCCTCTGATCTGAACACTGACTTCAGTAACTCCAGACTTAGCCATATCCTCATTTCCAAACCTGTTTTAATTCCACTTCTGACACCAAGGTTTTACCTATATCCCATCTCTCCCATTTTCTCACACAAAGAGTAGTGGAAATCTGATAGTCTCTCCACCAAAAAGCTAGTTGAGCCTGGGGGTGTGTCAACTGAAAATTTCAAAACTGAGATTGATAAATTTTTGCTAGGCAAGGGTATTAAGGGTTACGGAACCAAGGCGGGTAAAAGGAGTTAAGATACAGATCAACCATGATCTCATTGAATGACGGAACAGGCTCGAGGGGCTGAATGGCCTCCTCCTGTTCTTATTTCCCAAGGCCTGCCACTTACTCAGCTATTTACACATCATTTGTCTCTTTAATATCTTAATAGTTCTGTTCATTACTTGGCTAATTTATATCATTCCATTCTTGATTCCTCTCTGGGCTTATTTAGTAGCTTACATATATATTTCCAACCCTCCACCACCCCTTTTTCAGACTGTATTACTACGCCTGTCCACTTCTCAATTTTCAGTTTTGAAGAAGGTTTACACACCCAAAAGATAAACTCGTCTGTTCTCCCAACAATTGTTGCGTGACCTGCTGTGTCTTTTTAGCACATTGTCTTTTTGTTTCAGATTTCCAGCATCTGCAATATTTTGCTTTTTACTTATACATCCTTCCTTTTAAACTTTAAAACTGCTAGTGAGAGGCAGCCTGCTGACAGACAACTTGTACAGTATTTTCACATTCAGAAATAACATCCCAAATGGGGAAGAAAGCTCATCACTCAAAGACAGGGGTGCGTAGGATGGACTTCTCACTTATGGTATAACTAGAGGGGGAACATCCTACTGGTGACGTTTCCATTTTTTGCATTCAATATCAGCCTCCATTCAGTCTGCAAGCGTGACCCTGAGATCTCGGTTGCTTGCCATTTATATTCTGCATCCCACTCCCACTCTGACCTCTCTGTCCTCGGCCTCCTACACTGTTCTAATGAAGCTCAACGGAAGCTTAAAGAACAGCACCTCATCTTTCGATTAGGCACTTTGCAACCTTCTGGACTCAACATTGATTTCAATAACTTCAGATCATAACCACTGCTCCCATTTTTTTCGGACAGCAGGTGCTGGTAATGGTTCTGCTGTTGCCATTTGCAGCTCCTCTGGACTCATCTTTTGTGTCTTTACTTGTCCCATTACCACCTCCTTTTGCCTTGCACCATCAACCCTTTTGTCATTTAGGGGGAAAAATGCGGTTGCTTTGTGTCTCCCGTTAGCGCCCTGATGGCGCTAATGGGGCGCAAAGCAACTAGCGACCGGGCGCGGCGATGTTTGCACCACTCACGAAATTGACCAGACATTTTGTGGCAGCGCTAAACACCACCACCACGACCTCCTGTGCCCGCAGATCGTGGCGTCAGTCGAGCATGCAACGCCCCGGTAGCGCCCCGGACCGGATATTGAGTGGCGCCCCCCTGCCTTACCGCCTGCCGCTAGCAACGACAGGTTATGGGGAACATTTTGCAGTCGGGAAGGGACTGGGGAGCGTTATTTAAAGGCGGCCGCTTCCTGACTTTTTTTGTCGGCGGCATTTTTGCACCACGCATTCTGAGAGAGAGAGAGACTTCTGGAGAGATTCAACGCAGTGTGAAGGAGTTTTGGGTACTGAGCAGCACTTTGCAGGTTCATTTTGATTTGACCTTCCTTGCATCAATTTAGAAGAGACTATGGGGGCTGCACTCTGAGCTCTTTCCCTGGTCCTCTCCATTGTTCTTTCCAGCAGAATTGATGTACAGGTCTCTCCAGGCCGAGATTCAAGGCTGCAATGAGCAGGGTGTGGATGGAGAGCAAGATCGACCCTCCCCTTTAAGAACTGGCCGGCGCCAGTGTGCCTGTGTTCCATTGCTGACTGACATCTCATGAGCTTCGCCAGCGCTCTGAGTTAGCGCCTCGCTCCTCGGCGTTAGTGTGTAGTGCCTGATTTAGCGCTCCAATCACCTCCAGGGCCGATAGAAGCCAAGTTTGCAGTCGGAGGCGATAATTAGCGCCAGGCACTAAACTTTGCACCCGGCCAATAATGGCGCCCCAAACGGGGCGATACCGAATGTCTCCCCCAAGATCTCTCCTGCCCTCCACCCTATCACAGACTTTCCCTTTTGTTCTTTCCTCCACTCCCCCTTTCCCTGCCTCTGTACTTGCTTAAAATCTCTAACTTCTTCCAGTTCTGATAGAAGATCATCGACCTGAAATGTTAACTCTGTTTCTATCTCCACAGATGCTGCCTGACCTGCTGAGCATTTTCTGTTTTTTTATTTCAGATTTCCAGCATCCGCAGTAGTTTGCTTTTTGTTACAATAAATTACATGCTGATTTTATTTATTTCAATATTAAAATTAGGCTTCTGTGCTTGTTTCAGACCCAGGCTCCTAAATGTATTTGCCCTAGTCGGACCATGCTCTATCTGGCATCTCTGGGTCTTGTGCAGCCTAACCAGCGGGTCTTACAGGGACCACTGGAGGCCGCTCAGATAAAGGTCAAATACTTGAGTGTTTTGTGGAGTCGCAAGGAGCAGGGGTACACCTCCTGGCTCCACAAAACAACTCCACAACCGACCCATCCTCACCAGACCCCCAACCCAATCACCTCTCCCCTCCTGGATAATTAATGAGCCAGAATTAGTTAGCAATCCGATGGTAAGGGAACATATTGCAAGTAGTGACCATAACATGATTGAATTTGATATTAGCTTTGAGAAGGAGAGTCACAAATCAAAGTTTCAAATTTAAGTAAGGCAATCTTTGAAAGGATGAGAAATGAATTAACCACAGTAATCTGGCCTGAACTGTTAATGGGTAAATCTGCAGACAAATAGTGGGAAGTACTCAAAGGAGTATTTGGTACGATATAATAGCAGCACATATCCCTAAAAGGCAAAGGCCTCACGTGTTTAGTTAAACCAACCATGGTCAACAAATGAGGTAAGGGACAGTATCAAGCTAAAAAAAAAGGCTTACACAAATGCAAGGAAGAGTGGAAATTCCAGCAAACTGGGAGAGTTATAAAAAAACAACAAAGGAACACAAAGAAAGTAATAAGAGGTGGGAAAAGGGTATATGAAAAAAACTTGCAAGGGGTATCAAAGCTAACAGCAGAATTTTTTATAAATATACTATGAGAAAGAGAGTAATGAAGGGTACTATGGGCCCATTAAAGACAAGGCTAAGATGGGTAATAAGCAAATGGCAGACTTTAAATAAATACTTTGTATCCCTTTTTTACAATGGAGGAAGAGGGAAAAATACTAGCGGTACAAGAAATCCTAAAAGGTTAAGTGGAGGGTCTTGGAGAATTTAATATAAGTTTTAAAAAATGGTAATGGAGAAAATAATGGGACTTAGGATCGATAAATATCCAGGACCTGATGGTTTCCACCCCAGGGCATTAAAAGAATTGGTGAGGAAATTGTAGATGCATTAGTCATAATTTTCCAAAAATCTCTAGATTCAGGAATTGTGCCTTTGGATTCAAGAACGGCAAATATCACTCCATTATTTATGAAGGGAGGGGGAAACCAGGTAACTAAAGACCTGCCAGCTTAACATCAATTGTGGGGAAGTTACTGGAATCTACCATCAGAGACAAACTGACTGAGCACTTGGACAAGTATGAGCTGATCAAAGAAAGTCAGCATGGATTTGTGAAGGGTGGGTTATGTCTGACTAATCTAGTTGATTTTTTTGAGGAGGTCACTATCATGATGGATAGGGGAGTGTCTATAGATGTTGTCTATATGAACTTCCAGAAGGCATTTGATAATGTTCCACACAAGAGATTATTGGCAAAAATGAGAGGCCAGTGAATTGGAGGTAACCTTGTGACATGGATTGGGTGGGATGCAGCAGACAGAAAGCAGAGATAAAGGGAATGTTCTCTGATTGTCGAGATGTGACAAGCGGTGTTCTCCAGGGATCTGTACTGGGTATTCAGCTTTTCACCATGCATATCAATGACTTGGATGAAGTAATAGAGTGTTGTATATCCAAGTTTGCAGGCAACACAAGTTAAGAGGCACAGTAAGTTGTGTAGATTAGAGCAGGAAGTTACAAAGGTAGATAGATATATTAAGTGAATGGATAATACTATGGCAGGTGGAGTTCAATATGGGGAAGTGTGAGGATGCAAGTAATAAAAGGAATATTTTCTTAATGGTGAGAGATTAGATGCTATGGAGGTGCCAAGAGATTAAAGTGTTCATATACAGAGATCACTAAAAGCTAGTGCATAGGTACAAAAAAAAGTTTAAAAGGCTAATAGAATATTTATCTCAAAGGAGTTGGAATTTCAAAGTGAGGAAGTGATGTTTCAGTTGTACAGAGCCTTGCTCAGACCCCATCTGGAGTACAGCATTCAGTTTTGGGCACCGAACTTCAGGAAAGATATGTTTGGCTCAAATTCGCCAGAATGGTACTAGGACTTAAAGGGTTAAATTATGAATATTGTTGTATTCCCTTGAGTTTAGAAGGTTGAGGGGTGATCTTATTGAAGTCTTTAAAATGATAAAGGGATTCGACAGGATAGATACAGAGAAATAATTTCCTCTGGTGGGGGTATCCAGAACAAGGGGCACAATCTTAAAATTAAAGCAAGGTCATTTAAGAGTGAAATCAGAAAGCACTTTTTTGCTCAAATGGTCGTGTAAATCTGGAACCCAAAAGGCTGTGGATGCTGGATCAATTGAAATTTTGGAGATTGTGATCGATAGATTTTTGTTGGATAAAGGTATCAAGGGATATGGAGCGAAGGCTGGTAGGTGGAGTTGAGGTACAGATCAGCCATGATCTGATTGAATGGCAGAACAGGCTTGAGGGGCTGAATGGCTTAATCCTGTTCCTATGCAGATTATGTCTACTCTTGATTTTGTAAAATACTGAATTGCACTGAAAATGTTGTTAAATATCAGTGCATAATTACTCTATTCAAATGTTTTCTGCTTTCAGTTGGATCCATTATTTTATGTTTAGTTATAGTTTCAGAAAATACTCAAAAGCAACTCAATGGAAGAAATTATAATTGTCGTAGGCAGGTGGTGCATATTATTCAACATACTTTGCATACTCTGCAGATTATGGTATAGCTTTGAGAATATAAGCAGTAACAATTATAAATCCTGTTTGTAACATTTACAATTATGGAGCAATTCAGATGATTCCAGTTCTTTCTTAACACATCCAGAAATAAAACTACCGTTTGTGGAATGACTTAACATCGCCCCAGGATACCAGATAAAGCATGTGCTATTACAGTTATGTATAATCGCTTTTTCAAAATACTGCAGATGCTGGAAGTCTGAAACAAAAACAGAGATTGCGAGAAACACTCGGCAGGTCAGGCAGCATCTGTAGAGAGAACAGATACATTGACGTTTTGGGTGGGACCCTTTGCGTTTGGACAAACGGTCCTACCTGAAGCATGAACTTGCCTGTTCCCTCCACAGATGCTGCCTGGCCTGCTGAGTGTTTCTAGCATTCCCTGACGTTGTGTCTGTTTGGCAGGTTTCTTAGAATCACAATCCTGTGACTGGAAAAGGGAACACCGACTCCTTCAATAAAACGAGATGCATTTAAATAATGTCTA
This sequence comes from Squalus acanthias, assembly GCA_030390025.1. NCBI lineage: Eukaryota > Metazoa > Chordata > Chondrichthyes > Squaliformes > Squalidae > Squalus > Squalus acanthias. The sequence goes on from CM059436.1 coordinate 73,532,902, forward strand.
TTGAAAATAATAGGAACAGCACTGGTCAGAAAATACACCCCACAGCTTTTAACATTGCATTTTTTTGGAAGATTTTGTAAAACGGGTTAATGTCTGCATTAGAAACATACAGCGAGAGATTTAGTACAAGCGTCCGGGAACGGCTCCAGTCATAAAATATACCCCATAGAGCAACTGCGGAAATGTACTCTTCAAATGGATTCTGATCAAGTGTGTAACCAAGCTCATGCTTTGAGCAATATTTTAAAGCAAAACAATCCTTACAGCACAATATTTAGGGACTGGTCTACTTTTGTGCAACTGGATTTCTTCATCCAAAAGTAGCTTCCACAGATTTCCGAGACCACGGTGCCGTAGCTACTCTGCCAGAACATGACTTTCTGATGCCCACATAAAGCTATCTTTCGACTATTTCTTCGACATTTTATACAATAAACGATACTTATGTAGTCATAACATGATTTAATGATTGAAATAAACTCGAAGGACTAAGGACAAGTGACGACTTGGATATAATTCTGAAAAACAAATCAAAAATCTGATTACCCTATTGGAAAAAAACATACCGCTATGTATATTTTCTCAGTTGACTGTAATTAAAACTCCCTCTAATGGCAATTGACATTTGCGCTTATTCATGAGCCTGCCTTCATTTAATCTCTAGCCCTTTTCGGAGTTCTACAACACAAATTACTTTATCACTGCCAAGATTGGAACTCTGTTTAGGAAAGCATGCATGCAATATATCTAACTTACTAAGTTGAAAGTCTTGAATTAAATCAAGATATGTACAAAATATACACCCAGAATAGGCTGGCAGTGAGGAGCAAGGCAGTAATTGTATTGAAAAGGTTCTGATAGTGTTATAAAATGTGAGAACAAAGCTTAGACAGCTTTCACCATCAGAACTGTTCATTCCAGTTACTTATTTGCATCTCACTGCCAGCCATATTTATTCTATACGCATGCTTTCTACATCTCTCTTTTAATTCAAAACTCCCAATAAAATGAATGCATCTCATTTAAACAAAGTTCAAATTTTACTAATTTGTATTTAGATTTTATTCTGTATAAGAGGTGGTATTTATTGTTCTTACTAAAGCTGGCAGGAGTTGTTTACCAGTACCTGGCTGCTGTTTTTGTGGCATTGTGTTGCAGCTACTGAGGACTAAAGCTCACAAGTAGGTGATGGGGTAGTATAGTGGATTTCAGACCTGAAAAGCATACAATATCATGCAAGAGGTGTTATAGCAACGCTGTCGTTCTTTAAAAAAAACTAGAATTCATTGATAAAAAAACAACTTTATATATGTATGGAGTTAAGAAAGAGTACAGCAGTCATATAAAAGCAATTCCATTGAATAAATGGCATTTTGGGTTTGTTCATTCACTTGTGTTACCTTGGAGGACCTTTTCATATATGCGCAATATCTATTGAAGTGCTTATTTTTGGCATAGTATTATTTTCTAGTTACAGGTAAATGCTTTTGATGTTTTTGTCTTAAAACTGTGTGCAATCTGGTTAGGCAGTCCACCACTAAACAGCTGAAAGTAGTCTTGTGAAAAAGTGACTCACACTGATGCCATCAGGCATGTTGTGACTATGAAGCATATTTACTAAATCTAACCTATGCTTTTATATTGCAAGAACCTGTATTCATGTACTGTCAAATAAATAATGGCACATGCAGATGCCACTCTTGTTACAGATGCTCAATATTCTCAAAGTGCTGGATGCCTCTGATCTGTAGCCTGAAACTGACCAGCACACTCCAATTTGCAAAATTAATCTGTTAAACAACAATTCAATTTTGATTTACCTGGGCCTGTGTTAATTTAACAATTACACTGTGTGACCTTAGAGAAGCACAGCTAAAGTGGATACAGAGAGAATGTTTCCACTTGTGGGGAAGAGCATAACTCGAGGCCATCAATATAAGATAGCCACCAAGAAATCAAATAGGGAATTCAGAAGAAACTACTTTACCCAAAGAGAGGTGAGAATGTGGAACTCGCTACCACAGGGAGTGGTTGAAGTGAAAAGTATAGATGCATTTAAGGGGAGGTTAGACAAGCAGATGAGGGAGAAGGGAATAGAGGGTTATGCTGATAGATTTAGATGAGGAAAGATGGGAGGAGATTCGAGTGGAGCATAAACGCCGGCATGGACTGGTTTGGGCCAAATGGCCAGTTTCTGTGCCGTATATCCTATGTAAAATTTGGCAGAATAATATATTACATGGTAAAATATTCCTGTGCTTAGAAAACAGCATATCATCCAATGTATCCTGAGCAATGCCACCGGTGATTCGGCAATATTCCATGTAACATTTGAGACATCTGGATCACATTTCGGGAGTCACATTGTCATTTTAATTTTCGATCTAATTAGAAACTTCCCCGACAGAAAACAGCTTCTTATTGACTTTAGGAGTCACTACTTTAAAAAAAGGTTTCTCCTGATGTTTAATCGACCTCAGGATCTGCCCAAGAAACATCAGTCTATAATTCACGTTAAGAATAAAGTAGGGATGTGATAATGTGAGTGACCTGAAGTGAGGATATCATAGCATTACATAGAATTTACAGCACAGAAACAGGCCATTCGGCCCAACTGCAAGCATCGCAAGTGGAAGCATCTTCTCTGCATCTACCCTATCAAACCCTTTCATAATATTGAAGTCCTCTATCAGGTCACTCCTCAGTCTTCTCTTTTCTAGGGAAAATTTAGGCTAGATTGAGTTACATAGAATTAAATAGAATATACAACACAGAAATACTCCATTCGGCCCAACTGGTCTATGCAGGTGTTTATGCGCCACAGGTCCTCCTCCCACTCCTCTTCATCTCACCCTATCAGCATATCCTTCTATTCCTTTCTCCCTCATGTGTTTATCTACCTTCCCCTTAAATGCATCGATGCTATTTACCTCAACCACTCCCTGTAGTACCGAGTTCCACATTCTCACCTCTCCCTGGGTAAAGATATCAGCGAAGAAGATGTTTTGCAGTGTTATAACATCTGAATAAGTAAACTGACATATCAATAGCCACATATGACAGAAGGTGTTTGCCAGAGCACTGAGCTCTCAGCTCTTTGCCCTTTGGGCGATGTCTTTCCCCAGGGTACATTCCCGCGCTTGTTCAATAAAATACCACTTTCTTAAAAAAAAAAGTTAAAATGTAAAGGAGCCTAAAATAAAACGTGGACAAAAAGAAGCAGAATTTAATGTTTTAATAATATAAAAATCTATCGCATTTTTACAGGAAGCTGAATAGACCGGTCACTTGAAAATGTCTTTAAAGTAAATGGGAAACACGGACTGGTGAGAAGTCAAACAGGGCTGAAGTGAAGATTCCAAAACATGAGTCTCCGTTATGTTACCAGATGCCGACGGTATCAATCTTCATGAAGAAATATTCTACAAAAATACCGTATTGATATTTTTGGAAGGGCGGAATATTTTTGGAGCGGCTGAAGACGAGTCTCTTTGTTAAATGGAATAACGCAATTATAAATGTTATATTATTAAAAGTAGCAATTTTAGTCAAACGCGACGCGATTGTAATGAAATTCTCGCCCATCCTGAAACTGATGTTAAATGTACGATTCCCCCCAACCACCCCCGGCACATGTTGAAATCCCAAGTCATGGAGGACTATGACTTTGGTCAAACCCCATTGTGTCTCCACAAACAGTTTGATTTTCGTCGCCGGGGTGAAAATACCAGGCGAAGGAAGGTCAGAGAATCAACCCCAAAGGGGGAAGAAACAAAAGACTGGCGGCCGGCCAACCTGCAAACTACAGCTCGGGATCTTTTAGTTTTATTAACATTGATCGCCACAGAATATGGACGTTGTGCCGGGTGTTCATTTTCATTTTTCGGTTCAAACCATGTTTAATAATACTTCCATATTCACCGATTAATGTTGTTAAAGTATATAGGGATGTCTAGATCTTGTAGCCGCAGATTCAGCTCCATGGAGAATACAAGATGAGAACACCAATGAATTGGAAACCGACACTGGTCCATCAGTGTCAATCCGGCCGGAGAAAGCCAGCGGTTCCCCAGTTATTATCTCTTGCCCCTGGGCTCCGAAGAGTTGGTTACAATGCATCTTACCCCCGGGTTCTACTGGCACCTATCTACATCCTCTTCCAACACAGACCTGCAGCGTTTTCTTGAGTGGATAGAGGCAACCTTTGGAGAAATGGTTATCTGGAATTGGATTTACAGTCAGCGCAACACACAGTTAGCGACCGCCTTTGCAGCTCCAAGGAATGCCGAACACTTACATTATTGATCAATTCAATATTTGAACCCTGACCATTCATCGCTGCCGGAACAGAAATGATGCGGCGCCGGCTTTGCCCGATGCAGCCAGCCCGCTCCAATATTAGACTGCCGCACGTTATGGATTCGTTCTTTTCTGTTATCTGTGCGTGTTTATGCCAGACTGCCGTTTCATAACATCAAAACAGCAGCAGATGCATTGGCAGTACGGGGGGGTTACTGTAATAACAGATCAAAGCACTAACCCATCTCCTGGTCATGACCCAAATAAAAATGTTTCCAAATACGCCGCCAGATCCCGTCCCACAGGCTCTTAAACAGATGCGCCATGTATTCCCCAAAGCGCTTTCTTATTCCTTTGCATATGCAAATTTAGACGCATTTCAGTGCAGGCTTAACAAAATGAAATAGTATCATGATAAATGGAAAAGCACAGTTACTTGTTCACATTTAACACGACGGTGACCCACAATAACGAAGCCTATGTATGCATTACGGCATCGATCAATAAACTGGAAGAATAAATAACGAATGTCAGTTTGCTGGTAAATTAATGGATAATTAAGGTAAGCGCAAACAAGCCCGCCGTTTTTCGTAGCATTAATGGGAGACTGGAAGGCTTCCTGGCATCAACTGCTGGGTGTTCAGCTTGTACAGTGATGGTTAATTTGGGAAATATTTTACAGGTAATTAGCTGAAATGCTGAACTAATCATGGAGAAACCTCGGAAACCCGTTTGAGGAGCACCGATCTGAAACTTTCTCTCGCCACCAACGACAAGCTCCTTTTGGGACAAAATCGGGCACGATTGATGACAGCAATGACAACACTTGGGCACCGCCAGGTTTTCGCGAACAAGCCTTTTAACAAAACGTTAATGTTAAGCTTGAGAAGCCTCGGTGATATAAAAAGAGAAAAGGATTCCCCTAGCGCTGTGCCAATTAACAAAATAATCAATGGAGGAGAATATAACGATGATGCCCAATGCGGGTTATGCTCAGATATTAAATATTAAATCACATTGGAGAAATTGAAGTAGGAGCGGGCGGCAATTGGCACAGTTATGTCTAATTATATTCACCATGGTTTTCTGCACATTTTATGGGCAGAATGCACAATTCCTACCTTTCTAACACCAATGAAGCCGGTATCCGCAGCAACTCGCTGGGCTATATCGTCTCCACCTTCGTGCAACTCAACCAAGAAGTGGTTGGTATAAAGCTTCTGATGGGCCGCGGATGTTGCAAAAATAACTGCATTGAGCAAAATAAGGAAAAACGTGACCCCATCCTTGATAAATCCTCGCTTCATCTCTTGCACGCGAAAAGCAATGATGCTATTAGGACGACGAAGAGAGGGGAGGAGGAACGGGGTGAGAAAGAAACACAAACGTTAGCAAAACTGCTGACAGCACTTCATTGAATTGGCTTTTCTGAGTATCCGGGCGGAGTATGGAGCTATGCAGTTCAGGAGACCGCCTAGCTGTTCGATGTGTGTTGGTTAAAAAGAGCCTGCATTTTCAGCTGCTGATCTATAATTCATGAAGAAATCGCCGAGCTTTCTCACTGGATCGCGTCGAAGCCGCGTCAAAGCCATTAAACATTCAGAATAATGCTCAGCAGCTCCATGCGAGGGGGAGGAGGGGGGAGGTAATGTCATGAATGCATTTCAAAACCTACATCGTTTATATCGTTTCACGCCAGAGTGACATAGAAGTTAAAATGGACCCTGTAAAATAATATTGAACACCTTCCTAGTCGATAGCTGCGTTTCAGTTCATTGCACTAGAAAAAGATGCACCTGGTCTGTCACACTCACTGAGGTCCTGGCTTCCACAGTTTACAGTGCAATTGGTTCGATTATTAAAAAAAACCTGTGACTGTTGTTGGTGACTTTCAACGTTTAGATTGTATTTTATATTTATGTATTGATTGATTTACCTTTAAGCATCCCGACAGCTATCCAACGGAGCCAGTAAGTGTTCCAATATCTCTGATGGCAATGAAGTTAAATGTCTTCTGTAATACAACCTCCAACAATATAAGTTGTGAAGCACTGGAGAAGGTGCAAAAATGATCTGCAAGAATGATACCAGAACTGAAAGGTTATAACGATCAGGAAAGACTGAACAGGCTGGGGCTCTTGACTCTAGAAAAGAGAAGGTAAGGTGATCGAGGTCTTTATAATTATGAAAGGGGTTCGATAGGGGGAGAGAAGATGTTTCCAATTGTGGGGAATCCAAAACTAGGGGCCATCAATATAAGATAGTCTCTAATAAATCCAACAATGAATTCAGGAGAAACTTCTTGACTCAGAGTGGTGAGAATGTGGAACTGGCTACCACATGAAGTGGTTGAGGCAAATAGCATTTCAAGGGGAAGCTAGATAAGCACAAGAGGGAGAAAGGATAGCATGATATGTTGATCGGATGAGATGAAGTAAGGTGGGAGGAGGCTCCTGTGGATAGACCAGTTTGGCTGAATGACTTGTTTCTGTGCTGTAAATACCATGTAATACTATGTAACATAAGGTGCAGTCATCAACAAAACGTGCAAGAATATTTTTATATAAAACGTCAAAGCTAAATGCAAGAGGTGGCTGGTAAGAAAGGTGCTATCTTGGAATTAGTTCTGATGAAGGTTCTACACCTGAAACGTTAGCTCACCTGCTCTTTCCACAGATGTTGACTGACTTGCTGAGTGTTTCCAGCATTTTCTGCCTTTGTTTCATATTACCAGCATCCACAGTTTTTTTCTGCTTTTTGTTTACAGGGCTCAAATGTTTCAAACACAGTTACAGTCCCCCAGAATGGTTCAGCTTGTTTAGGTGTTCAATAGCTCAGCAATAAACACCGTGAAGGTCTATTTCCCAACTTGTGCTGAGTTAGCTGAGATTAGCCAGAGCAGTGAATTGGCCTGGGTTGGAGAAAGGACGATCAGCCAGGTTGGTGTTCCCAATTGCTATCCATGCTGGAAGATTGCATGTGAGGTCAGGATGTCCCCATGGCTGACACTTGTGGTCGCTGTTTTTGATTCACACATGAAGAACAGTCACTTGGCCATGGTAGAGGATAGTGAGCAGCTCCGTGGAAAAATACTCCAGTGAGGAATCAATACCCCTGGCAGATTGTTCCAAATTTTTACTTCAGTACAGTAATATTTTCCAATGTCATTTCCAAATTTATTTTTCACTAATTTCAGTTTACGTCCTCTAGCCCTACAGCAAATAGTACAACGGTGGATGGTAAAGTAGTTGGCAACAGCAGAAACAAAACACAAAACATTCTCCAAAATCAATTGAGAAATAAGGCTCTTTAAATTCACTTCCACCTTTCCAGCAGTATTCAGCAACCATGGATGCCCATTTTATATCGACAGGAATATGACTGGGAGCTATTCAGGTGTAAATGACAGAAAATGGAATGTATGACATTATAATGTCACTACTGCCTGATTTCCAAAGGACTGTCAAAAAGTGGTGGGCATGTTCCTCAACCGATATATTAATGTTGGAAAATTGGGCAAGTGCAAAAGTGGGTGGAGTTCTGGCTGAGTAGGGCTTCTTCCTATTTTCCACTTGTGGCTGCCCATTTTATGCTGCCACACAGGTGGGCAGAATCTGAAAACCTAGGCTTATGTGTCTCAATGTCTTCTCTCTAGACTGTAGGACCTAAGTTTCTCTAATGTTTTCTCACAGTTCATCCCTTTCACACTTGCAATCGCTATTGCTGGTGTCAACGTTAAGTAGTTTCATGTGCTTACTGATGCACAACTGGTAGCATCACTGAAGAGTGAAGTTAGTGAACTGAGTGTGGCATTATTTGAGACCACCTCCATGACATAGTCTCACAAAGCTTGGGTTTCACATCAAATGCAATGTAATTGCGGTCCTGTGGAAAGTCAAGTTTAAAACTGGATCTCATGAGAACTTTTGAAACTCATTTTTAATGCTTTTAATGTTAGAAAAGATATAATTGGATTGTCAGCTCTCTTTTAACATTAAAATGTAGTGCTAGTGAGGTATATTGTTCCTAAGTGGAGAGTGACACAGGAGCTGGTAATATAACTCAGGTCTGTCAGAACCATTTTGTGCATTTCAGGAGCTAGCCGAAGAACAATACCTGCAGTATATCCGGCCTCCTCATTTTAAAATGGATCAATCACTAACCAGCCATTATTTAGTGCATTACTTGTAGGATTGAATCAGGCATGTTGAGGAGATATAATGAACGTCACCAGAAGATATCACCACAGGTTCATTTGTGCTACCAGATGATGAGAAGCATTGCTTAAGCTGAGCATTTTAGGTAACATAAGGCTGCATTTTTCTGCAAATCTGCCCAGGATGTGACACGTCTAGAACAAAATGCAACTCATAGCCCCTTTAAATATTTGAGTGTTTTTTCTAATAACTTTTCATCTGTAAAAGAAACCAGAATATTGTCCCAGAAAGTTTTGTTAGCACCGTTCTCTCAATCTTCATTTGGCTGCGATCAGAATAGCAAATCATAAAAAAGTCAATAGAGAAACATATGCAACCCAGAGAAATATTAATGGGGGCCAGAAAAGAAATTAGATGTTTACTATCTTAGGCAAATATAATTTAGAATCCTTTGATTCTGATAAGAGACTTGGGGGGAGAAATTCGGTATCGCCCTGTTTGGGGCGCAATTATCGGCCGGGCGCAAAGTTTAGCACCTGGCGCTAATTATCACCTCCGACTGCAAACTTGGCTTTTATCGCCCCTGGGGGTGATTGGAGCGCTAAATCAGGCGCTGCACACCTGTCTTAAGGCGCAAAGGCCGAGGGGTGAGGCGCTAACTCAGAGCACAGGCGAAGCTCAGGTGATGTCAGTCAGCAATGGAACACAGACACACTGGCGCCGGCCAGTTCTTAAAGGGGAGGGTCGATCTTGCTCTCCAGCCACACCCTGCTCATTACAGGCTTGAATCTTGTCGTGGACAGACATGTGCCTAAATTTTCCAGCCAAGGACTATGGAGAGGGTGAGAGAACGAGCTCAGCGCTTCAGCGACCGGGCCTTGGAGGCTCTGGTTGGCGCGGTGGAGCGCAGAAGAGCTATACTCTACCCTGAGAGTGGCAGGAGGCCTTTGCCGCGCGACTACAGAAGAGTGTGGAGGGAGGTGGCTCAGCACATCTCCTCTAGGAGCCTGGTGACCAGGACCCATACTCAATGTCGCAAAAACTTCAATGACCTCACTCAGGTCGTCAGGGTGAGTGGCTTTTTCAATACCTCTCCATCCCTCCATCTCAACCTCACTCTATGGCCAGAGAGTCTTAAAACCCCAATGCCCAACACTCATCCAAGACCTATGGCCATCTCATAAAACACACACGCACATTCTATACCTTGCATACATTAAGGGCTATTCAACTATGGGAGGCACATCAGGCAAGACCATGGCTGCATACAGTAAGGGCTATTCAACTATGGGAGGCACAGCAGGCAAGACCATGGCTGCATACAGTAAGGGCTACTCAACTATGGGATGCACATCAGGCAAAACCATGGCTGCATACATTAAGGGCTATTCAATTATAGGAGGCACATCAGGCAAGACCATGGCTGCATACATTAAGGGCTATTCAACTATGGGAGGCACATCAGGCAAGACCATGGCTGTATATTTACTCAGACGCCGTCCTTTTTCTTGCAGGCCAAGCTATCTCATAACAGGAGACAGCAGCAACGGATGGGTGGAGGGCCGCCTCAGCTGCAACCACTCAGCGATCTTGAGGCGCGCGTCCACAGGATTGTGGCAAGCCAGGTGATCGGTCCCGTCACCCCAGGAGAGGCCGACCCCGTTCGGGACAGCAATGGTAAGGTCATCAGCTTTCTCTCCTCTCTCATTCCACTTGTCCCTCACAACACCAGCCTTTTACACTTTCAATCCAATTACTAAATCGCTCCACTCCTTTCTCCCTTACTGCCCCCCTGTCCTCACGCTAAAGCCACTCTTGTACCTCCCTGCTTTCAGATGGCGATTCACCAGCTGAGGAGACGGGCCCTCAAGCTGCCAGTGGGAGCGAAGCCGCAGGCGAGGAGGAAGAGGAAGCCGGAGCCTCAGCGCCACCCTCTCCCGAGGAAGCCCATGCCCACACTGGGACCACGTCTTCCCTGGAGGTGAGCAGGGGGGAAGGATCTGATGAGGGTGAAGCTCCGGGACCCAGCGGGCTGCAGCAATGCGATGGGGGTAGGGAAGCTCGGGGGCCTTCTTCCCGGAGGGAGAGTAGGCCAGCGAGTCCTACTGCACTGGGTGCAGAGGAGGAGTGGCTCATCGCGGAAATGAACACCCAGGCGGTGGACATGCACACTCAGCTCATGGGTGCAGTGGGAAGGGTGCCCGAAAGCATTGATGCACTGGCAAGGAGTGTGGAGCACTCCGCTGCAGCACAGGCAGACGCCACACAAATGCTTAGTGCTGCAATTCAGTCACTGGCTGCCGTGATCCAATCTCAGACTGGTCTCATGCAGTCTCAGATTGAGACCACACAAGCACTGACTGCTGCCATCGTCGCTGGTTCGGACACATTTCCCCAGGGCTCTCACTGCACCACAGCAGGCCAGCCATCTGTGCTCCAGCAGATTGCTCCGGATGCTGAGGTGCTACCCCGTGGGAGTGCCAGTGTGTCGGTCGAGCAGGGAGGTGCTGTCCTCTCTCAAGATGACAGCATTCCTGCTGCCACCACTGTCACTTCCCCACTGCAGTTGCCACCGCCTGTAGCCCAGACTGCTGCCGTCCATGCAGAGTTGGTGCAGTCTGCAGCCGGGCCCTCCAGGTCCAGAGCTGGTCGAGGCCGTCCTTCAAGGGCATCTGTAGTCTCAGGATCTGACATTTAGCAGCCTTCCACCAGCCTTGCTGCAGCCACTGGGGCCCCATTACGGAGGAGCAGTAGGGTGGGAAGGGGGCAAGTGGGCAAGGGAAGGAGATCACCCTCGAAGGGCAAAAAGTAGGAGGTCTGACGAAATGTTGGGAATGTTTTTATTAAAGGCCGAGGTTTGTCTGATAACTTTTGTTTAGTGTTTTGGCCATTATCTCCAGGTTGTGAGAACCAGTTATGTTAATTAATGATTTTTTGTGTTTGTTTCTATTAGTTTGTCATGAATAAATGACACACACAGAGTTTGTAAAATAAAAAGTTGTTGTATTGAAAATGTACATGTTTGGCCTTTGGAATCATTGCTGCTTTGGCCGGCTATAGGGGTTGTGGGTTGCTTTCCATCATGTTGTTCTCCATGTCAGAAGCCATTTCCGGAGTAGGGGCCTAGAAATGGCTTGTTATCAGTCTTTGATGGACGGCCCTTGCAGTTTCAACAGTGTGGGCCTCCCTCCCACCTTGATGCTGCTGCTGATCATCCTCCTCCTCTTCCTCCTCCTTTTCCTCCTCCTCCTCCTCCGGTGGTGCACCAAGGCCTGGTGGCATTGGCTGGGTCCTGAGGATTGCAAGGTTATGAAGAATGCAGCAAACAACTATGAAGAGGGAGACTCGCTCAGGCGAGTACTGCAGGGCTCCTCCTGAGTGGTCCAGACAGCGGAACCGTTGCTTGAGCACGCCGATCGTCTGCTCAATGATGTTCCTGGTGGCGAGATGGCTCTCATTGTACTGCAGTTCAGCAGGGGTGTTGGGGTTACGGAGCGGTGTCATCAGCCAGGTGCAGAGTGGATAACCCTTGTCCCCGAGGAGCCAACCACTTGGCTGATGCGGTGCCTGGAAAAGCTCTGGCACACCAGTCTGGCGCAGGATGAAAGCATCGTGGCTGCTGCCAGGATAGCGGGCATTGACAGCGAGTATCAGCTGTCTGTAGTCACACACCAACTGGACATTTAAGGAGTGGAACCCCTTGCGGTTTCAGAAAACCTCTGCATTCTCCTGCGGTGCCTGCAATGCCACATGCGTGCAGTCAATGGCACCCTGCACCATGGGGAAGCCCACTATCCTCGCAAAGCCCAATGCGCGTTCATGCTGTTTGGACCGGGTCATCGGGAAAGAGATGTACTGGCGTCTCCTTTTATAGAGGGCATTTGTGATCTGCCGGATACAGCAATGGACCGCGAACTGGGAGATATTGGCAATGTCCCCAGTAGCTGCTTGAAAGGAGCCGGTGGCATAAAAATTCAGAGCCACTGTGACCTTCACTGCCACCGACAGAGACGTCCTGGTCCTCAGTTGAGGCTGCAGATCTGGCTGCAGCAGGTGGCAGAGCTCAGTGACCACCTCTTTGCTGAAGCGCAGCCTGCGCAAACACTGCTCCTCAGACAAATGAATGTAGAAGAATTGTTCCCGGAATACCCTGAGAGGCCATGATTGCCACTCTCTCTCTGCGTCTCTGATGCCTCCGATTCTGCAGGTGCAGGACGACGCCCCGAATCAGTGCAGCCCCCATAGTCTCTTAACAATCGAAGTAATGAAGGTCAAATCCAAAAGAACCTGCAAAGTGATGCTCAGTAGCCAAAACTACTTTACACAGCGTTGACTCTGCAAAAGTCTCTCCCTCTCTCTCTCAGAATCTCTCTCTCTCTGTCAGAATGAATGGTGCAAAAATGTCTCCCACAAAAAAAGGCAGGAAGTGGGCGCCTTTAAATAGCATTCCCCCAGCCCCTTACTGACTGGAAAACATTCCACTCTCCCTGTCGTTGATTGCAGTAGGCGGAAAAGAGGGGGGCGCCACTCAATATCCGGTCCGGTGCGTTGCACACTCGACTGACTTCACGATCTGCGGGTGCAGGAGATCGGGGTGTTAGAGTTTAGCGCCGCCGCAAAAACTCTGGTCAATGCAAACATCGCCGCGCCCGGGCGCTAGTTGCGTTGCGCCCCATTAGCGCCCTCTTAGGTGCTAAGCAACCGAATTTTTCCCCCATGAGTTTCATTTTTTCGAACACATTGATGAATAAGAAATAATAATCGAAAGAAAGAACAAACTTGCATTTCTATAGCGCCTTTCATGATCTCAGGGCGTCTCAAAGCACTTTACAGCCAATGAAGTGCTTTTGTAGCGTAGTCACAGTTATAATGTAGGAAACACGGTAGCCAATTTGCACACAGCAAGTTCCCACACACAGCAATGCAAGAATGACCAGATAATCTATTTTGAGTGAATGTTGGTTGGAACAATTCTCATAACAAATCTTGTAACTTCTTCAAAATCATCATTGTCAATAGTATTAATTTACATCTTACAAATCAGGTGGGTAATGTTTATTGTCGATAATCAGTTGTTGTGCCGGAAGTGATTAAATAATTATTGTTTTTCTGTCTTTGGTAAATCTTTATTGCAAAGAAAGGTTGGGATGGGAATAGGGCCATTAAGGGATTGATAGGATAATACCACAGGTAACGATAGAGAGATGGCAGAAATATTAAATAAATATTTTGCTTCAGTATTTACCAGGGAGATAGAACAGGGGGATATGACATTCGATGATGAGATTAGTAATGAGATAAGTGCATTTAAAATAAAAAAGAGGGATATATTAAATAAACAAATCAAACTCAAAGAGGATAAAACCCCTGGTCCAGATGGATTGCATCCACGCATTTTAAAAGAATCTAGGGAAGAGATAGCAGAGGCATTACTACACATATTTAATAATTCGTTAGAAAAAGGTGTAGTCCCAGAGGACTGGCGGATAGCTAACGTAATATCTATATTTAAGAAGGGGGATAGAACATTTCCAGGGAATTATAGACCAGTCAGCTTAACATCGTTGGTAGGAAAAATAATGGAATCTCTACTAAAGGAGAAAATAGAAGAACATCTAGAAACCAAAAATATAATAATGAATAGTCAACATGGATTTCAAAAGGGAAAGTCTTGCTTGACCAACCTTATTGAATTTTTTGAAGAGGTAACAGAGAGAGTAGACAATGGTAATGCAGCAGGTATAATTTATCTTGATTTTCAAAAGGTCTTTGATAAGGTACCCCATAATAGACTGATGAACAAGGTCAGAGAATGCGGAGTCAGGGGACAAGTAGCAGAATGGATTGCTAGCTGGCTTCAAGACAGAAAGCAGAGAGTGGGAGTAAAGGGTAGCTATTCACAGTGGCAGAAGGTGGGTAGTGGTGTTCCACAAGGATCAGTGCTGGGACCACTGCTGTTCACAATTTATATTAACGATTTAGACTTTGGAATCAAAAACACAATTTCTAAATTTGCGGATGACACCAAATTGGGGGGATAGTCAATACTGAGGAGGACTGCAATAAATTACAGGTGGACATTAATAAACTTGCAGAATGGGCATATAATTGGCAAATGAAGTTCAACACAGATAAATGTGAGGTATTACATTTTAGTAGGAAGAATAGGGAGGTCACTTATCACATGGAGGGTGGGAGTCTAGGTGAGGCAGAGGAACAAAGGGATCTCGGAGTACAAATACACTAATCACTAAAAGTTGCGACACAGGTTAGCAATGCCATTAAAAAAAAGCAAACCAAGCACTAGGGTTTATTTCTAGAGGTGTAGAATTGAAAAGTAGGGAAGTTATGCTAAACCTGTATCGAACCTTGGTTAGACCACACTTAGAGTACTGCGTGCAGTTCTGGTCACCATATTATAAAAAGGATATAGAGGCGCTGGAGAGGGTGCAGAGAAGATTTACAAGGATGATACCAGAAATGCGAGGGTATACATATCAGGAAAGGATGAACAGGCTGGGTCTCCTTTCTCTTGAAAAAGGAAGGCTGAGAGGTAACCTAACAGAGGTCTTTAAAATTCTGAAAAATTTTGATAGAGTGGACACAGAGAGAATGTTTCCACTTGTGGGGAAGAGCATAACTAGAGGCCATCAATATAAGATAGTCACCAAGAAATCCAATAGGGAATTCAGAAGAAACTTCTTTACCCAAAGTGTGGTGAGAATGTGGAACTCGCTACCACAGGGAGTGGTTGAAGCGAATAGTATAGATGCATTTAAGGGGAGGCTAGATAAGCATATGAGGGAAAAGGGAATAGAGGGTTATGCTGATAGATTTAGAAGAGGAGGAGGCTTGTGTGGAGCAAAAACGCCGACATGGACTGGTTGGGCCGAATGGCCTGTTTCTGTGCCGTATATCCGATGTAATCCTATGTAAAACGTATTCACCTCGGGCACGATTCACAATCAATCAATGAAAATTGTTCCTTTGCATATCCACAGATGACTGTTCCACACCTTCAACTTCTCAGTCTTCAGTGCAAGACGCTATAATCTTTTCAGAAGAAGACATGCTGGCCAAAATTATGGCAAGACTTTTGGTAAAGGAGAACACACCGCAGAGGCAAGGGATTTGTGGCCCGATCCAATAAATAGTTTTACAATAGCAAAATACTGCGGATGCTGGAAATCTGAAATAACAACAGAAAACGCTGAAAAAACTCAGCAGGCCAGGCAACATCCGTGGAGAGAGAAACAGAGTTAACGTTTCAGGTCGAAGACCTTTCGTCAGAACTGGAAAAAAGCAGGAAATGGAACAGATTTTAAAGCAAGTTTAGGGGCTGGGAAATAGGGGAGGGGATGAAAGAACAAAAGGGAAGGTCTGTGATAGGATAGAAGGCAGGAGAAGTAAAGAGGCATTAAGAGATATTCAAGGCAAGAGGAGATGGTAATGGGACAGGTTAAGAAACAAAGGATGGCTCCAGATGAAGTGTGAATTGTGCTGGCAGAATGAAGGACAGCTGCCATGTGGGAGAGAAGAACAAAAGGCACAAACAAAAAGTGTGGATAAAAAATATATATATGATAGGGGCCGAGGTTCTGATCTGAAATTGTTGAACTCTATGTTGAGTCCAGAGGGCTGTAAAGAGCCTAATCGAAAGATGAGGTGCTGTTCCTCGAGCTTACGCTGAGCTTCCGTGGAACAATGCAAGAGGCCGAGGACGGTGAGGTCAGAGTGGGAATGGAGCGGTGTATTAAAGTGACAGGCGACCGGAAGCTCGGGGTCCCCCTTACGGACTGAACGGAGGTGTTCCGCAAAGCGGTCACCCAATCTGCGTTTGGTCTAGCCAATGTAGAGGAGACCACATCGTGAGCAGCGAATACAGTATACTAAATTGCAAGAAGTACAAGTAAATTGCTGTTTCACCTGGAAGGGGTGTTTGGGGCCCTGAACAGTGGGAAGGGGGGAGGTATAAGGGCATGTGTTGAAACTCCAGGGCATGTGTTGCATCTCCTGCGCTTGCACGGGAAGGTGCCGGGCGAAGGGGAAGTGGTGCTGGGGGTGATAGAGGAGTGGACTAGGGTGTCGCGGAGGGAGTGGTCCCTACGGAATGCTGAAAGGGGAGGTGAGGGGAAGATGCGTTTGGTGGTGGGATCACGCTGGAGGTGGCGGAAATGGCGGAGGATGATCTGTTGAATGTGGAGGCTGGTGGGGTGAAAGGTGAGGACAAGGGGAACTCTATCGTGGTTCCGGGAGGGAGGGGCAGGGGTGAGGGCAGAAGTGCGGGAGATAGAACGGACACGGTTGAGGGCCGTGTCAACCACAGTAGAGGGGAATCCTCAGCTGAGGAAAAAGGAAGACATGTCGGAAGCACTGGTATGGAAGGTGGCATCGTCAGAGCAGATGCGGCGGAGACGGAGAAACTGGAGAATGGAATAGAGTCCTTACATGAGGCGGGGTGGGAGGAAGTGTAGTCCAGGTAGCTGTGGGAGTCAGTGGGCTTGTAGTGAATGTTTGTCAATAACCTATCCCCAGAGATGGAGACAGAGAAGTCGAGGAAGAGAAGGGAAGAGTCGGAGATGGACCATGTGAAGGTGAGGGAAGGGTGGAAATTGGAAGCAAAGTGAATGAAATTTTCTAGTTCAGGGCGAGAGCAGGAAATGGCACCGATACAGTCATCAATGTACCGGAAAAAGAGGTGAGGGAGAGGACCCGAGTAGGACTGGAACAAAGAGTGTTCCACATATCCCACGAAAAGGCAGGCATAGCTAGGACCCATGCGGGTACCCATAGCAACACCTTTGATTTGGAGGAAATGAGTGGAGTCAGAGGAGAAGTTGTTCAATGTGAGAACAAGTTCAGCCAGGCGAAGGAGGGTGGTGGTGGATGGGGACTGGTTGGGCCTCTGTTCAAGGAAGAAGCGGAGCGCCCTCAGGCCATCCTGGTGGGGGATGGAGGTGTAGAGGGATTGGACGTCCATAGTGAAAAGGAAACTGGAAACTGTTAAAGTGGCGGAGGGCATCGGAAGAGTCGCGGATGTAGGTGGGAAGAGCCTGGACAAGGGGAGAAAAAATAGAGTCGAGATAGGAAGAGATAAGTTCCGTGGGGCAAGAACAGGCTGAAACGATGGGTCATTTGAACTTTCATGTTCTCACTTCTTTGTTCAGTAACAATTTGTGCCCACATGCTGCTTGTCCATTCTACATGTGGTGCCTTTTTATTCTCTAGGTCTTGCTTTCATCAATATATTCCTGATAGAAGATGGTTTCTCATTCCCATTCCCATTGAAGTAAATTATTTTTGAACAAACATTTTGCAGTTGCAAACTCTTCCTATGTGTCCTTTCAGAACAATATATGATTTATTACCCATAATATTGAGCCAAACAACTATGTCAGAAAACACTGTTTGATTTGCTTCAAATCATAATGGCTTGGATTTTGCGGTAAGAATAACAGTGAGGCTACCAGCACTCACAGTTATTGAAGAGTAAATCGCGACCGCACATGCACAGTTAAACGCGGAAGTTGCAGTCCGAGTTGTCCTGCTCCTCCACCAGCTTCGCTCTAACAGTATCCCACTGAGAGACTCGGCATTCGCACACATGAAGGGCGTGAAGTTGTGGCGCTTACCCACTAGATACCCGCTAAACACGCCAGAAAAAGTTAGGGGTTGTCCATTCAAGTGTAAGTGTGAGTGAATTTTTAACGATGTGATAAGTCTTAATTCATGCCAAACAACCTCTCTGGCACTGAAAATTTACTGTTACAAGTGCGGAGTCTCATTCCTTCAGATTTTAATTATTGATGGAGATTTAAAAAATTAAAATAAAAACTATTTTAAAATTTTTCTTTCTGTCTCTTTTATCTCTCTCTCTCTTAATCCCATCTTTCTTTCTCTCTCTTTATTTCGCTTTTTGTACATGATTTTACATTGAATTAACTATTCTAACTTACACTTCCTGGTTCTTATTCTGCGTGCCGCAGTAAGGACTCTTCAATCTGATTGGTTGAGGAGATACACTGTTACTTGTCCTGTTCACAGGTCCCAGATCCCCTGTAGAGGGCGCCACGCTGATTTGGCTCTCTAATTAACGTCAATCGCAGTGTAAAAGCCCACAAAATTCTGTGGGCAAGTGTAAGCGTAGTTCGTTCACCACTGACCGCAAAATATGGGCCAATGTATCAAATGTTCAAAATATGTGACAAATAAAATAAGAAATAGAAGTCTAACTAAAGTTAAAGACATGTGGTACCTAATTTCAATTCAATTGTTTTTCCATCAATTTAGAAATTAGTATCATGTCAAAGTCAAGGGAAATGTAGCAGTTGTTGAAAGTATTTCATGCCATCATCTCTAAGTATAAGAAAGCAATCGGCAGAAAGTTTCAGCAGATCTTAGAAGGTCTTTGTTCTGAGAGAAATAGGCTGGTTCGTCAACTGTAAAGTGTTACTTTTCACTTAGGTATAAGTAGCAGTACGTATTATCATTATCATTTTAAAAAATTTGTTCCTGGGATGTGGGCGTTGCTGGCAAGGCCAGCATTTATTGCCCATCCCTAATTGCCCTTGAGAAGGTGGTGGTGACCCTGCCTTCTTGAACCGCTGCAGTCCGTGTGGTGAAGGTACTCCCACAGTGCTGTTTGGTAGGGAGTTCCAGGATTTTGACCCATCGACGATGAAGGATCGGTGATATACTTCTAAGTCAGGATGGTGTGTGACTTGGAGGGGAACTTGGAGGTGATAGTGTTCCCATGCGCCTGCTGCCCTTGTCCTTCTAGGTGGAAGAGGTCGCGGGTTTGGGAGGTGCTACCAAAGAAGCCTTGGCGAGTGGCTGCAGTGCATCTTGTAGATGTTACACACTGCAGCTACGGTGCGCCAGTGGTGGAGGGAGCGAATGTTTAAGGTAGTGGATGGGGTGCCGATCAAGTGGGCTGCTTTGTCCTGGATGGTGTCCAGCTTCTTGAGCGTTATTGGAGCTGCACTCATCCAGGCAAGTGGAGAGTATTCCATCACATTCCTGACTTGTGCTTTGTAGATGGTGGAAAGGCTTTGGGGAGTCAGGAGGTGAGACACCCAGCCTCTGACCTGGTCTTGTAGCAACAGTATTTAAGTGGCTGGCCCAGTTCAGTTTCTGGTCAATGGTGACCCCCAGGATGTTGATGGTGGGGGATTCAGTGATGGTAATGCTATTGAATGTCAAGGGGCGGTGGTTAGACTCTCTCTTGTTGGAAATAGTCATTACCTGGCACTTGTGTGGTGCGAATGTTACTTGCCACTTATCAGCCCAAGCCCTGAGGAGTTGCCAATGGAATTGAACACTGTGCAATCATCCTATGATAGAGAGAAGGTCATTGATGAAGCAGCTGAAGATGGTTAGGCCTAGGACACGGCCCTGAGGGACAACTGCAGCGATGTCCTGAGGCTGAGATGATTGGCCTCCAACAACCACAACCATCTTCCTTTGTGCTAGGTACGACTCCAGCCAGTGGAGAGTTTTCCCCCTGATTCCCATTGACTTCAATTTTACTAGGGCTCCTTAATGCCACATTCTGTCAAATGTTGCCTTGATGTCAAGGGCAGTCACTCTCACCTCACCTCTGGAATTCAGCTCTTTTGTCCATGTTTGGACAAAGGCTGTAATGAGGTCTGGAGCCGAGTGGTCCTGGCGGAACCCAAACTGAGCAGCGGTGAGCAGGTTATTGGCGAATAACTACCGCTTGATAGTACTGTCGCTGACACCTTCCATCACTTTGCTGATGATTGAGAGTAGACTGATGGGGTGGTAATTGGTCGGATTGGAATTGTCCTGCTTTTTGTGGACAGGACATACCTGGGCAGTTTCCCATTTATGGGAACTGTTAAGAATCTGTTCTATAAAAGAACATTTCAACAGAACACAACAATGCATATAGGAGGTAACTTTCCAAGTATGCGTTGCCAGCAGGGAACCTCAGTCACTGTTAGTGTGTAGTAAGAAAACTACCTCCAAAATATGAGCAACAAAGACTTTTTTTATTTCATTTATATGTATTATTTTTGGATGAATAGCATTTCATCTGTGACATTTTTCAAAAAAACAAACCCTACTTGTCTGGAAATATGGTTTGAGCTGTGCATTGCTGCTCTAGTGGTGCTAATGTCTATGGACCACCGCACCTGCGTATAATATATTTATATTTGCACATTGTATTTAATTCCATCAATTGTACTATTTGAAGGGATCTTTGTCACTGTTCTACATCAAATGGTATTTTGAAATGCAACTTTATTAATTTTTTCCTGTAAATATTGACATCAAAGCAATTTTTAAGAGTAAGAATAATACTTTAGTCAATTTTAAATTCAACAATCAACTCAGAAGAAAGAATGACATAACATCAAGGCTTGCATTACATAGATCATGAGTGCACATTCATTGATATTCTCCCTTTAACCACTCGTCACATGAACTAACCCCAGAGCCACATGGTATTACAGGGAAATTGTACAAAATTACAAAAGAGCCTTGCCTGCTGGGTTTGCTGATAGAATCATAGGGCTAAAGATTGGGGGGGCTTAACGCCATCCGTTACCAGCAAAAAGTTGCATTAAGAGGGTGGCCAGCCGGTGGTGGGTCCCGTGGCGTCCACCATTTTCCGAGGCCCGGCAGCGCTGCCGGTAACATCGATCACCCTGCAAATTGAAATGAGGGAGAGGTGACGTCAGTCGGCGTGCAACGGCGACTTAATGTCACCTCGGCGAACTTGAACCTTTGTGCTGAGTTCAGCGCTGGGTCCTAAGCTCGCCATGAAAACCCAGCATTCAGCAGACCGACAGAGGTGCTGTCAGCACCTCTTAAAGGGACACACACATCTTTCAGGTAAGCTTTCACTTAAGCTTTTGGACTGGGTTTTTTTATTTTACTGTCGTGGCTTGCTGCAATACTTGTTAAAATTTTTTTAGTGTGTATGGAGTCCTATCCTACTCTCTCGCCGACCTTCCTACCCACTGGAGACTAATCTTGCCAATCTCCTCCCCGTCCAACTCAGCCCCCCCAGCGCTGACCCTGTGGACGCTGGCAGTGGGTCAGCCATCACCAACCCTCTCAGCATCTCCCTCTAGAATGTCCGTTCACTTGCAAACAAGGCCCTTGCCATCCATGAGCTTATTATGGATGATTGCATTGACATCATGGCCCTGACAGAAACTTGGTTGAGGGGTGATGACACCTTACCCTTAAATGAAGCCTCCCCACCTGGCTATAACTTCCACCACTTGCCCCATTCAGACCGCCGTGGTGGCGGTGTGGCTCATCACCAAATCACACCTTGGTTTGTCCCCCTACTCCTCCGGCACTTTGAGCATCTCATCTTATTCACCCCTCTCAGCACTCATTTAGAATTCTCGTTATCTACCGCCCACCCAAGTACCACAAAAACTTTATTACCGAGATAACTTCACTGCTTTCCTCCCTCAGTCTCTGCAATGAACGACTTCTCATCCTCGGTGATTTCAACCTTCATTTCAATTCACCATGCTCTCTCTCCTCTGAGTTCACTACCCTCCGACCCTCCCTTAATCTCTCCCTCCATGTAAACTCCGCAGCCCATATTCACGGCCACCCCTCGACCTTGCCATCTCTCGCAGCCTCGCTACTCCCATCATGTCAATCGGAGATAAGGCCATCTCTGACCACTTCCTCGTATCGCTCTCCACCCACATCCCCCTTCCCCCCCCCACAACCCTACTTCTCCTTCTGTGTCCGCCCCTGGAAAAAACTCTCGCCCAACTCTCTCACAATGGCACTTATGAAATCCCAACTGTCCAGCCTTTGGCCCTCCATTCACCACGACATTGCTGCAGCTCCCGATCTACTCAACCACACCCTCACCACCACCTTTGATGCCCTATTAAAGCAATTACTCTCTCTCACCCTGGCCATTCCCCCTGGTACAGCCCTCATCTTCGCTGCCTGAAGTCCAAGGGATGCAGACTTGAACGGATATGGCAGACAACTGGTTTAGCCATTCACCGCAAGATCTGGCTGGACCACATAAAGCATTATCGGGTCCTGCTCTCGTCTGCCAAAATTGCTCACTATTCTAGAATCATTCTGGAATGCAAAGAAAAAATTCGGCTTCTATTCTCCACTGCTAACTGTCTTCTTAAACCCCTCTCCCCTGTCTCCTCCACCCTCACCTCCGACAACAAGTGTGAGGAGCTCATGGACTTCTTTAGCTCTAAAATTGAGACCATCCGTTCAGCTGCCTCTGCCACTTCCCTTCCTTCCCCTAGCCCACCGAACCAAACTTCCTCTAAGTTTCCCTCCCTGCCCTAGCCCTGAACTCACATCTTTCTCCAGTTTCTCTCCGATCTCCCCTCATGACCTCTCCGTGCTTATCTTGTCCATGAGACCCACTTACTGCTCCCTCGACTCTATTCCCACCAAACTGCTGACCACCCAACTTCCTTTTCTGGCTCCCATGTTAGCTGACATTGTTAATGGTTCTCTCTCCTCTGGTACTGTCCCCCTCTCCCTCAAATCTGCCATCATCACCCCTCTCAAAAAAAAACCTTTTACCCCTCCATCCTTGAAAACTACCGCCCCATCTCCAACCTCCCTTTCCTCTCCAAAGTCCTTGAATGTGTTGTTGCCTCCCAAATCCGTGCCCATCTTTCCCGCAACTCCATGTTTGAATCCCTCCAATCAGGTTTCCACTCCTGCCACAGTACCGAAATGGCTCTCATCAAAGTCACAAATGACATCCTTTGTGACTGTGAGAAAGGTAAACTATCCCTCCTCATTCTTCTCGACCTGTCTGCAGCCTCTGACACGGCTGACCACTCCATCCTTCTCCAACACCTCCCTGCCATCGTCCAGCTGGGTGGGACTGCACTCGTAGCCAGAGAATCACCTGCAACGGTTTCTCTTCCCACTCCCGCAGCGTTTCCTCTGGTGTCCCCCAAGGATCTATCCTTGGCCCCCTCCTATTTCTCATCTACATGCTGCCCATTGGTGACATCATCTGAAAACACAGCATCAGTTTCCACATGTACGCTGATGACACCCAGCTCTCCCTCACCACCACTTCTCTCGACCCCTCCACGGTCTCTAAATTGTCAGACTGCTTGTCCGACATCCAGTACTGGATGAGCAGAAATTTTCTCCAATTAAATATTGGGAAGGCCGAAGCCATTGCTTTCGGTCCCCGCCACAGACTCCGTTCCCTAGCGACTGACTCCATCCCTCTCCCTAACATTTGTCTGAGGCTGAACCACACTGTTCGCAAACTTGGTGTCATATTTGACCCTGAAATGAGTTTCCGACCACATATCTGCAGCATAACAAAGACACGCTACTTCCACCTCCATAACATCGCCCGTCTCCGGCTTTGCCTCAGCTCATCCACTGCTGAAACCCTCATCCATGCCTTTGTTACCTCTAGACTTGACTATTCCAACGCACTCCTGGCTGGCCTCCCACATTCTACCCTACGTAAACTTGAGGTCATCCAAAACTCGGCTGCCCGTGTCCCAACTCACACCAAGTCCCATTCACCCACCACCCCTGTGCTTGCTGACCTACATTGGCTCCCAGTTAAGCAATGCCTCGATTTCAAAATTCTCATCCTTGATTTCAAATCCCTCCATGGCCTCGCTCCTCCCTATCTCTGTAATCTCCTTCAGCCCCACAACCCCCCGAGATATCTGCGCTCCTCTAATTCTGCCCTCTTGAGAATTCCTGATTATAATCACTCAACCATTGGCGGCCGCCCCTTCTGTTACCTAGGCCCTAAGCTCTGGAATTCCCTGTCTAAACCTCTCTGCCTCTCTACCTCTCTCTCCTCCTTTAAGACGCTCCTTAAAACCTACCTCTTTGACTAAGCTTTTGGTCACCTGCCCTAATTTCTCCCTATGTGGCTCGGTGTCAAATTTTTTTGTCTTATAATAGTCCTGTGCAGCGCCTTGGGACGTTTTACTACATTAAAGGCGCTATATAAATACAAGTTGCTGTTGTTGCTGGATGCTTGCAAGGCCTCGGATAGTAAAGGAAGGCCTCTGAGAAGACAGAAAATGCTGCAAACACTCAGCAGGTCAGGCAGCATCCGTGGAGAGAGAAACAGAGTTAACGTTTCAGGTCAAGATGCTGCCTGTCCTGCTGAGTATTTCCACCATTTTATGCTGTCATTTCAGATTTGCAGCATCCGCTCGCAGAGGGAAGAGGAAGGAGCCGAAGAGGAAGACGCAGAAGAGGAAGACACAGAAGAGGAGGAAGCAGAAGAGGAGGAAGCAGAAGAGGAGGAAGCAGAAGGAAGGAAGCACCCAGACAGTCCTTTCTGGCCGGGATATCCGGGATGGAATCATCCGCCTGCGGTCACAGTGACCACAACCCCAATTCCCCTTTCAACATTTGTCCCACACCTTACCTTCCATCTGTTACTGACCATCACAATGTCCTCTTGGCCATGATGCTGAAATAAAAGCCACCACAAAGCAAACTTTCCAATCAACTTTATACATCTATCCATCCACTCATTCGTCACCCTTATCCAGTCTCTTAGTGAGTGTCTTGTGTGTGCCTTTGCTTATCCTGCTGATGTCACACAGTGCTACCCCAGTGGTTGCAGCATGGCTGGTGGAAGGCTGCTGACTTTCAATGGGGGACACTGCAGATGGCCTTGCTGGTCGACCTTGAGGAGCTGGTGGCTGGGAGTGTCAAATCGAGTGACGGTGTTTCTTCTTCTTCTCCTTTACTCTGCTCTCCCTCTTCTTGGTCACCCACTGGCTGGGCAGGCTGCATTTCTTGGGTGTGTGAAATAAGGAAGTCACAAGGGTGGAGTTGTGATGAGGGGAGGGCGCGAAAGCATGAGGTGCATGCCAGAAGGAGGATAACGTATGAGGATACCAGCATCTTGTATCCTTTCAACCCCGCCAAGGGCTCAGCCATGCCCCTGCCAAGAATGACCAGCACCGTCTCCTCCAAGGGAGTGTGAGGCTAAGAATGGGAGATGTGCCTCGTGATTGGTACAGATTGTTGGTAGGTGAGTGATGGGGAGGGGAGGAGTCGTGCATTGAGCAGTGTGTGAGGCTAATAATGCAGTAGGAGATGGCTTTTGAAGATGCATTCACTGACCTGAGGTCATGAAGCTTCTTTGGGCACTGGAGCCAGGTGGTAGGGACGACATTGCTGGCAGTGACAGCCTCGGTGATGTGGTCCCACATCTTTCTTTCTGGAGGGCCTCCTGGTCCCTGTGGGTAGACGACCTCTCTTGCAGTGTTGACCCCCTGCGCAAAGCTGGAGTGCTGTGTGCGAGACCCTGGGTGCCCCTTCCCTGGCTTGCTGAGCCATTTGTGTCAGTGCTGAAGCACTTTTCCCATTTTTTGTGGTTCGGAATAGAAATCAGCTTTAAGAGCTGAAGACTCCCATTTGGGACTTCTTTTTAATGTTAATTTTTTTTTTAAGGAAGGGCTGAAAAATGCATTTTTTTTACTTCATTTTAATTTTTATTAGTTCAGAAGGCATTGCCTTCTAATGCATTGCCCTTTTAATTTCCCACAATACCTAGCGAACCCTATTGCCTCCTTTCCAGAGGCCGTTGTAACCTGGAACGCCGCTTCTGGACGGCAACTTCGCCTCCGATGCCGGCACTAACGCCACTAGGTGGGCGTTACACAGTAAGCTAGTGCTGGCCTAAAAATCTTTGGCCCCCCCCCCAGCGCAAACCTTTCTCTTGTACCGGTTCGTCCATTTTCAGTGGCCGTTAACCCGAGGCCTGCCGTGACACAGGCAACTCTAGTGGCGGCCATGAATTTTTAGCCCATAGAATTTTAGAATGATACAGCAGAGAAGGAGGCCATTCAGCCCATCGTGCCTGTGCCAGCGAGTTACATATTGGGGGTTACTTTCCAACTTGCCTGATTTTTTTTACCCCTTCCGAGCCAATTATACCACCCCAACCTCTGCTGGATCAGTTGCCTCAGAACAGACCTGGGATCGAGCCTGAGACACTTTGGGCCGGATT
Organism: Squalus acanthias; assembly: GCA_030390025.1. Taxonomy (NCBI): domain Eukaryota; kingdom Metazoa; phylum Chordata; class Chondrichthyes; order Squaliformes; family Squalidae; genus Squalus; species Squalus acanthias. The sequence continues at coordinate 73,559,362 of CM059436.1, forward strand.
TTGTCATTGGGGGCGGGCTGGGGGCGTGTCAGGTGGTCGCCGTGTCAGGATCCCGACTCCGATGTAAAGTGGGAAAAAAGTGTGATTTTGCCCTAATTGGGCACTTGATCTCCAGCGTGTGGGAACCCCTGGCCCAATGAGCCTTCACCTGAGGAAGGAGCGATAGTTCCAAAAGCTTGTGATTTCAAATAAAACTGTTGGACTATAACCTGGTGTTGTGCGACCTCTCAATTTTGTCCACCCCAGTCCAACACCGGCATCTCCGCACAATGAGCCTTGTCATACAGAAAGTCGCCTCCGATGACGTCATCAATGCTGCTGGATTTAAGGCCTGCAAGCAGCCTTGCTTCTTTTTGAGCCTTTCAACTTTGTGACCATTATTCTGAGTGATTCCTTCTGCAAGTATGTCCAGCTCTAGACCAAAGTGTGCACCTAGATTTGATGAGGCCTCCCTCCAAGCTCTGGTGGAGGGAGCAAGAGCAAACAAGGAGGTGCTCTTTCCTTCCTCAGGCAGGAAAAAGCCTCCACAACAGACTAAAGCTGTGTGGCTGCAAGTGGCACAGGAGGTCAATGTTATTTCTATGTGCAGCAGAACCTGGCTGCAATGCCGAAAGAGGTTTCATGACCTTCTCCGCGCAGGAAAAGTGAGTATTACATTCCCATCACCCTCAATCTGATCCCCATTGCCTCTCATCACCAGCACTCTGCATTGTCAACCTCCTCCTGCACATCCCACTTCACCCTTACATCACTGCACCCTTACCCATTCCCGCTCTCTCTATGTTCACATTCACTGAACTATTCGACTATGCAGCCCTCACACTCCCTATCACTGTGATGCAATGCCAACAACTTACAACACACAGGGAGGGCCCTTGGTCTTGGCACCTCACTCCATCTTTGTCTCCTTCTAAGCATCTATGCTATGGATTCTCTACACTCACTTCTTCATTCTCACTCAAACTCCAATTGTCTCCCTCACTGCAGGAAAAGAGAGCCCACAATAAGAGGGAAAGGGCTAGGACAGGACAAGGACCACCCTCAATAGCCCAGCTCACCAATGCAGAGGAGGCGGCCCTGGAGATCGTGGGAGTGGAGGACGATGCGCAAGTGGGGGACGGGCAGACGGGCGCATCACAGCAAGCTGGTGACAGAATAGTTTGGCATCTCTCTCATTGACATTGCATGAGTGAATGATAATGATTCTGATGCTCTAACAGATTGACTTATGATCATCTGCACAATTCAATGTGCATGCAACCTTTATCTCACATCTCTAACTCTTTCCTTTACTCCTCCACAGGCCCATCAAGAGCCCCCGTCCCCACTGTCCAGGAGGAACAGCCTGAGCCTGAAGACTCCTCAGAGGAAGCTGCAACCTCTGAGGGTGCAGTGTCAGCAGAATTCAGCACACCCAGCAGCAGCGCAGACACTAACACCTCGGTGGGACCTTCGCGAGATAGGGTAGAGTTGTCACCTGGTGTATCACAGATCACAAGTGAGCATCAGCAGATGGTGGAGACAGGGACAGCAGTGAAGACTCCTCGTTGGAGGGCGCAGGACTCTCCCAGCTCGGCTCAGCTGCATGTCGAACCTGTGCCTCCGGGTCCATCCAGAAGGAGAGCGGTGCTGGAACTCCAGGAACAGGTGCTGGAGTCTCTGGCAGGTTTTGTCTCCAGGGTCGCTGCGAGTGTGGAGCGAATGGAGGAGTCCATCGCGAACATGAGCAGAGCCTTTGTGGAGGCATTGGCGCATGAACGCATCACCACGGAAAGGATAGCAACCTCCTTGGAAAGGATGGCTACCTCCGTGCTAAGGCTGGCTACCGTAGAGGAGAGGCTGGCTACGGTAGAGGAGAGGATGGCTACAGCCATGGAGGAGCTTAGTCGCCAGAGTATTGAAAACATGGTGATTGTTCAGAATAGACTGACATCTCTTGAGGAGCGATGGTCAGCTATTGAGCACAGAAACCAGACCTTCATGGAAGTCCTCTGGAGTTGGACTTCCAGTGCAGAAACGGATCCTCATGGCCCCCCTGAAGTGCAGCAAGGTGCTGTCAAGCCACTTGCTAGCTCTGAAGTGGGGCTGACCCATGAGAGGGATGTTGGTGGCAGACAAAAAGGAAGTGGGGGCTCCTCTCCAAGCGCTCACACGACCATGCCACTGCAAAGCCCTCCGTCAGAGCCCCACCAGAGTCCTCACCCAACTGAGATGGTCGTCTCAGCCCCTGCACAGCCGTAGGAGCAGCAGACTGATGCCGAGCCCTCGCAGGTTCGCAACCCCAGAGGACACCGTCCAAAGGTGTCGAGGCAGGAGCAGCAAGAAAGTGAGCAAAGGGCCTCCACATCTGCTGAAGCCACAGGGGAAGCACCACGTAGGAGCACGCATAAGAGGAAGATAAAGCACAAGTAGTCACAATGGTAGTCACTTGGATGTCTGTTGTGTTTATTTTTGAAAAGCCATCCGTGAATTGTGATGATAAACAAATTTGATGGCAAACTGTTGACGTTGTGGCCTGTGTCATTTCGAAAATGGGACTTCCACATTGAGGCCTCAGGGCAACTTGCAATTGTTAGTATGGAGGTCAGAGTGATAGGAATCTGCAGGTTCTTGTCCATTGTCGATGCTCTGGTAAGAAGGTGCGAGGCAAAATTGTTTGATTGTGCAGGCTAAGCAAATCTGGCCAATATGAGTGCGTCCCTTGCATCCCGGGCAGCAATGTGCTCGTGTGCTGGTGCCGCTGGTTGATGCGCCTCCGCAACCTGTTCATTGTCGGTGTCCTCCTCCTCCTCCTCCTCCCCCTCATCTGAGGAGGCTATGCGATCAGCCACTTGTACCTCAGACAGCTGCAAGCCACGATGCTGTGTCATGTTGTGAAGTGCACAGCAGACCACGACGATTCTGGAGACTCTGGCTGCTGAGTACTGCGGGGCTCCACCTGATCTATCAAGGCATCTGAATCGCATCTTCAGCAAGCCGATGGTTTGCTCAATTATGGATCTGGTGGAAATGTGGCTGGAGTTGTAGCGCTCCTCAGCATCGTTGGAAGGGCTCCTCAACGGCGTCATTAGCCATGTCTTCAGGGGATAGCCCTTGTCTCCAAATAGCCATCCGAAAAGTTGGTCTGGCGGACTGAAGAGCGGAGGCACACTAGACTGGCGCAGGATGAAGGAGTCATGGCAACTGCCAGGGTACTTGGCACAAACATGCAAAATTTCCTTATTGGTCACACCAGCTATATGTTGAGGGAGTGGAAGCCGTGCGGTTGACAAAAATACCTGGATTGTGATGGGGTGCCTTAAGGGTCACGTGTGCAGTCAACGACGCCCTGCACCCTTAGAAAGCCTGCCAGATTGGCAAACTCAACCGCACGCGCGGTTACACTTGCTTGATCTTTGGAGAAATTGATGTAATTGTGTGCGATGGCAAAGAGGGCATCGGTTACCTGCGTGATGCAAGTGTGTGTGACCACCTGGGAGATGCCGCTGATGTCTGCTGCTGATCCCTGGAATGAGCCTGAAGCAAAAAAGTTGAGTGCGGTGGTGCCTTTGATGGCCACTGGTAAGGGGTGTCCACCAGATCCTCTGGGCTCCAGGTCTTGCGCAGATGTCACCCACTACCTCTCGCAAAAGTCTGAGCCTCCTTTGGCACTGTTGCTCAGTCATGTTGAGGTAGCTCATCCTCTGTTTGTAGACCCTGTTTTGGGGGTATCTCCTGCGCCGACGTGCTTCCATGCGCTGGCGCCTTCTGGCCTGTGCAGCTTCAAGTGGGTGAGCAGCAGCTTGGAGCTCCTGGTGTTGCTCCTGCAGTTGGTGCTGCTGATGTTCAGGGTTCTGCTGCTGCCACGGCTGGTCTTCGTCCAAATCTGATGTCCAGGAGGAAAGGAAATAAATAGTTCCTATGCTTCTGGTATATACCTCAGTTGAGGAAGTGCTCAGTCAAGGTGGGGAGAGGGGTTTCCCAGGAGGTCACACTGGAGATGGGTGTCAGGCTCCAAACTTCCACAACAATGGGTATGCCTGCTAAAAGTTCCCCCAGACTTGAGACAACAAAGTTCTGCCACCTGCAAATGATCATCGGTGAAAATTCCTTTTCAATGGTGGAGCTGCAGCTGTTAGTAAGCCATCCACTTGTGAGGCCGCCAGGATTAACTGGCGTGTTCCAGAGGAGACGTGCAGCACGGGGGAAATGTCTTAAATTCAGAAAGGCCTCTCAAAATGGGATTATAGAGGCAATTAACTGGTAGTTAAGGGCCTTAAGGGCCTATCTCGCCTCTTGGAGGCGGGATGGAAGCGGGGTCTGAAACCACGAATGTGGGAAAATTGGTTGGAGGCGGGATGGAGGCGGGATCGGAGCCGCCCACCATTTTTTGCGATTTGTACAACTCACACGCCTCCAATCCCACCTCCTCGGGCCTGGCAAAATCGAGCCCTTTGTCTGTATGGCTCAGTATCACAACAGGCATTGCATTTGCCCATTAAGCCAGTGGGAAAAATGCTATACATCTTCAAGTCTTAAAGGTGACCTTTTTCTCTAAGCCATTACACACAGCTAGATGAAGGTACCTATCGCTAGGAAGCAAACAAATAGATTAGTTTGCAAAATGTGAAATTAGTTTTACTTAAAAGTAAATGATAAATTTTGCCAATGCCAACAGAGAGATTAAGATCGTCGTGCCCAGAAATTTTACATATGATGGCTTGAGCTTAGACCATAAGAACATAAGAAATAGGAGCAGGAGTAGGCCATATGGCCCCTTGAGCCTGTTTCTCCATTCACTAAGATTACGGCTGATCATCCACCTCAACTCCACTTTCCTGCCCTATCCGCATATCCCCTGATTCCCCTAGAGTCTAAAAATCTATCGATCTCAGCCTTGAATATACTCAACAACTGAGCATCCACAGCCCTCTGGGGTAGAGAATTCCAAAGATTCACAACCCTCTGAGTGAAGAAATTTCTCCTCATCTCAGTTCCAAATGGCCGACCCCTTATCCTGAGACCACGATCCCTAGTTCTAGACTCTCCAGCCAGGGGAAACAGCCTCTCAGCTTCTACCGTCAAGCCTTCTTGAGCTTAGCTCACTGTTACAGCCATCATTCAGGTGATAGAATTGTTTTTGACAATTGTTAAACATCATTCTTCTTAGTGATTTTCTGCAAAATTAAAAAAAAGTGGCAAATATCACTTGATCAAGTGCCCTGTATAAATGTGATTTATTTTCTTAAGAACAACCTGCAATTTTCTCCCCGTGTGTACTTTTAGAATGAGAGACAAAATGTGAGGCACCCAGTTGCAATTCAGCTTTTCTTGTTTGTCTGCACTGGGAGTAATATTTTTTTAATAAACAGAGCAATGGTAGTGTACAAAAATAACACAATCACTCGCAAACTGTAACGCACATCAGCACAAACACTGATTTTCTATTGATAATCCTACCATGAAGATTGACTTTCTGAAATTAGCAAAACAAGCTTTTACAGCTAATTTAGAGCATGGTAAACCATCAAATCACATTATAGACCATAAGCAACTGTAGCCTGCAGAAAATTACTTTACCTGATCGGGATAAAGGTTAAAAACTAAAATGATAAAACATCAAGTACACTGTGGTAATATGAAACATATGTTCATAAACTCAAAGCTGCAGAAAAGCGTCACAGTCATTTTGGTTAAAAAGAGTGGAGATTGACTTGACACAGACTAATTAAATACAGTGTAATCATTTTGTTCAGAAGTGGGACACATTTAAGCTTAGTGAAGCACTCTAAATGTAAATGTGACTGCTGAATATAACAGATATCTGAGAAAAGTCAGAAGGAGCAGCTAACTTGCATAGTGTGTTTAGCATTAATGTTATGCGTTCTTCAAGACACTTAATTGTGGGGTGATGTTTTAATAATTTAAAAAAAACTAAAATTATAAATATAAATGGAACAAAATAATTGCTAAATGTACAATAACATTGCATTATCATTGTATAATAGATCTACAATTAATATGTACTGTCATTAAATATACAGCCTGTAGTTGATACTCTGACTATTCTACTGCTGTCCTGGCCGGCCTCCCATCTTCCAACCTCCATAAACTTGAGCTCATCCAAAACTCTGCTGCCCGTATCCCAACATGCACCAAGTCCCGTTCACCCGCCACCCCTGTGCTCACTGACCTACATTGGCTCCCGGTCTTTCAACGCTTCAATTTAAAAATTCTCATCCTTGTTTTCAAATCCCTCCATGGCCTCACCCCTCCCTATCTCTGTAACCTAATCCACCCCTACAACCCTCCGAGATCTCTGCGCTCCTCCAAATCTGGGCTCTTGCGCATCCCTGATTTTAATTGTCTACCATGGGCAGCCGTACTTTCAGCTGCCTGGGCCCTAAGCTCTGGAATTCCCTCCCTAAACCTCTCCGCCTCTCTAGCCCTCTCTCTTCCTTGAAGACGCTCCTTGAAACCTATCTCTTTGCCCCCATTTTTTCGGATGGCAGCTGTTGCTGATGATTGTGATATTCCCATTTACACATCCTCTAGAACAATCTTTTGTATCTTTACTTGTCGCATTACCACCTCCTTTTGCCTTGCACCATCATCCCTTTTGTCATTTAATCTCTCCTGCCTTCCACCTTATCATAGACCTTCCCTTTTGTTCTTTTCTCCCCTCCTCCCCCTTCCGTGCCTCTGTACTTGCTTAAAACCTGACCGATTCCAGTTCTGACGAAAGCTCATTGACCTGAAACGTTAACTCTGTTTCTCTCTCCACAGATGCTGCTGAGTATTTCCAGCATTTTCTGTTTTTAGTTCAGATTTCCTGCATCCGCAGTATTTTGCTTTTGAGATTACCTTTCATTAGTTTTCAACAGTTATCATTCGGGATCAACACTAAAGTCAAAGGCTATTCAGCATTGGCACCAACATGGCTCCTGTTCACAGCTTGAACTTAAAACATATGTATATCAGTCAAATGTTGATCAAAGCGTTGTTACCCTGCTTCTTGTGGCGTAAGTTAAGCAGGAAAAAATTCTGATTTTGTAATTCATAGTACTGTATTTATAAAATAAATGTTCATTAAATTCCCTTTGTTCAGATATGAGCTCCTTCTGAATTCATTTCCTGTAGGTCTTTTTCACTGCTACAGTCAATGCTGTCCACCATGGCTTTCAAGTTAATGATAACCTCAATTTGTTTTGCGAGTTGCACGGTGCTATCCAATGAAAGTGTTTCTTCATCCTCTTCTTCATCATTGAAATTGGGCATTTGAGAATCTTCTACCTTTGCCAAGTCACTTAATCCTACCACCAAATTATTGGAATGGTCTTCTTCAAAATGTTCTTGAATTTTGTGTTCACATGCATCTGTCTGTCTGTGTTTCTTGCTACCAGTACATTGGGAGTGGGGTGAAGTCCTTGCTCCTGAGTTGAAGGAAGAGCGTACTTTTACTGAGTGTGAAGATTTGCCTGGCAGATGCATAAATGTTGCATTAATAGTCTTGTAGTTAATACAGTGGAACCTTTGAATAGACTTAAGGGTTAATTCCGCGATCTCTTACTCCTTGTGTGTAGCTGCGCTCAGAGCTTGGAGAGCTGGATCAGCATGTTGTAGCCCTGTCTCTGACCCCACACTCCTTGCAAGCGCAGCTCCCCACGAAGAAGGTGGAACATACCACTTACCATTTTCGTTCCCTGTCCATCACAGTAAAGCAGCTCATGTGGCAAGAAATAGTATGAATTTTTTGTGCTTTAGAGGGACTGGGGTCAGACATTTCTTCGATACAGATGTCTACAGAATTTTTTTTTGCCAATTGCAAAGCGTCAGACGAGGGATGAGATTTTGGACTGACTTCTGATCACAAGTTCAGATGATAGATTGAGATGAAGAAGGTAGTTTGGCTCATTAAATTTCATCCTTCTTGAATACTAACCTTACTGTCAGCTTACTTTGCCCTGCCATGATGTTTGCTTTGCTGCTACTGGAAATTAATTCAAAATATAAATAATTAATTCTTACATGTCATAAGACACAGAAATAGTGGAAAAACAGATCCTTTTTTTTAAACTGGACTTTTAAAAATTATTATAAGGGAAATTGGGAGGACTGCAAATTGGCTGTGATGGAATCTGCGACTGATTGTCCAATTTGCCCTCCCATTAAGTGAGGCTCCACACCAGGAGTGCTAACTTCTAAAATTCACCCCTTAGTGTCCAGTTTATATTTTAGAAATATTCCAAACAGCCAGCTCAAAATCCAGTCTATCTGGTCCAAAATTAGAAAGCTGGCAATCCTAGAGAAGTCGCCAAGAAATTCCCTTGCATCATTTTCTGTGGTTGTCAGAACATTCATTTGAATTTTTAACTATTTACGACACTAGACCATACAGTCTTACAGACATTTCCTCATCGATAAACATCCAAAGCGTTTTTTAGGCCGCAATTTTCTCCTCTGTGTCGGGATGGGTGCGGGTCAGCTGGTTTCCGGGTTCCGGTCCCACCCCCAGCTGCTTCCGCTCCACAGACGTGATTTTTCCCTTGATTGGCCTTGTTAAGCCGCCCTGCGGGCTTAACGGCCAATTAACAGGAAGCGGGTCTGATGATGTCATTTGATGACATGTCATCTGCTGGTTTCCTTAAAGGGACCATGCACAATTTTATTTTGACAGTTGATTTTTCAATGTTTGACAGCATTGAGGGGCTGAAAACACTGACAATCACTGCACAAAGGTGAACACTTGCACCCAGACTCTCCAATGACTCCCTCCATATGCTGGAATAGATGGCAGCTGCAGGTGAGGTGACAGAAGCGATCTGTCACTGGTGAGAGAAGTTGGCCCAATGAGGTGGCACTGGACATACAGTTTGATTTAAAAACTTGTAAGCTAAAGAAATCTGTATATGTTTTAAAAATGCAGTAACCAACATTTTCTTTGCTCTGAAACTCACCATCTGCAACATTGCATCCTTGACACCACTTCTCCAGCTGTCATCTTTTCACAAACATTAGACCAGACTCACAACATGCCACACTTAACTGGCGTGGTGTCCGGACATCGTGAAACCCAACCCAGAAGCGGGAAAATTGAAAAACAGCCTGAAAACTACTGACAAGTACCTGTTAATAGGCAGTTAATTGCCTATAATCCGTTTCCCGCCGCTAGGTGTCGGGTCCATTCGCAAATCAGGGACCCGACACTTGGGAAGGTTGTTTGGAGGCGGTTGTTTGGTTCGGAACCTGCCGTCAATCAAAACGCCTTTAACCTCTGACCCGCCTCTCTGAGCGCTGGCAAAATCGCGGCCTTAGTGTCTGAAACAGCCTTTGGACAACAACTGATTACAGTCCTGCCTTCCAACTGATTTGATTGGTTGATCTTGAAAATGTCCAATACCATTGAAAAAAAGATTTTTCTTAGAAAGAAAGACTTGCATTTACATAGCGCCTTTCACAACCTCAGGATGTCCCAAGGCACTTTACAGCCAATGAAATAATTTTGAAGTGTAGTCACTGTTGTGTGTGAGGTGTTAAAATTGCAAAAAATGGCGGGCGGCTCCGATCCCACCTCCAGCCCGCCTGCGAGCAATTTTCCCAGAATCGGGGTAGGCCCTTAAGGCCCTTACAACCAGTTAATTGCCTCTATAATCCCGAGGTGGTGAGCTGGGCTACTGAGGGAGGCCCTCCTCCTGTCCTCGCTCTTTCCCTCTTATTATGGGCTCTCTTTTCCTGCAATGAGGGACACAAGTGGAGTTTGAGTGAGAATGAAGGAGTGTAGAGAATCCATAGCATTGAAGCTTAGAAGGAGACATAGGGCCCTCCCTGTGTGTTGTAAGTTGATGTCATTGCGTCACAGTGATAGGGAATGTGAGGGCTGCATGGTCGAATAGTTAAGTGAATGTGACCATAGAGAGAGAGGGAATGGGTAATGGTGCAGGGATGTCAGTGTCAAGTGGGATGTGGAGGAAGAGGTTGGCAAAGCAGAGTGCTGGTGAGGAGAGGCGATGGGGATCAGATTGAGGGTGATGGGAAAGTCATACTCACTTTTCCTGTGCGGAGAAGGTCATGAAACCTCTTCCTGCACTGCAGCCAGGTTCTGCGGCACATAGAGATGGCATTGACCTCCTGGGCCACTTGCATCCACACAGCTTTAGTCTGCTGGGGAGGCTATTTCCTCCCTGAGGAATGGAAGAGCACCTCCTTATTTGATCTTGCTCCCTCCACCAGAGCTTGGAGGGAGGCCTCATCGAACCTTGGAGCACACTTTGGCCTACTGCTGGACATAGTTGCTGAATGAAGCGATCACAACAATGGGCATAAAGTTTAAAGTCTCCAGAAGAAGCAAGGCTGCTTGCAGGCCTTAAATCCAGCAGCATTGATGACGTCATCGGAGGCGACTTTCTGTATGAAAAGACTCATTGGGCCAGGGGTTTCCACACGCTGGAAATCAAGTGCCCAATTAGGGCAAAATCGCACTTTTTTCCCACTTCACATTGGAGTCGGGGTCCTGACACGAAAACCACCTGACATGCCCCAGCCTGCCCCTTTGTGTTCTCCTCACAGCTTACTGTCCCACCTAGCTTTGTATCACCAGCAAACTTGGTATCTTGGTAGGATGCGATTATGTAGATTTTTTTTTTGGTTGAATATGATAAGGAGAACATTGACATTGCAGTGGAAGATTTGCATAATATCATTGTCGAGTAATGAAAGTAGAAACTAGCCAATCCAACAGGAAAAAAAACCAGGCTTATACTGTTTCCCATTGAGGAGGAAGATAATTCACTGGCAGCTCACTGGTCTCAATGTAGACAACAAACAAGACATTTTATTGCAAAGGTGACTATAGAAGTGGATGGAGTGTGTTTCTGAACAACAATAATAATGGATGCATGGGACAAAGATTTCCTTTGCGCGCTGTGTAATAAAATCATAATCGTATTCTTTCAAACAGGTTTACAATTTTCTTATACATGACTCACAGAGGAAATCTTCCCCCATGGTTGTCTTGTCAGCTGTAATTGAGGAAAATCAGTTAGATTGATGGACTCGCCCTGAGGTTATCATCGCTCAGTCAACCTGCCAGCCATCAGTTACCTCCCAATACACTCCAATTAGTCTGTTATTACTTCATAACCAATTGCATACATGCTGGCCAGCCAATCAGATTGTTTGTTCTGATTAATTATCTACCAATAACGAATTTGCTGCTGTTGCACATGCCAACTTCCCAACCAAAGCTAGTGGAGCAGAATATATTGCTGAAGGTCATAATAAAATGAAAGAAGGTCAAGCAGATGACACTAAATTGGTGAAAGTAAAAACATGTAGCCTATGCTAAGCCAGGGATATGGAGCCAAGGCGGGTAAATTAGGTTCGGATACAGCCATGATCTCATTGAATGGCGGAACAGGCTCGAGGGGCTGAATGGCTGACTGCCGTTCCTATGTTGCTATCGTAGAATTATAGAATGATACAGCACAGTAGGAGGCCATTCGGCCAATCGTGCCTGTGCTTGTCCCTAAGAAGCTTGTCTCAAAAATGCCATGGTGCCGCTGCACCTGCAAATGTGTGGTGGGTGGAACTTCCATCTGCTGCTTTCATGTACCGCTCATCCCATCCCAAATTCCAGAAACAGTTGCTTAAGTAGTTGTGGTGGGCACCCCCTGTTGCGCCACTACAAGTGCAGATGCCCACCCCGTGGAAACAGCAGATCTTGGAACAGAGAATCTGCTGCTCCGAGGCGAGGGGAGAGCCTGCAGTCCAAATAGTCCTGAAGTATATGGTGAGACGTGAGACACTGTGTTAATTTTTTTTCCCCAGTAACTGCAGACCCATTCCTCAATGTTAATTGACCTGTATGTGATTAACACATGCTGTAGATTTTGGTGATTTTGCCTCTCTTTCCTCCTTTAAGACACTCCTTAAAACCTTAAAACCTACCTCTTTGACTAAGCTTTTGGTCATCTACCCTAATATCTCCTATGTGTCTCCTGTGAAGCGCCCTGGGACATTTTACTACATTAAAGCCGCTATATAAATGCAAGTTATTGTTGTTGGGCTGCCACCTCATGATAGCTCGCCTGAAATCACGGTATCTCAATGGAACTAGGCTCTGCAACTAACGGTGTGTTGAAACCCCTCTGAAGTTTCCCTCAACCACCATCACTAAAACAGGTTATCTGATCATTATCACATTTCTGTTTGTGAGATCTTGCTGTCCGCAAACTGGTTGCCGCATTTTCTACATTACCAACAGTGACTACACTTCAAAAAAGCACTTCATTGATTGTAAAGTGCTTTGAGACACCCTAAGGTCGTGAAAAGCGCGATATAAATGAAAGTTCTTTCTTTACAGAGGTAAGGCTGTTTGTTTTTGTGTCCTGCGGGATGTTGAGTGGGAGTGGAAGGACAACATGCAATTATATTCCAACGAAGGAAAACAGCATACATTTTTTATTAGTTTGTAATTTCACCTTTTGATGAACACAAGTACTTAGCTTTTATTCAATAAATGACTGTATGGAAAATAACCAGGGCACCTGGCTGTAAATACAGTAGGCCGGTTCTCAATTATTAAAATATTTTTATTCATTCATGGGATGTGGGCGTCGCTGGAAAGGCCAGCATTTATTGCCCATCCCTAAGTGCCCTTGAGAAGGTGGTGGTGAGCCGCCTTCTTGAACCGCTAGAGTACCTTCACCACACGGACTGCAGTGGTTCAAGAAGGTGGCTCACCACCACCTTCTCAACGACAATTAGGGATGGGCAATAAATGCCGGCCTTGCCAGCGACGCCCACATCCCGTGAATGAAGAAAAAAAATTCTAAAGGCACTTCACCATTAAATGCTGTAAATTTCTATTTTGTGGTGGTGGAGTGATGTAAAATAGCACCTGTTTCTCCAGGCTTCCCGTAGATCTTCAACAGAACTTACAGCGGATAATCGGGAGAATCCCCGTGGACACTGAACCGCGTGCGTTTTTATTTCTGGAGCCTCTGTTTTTTTTTTAATTCAAGCCTGGCTGCTGGGATCCTATGTACAATGGGTAGTCTCAACAGATTTTCTTGCAGGCGTGAACCCACAGCAGAAAACTGCTCACAATTCGGAATAAATTGGGAATCTCATTCAAGAGCGCATCAAGGTGACTGATGTGGAGGTGGAAAGGCACTTGGGACATACTGAGGGCAGCTCCTTTGAGGTTGGAATTGTAGCACATGTCAGTGTAGGGCAGAGGCAGGTGTTCTCTCTACCTAGCTGTGCTAATTCTGATCTGTGAGTGTGAGATGCTCTAGTCTGAGTCACAAAAAAAAGACTTGCATTTCTATAGCGCCTTTCATAACCTCAGGACGTCCCAAAGCGCTTTATAGCCAATTAAGTACTTTTGAAGTAAAAACAGAAAATGCTGGAAATACTCCACAGGTCAGGCAGCATCTGTGGAGAGAGAAACAGAGTTAATGGGCTGTATTTTCCGATTGGAGGCTTCCCGTGTGCGGAGGCCTCCGATCTGGAAAAAATCTACGGACTTACCCGAGGGCTCCCGAGATCCGGACACTTCTGCTCCTGGGTCTCTCCAACTCGAAATGCGCAGGGCCCACGTATCCCAGAGGCGCAGGCGGTTCACAAGCGTCCCTGGGATCACGTGGGCCATGGGGAGCCAATCAAAGAAGGGAATCTCCCTTCATACACTTGACAGATAGACCTGTCAAATATATGAATGGAGATCACCCCAAAAACACAGTAAAACATTAAATAATTTTTTTTTTTAAAAATCACATTTTTAAAATTAGTTGAAATTACATTAAATTAAATATTTTAAACAAAAATTTAATGTTTTGAAAAAATTAATTAAAGTTTTTTAGTGGGCTAAAAATAAACCTACCTTTTTTTAAAAGTATTTGTAAATGATAAATGAGTGAAAAAAATGTTTTTTTTTACTTTTTTCAAATCTTATGCTGGTAAAAGCAGGCCTTACGTCTGCTTTTACCAGGCGAAAGATTTCTAAGGGTTTTCTGCGGGCAGAGGTTCTCCAGAAAGCAGAACTATCCGCCCGCAGAGGCCCTTCTCTAGGGCAGGCGTCCGATCTGTCAAGAGCATTCTTGACAGATCGGAAATGTCGGTTTTCAGCACATGCGCTTGGCATGCCTGAAACCGGCATTTCCGATGTCCCTACGGGTGTGTACACAGCTCATACGCACCCGTAGGCATCGGAATATCCGGCCCATTGTTTCAGGTCGATGACCCTTCGTCAGAACTGGCTGACGAAAGGTCATCGATCTGCAATGTTAACTCTGTTTCTCTCTCCACAGATGCCTAACCTGCTGAGTATTACCAGCATTTTCTGTTTTTATTTCAGATTTCTAGCATCCGCAGTATTTTGCTTAAGTACTTTTTGAATTGTAGTCACTGTTGTAATGTAGGAAACGTGGCAACCAATTTGGGCACAGCAAGTTCCCACAAACAGCAATGTGATAATAACCAGATAATCTGTTTTTGTGATGTTGATTGAGAGATAAATATTGGCCAGGACACCAGGGATAACTCCCCTGCTCTTCTTCAATATAGTGCCATGGGATCTTTTACATCCACCTGAGAGAGCAGACAGGGTCTCGGTTAAACATCTCATCCGAAAGACGGCACCTCCGACAATGCAGCACTCCCTCAGTACTGCACTGAAGTGTCAGCCTAGATTTTTGTGCTCAAATGTCTGGAGTGGAACTTGAACCCACAACCTTCTGACTCAGAGGAGAGTGTATTACCCACTGAGCCACGCCTGTCACTGGAAACATTGCTCTATTCCCCAGCACTGCCATCTCACAAGTTGATGAAAATAAAAATTGTGTAAAATTGTTTTTTTTAATTTGTAGGGTTAATGTTACAGTAATAAAGCTATTGCTAAATTCTGGGAGGCTTTATTACTGCAATTTTAGGATTTGTTTCAGGGTCAAAATGCAGAGTTGTAAAACCTTTTTTTTTACAATGATCACAGAAAGAGGTTGGAATTCCCTAGATGCATTTTAAGGGGAAGCTAGATAAGCACATGATGGAGAAAGGAATAGAAGGATATGTTGATGGGGTGAGATGAAGAGGGGTGGGAGGAGCCTCGTGTGGAGCATAAACACCAGCAGACAAGTTGGGCCGAATTGCCTGTTTCTGTGCTTAAATACTTTGTAATCAGATTTTTGACTATTTAACCTAGGAGGAGTCTTGTGTAATTTGTATTCTTACTATGTTAAATTTGGTTCAGATAAGATTGAATCCTCAGCACACACACTTTCTGGGACTGTGAGTTAGATCCAGTTAAAGCATCTATCTAAAATAGATGTTCTCGCATATCGGCCGGAATTTTACTGGCGCTGAGAGGACGGGATCGGAGGCGGGTCAGCTGTGAAAATAGAAATGATTGACAGCGGGTCAGGACCCCGCTGTCAACGCGCCTCCATGCAAGTCTCCCAGGTGTCGGGTCTGTCAGCGCTGAACAGACCCGACACTAAGCGGCGGGGGAGGCAATTGACATCATTAAATGCATTGTTAACATCCAATTAAGGATTATTTTCTGCCTACATTTCAATTTTACGTGTTCCCCCACGGGTTACCCGCTGCTCAGGGAATACATTGGCTCAGCATGTCGTTAGTGGATTCAGCATTGAATTATCTCATGCCCTGACAGCAGCCAAAGTTGTATAAAAGATCCCATGTTACAGCTGTTCACTTTCAAAGCTCAGAAACTGTTGGTTACTGCATTTGGAAGACAGATTGAGCTTTATGCAGCTTGCAAATGTTTGGAGCCAACTCTACATCCAGTGCGACCTTATTGGAACAACCTCTCTCACCATTGACAGATCGCATCTGTCATCTCAACCTCACCTGCCATCTATTCCATCAGCATCTGTGCCCTTGAAAATTTCTCACCTTGGTCCTCAGAATCCCACCACGATCAGCCCCAACACCAGTAGCACCAGGCACACCAGCAGCAGCAACAACAACAACACCAACCTTCTCCGCAATCAACTGATGCTGCACAGGACACATGGCACCAGCCACCCGACCACATTGCTGCCCGGGACACCAGGGATGGCCTCACCATGGCCAGATTTACTTCACTTGACGCTGTACACCCTGGCTGCCAGATGATGCGCCAGGTTGGCACCACCCCACACCAACACCACAAAGCATCCCTACAATGCCCAAGCCACTCCTTTCACACTCATCACCATTGCGGGGAGGGGGGGGGGGACCCCCTTATGTCTCACCATTCACTGCAACTCACTAAGCCACTTCCAAAGGTGCACACAAATCTGTCCAAGAATGCAAAGTATTGAAAATAAAGGTTTCAATGTTTGACAGCACATTAACAGAAACTTCACATGAACATTGGATAAAACACCCAAGTGCCTACCCTTGTGTGTTGTTAGTTGGTATGCTTGCAGTAGGATGAGGGTGAGGGGTGGCTAGTGAGATGGGGAAGTGATAATGTAGATAGAGAGGGATGGGTGGAGGTGCAAGGTAAGTTGGTGTGAGTAAGGATGTGCAGGAGTAGGGTAGGGAAGGCAGAGTGATAGGGATGTGATGAGTGGCACAGTAGGATGAGGTTGAGTGTGGCTTTGCAGTAATGTTTCATGATCTACTGAGATCATTGAAAGGTTTGCACCACTGCAGCCTGGTCCTCCTGATGACATCCCTGCTTGTGCCCTCCTGTGCAATGTGCAACCAGGCTGCGTTGATCTCCTGGGGAGGTCTCTTCTGCGTATTGGAAGGGAAGAGAACCTCCCTGTGTGCTGTGACTCCCTCCATAAGCATATGGAGGGAGTCATGGGAGAGCCGGGATGCAGCCGTGCACCTCTGTGCAGTGCTTGTCAGTGTTTGCAGCACCTCACTGCTGCAGAAAACTGACAGCAGAACTGTCAAAAACAATTTGGACATGGCCCCTTTAAGGAAACCGGCTGATGACGCATCATCAAATGACGTCATCAGACCCGCTTCCTTTTAATTGGCCGGGAACCTCGCAGGGCGGGCTTAACAAGCTCAATCATCGTAAAATCACTTCAACAGTGCGGGCTGGAGCAGGCAGCGGGCTGGGACCGTGCTACCAACCCCAGCCGCCCCAGACCCGCCTCGGTAGACGAAATCGTGGCCATCCTATCAGTTTGAGACAAGGAGGCTTGTTAACACATCCCAGAGAGGAAATTGGGTGTTCTATGCAGCTTCAGCTTCATTCACGAGTCCAGTGGTGGTTGCTGCCAAGGAAGCAAACGACTAGGAAGGCAGTAACCGGTTTGAATGGCAGGTCAACTGGCCAATCCCCAGGCACAGAGAGCTTGGGAAGGGTCAGATTTCAAATCCTTGGCTTCTTGTCTAGCTAAGACACAGAGACCCTGATATTCTGGGGTAGCTGCACCCCTCCACCGCCCCCCAGCCAGAGGTAATTTGGAGCGAGATTCCTGGCTGCCAACACTTGAGGCCCTGTCCCTGATCCTGTGGATGGTTCAATTCAATAATTGGGATGGGAAGCCTATCTGTAGCAGTGGTGAAAAATCAGAGTGGCACCCTAACACTTCGACTGAGGGTACTAGAGGCCCTTAACTCCCTATCTCTGTACTCTCCTTCAGCCCTTTAACCCTCCGAGGGCCTTGCCCCTCCCTATCTCTATAGCCTGCTCTAGCCCTACAAGCCTTCGAGATCTCTATGCTCCTCCAATTCTGGCCTCTTGCTCATCCCCGATTTTAATCACTCCACCATTGGTGGCCGTGCCTTCAGCTGCCAAGGGCCTAAGCTCTGGAATTCCCTCCCTAAACCTCTCTGCTTCTCTACCTATCTCTGCTTCTTTAGGACGCTCCTTAAAACCAACCTTTTGGTCATCTGTCCCCCTTATGTGACTCAATGTCAAATTCTGTTTGCTAACACTCCTATGAAGCACCTTGGAATGTTTTACTATGGTAAAGGTGCTATATAAGTGCAAGTTATTGTTGCTGAAGAGAAAATTTTGAAAAAATGTTTCCTCAATGCAGGGAGACAAAAGTCGGGCATCATAAGGAAATTGTAATTCTCTTTAATTGATTATGTTTACTATCATTCCTTTTTGGGCTGTAGTATGAGACCTACATCAGTTCTCAGTTGGCATAGGTCCCACTGGGCCTAATAGGAGTGTAATGGGCGGAATTCTCAGCATTACGCAGGAATGTGCCCCAGACGCACACACAAAGCGGTTTTTATATCAAGTGGAAGCTGGGCGGATCTGACCAAACTTCCTTTCCTTATCCATGAATTGTCTTAAGTTTTGATATTTTGGGAGTTTTACAAACAACTAAAATATTCTATGAACTACCTATTTGGTAACTTCAAAGAAAGTGGGCATCCCAAAAATTAACCTTAAATTCAGCAGTATGGAAACAGAATAAGCAGGTAATATTGTTCACTTGAGAGTCTAATAAGATCAGAAAGCCAGGCCATCAAAGTTAAATAGATAAAAGTTACAAAACAGACATTTAATATTATGACTTATTGTGCAACCATAAAATTAAGCTGGCAATAAGAAGCAAATTGCTTAAGTGTTATGTATGGTCAACGGTATTGTACCGATTTGAAAATTGGAGTTTGAATCCTGAAGTAAAAAGAGTGGAGTGCTTGAGTTTTGGTGCTAAAGACATGTTAAACATTAGCTGGACAAAAAGAGTGACTAACAGAAGGTCATTGAACTAGCACAGGAAAGAGAGGTGTTTAGACTGTGATTATGATGAGAATATATTGTGAGCGCATTATTCAGAGTCATAAGGTTGAATTTGAAGATTGAATACTGTCTGGAAAAGTTGATGATAACGGATCAAACAAAATAGGAACATAAAAGCATGGCTAGATGATATGATGGGATGGGCAAGTACATTGATGCAATCAACTTGTGCAGTTACCAAAAAGTATTGAGTGCAGCGGTCACCAACCTCCAGAGTAGAGAGGGCACATGGAGAAAGAGACATCTGTAAGCATCTCTACAACTCAATCTTACATAGATGGTACCAAGTGCTGTTTTAACTAATAGAAGTTCTAGAGGCACAATAAATAAGAATGTGTTTAATGAGCCGGATATACTAATACAGCAAGGGGGAGACAACCTTATAAAGCTTAAGAGCCAGAAAAAGAAAATTTTATTTGACAAGAACTGCAAGTGTTCAGACCATTTAATGTTACAACTAGAGTCTTGGGAGATGCCAAAAGTGTCAGCTGTAGAGATCTGGACATTTATGTTCAGGAATGCCATCAACAGCGTGAGAAACAAGCAGCAGCAGCCCATGACACCCTGTGATGGTAAACGTGCCTATATTAATACACTACAAGGTATACTGGTGTGAAAAGATATTAAAATAGGTGATGAAATTGAAGATCCATTAGTCATAATTTTCCAAAGCTCTCCAGATTTAGGAATTGTGCCTTTAGATTGGAAAATTGCAATCATCGCTCAATTATTTAAGAAGGGAGGGATAAACCAGGCAACTACAGACCTGTCAGCTTAACATCAATTGTGGGGGAATTACTGGAATCTATCATCAGAGACAAAGTGACTGAGCACTTGGACAAGTGATCAGCTGATCAAAGAGAGTCAGCATTATTTATGAAGGGTATGTTATGTCTGACTAATCTGGTTGGATTTTTTGAGGAAGTCATCGGCATGGTGGATAGGGGGAGTGTCTATGGATGTTGTCTATATGGACTTCCAGAAGACATTTGATAAGATTCCGTACACGAGATTATTAGAAAAAATGTGAGCGCACGGAATTGGAGGTAACCTTGTGACATGGGTCGGTAATTGGTTGGGAGGTAGGAGACAGATAGAAGGGATACAGGAAACATTCTCTGATTGGCTACATGTGACAAGTGGTGTTGCCCAAGGATGTGTACTGGGGCCTCAGCTTTTCACCATATGTATACAGTAAGTTGTGTACAGGAACAAAGGGATTTAAATGTCCAGGTACACAAATCACTAAAAGCTAGTGCACAGGTACAAAAAAAAATTTAAAAAGGCGAATGGAATGTTGGCCTTTATATCAAGGGGGTTGGAATTCAAAAGTGAGGAAGTGATGCTTCAGTTGTACAGAGCCTTGATCAGACCCCATCTGGAGTACAGTTTCGGGCACCGAACCTCAGAAAAGATATACTAGCCTTGGAATGGGTACATCGCAGATTCACCAGAATGATACCAGGGCTTAAAGAGTTAAATAATGAGGAGAGGTTGCATAAACTTGTATTCCCTTTAGTTTCGAAGGTTGAGGGGTGATGTAATTGAGGTGTTTAAAATGATAAACGGATTCAATAGGGTAGATACAAAGAAACTATTTCCTCTGGTGAGGGAATCCAGAACAAGGGAGCACAAGCTTAAAATGGGAGCTAGGCCATTCAGGAGTGAAATCAGGAAGCACTTTTTCACACAAAGGGCAGTGGAAATCTGGAACATGTTCTCCCAAAAGGGATGTGGATGCTGGGTCAATGTTAATGTTAGTCCATGTGATTCACCTTACAATTTTGAAATCAGGTAAATTAGAAATGTTGGGTAAGCCTAGAAAGAAAAAAAGACTTGTATTTCTACAGCACCTATCATGACCACTGGACGTCCCAAAGCACTTTACAGCCAATTAAGTGCTTTTGAAGTGCAGTCACTCTTGTAATGTAGGAATCGCAGCAGCCAATCTGCACACAGCAAGCTCCAACAAACAGCAATGTGATAACGACCAGATAATCTGTTTTTAGTGATGCTGATTGAGGGATAAATATTGGCCAGGACTCCGGGGATAACTCCCTCGCTCTTCTTCGAAATAGAGCCATGGGATCTTTTATATCCACCTGAGAGAGTAGACAGGGCCTCAGTTTAATGTCTCATCCGAAAGATGGCACCTCCGACAGTGCAGCACTCCCTCAGTACTACACTAGAGTGTCAGCCTAGATGTTCAAGTCTCTGGATTGGGTCTATGAACCCACAACCTTCTGACTCAGAGGCGAGGGTGCTACCAACTGAGCCACAGCTGACACTGAAATTGAAATCAGAAAGCTTGAATGTGACAAATTTATTATCCACCCACCCTCGAATGGAACAAACAATATTTCCATTGAAACATTGATTGCAGGTTAAAATGGTTCTCAAACAATAAGCAGCACAAGTTAATTAGAAAAGGACCAATTAATTCATTATTGTCTCTTTATTCTATCTCATAAAAATCTACATCAGACAAATCTATCCACTGTAAGGAGGAGTTTGATCAGCACGAATATACATTTGTAGATTTGTTCTGTGCGAGTCAGAATATATACTTCACGCTCTGGATTGGATTGTGTCATGTTGATACACTTATTTTTAAGGGTGAGGTGCATCAAAATAGGCTGCATTCTTAAAACAAATGAGTGAATCTCACTCCAGCTGAGTGAAACTTGGTAATCAAGCAGTTGGTTGGAAGGAGGTTTCTTCACAAGTCTTGCTGCTCATTTTATTGCGGTTTAAATGAAGCAGGCGGCATGGGACATGTTTAATGTCCCTTTGTTACTTCTAGACTTGACTGTTCCATTTCTCTCCTGGCCGGCCTCCCATCTTCCACCCTACATAAACTTGAGCTCATCCAAAACTCTGCTGCCCATATCTTAACATACAACAAGTCCTGTCCACCCATCACCCCTGTGCTCGCTGACCTACATTGGCTCCTGCTCCGGCAAAGCCTCGATTTAAAAATTCTCATCCTTGTTTTCAAATCCCTCCATGGCCTCGCTCCTCACTATCTCTGTAGCCTCCTCCAGCCGTACAAGCCTTCGAGGCCTTTTGCGCATCCCCAATTTTAATCACTCCACCATTGGTGGCTGTGCCTTCAGCTGCCTCGGCCCTCAGCTCTGGAATTCCCTCCCTAAACCTCTCCGTCTCTCTACCTCTCTCTCCTCCTTTAAAACGCTGCTTAAAACCTACCTCTGTGTCCAAGCTTTTGGTCCGCTGTCCTAAATACTCCTTATGTGGCTTGGTGTCAAATTTTGTTTGCTAACTGTGAAGCGCCTTAGGGCGTTTTACTATGTTAAAGGCGTTATATAAATGCACGTTGTTGTTGTTGCTGTTTTGATCTAGATTGCTCTAAACTGGAACTTACTGCAGGGAAAGCACATTCCTATTTTTTCAGCTGACTTACAAAATACCAGAGAAATACAGGTGCAGAGGAAGTTATCACAAGATGCAGGAAAACAAGTAATTTGTCAGAGATTACTTATGAGATGCATAAAAATTGAACAAATCCCCTCCAGTTTCTGTGGTGGTCTATAGACAGGATGTTGTCTTCACCACCTGGGCGGTAATCTGTCAGAGCGGACCACCCAACTATCTAGAACCCGCCCAATTTTCATTCCATTGATTTTCAAGGAAAAGAATATTGGGCTGGCTGTACAACAGGTGAGCGATCCATCCCGGCAGATTACCGCCCAGGTGTTGAAGATGAAAATTAACCCGATAAATTTAGATCAAGAGGTGCAGTCACTGACCTCAGCTTTCCAGTGGGAGGGGGGGCTACACTTGAAGGGAGCAGGGGTCCGGGATAGCGCTGCAGCACCGTTTCTCTGACCCGTGCTCCCTTTGAAGTCAGCTGTCTGCCGGGAGAGCAACAACTTGGAACTTACCCTTTAGCTCTTTAAGAATGCAAGAGCCAAGGGTTTTAAAAGCAGCAAAATAACAGCCTGCAGTTTTCTACTGGCTATAGTATTCGGAACTCATTGATCAAATTGCGGTGTAATTGATCAATAAACACGCAAGCTGCTCGCCTTTATACTTTGCCCGCCGCCCGCCCCCCCCCCCCCCCAGCCTTAGCAATGCAGACTGATGTCTTGAACCGACTGGAGTGTAAGCTAAATAGGCTAATTGGCACAATCTCTTCATATACCTAATATGCAGTTTTATGTATGTTTCTACATTGACAAAATTAATGAACACAAGACTGAAGTGTTTCTGGGTCCAATGATTCTGCGAGGCAGCTAGAGATTTTCTTCCATAGAAGAGACAAGTTACCGAGCCATTAAGAAAAGAAAGGTTTAGTGAATTCAACCTCAAACCCCCTTCTTTTAGTACCTTCTCAATATTAACACAGTTCTGACAAAAAGCCATCGACCTGAAACGTTAACATTGTTT
This sequence comes from Squalus acanthias, assembly GCA_030390025.1. Classification (NCBI taxonomy): domain Eukaryota; kingdom Metazoa; phylum Chordata; class Chondrichthyes; order Squaliformes; family Squalidae; genus Squalus; species Squalus acanthias. The sequence continues at coordinate 73,582,478 of CM059436.1, forward strand.
CTCTCTCCAAGATGCTGCCTGATCTGCTGAGTATTTTATTTCAGATTTCCAGCATCCGCAGTATTTTGCTTTTGTATTAACACAATTTAAGTTCCCTTTGCAGACATCCTCATATACATCATTCGGTATGAGATTTCAGGTCATTATAACTAATTGGTGACTGGGGAAATTACAAACATCATTACATTATAAATTCTGTTCATTTATTATGGCAAAACCTTCTATCACTTCAACTCTTTGAATTCATACTGAAAATTAGACACTGAAATATGTATTGGCCCACAGGTTTCATAATCCTAGATATAAGTCTATTCTGCTATGACAATCTGTCAAGGGTTGCGCCAAAGGAGGCGTGAGCATATGGTTTCTCAACCCACCGCCAATTCTGGCCTCTTGTGCGTCCCTGATTTCCATTGCCCCTCCATTGTTGGCCGTATCTTCAGCTGTCTAGGCCCTAAGCTCTGGAATTTTTCCCCTAAGCCTTTCTGCCTCTCTTTCCTCCTTTAAGACGCTCCTTAAAACCTACCTCTTTGATCAAGCTTTTGGTCACCTGTCCTAATATGGGAGATTCACAGAGCATGAGGAAGCTGGAGGAGTGGATGGGGATGTGCCACCACCTTCCTAGCAAAGACTGAGGAGCAAAGGCTGCCCATGGCTTCATAGTTGTGGTACTTACCTGGAAAGAAGGATGTTTTAACAATATCGTACCTACATGCAAGCTTTGAGGTCAATCTGCGAGGCTGCCTGGCAACTGACAGGTGTGACAGCTCTCATTTGTGACAACATCAGGGAACCTTGTCATCATTACAGGCCCCAGTGGAGTGTGTGGCAGCTTTGTTGGAATCTGCAGCAGATCACAAGCTAAGAGGCAGCCAAATGACCAGTCAAATGCTTCCACCTCCACAGAAGCACAGACTTCTGAGCTCTGGTGGCAATAGGGGAGAAAATAGACAGAGATGATAATAAGGTTTAGAGAGAGTAAGTAAAGCGAAACTGTTTCCAATGGCTAATGGGTCAATAACCAGAGGACACAGATTTAAGGTGATTGGCAGAAGAACCAGAGGCGACATGAGGAAAAACAAGTGCTTAGGATTTGGAATGCATGGCCTGATAGGGTGGTGGAAGCAGATTCAATAGCAGCCTTCAAAAGAGAATTGGATAAATACTTCAAGGAGAAGAAAATTGCAGGGACATGGGGAAAGAGTGGGGGAGTGGGACTAACTGGATTGCTCTTTGAAAGAGCCGGTGCAGACCCAATGGGCTGAATGGCCTCCTTTTGTGCTGTATCATTCTATGATTCTATGATAATAGATAGCACCCTGCACAGCAGCTTCCAGACTATGGCAGCCACAATGCAGACTGCTGTCTCACAGCTCTTTCAGGATCAGATAGCTACCATTAGACCAGACCACTGATCAGGATACAGATCGGAGGCTCAGTGGAACGGCGATAGCTGGAGCTGACCAGCCATTTCTCAGGACAGCAGCACCTGCAGGTTCCAGGCCTCCAGCCTCACCCCTCAGAGCACCAGACCAGTGGGACATAGGAGGTGACACCAGCTCATAAGCTCCAGAAATGCAGACAGCAGCCGCTACCTGGCAGAAGCAAGCTGCCGTGAGAGGAGGGCCACTTCAATCTGATAGAACAGGAGCAGACAAGAGCTCTCGCAACACTGGCTCCTCCAGTCGTACCTAGTGGAAGGTGAACAAAAGGCATTTTTAGCCACCAAGCGAAAGTATGGCGTTAGCAAAGAGTAGGTTGACTTGTGTTTAGCTTGGTCTTTGTTGTATTACAATAAAATGTGCAATTATGCTTTGCTTTATTATTCACAGTGTGAAGAGTCATACAGGAAAGGGTGCACTAATTTGTTGCTGATTTATTTAATCGGGTGATGATTATTGGCATGGCCATGTAGGAGCAAAAGGGGCTAATGTGTTGTCACGTTCTAGCATGGGGACATAAAGGATTGGCCTTTCATTTGAAGGTGGGGGAAGGAGTTTAGACACTGATGTCAAAGATTGGCTGTGTTAAAGAGGCGACTTGTGTGATGAGATGTGATCTGATGCCCTTGCAGCAGTCCCTGAGTAACCCTCGCAGTGAAGGTCAACGTGATCCCCGACTCCATCCCCGGCACAGGCGTGATGGGCTGAATGGCCTCCTTCCGTGCTGTATCATTCTATGATTCTATTTACTCATGCCTCCAGAGCTGTTGGATATTTCTGGAGAGGCAGGCCTAAGTACAGGCCTTGTTGTATGGGGAAGTCATGCAGGGCACAGCAGGCTGCAACTATGTATAACACAGGGGCTGCAGCACACTGCAGTGCTCCTCCAACTCTGTCCAGGCAGCGAAAGCGCCGCTTTAAGATCTGATGGCCTTTTACAAATGACAACTCTTGTAGCGGCCGTGTGCCTCCTTTTAGCGCTCCTCTGCTGCTATTATTGGGGTCATTATCGGTGGGACCATAGGGTGGGCTTCGTCACCCACAAGTCATCTACTGACATGATTTTCTTCCCTCAAGAGGTCAGCGAGTGCTGAGTTTTGAAGTATGAATTCATTGTGACAACTTCAATCATACCTTGCATTGACGTGTGGGATCCTCTACACGTTGTCACACACAATCTCTACTTTCAGGGAGTGGAATTCCTTCCTGCAGAGGACGTTAAAGGGGGGGGGGGTTTCTGTGGAAGCTCGCAAAGCAACATGGTCACCACTGATTGCATCCTGGATGGACCCCACATCTGATTCAAGCAGAGAGTTCCTGGGATGAGGGTAGCTGTGTAGCTCTTTAGGCAGGGTCATAAGAAATGTCCACAGTTAGCTCCTGGAGGCTTATTAATGTCTGAAGATTTTGGGAGGCAGCCTCCAGTTTTCAGTCTCTCACTTCTGGTGGGCTGCAATGAGGAAAAAAATGGAATGAACGACTGCTTCCTGAAACTGATCAGAGCTAGGAAATTGGGCATTGTGCCACCCTAAATAGGAATGCTTGGACAAGCAACAGGCAAAAGTCTTTAATGGGCCTTATCAATGGGCTTATCCACCAACAGTGAAAGGGTTCCAGCCAAGGAGTGTGTAAAGATAAAGCATTCTACCTGAGTAAGCAGTGGATGAAAGTGCAAGGCTATGTCCGTGTTTTAGGAATGGTATGGCAGACCACTACAAATGGATAAGTAGAAGACTCACATACCTTGGCTGGCTTCTTCGGTCTTTCTTCCTCATCTGGAAGGCTGTCCTCGTCAGAGACTGCACCCACCTGCTCCGGGCCCTCTACCCATGTAGTTCTTGTTGCATATAGCCGAGGAAGGTTGCCTCTCATTCCCAAAAATGGCAGGCCTCCTTGCCTGCTCAGCCTTGTTCAACATGACTGCCAAGGCATGTTCCAGTAAAGGATGAAATTCCACCTGCAGCCTGAGGAGTTGTCAGACTTTGTACGCATTTTCCAACACGTTCACTAAAGCTGCTCTCCAAACCAACCTTTTTGCGCCCCAAAGGAAGTGCAAGTTCAGCTTTAAGGTGCGGAACTTGCTTCTTCTAATTGTCTGATGCTCCAGAAAATGCTTCCTCTCCTTGACTCCTGCGTTCCCAGTGAGCCTGGTGAAGTGTGTTGGCATCAAGGCAACCATATACAAATGAGGGGGGTGGGGGGTGGGGGGCTTGCAAAATATGAAAATAGGAAGAAACTTACCCAAAAAATGTTCCCATCAATAAAAAAAGTTTAAAAAAAGAAGTAAACAAGCCTCTTTTTCCAGTAATGTAAGGCAGCTTTCAGTTCTTAACTCAAATACATAAACTGCACTGGTGCAAAGAGATAATGGCAATGTCAGAGAGAGGCAAGTGGCACCCAGGCCCTTTTTTATTTCTATGGAGGTCAATTATTCACATAATATGCCTCGTTGCATCATCATCTCTGGCCTCAGCATTGCGCAACCAAGTGGGCCGTGTCTACATTAGTAAATGCCAAATCATTTTAAAAATGGAAACTTGTAAAATCCACAGTATTAGTTAACAAGTGTCTTTTAAATAATACACACATTCTAGTTAGTATTTCAACTCGTTTTGCTTATTACAGCTATTGAAAAGCCACGACATACTATCTGCGCGTAATTCACTGTGACCTTTTAACACGTACAGACTTCAACCAGTCACTATAGTTGTGACCTGTGCTTGCAGGTGTGCACTTACTGGTACTATTGTTGCAGAGATGACTCACTGAAATACACATAACAGTAAATTAAATGGCAATGGTTTCCAGCTGTTCCTCTCAGAAAGTGCACTTAAAATGTTAATAAGACAGGCGCTTACCCTTTATTTCTGGGTGGGTGTTACAGAGTGAATAGAGATTAAATGATTTGAAATTCATGTGAAGCCTATTACTATATAAGAAGCTAAGAAATATTTTATTTAGCAGCACTGCCTGTTCAACCGAAATGTAGTCTATAAACATTTCTAAATACAGTAAATAGTAATATCCCTGATTAAAACAACCCATATGTTTAATATATTTTCACTGTGGTTGCTCAAATAAATGATGTTGTTTAACTAGTCCGCATCATCACTAAGACCGCCTATTTCCACCTCCGACTACACCGTCCAACTCCGCCCCTGCCTCAGCTCATCTGCTGCTGAAACCCTCATCCATGCCTTTGTTACCTCTAGACTTGACCATTCCAATGCACCACTGGCCGGCCTCCCACCTTCTACCCTCCAAAAACTTGAGGTCAATCAAAACTCGGCTTCCCGTGTCCTAACTCGCACCCAGTCCCATTCACCCATCACCCCTGTGCTCGCTGACCTACACTGGCTCCCGGTTAAGCAACGCCTCGATTTTAAAATTCTCGTACAATAGCAAAATACTGCGGATGCTGGAAATCTGAAATAAAACAGAAAATGCTGGAAACACTCAGCAGGTCAGGCAGCGTCTGTGGAGAGGGTTTCCAGCATTTTCTGTTGTTATTTAAAATTCTCATCCTTGTTTTCAAATCCTTCCATGGCCTCGCCCCTCCCTATCTCTGTAACCTCCTCCAGCTCTACAACCTTCCGAGATCTCTGCGCTCCACCAATTCTGGCCCCAAGCTCTGAAATTACCTCCCTAAACCTCTCCTTAAAACCTTCCTCTTTGACCAAGCTTTTGGTCATCTGCCCTAATATCTTCTCATGGCTCGGTGTCAAGTTTAGTTTTATAACGTTCCTGTGAAGCACCTTGGACGATTTACTATATTAAAGATGCTATTTAAATGCAAGATGTTGTTGTAGTTCCCCTGTCTCAACCTCAAAATTCACCCTTGCAGAGAGAAAGATAAGCTGACAAAAGATGGAAAATAGGAACATACCATCACTGATCTTCCTCTGCCGTAAGGCCCATGGATTCATATCTTACAAGAGCTGCATACAGAGGAGATCTTATTAATGAGCAAAACTGTCTTTGGATGATGCTGCCGAGGGGCAGCATGGAAATGAGTAATAGGAGCCACAAAATAGGAGTCCTTGTGGGACTCAAGAGGTAACTGTGCGGGGACAGGAAGAGAAGCCATTGCAGGAGACTGTCTGGCTATGACTGGGATAGGTAAGAGTGGAATCAGGGAAGGGCTGTTCAACTCAGCTAGACAATGAGGAGAGGTGTTAGAGGAGGATGGTGTGGTCAACCATGTCAAAGGCTGCGTCATTGCAATATGGACAGAGATAACTGGTGACAAGGCACGCAAATTGTTCATTGAACTAGAATGGCTTGAAGAACATAGGAACAGGAATAAGGCATTCAGCCCCTTGCGCCTGTTCCGATATTCAATGAGATCATTACTGATCTGTATCCTAACTCCATTTACCTGCCTTAGCACCATTGAGTGGGGACAGGCTGGATGTCCATCATTGTTTGTATCTTCATAAATATATAATAAAGTAAACTTCCAACACTATCCCAAATTGTCAATCACATTTTTAAGAATCCAAGCTCTCCGAGGCAGAGAATGGAAGCCCAGAGGCACCAGGCCAATGGGTGGGAGCACAAACAAGCAGCAGGGGACTGCAGCCGGGGACCCATGGGGATGGTCTCTGGCGGTTAGTGGGAGCTTTTGCCACGATCGGGGGGAGGAGTGGGGTGGCGGGTCTGGCCATGATCGGGGTGGAGGGAGTGGGGTAGCTCGGGGCAAGAGAGGCTCAAGGCTTCCTTGTGAGGCCCAAGGGGAACACTCCTGCTCCTCCTGGCCCACAAAGAAACCTGAAAAATAAGTTTAGAACTTGCCTTTTGGGTCTCTTCTGCCCCAGCATCCGGCTCCCGGCAGGTTTTGCCTGACGAAGAGAGCCAACACTGCCCCCTCCCCCCGTCATTCCCCCACTCAGGCCTCGGCTTAAAATTGCAGAATGGGTCCGGATCATCCTCGGACCCAATCTGGATATTTAAAGCAGGACCCAGCTTCCTTCTGGTGGGTGCCCTGCTCTAAGGAGCAGGTTAATATGGGGACACGGCGGGTAGTAACGGGATCGGTGGGGGTAAGAGACTCTCATTATTTTACCTGGTTTCTGCCCGGTTTCCGGCAGGTCGGGGGCAGTTAAAATCAAGGGCCTTGGTGTCCAGAGAATCAGGGACCTATTTGCCGGATTCAGTGAGGCGCGAACATGAATGTGCCCACTGAGTGCATCATTGTGCAATTGGTCCTTTGCAAACTCATCGGACAAAATCAGATTCAGCCGTATGACTGAAGAATCCCTTGTACTGACAGGTCGTCACCACCAGAACACCAGATTGCTCAGTAATTGTATAATCACAGCTGAAAGTGTTGCATTCAAGCTTATGTGTGTCTTCAGGTTTTTTTTTAACAATGTCCTGACATTAAATCTATACACATAATTTTTTTTTTAATACTAACACAACAGTGGAATCCTATGAGAATAAATAAATGTAACCTTTACCTAGTTGTTAGGACACTGATATGAACTAGGCAACAGCAGATTGCATGCCTAGAATTTATAGAGCATCATTTAACTCTTTGAAGGCTTTTTCATCGCAGCATGAAAATGTAAATGGAGCAAAAATGTATTATTGTGTCTGATGAAATAAACTGTGAAAAAAGTATACAACACAAAACAACTCACTACAACACTTAAACAAAGCTCTTTTGATAGGCCACAAAAATGTTAGTGCAGTTATCAAAATCCCACAGCAAGATTGCTCGATTAGAAAGCATTTATGTACGAAGGGTCATCGGCCTGAAACGTTAACTCTGTTTCTCTCTCCACAGATGCTGCTTGAATTGCTGAATATTTCCAGCATTTTCTGTTTTTATATCAGATTTCCAGCATCCACAGTATTTTGTTTTTGCATTTCTATAGCGCCTTTCATGACCTCAGGACGTCCCAAAGCGTTTTACAACCAATGAAGTACTTTTTAAATGTAGTCACTGTTGTAATGTAGGAAACGCTGCAGCCAATTTGAGCACAGCATGCTCCCACAAACAGCAATGTGAAAATGACCAGATAATCTGTTTTTTTAGTGATGTTGATTGAGGGATAAATATTGGCCAGGACATCAGGGATAACTCCCCCGTTTTTCTTCGAAATAGTGCCGTGGGATCTTTTACGACTATCTGAGAGAGCAGACAAGGACCCGGTTTAATGTCTCATCCGAAAGACGGCACCTCTGACAGTGCAGCACTCCCTCAGTACTGCACTAGAGTGTCAACCTAGATTTTTGTGCTTAAGTCTCTGGAGTGGGACTTGAACCCACGACCTTCTGACTCAGAGGCCAAATTGCTACTAATGTCAGTGTCATCACATAAGATTCATTTTGTGCTGTTGATTTGGATCCAACAGGAAATAATGTAATTTAGAACCAATAGCAACCACTACTTATCAACTAAAGCCCGACTCCAGAAACAAGTAATCCAGGCTAACACTTTAGTGCCAGTACTGAGCGAGTGCTGCACTGTCAGAGGTGCCGTCATTCGGATGAGATATTAAACCGAGGCCCCATCTGCCCCTCAGATGGACATAAAGGATCCCACAACACTATCTGAAGAAAAGCAGGAGAGTTCTCCTGATGTCCTGACCAATATTTATCCCTTAACCTTCATCATTAAAAGAAGAGTTTCTGCTCATTTATCTCATTGCTGTTTGTGGGACCTTGCTGTGTGCAAAATGTGTGAATCGCAAAAACAAACTCCAGCATTGTGGGAACGTGGAATCGGTGTTGAGCAAATAAGGGACTTGGGCCTTTTTGCCAGGGAGTGTACATGAATGTGCCCCTGAGAGATTCACCATGGAATCGGTGCTTTACAAACCCGTACAACAAAATCAGATTCAGCTGTACGACTTAGGAAGCCTTGAAGCCTTGAATTAAAATACTCTTGCCACCTGCGCACCAGATTGCTCTATAATTGTGTAATCACAACTGCTGTGTTTGCCTATATTACAACAGTGATTACACTTTAAAAGGACTATGTTGGCTCTGAAGTGTACTTAAACAGAGTGTTTTATTTGGGAATTTGGAAAGAGTGGGAATTCGGAGAAGAGGGAGAAGGAGTTGCTGCTTTTTGCCTACACTACTTGTAGTGCTTTGTGTTACAGGTAGATATTTAATTTCAGTATCCATAACTTAATCTCAATCAAGTAAGTAGTCAGGAAACTACACTGTAAACTAAGTTACCTAATTACAAATTTAATTAAATAAAACAAGGTCATATAGGGATGGCAGTGCAGGTGGTGTGCCGCAACTGCAGCATGTGGGAGTTTGTGGAGAGCATTGTTATCCCAGACAACCACGTTTGCAGTAAGTGCCTGCATCTTGAGGAACTTCAGCTCAGAGTTTTTGAGCTGGAGTCTGAGGTGCTGACATTGCGGGCAATCAGGGACAGGTAGAGTTACCTGGACACTGTGATCCAGGAGGCAGTCGCACCCTTTAGGTTAGATAGTGGTACAGGTCTGGTTAGTGGTCAGGGACAGGAGGGTGTGACTGCAACTCAGGCAGGTAAGGGGACCCCAGGTGCAGTGCTGGAGGAGCCTCAGCCTTGTCCAAATGAGGTCCTTGCTGCCTGTGTGGATGAAGGAAAAGCCTGCAGGGTGGATGAGCAAGCTGATCATGGCACCATGGTGCAGGAGGCCATTCAAGTGGGGGGAGTGAAAGGGAATGTAGTTGTGGTAGGGGACAGTATAGTCAGGGGGATAGATACTCTTCTCTGCAGCCACGACCAAGAGTTCCGAAGGCTGTGTTGCCTGCCCGGTGCCAGGGTTAAAGACATCTCCTCGCGGTTGGAGGGGAACTTGGAGTGAGAGGGGGAGGATCCAGTTGTAGTGGTCCACGTAGGAACCAATGACATAGGTAGAACTAGGAATTAGGTTCTGCTGAGGGAGTTTGAGGATCTAGGATCCAAATTAAAAAGCAGAACCTCAAAGGTAATAATCTCTGCATTGTTACCTGAGCCATGCGCAAATTGGCATAAGGACAAACAGATTAGAGGTTTAAATGCGTAGCTCAAAGAGTGGTGTGGGAGGAAGGGGTTTTGGTTCATGGGGCACTGGCACCAGTACTGGGGATAGAGGGAGCTGTTCCGTTGGGACGGGCTCCACTTAAACCAGGCTGGGACCAGTGTCCTGGCGAACCGAATAACTAGGGCAGTAGAGAGGGCTTTAAACTAATGAAGGGGGGTGGCTGGAGGATTCAGGAAAGAGTAAATTTAAAAGCAGCGAGAGAAATGTCAAGGCTCTCGAGTAGAGTAGAGTTTTGGGTCAAAATAAGCAGAGTGGGTCAGGAAGGAAATGAGAGAATAGCAAAGGTAATAAGGCATCAGTGACTAAGGTGACATCAGGGAAAAATAGAAATAAGTCAAAGCTAAAGGCACTATATCTGAATACACGAAGTATTCGAAACAAAATAGATGAATTAATAGCGAAGATAGAAATGAATAGGTTTGATCTAATAGCCATTACGAGACGTGGTTGCAATGTGGCCAAGGTTGGGAACTAAATATTCCAGGTTACTTAACTTTTAGAAGAGATAGGCAAAATGGAAAATGAGGAGGGGTAGCCCTGATAATAAAGGATGGGATAAAGACAGTAGAGAGAAAGGATCTTAGCTCTGAAAATCAAGAAGTAGAATCAGTTTGGGTGGAGCTAAGAAACAGCAAGGGGCAGAAAACATTGGTGAGAGTTGTTTATAGGCCCCCAAACAGTAGTTGTAATGTAGGGCAGAGTATAAATCAGGAAATTAGAGGCACATGTAACAAGGGTAATACAGTAATCATGGGGGACTTTAATCTACATATAGACTGGGCAAACCAAATTTGCAGTAATAGTGTCGAGGACGAATTCATGGAATGTATGCAAGATAGTTTTCTAGATCAGTATGTTGAGGAACCAACTGGGGAACAGGCTATCTTAGATCTAGTATTGTGCAACGAGAAAGGGTTAATTAATAACCTTGTAGTAAATGGGCCTTTACGGAAGAGTGACCAATATACGATAGAATTTTATATCGAGTTTGAAAGTGATTTAGTTAAATCCGAAACTAGGGTCTTAAATCTAAACAAAGCAAACTACGTAGGTATGAGGGGCGATTTGCTAAAGTAGATTGGGAAACTACCTTAAAAGGTATGACAGTAGAGAAGCAATGGCTAGCATTTAAAGAATTAATACATAAATTACAACAAATATACTTTCCTTTAATGCACAAAAATCCCACAGGAAAAGTGGTCCAACCGTGGCTAACAAGAGACGTTAAAGATTGTATGAGATCAAAGGAAGAGGCTTATAATATTGCCAAAAAGAGTAGTAAGCCTGAGGATTGGAAGGATTTTAGAATTCAGCAAAGGAGGACCAAGAAATTGATAAAGAAAGGGAATATAGAATATGAGAGTAAACTAGCGAGAGACATAAAAACAGACTGTAAAAGCTTCTACAGGTATGTAAAAAGGAAAAGATTAGCGAAAGTAAATGTGGGTCCCTTACAGGCTGAGACAGGAGAAATTATAATGGGGAATAAGGAAATGGCAGAGAAGTTAAATAAATACTTTGTGTCTGTCTTCACAGAAGACGACGCAAAAAACTTCCCAGAAATAGTGGAGAACCAAGGATCTAGCGAGAATGAGGAACTGAAAGAAATTAGTATTAGTAAAAAAATAGTTCTGGAGAAATTAATGGGACTGAAAGCCAATAAATCCCCATGACCTGATGGCCTACATCCTAGGGTTTTAAAAGAGGTGGCTATAGAGATAGTGGATGCATTGGTTGTCATTTTCAAAAATTCCATAGATTCTAGAACGGTTCCCACGGATTGGGAGGTAGCAAATGTAACCCCACTATTTAAGAAAGGAGGGAGAGAGAAAACGGGGAACTACAGACCAGTTAGTCTGACATCAGTAGTAGGGAAAATGCTAGAATCTATTATTAAGGACGTGGTAACAGGGCACTTAGAAAATAATAATAGGATTGGGCAGAGTCAACACGGGAAATCGTTTGAGAGTTTTTTGAGGTTGTAACTAGCAGAATAGATAAGGGGGAACCAGTGGATGTGGTGTGTTTGGATTTTCAGAAGGCATTCGATAAGGTGCCACACAAAAGGTTATTAAACAAAATTAGGGCTCATGGGATTGGGGGTAATATACTAGTATGGACTGAGGATTAGTTAACGGACAAAAAACAGAGTGTAGGAATAAATGGGTCATTTTTCGGTTGGCAGGCTGTAACTAGTGGGGTACAGCAAGGATCAGTGCTTGGTCCTCAGCTATTCACAGTCTATATTAATGATTTGGATGAGGGGACCAAATGCAATATATCCAAGTTTGCTGATGATACAAAGCTGGGTGGGAATGTAAGTTGTGAGGAGGATGCAAAGAGGTTTCAAGGGGATATAGGCAAGCTAAGTGAGTGGGCAAGAACATGGCAAATGAAATATAAAGTGGAGAAATGTGAAGTTATCCACTTTGGTACGAAAAATAGAAAAGCGAAGTATTTTTTAAATGGTGAGAGATTGGGAAATGTTGGTGTTCAGAGGGACCTGGGTGTCCTTGTATACGAATCACTGAAAGTTAAGATGCAGGTACAGCAAGCAATTAGGAAAGCAAATGGTATGTTGGCCTTTATTACAAGAGGATTTGAGTGTAAGAGTAAAGACGTCGTACTGCAATTATATAGGCCCTGGTGAGACCCTGGAGTATTGTGTATAGTTTTGGTCTCCTTACCTAAGGAGGAAGTGCAACGAAGGTTCACCAGACTGGTTCCTCGAATGGGGGGATTGTCCTATGAGGAGAGATTGAGTAGACTAGGCCTATATTCTCTAGAGTTTAGAAGAATGAGAGGTGATCACATTGAAACATACAAAATTCTTACAGGGCTTGACAGGGTAGATGCAGGGAGGATGTTTCCCCTGGCTGGGGAGTCTAGAACCAGGGGTCACAGTCTCAGAATAAGGGGTTGGCCATTTAGGACTGAGATGAGGAGAAATTTCTTCACTCAGAGGGTGGTGAATCTTTGGAATTCTCTACCCCAGAGGGCTGTGCAAGCTCAGTCGTTGAGTATATTCAGGACTGAGATCGATAGATTTTTGGATATTAAGGGAATCACGGGATATGGGTATAGTGCAGGAAAGTGGAGTTGAGGTAGAAGATCAGCCATGATCTTATTGAATGGCAGAGCAGGCTCGAGGGGCCGAATGGCCTACTCCTGCTCTTATTTCTTATGTTCTTATGAAGCGCTTTGAGATGTCCAGAAGCGGCGAAAGGTGCTACATATTAATGCAAGTTCTTTCTCCTTTCTTTCTTTATGATCATAAACAGCCATCAAATGTGGCAAAGCTTTCATCTAGATTCAAAGTCAAAAGGTAAAATACCGCGGATGCTGGAAATCTGAAATATAAATAGAAAATGCTGGAAACACTCAGCCGATCAGGCAGCGTCTGTGGAGAGAGAAACAGAGTTAACGTTTAAAGTCAGAGCGGGAGAAATTCATTATAGCCCAGGAATGGGCGGTAACTTCAGAAAAGTTTGAGATTTAGCGACAAATGCTAATGAATCTTGCTGCACACAGAATTAATTATCATCGCTCAAAGAAAGGATGGGAGCGTTAAATCAAGCACTAACGGCCTAGCTCAGTGACGGTACACTCAAAGCGCTAACCAATATCAGGTGCAGTCTAATCGCTAGTCATCATTGCCACAGGCTATTTCCAGTTCTTAAAGTGCAGGTTCATTGATGCTGTAGAACCTCATTCTCAGCATTGCTGCCTGTGAACCTGTGTCCAAGGAGCCGGACGACTCAACCAGCTGTACTCATGGCAGATCCACGCCCCAGGGAGTGAGCCCGCAGATTTTCGGAGCTAGCATTGGAGGAGTTGGTGTCCGTTGTGGAGAGACGGAGGGCGGTGCTCTACCGGGCAAGTGGCAGGAAGCCCTCGCCACAAATCTTCCACACCATGTGGCGGGAGGTAGCCCAGCATGTCTCAGGCAGCACTGTGATCCCCAGGACCCACACACAGTGCAGGAAGAAGTTTAACGACCTCACTCAGGTGGTCAGGGTGAGTCAATGCCTCAGCAAATGCTACATACCACCATCTGAACCACAGTGTGCACACACTGGCCAAAGCACCACATCCCCAGCGCTCACCAACCAACAATCTCTACCTACCAACACTCACACTCACATCTCTCACCTTGCACGCAATGACAGCTATTCAACTATGGCAGGAACATCACCCAAACATATTGCTCCACACTCACTCACACACTTTCCTTTCTCTTGCAGGCTAAGGTGGCTCACAACAGGAGGGAGCAGGAGCGCACAGGTGGGGAACAAGCCGACACCCAACCACTGACTGCGCTGGAAACATAAGAACATAGGAAATATGAGCAGGAGTAGGCCATTTGGCCCTTCGAGCCTGCTCCGCCATTCAATAAGATCACAGCTGATCTTCTACCTCATCTCCACTTTCTTGCACTAGCCCCATATCCTTTAATATTTAAAAATCTATCGATCTCAGTCTTGAATATACTCAATGACTGAGCACCCACAGCTCTCTGGGGTAGAGAATTCCAAAGACTCACCACCCTCTGAGTGAAGAACTTTCTCTTCATCTCAGTCCTAAATGGCCGACCCCTTATTCTGAGATTGTAACCCCTGGTTCTAGACTAGACACTTCACCTGAGGAAGGGGCAATCGATAGCTCCGAAAGCTTGTGATTTCAAATAAAACTGTTGGACTATAACCTGGTGTTGTGCGACCTCTCAATTTAGACTCCCCAGCCAGGGGAAACATCCTCCCCGTATCTACCCTGTCAAGCCCTGTAAGAATTTTGTATGTTTCAATGTGATCACCTCTCATTCTTCTAAACTCTAGAGAATATAGGCCTAGTCTACTCAATCTCTCCTCATAGGACAATCCCCCCATCCCAGGAATCAGTCTGGTGAACCTTCGTTGCACTCCCTCTATGGCAAGTATATCCTTCCTTCGGTAAGGAGAGCAAAACTGTACACAATACTCCAGGTGTGGTCTCACCAGGGCCCTATATAATTGCAGTAAGACGTCTTTACTCTTATACTCAAATCCTCTTGTAATAAAGGGCAAAGGAAAATAGAGTGCTGGAGATTATTGGGCACCAGGTGGTGGGCACCGTGGTCACCGCCGACGTTGACCCCCTTGGGGACAACAACGGTATGTTTATCCCTTCTCCTTCTTCTCACATCCCACTTCCCCCTTCCTCACAAGCCTTTCGCCCTTTCCAGCTAATCATGCTGTATGCATGCATTTCCCCCTTCCTGCCCCCCGTCCCTCACCTTAACCCGACTCTTGTGCCTTTATGCTTTCAGATAATGAGCAAGCGCCTGAGCAGCCTGTCCCTGAGGGCACGGTACAGAGCGAGGCGGGAGAAGAAGAGGAGGAAGAACACACCGCGTCACTGCATGTCTCACCCACAGACACCAGCTCAGATGCTGGCACTATGCATTCTTTAGAGGCTAGTATAGTAGCAGGATCGGCACAGGGTGATGCACCAGGGACCAGTGGGCTGCAGCAAGGCCAGGGGGAAAGGGTAGCTCGGGGGCCAGCTCCCTGGAGGGCGAGTTTGTGCGCGATTTCTGCTGCACAGGACTCAGATGAGGACCTCGACAGGGTGGCCTTTAGAAGAAGGGTGATGGCCTTGCACACCGAGATGATAGGTGCAATGGCAAGGGTGCCCGAGAGTCTCTCGGCAATGATAAGGAGTGTGGAGGGGTCCGCCTCCAACATTGCACAAGGCTCTGCGCACACCATGGAGTCCATCATTTCCAGTCTGCAAAGGATGGTCGACTCCCAGAGAGACCGTGGCGACCCAAACCTGATGCCACGTGTGATGGACGATCTGGCAACTTCCATTGCAGCACAGATGGAAGCGACACAATGTCTTAGTGCTGTAATGCAGTCTATGCTTGGTGGCATCCAATCTCAGACTGCTCTCATACAGTCTCAGTTTGATGCCACACAAGCTCTGACTGCTGCCAGCGTGGCTGGGTCTACCACCATTGACCGGGGCTTTCACGGTGTCACAGCAGGCCAGCAATCTGTGCTGCAACAGATTGCTAGGGATGCTGAGGTGCTGCCTCGGGGGAGTGGCAGTGGGTCAGTCGAGCAGGAACCTGCTGTCCTCTCTCAGGATGACAGCATTCCTGCTCCCACCACTGGTACTCCACCATTGCCCTTGTCGCTGCCTATCATCCAGCCATTCCAGCCTGCTGCCGCCCATGCTGAGGTGGTGCAGTCTACAGCCGGGCCTTCCAGGCCCAGAGCTGGTCGAGGGCATCATGCAAGGCCATCTGAAGTCTCCCGCACCGACACTCCGCAGCCTTCCACCCGCCGTGCTGCAGCCAATGGGCCAACACTTCGTAGGAGCACTCGAGTAGGCAAAGGCACAGTAATGACAGGCACTAAGGAATTGCACAAGGGTGAATAGTTAATATTTTTGTTGTAAATATGTGTTAACTGATTATTGATAAATTTATTAATTCAGTTTGGATTATTTTGTAGTGTGTCTCATTTCAGCTTTGCGCTGTGAAATGGCCTGCAACAGGGATGGAATGATGGGAATGTAGTGAGCAACGGGGATCTGGGGTTTAATTTATTGGAACCGCAGTCTGATGAGGTGATCACGGACCGCCCTTCCGGAAGGTCGATTGAGTGGCTGCCTCCGCCCTCGCTCCTGTACCTCCTCCTCCTCATCTTGCTCTTCCTCCTATTCCTCCTTGTCCTCGTCCTCCTCTCCCTCTTTCTCCTCCTGAGGTGGTCCCGCAATCCCTGGTGGCAAGGGCTGGGCCCTCATGATGGCCAAGTTGTGCAGCATGCAGCAGACCACGACGAAAAGGGCACCCACTCAGCCGAGTAACCCTCTATTCCCTTCTCCATCATATGCTTATCTAGCCTCCCCTTAAATGCATCTATGCTATTCGCATCAACTACTCCCTGTGGTAGCGAGTTCCACATTCTATCCACTCTCTGGGTAAAGAAGCTTCTCCTGAATCTTCTGTCTAGTTTTGATCACCAGTGCAGGAGCGAAACATTCAAGCTCTGGATGTTGTTCAGCGAGGGGAATAAAGCTGATCCTCAGCATCAGATGACTAAGCTATGAGGATAGATCAGACAAATTATGAAGTTTTGCTTCAAAAGAAGGTAGCTAATTGAAGTAGTTAAGATATTAAATGGCACATAAAAGGTAAACCTGGAGAATTACTTCAAGGTGAACCAAGACAAGAGGGCAAAGGGGAATAGGTTCAAATTGGTGAAGGGCAAATTCTGGACTGATGTCAAGAGAGAATTTCTTCACACAAAGAGTAATCAACACTTGGAATGCGTTTCCAGGAAAAGTGCTGGAGAGGAAAGCCTTTGAGTCATTCAAGAACCAGTTAGATGGTGCGATTGGGCTGTAGATTTTTCTTTTTTGGATGGATGATCTAAGATGGCCAAAATGGCCTTCCTCATCAATATTCACCTTGTGATCTTATGAAAGAACAAGATAAAGACTTGCATTTCTATGGCGCCTTTCAAGACCTCAGGACGTCCCAAAGTGTTTTACAGCCAATGAAGTAGTTTTGAAGTGTAGTCACTGTTGTAATGTAGGAAACACAGCAGCCAATTTGCGCACAGCAAGCTCCCACAAACAGCAATGAGATAATGACCAGATAATCTGTTTTTAGTGATGTTGACTGAGGGATAAATATTGGCCAGGACACCAGGTATAACTACCCTGCTCTTCTTCAAGATAGTGCCATGGGATCTTTTACGCCCAGCTGAGAGAGCAGACGAGGCCTCAGTTTAATGTCTCATCCGAAAGAGGGCATCCCGGGAGTGCAGCACTCCTTCAGTACTACACTGGGAGTGTCAGCCGAGATGTACTCAAGTCTCTGGAGTGGGACATAAATAGACAAATAGAAATCCCGCACCCACCCACCCACCCACCTGCCAGGCAGTGCTTCCCACTTGGAACATTGAAATGAGGCCAGGGAGTTAATATGGTCTGAGCCTCACGCAATGTTCCCCACAATTTTTTTTTTTGGGCCATGCAGCCCTTTTAACAGGCTGCGAGGCCCACTCAAAAGCCGGCGCATGCGCGGTTTCTTCAATTTAAAAGCTGTCTCACCGGCTGTGCGGGACCCCTGGAGTGCTGTGCGGGACCCCTGGAGTGCTGTGCGGGACCCCTGGAGTGCTGTGCGGCTGCGCAGCTTAAAGGGAACATTGATCTCACGCCAGGGCCACCATGGGCACTTCCCGCTCGCTCCGGCCTCCACACATTGCACTCATGATCAGACCTAATGTACCTAACACGCACCTTTGACAGCAAGAAACTGAACTGCGGCAATTACTGCCTGTCAGTGATAAAGCTGCCGAATGCATGTCTTCAAGGGCTACCTTCTCATCAACACATGTAATAAAAAAGTGATCTTCCCTGATTGATCTACGCACTGAATTTATGGCTAGCCACTTCGTCAGCTATTTTTTTTGCATTAGAAGAAAACTGTCCAAGTGGGAAACGTGTGGTGCATACAGAGAAGGTTGTGAGAAAGGAGTGTGTATACTTGTATTGTAGTTTGTGGTACATATAGCTTCTTGCTTGGAGAATATCATACATATTTTTATGATGAAATGAAGGCTCTGTTACATGCAGTTCTGTATAGGACACAATACTAAAATGTAATATAGAAATACTGGCCCGTACGGGCGCGTACGAGGTGCGTACAAGCCCGTAAGGGCGGCGCAAGTTCCGGGTTTTCGCGCGCGAAGCACATGCGTGGAAACCCAGAATTTGCGATCTGTCAAGAATCTTCCACCGTAAGAGTTTTAAAAAACCATAAAAATAAATCTTTTTCAATCATTTATACATCAAAAAACCTGTGCAATAAGGTAAGTTTATTTTTAGCCCCTTTAAAACATTTACATTTATTTTTCAAAAAATAAAATTTTTGTTTTAAATATTTAATTATATGGCATTTTAATTAATTTTAAACATGTAATTTTATTTATTTGATGTGCAGCTGTATTATTTTGGGTATTTCCATTCATGCTTATGGGGTTTCCGTACATTCAGAATCCCCATAAGTATGAATGGGGATTCCCTTCTTTTATTGGTTGAGCCGGCCCACATGATCCCAGGGGCGCTTGTGAACCGCGTGCGCCCCTCGGATACGTGGGCCTCTACCCGCGGGTACCCGGAGAGGCCCAGGACCGCGAGTCGCCGTGGATCCAGGTCCACCGGGTACGCAGGCATTTTATTTGCGGATCGGAGGCATTTCCCTGCGGGAAGCCTCCGACCGCAAATTCAGGGCCATTTACTCTTAGCATTTATTGTTAGCCGTGGCTCAGTGGGTAGCACTCTTGCCTCTGAGTCAGATGGTCAAGGGTTCAATTCCCACTCCAGAGACTTGAGCCCATAATCTAGGCTGACACTCCAGTGCAGTGCTGAGGCAGTGCTGCACTGTCAAAGGTGCTGCCTTTCGGAGGAGATGTTAAATCCGAGGCCCCGTCTGTCCTCTCAGGTGGACGTACAAGATCCCGTGGCTCCATTTTGAAGAAGAGCAGGGGAGTTATTCCCGGTGTCCTGGGCCAATATTTATCCCTCATCTATCATCACTAAAACAGATTATCTGGTCATTATCACATTGCTGTTTGTGGGAGCTTGCTGTGTGCAAATTGGCTGCTGTGTTTCCCTACATTACAACAGTGACTACTCTTCAAAAAAGAAAGTACTATGAAGCACATTGGGACATCCTGAGGTTGTAAAAGACGCTACAGAAATGCAAGTTCTTTTCTTTCTTTCCTGATACCATGCTATCATAGCGGATGTGAAATAGTTTGTCTTTTGTTATGCATTGATATTATCAAATTGGAGAAACCATCATAAATGAGTTTGTCTGGTTTCTGGAAATGAAATTGAGCTTCATCAGGCTCATATCAAACTTGGATATTTCTTTGATAGCAAGAATTTAATTGCACTACATGTATAATTGAACTTAAAAACATAATGGGGAAGGCCCAACAAGCCTTGACAGGGGCTTGACAGGGTAGCTGCTGGGAGGATGTTTCCCCTGGCTGGGGAGTATAGAACTGGGGGTTAGTCTCAGAATAAGGGATTGGCCGTTTCGTGCTGAGATGAGGAGAAATTTCTTCACTCAGAGGGTGGTGAATCTCTGATATTCTCTACCCCAGCGGGCTATGGATACTCAGTTGTTGAGTATATTCAGGACTGAGATTGATAGATTTTTAGATATTAAGGGACACAAGGGATATGGGTATGGTGAGGGAAAGTGGAATTGAGGTCGAAGGTCAGCCATGATCTTATTGAATTATGGAGCAGGCTCGAAGGGCCGAATGGCCGACTCCTGCTCCTATTTCTTATGTTCTTAAGCCCTTTCTTTTTGATTTCAGTCCCACCTTCTATCATATTCTTCAATCATCCCTCTCCCCAGAGGCACATTCAGTTGTCTCTTGAATCCATTATAACTCTGCTTTTTTTGTAATGTATATCTCATGTATTCCCTTCTTATTCCCGAGTTCCTTTTTCACTTGTGACCCAGTTATTTTGCCACTTTGTTTGGTGTGACTTGAATAGACTGTTGTCAGTCCCCTTTATACATCCTGGGCTAATTGCTACAAGTCAGCGCTCCTTTACATGGAGCCTTGTTTGACGGGACGGGATGGCAGATTCGATAACTGGCCATGGCGGTCTGCATGTCTGATTTGCGCCACTTGCAATTTTCCAGTTATTAATTATCCAATATTCATCCCATTGATTGAAGAGTGCTAGTGTGTAAAATTTACCCAATGTTGCATTAAGTAGCTTCTTAGTGAACCATCGCATTAGAATATTAGTTCATTTCTATCGGAATCTGACTTCATCTGGAAGATTCCTCTGACAATTTACATAGAATGTACAGTACAGCCATTCGGCCCAACAGGTCCATGCCGGTGTTTATACTTCACACCAGCCTCCTCCCATCCATCTTCATCTCACCCCATCAACATATCCTTCTATTCCTTTCTCCCTCGTGTGTTTATCTCGCTTCCTCTTAAATGTATCTACGCTATTTGCCTCAACTACTCCCTGTGGTAGCGAGTTCCACATTCTCGCCGCTCCCTGGGTAAAGAAGTTTCTCCTGAGCTCCCTGTTGGATTTATTGGTGACTATCTTATATTTATGGCCCCCTAGTTTTGGATTTATTTGTGGTTCCCCGCAACTCCCTCCGACAGGCTTGTTTCTGCCCACCCGCTGGCCATGGGACGGGCCTGAGCCTCTACAGCTTATGGACCAAGCCAGGGAATCTGGGCACTCTGCTCCTTTCACAGGTGCAGTGCATCTCCAGTGGCTGAACCCATCTGGCATCCAGTGGGTGGCAGGCGGGGGGAGGAAATCTCGCTGTGTGAAATTGAAACAAAGTTGGGGGAAATTCATAAATTTTAGTAATTGAACTTGTAATTCAGAACACTTGACAAATGATTTTTGTTTGTGCACAAAGTATTTAAATCAACATTGTAAAAGAGGATAAAAGTTCTCTTTAAAAAGTGAAGCTAAGTGTAAAAATGACTATTGACAACATTATCATACAATCACTTAACAAGTCGGTACCGAATTCCTCACTCTGCTATTTCAACAGAGGCAGAAATCTGTTAAAAACAAATAGGTTAGCGCTTCCATTGGATGAGCAAAGAGAAGAATTTGGGTCAAAGGCATTAAGTGTTTTGTACAGTAAATCACTGACAGGAGATTTCTGCCCTATAATGTTTGGCTGGCAGTGACTGTGCTATTTTGTGAGAGATTATTTTAATTTTCTTTTTAAAAGAACATTTAAGTAGTTTACTTCAGCAGAATTTGCAATAACATCAAAAACTGACATGGGTTATTTGTCTGAAGGATGTATGTGAACTTTTCCATGATGCAGTCGTTTATGAGTTTCATTGTAACCCATTAAAGCCCTCGCAGATTCGAGAAGATCTCCAAACCTTCTCTCAAACATCCTTCATAACTTCAAGATAACCATTTAAAAACATCAACAGTACAGGGCTAGCTTAACATTTATATAGAAGGACCACTGAGTAGAATTGGCCTATATTTTCTGGGGTTTAGAAGAACAAGAGGTGATCTCATTGAAACGTATAAAATTCTTAGATGACTTGACAGGGGAGATGCTGAGAGAATGTTTCCGTTGGCTGGAGAGTCTAGAACTAGGGGGCATAGTATCAGGATAAGGGGTCGGCCATTTAGGACTGAGATGAGGAGAAATTTCTTCACTCAGAGGGTTGTGAACCTTAGGAATTCTCTACCCCAGAGAGCTGTGGATGCTCAGTCGTTGAGCATATTCAAGACAGAGATCGATAGATTTTTGGACACTAAGGGAATCCAAGGGATATGGGGATAGTGCGGGAAAGTGGAGTTGATGTAGGAGATCAGCCACGATCTTAGTGAATGGCGGAGCAGGCTCGAAGGGCCAAATGGCCTACTCCTGCTCCTAGTTCTTATGTCCTTATGACCACTAGCATCCAGAGAAAATCAAACGTATCTTATGGGGACAAAAATCTATTTGTGACCCCTCCAGGAGATGACTATTGTATCCCAAAATGGATGCCCCAATTGCAAAGGTTAATAACTTTGAGATTGTAGCCACAAGTAATGAGAAAACGACAAAAGATATATGTTGCTATTTCCAGCAGTTGTTCAGGAGGGCATTCCACTTATATTATTCAGCCCCTGTGGTCTGACAATATTGTTCCCTTTTTATTACAATACACTTATGTTGGCAGCGTTAACTGATGTCTAATGGATCTGTCATATCTTTCGGCCACAGCACTGAAAAGTACATGCTAAAGGGCAAAGGAACAAATGTATATCAATTCACCGTTGCCTTTGAAAAATGGATAATGTGTTCATAAAAAAAAATGACCGCAGGCAATTGCTAACATCCACTGTGGACCGAGTTACATTACAAAGTGTTGCTCCTAGTTGAAGAAAATATTATCACTGCGCACTCTGCATGAGTTACTAGGTAACAACATTTAGCTCACTATCTTTAATTTCTTACAGCACTAACAAGATGGGCTACAGTTATAAATTCTCATGTTTTCATTAGCTCAGAGTTTTAACTAGAAATGCTGGCAACTCCTTACAATAGCATTTGCTGGAGGAAGCTGAGTAAATTAGAATGGCACAGAATGTACAGCACAGAAACAGGCCATTCGGCCCAACTGGTCCATGCTGGTGTTTATGCTCCACACGAGCCTCCTCCCACTCCTCTTCATCTCACCCCATCAACATATCCTTCCATTCCCTCATGTGTTTATCTAGATTTCCCCTTTCATGCATCTAAAACTGGGTTATTGTTTGAAAAGCAGTCACGATAAATTATATAAATGTAAGTTTTTTTTCTCCCCATTAATATTTCTGTTAACTACTGAGTGCCATTTGCCAAAGAGTCGTGGAGCTTGGGTGGCTAGTTAGCAAAAGCACTGGTCACTGGATAGGGTTCCATTACATTTCCTTCTTAGTTCTGATGAAGGGTCTCCATCCAATACATTAATACGTCTTCTCTCTTTCCAGATACTGACTGAACTACTCAATTACTAGAATTTCTGTTTATATTTCAGCTTTTCCAGCATTTTTAATCTTTATTTTTATGTTCTAGAGAGGCATGTACCCTCAACAAAAAACAGAAGGGTAGGAATTGGACCTTGATGGACCCATTTTACGGGCATAAAACAGGTGCAACTCCCTACCACAAAAAAAGCAGTAAATGCTAGCTCAATTAATAATTTTAAATCTGAGATTGATAGATATTTTCCAGACAAGGGTATAAAAGGATATGGAGCCAAGGCAGGTGGATGAAGTTAAGATACAGATCAGCCATGATCTTACTGAATGGTGGAATAGACTCGAGGGGCTGAATGGCCTCCTCCTGTTCCTATGTTCCTGAGAGACATCAGACCCAACAGTGGGTTTTAAAGAGTCTGGGGCGGATGCTTAAAACAAGCATTAGGCCCCTCACATATGCTAATGAGGGGCCTAACACTTGTTTTAGAATCATAGAATCATAGAAAGTTACAGCACGGAAGGAGGCCATTTCGGCCCATCGTATCCGCGCCGGCCAACAAAGAGCTATCCAGCCTAATCCCACTTCCCAGCTCTTGGTCCGTAGCCCTGCAGGTTACAGCATCCCAAGTGCACATCCAAGTACTTTTTAAATGTGGTTAGGGTTTCTGCCTCTACCACCCTTTCAGGCAGTGAGTTCCAAACCCCCACAACCCTCTGGGTCAAGAAATTTCCCCTCAAATCTCCTCTGTACCCTCTCTAGTGTAATCACATCTTTCCTGTAATGTGGTGACCAGAACTGCACGCTGTACTCTAGCTGAGGCCTAACTAGTGTCTTATACAGTTGAAGCATAACCCCCCTGCTCTTGTATTCTATGCCACGGAGGGTCCCTCAGGGAAATTAGGCTGCCCTTAAACTTCGGGCCTGCTTCGCTCATGTTTTCCAGGCGTGGATGTGGCCCAGCAAGCAGCCGCCACCAAAGAGCGGAGTTGTTTTTTTAATAGAGCCAGTAAGGGAATGAAGTGTGCCCCTCGCGGCTCCACAGCACTCCTGAAGGCCACTGCTGGCCCACAATGGCCCCCTTTTCATTCTTCTGCCAGCGCAACAGCTTGGCTAAATAATGTTAATGAGGCCTGAGGCCCAATTTTTGGCTAGCCTCAGGCCTTCGGGTAGGGGCGCATAGGACATAGGAACAGGAGGAGGCCATTGAGCCCCTCAAGCCTGTTCCACCATTTAGTGAGATCATGGCTGATCTGTGACCTAACTCCATATACCCGCCTTTGCCCCATATCCCTTAATACCTTTGGTTAACAAAAATCTATCAATCTCAGGGTTAAAATTAATTGATCCAGCGTCAACTGCCATTTGTGGAAGAGAGTTCCAAACTTCTACCACCCTCTGCGTGTAGAAGTGTTTCTTAACTTCACTCCTGAAAGGCCTGGCTCTAATTTTTGGGCTATGTTCCCTAGTCCTAGACTCCCCTACCAGTGGAAATAGTTTCCCTCTATCCACCCTCAGTTCCCCTTAATATCTTGAAAACTTTGATCAAATCAAATGGTCTGTGCGCGATGCCCAATATAGCCACGAAAATAGACCTAATGGAATTTCCACCCTATAGATAGGTCTCCTCAAGTAAACAAGAGACATAGATAGCCAAACTCGAAATGTCAATTGGAAAAACAATCTCAATATGAGCAGGGAGCATTCGAGTCATTGTTCCTGATTTTAACTCCAGGTGGATTCCCCACTCAGGCCTGAGTTAAAATTACAGTCGGGTCTCAATGATGTCATCGGGCCGCAACATGCGTTTGTAAAGAAGGACCCTGTTGGCTCCGGGTGCGTATCCTTGCTGCCTGCTCAGGAGAGCAGGTTAAAATTGCAAATGTTGCGATCATGGCGGCTTTCAGACAGGTGAGAGCCAGGGCGATTTTAACTGCCCACCCGCCAGGTTTCTGCTGAGCGAGTCGGGTTAAAATCGCCCCCTGTTTTTCTACAGGCACAAGATAAACTGAAAATGTTATTGGAAGAAAATAAGCAGAAGAACAATGAGTGACCAGCACAACACATAGAAATACACAGATGACAATGCCCCTATAAACTGAAAGGATCTTCTAATCAGAAGTGCACTTGTGCTAGTTCTATGCTTCCTTTCTATTACTAAAAGCAAACATTTTCAGACTCTTGCAACTCTACCACACCAGCTTCCCACAGTGCAGCTCATCTCCAGGCCCGCCGATGCAAGTTGCCTTTGTAATTTTTGCTACTGTGGGATCAATAATGCTGAGAAGTGAGTATCTGTGCTACAAAACACAGACTGGGTGAATCTCTTTAAGTCTGGACTCTGTAATGTTTACCTTCACAAACAAAAGCAAATGCTTGCTGCCCATAACTCCAACCAAGGACAGCCCAATTCCCCTTGAGGGACCCTAGAACAAGAGAGCTGCAATTCCAAGCCAGACCGCAGGTCGGTCCTGTATGAGGGGGTGAAGGGGGGGGGGGTGAAGCGGGGGGATGGGGTGGGGGAGGTGGGGGGGGGTGGTGGGGTGGTGAAGTGGGGGGGGGGTGAAGCGGGGGGGAGGTGAAGCGGGGGGATGGGTGGGGAGGTGGGGTGGTCCTGGGTCAGCAGCTGCCTGCAGTATTTTTGTGGAGCCAGGTGGAGCACCTCGGGCAAACCCGTCTTGCAGTGGGGGCATCAAACAGACATTAAGCTCCTTATTTGAATATACACTATGGGCTGGATTTTGTCTTGGGGTCGTGTCCTCCACATTTCGTGTTTCCCCCCCGACTCCAGATTAATGTGGATGAATGATGCACTTTTAACTTAATTGGGCAATTGAGTTCCAGCATGTGGGAACCCATGAACCAATTAGTGGTTTCAGCCTGAAACCCGCCTCTGATGATGTCATCATTGCTGACTGCCTGCTCTCAGAGATTGTCTGGCTGCTGGTGAGAGAGGACCTGCCTGGCTTTTGATGTGATCGGACCTGGATGCCTGATTGATATGTATGTGTGTGACTGAGTGAGTGACTGAGTGAGTGAGTGAGTGAGTGAGTGAATTTTTGTGCATCCAAGTCCTCTCGCAGCAAAGGCCAGGCAGTCTCTGAAGACATTCAATGCAGCAGCATCAGAGGCGACTGTCAGACCTAATACTACTACTACCTTCATCACATCTCCGTTGTAATAGTGGACCTGCAGCTCATAGTCAGCTATCCACTTGTGCTCCCGCCACGTTTCACTGGAGTGTTTCACACCAGGCGTACTTCACGTCAGAAAAGGGTTAAACTAGCTACAACGATTCAAAATAGCATTACAGACCCAATTTAGGGCTTGTTAAGGGCTGTAATGGCCTCTCCCGCCTCTTGGAGGCGGGAGAGAGTTGGGAACCCCGCGACTGATTTTGTCAAAATTGCGTGGAGGCGGGATGGAGTTGGGATGGGGTCGGAAACCCTGACCCCGCAAATTTAACCCCCCACACGCCTCCAAACCCGACTCCATGGGTCATTTGAAATCCAGCCCTATAATACTTCTTTCGGAGGCACTCAGAGTACGCCGTCATACCGCCTTTGAAATGGACATGCGCTAAATCCCGAACTTGCGATCTGTCAAGTTCCGACTTGACAGATGATCCGCACCAACATTGAAATCTTAATTGCTGCCGCAGAGTTGGGCTAATTGCCCACCAACTGCACAGCAATTATGTATGAAGATTTTACGGCTGGTGCAAACACGCACAGGGCCTGTTTGCACAGCGTAAGGGGATACCTCCTGACAAGATAATTAAGAAATTGCACTCCATTCATTAAAAAGGAAGGTTAAACAGTAATACGAAGTGGTGAAAATAGCTTTCCAATTTGTACATGAAAAAAAATAAATGCTTTGCTTAGACGATTCTGAAATGGATATTATGGAAGATCGAGCAGAGTTCCTCGAGACTACAGGAATTCCAATGTGTGTAAGAAAGCTGAACTTCAAATTTGCTTTGCAGAGAGAAAACCTCTCCCGCTCCACTTGCAGCAGGTCTGGGGTCAGTCCTCTCTGGATGGAAGCGTTCGAACTGGAGAACACTTGGTTATGTGTAGCCCAGCAGGGTAGCGATGATTTTCAATCTAAATTCTTGGAAATGTAACTTGCTCTAAAATCAATACTTTTTTAAAAAGTAAAGTAGCACCACAATTTCGAGCTATCCGTTCTTTTGTTTTTGAAACACCCCAGACCCCAAAATCACAAATTTAAGTATATTTTTGAAGTAATGAAGTTTAAATGGATAATAGCCCTACCATCTCTAATAGTATTAATGAGAATTTGCTGATTGGAGCACCGGCCCACGTGATCCCAGGTACGCTTCCGCACACAGGTGCGCCCCTGGGATCCGTGGGCCACTACGCTGCCCTCTGCTCCTCAGCGTCTGACAGCAACTGCTCGGAGGAGGGTTCCCAGCAGGTGAGTGCGCATTCGGTTCGGATGCCGGCGGCTCAATCCTTCGTTATGCCGCCGACCGCAAAATCCGGGCCATTATCTTTTTATCGGGCTCGGTGTCAAATTTGGTTTGATAATCACCCCTGTGGAGGACATTGGGGCGTTTTACGATGAAGAGGCATAGAATATAAGAGCAGGGGGGTTATGCTAGAACTGTATAAAACATTAGTTAGGCCACAGCTAGAGTACTGCGTACAGTTCTGGTCACCACATTACAGGAAAGATGTGATTGTACCAGAGAGGGTACAGAGGAGATTTACGAGGATGTTGCCTGGGCTGGAGAATTTAGCTCTGAGGAAAGATCGGATAGGCTGGGGTTGTTTTCTTTGGAACAGAGGAGGCTGAGGGGAGATTTAATTGAGGTGTATAAAATTATGAGGGGCCGAGATAGAGTGGATAGGAAGGACCTATGGGGGCGAAATTTCCCTTGTTTGTGCCTCCGGAAATGGCTTTTCGCCCCCTCCCCCCCCCCCCGAGGCGACAACCATGCCTCTTGCGAAATTCCACGGGAGGTTAGCGGCGGCGCTACCGGGTATCGCCCCGATCTTCTGCGCCTGGAGATCATGACGTCATCTCCGGGCGCAGTGCCCCGGTAGTGCCTCGGGAGAAAAGTTCCCCCTCGCGTCCCGCAGCAGCGCCGGGCGATGTTACCGACTGCTGTAGGGGTCACGAACAGTGAGGCCGGCCGCTCACGGAGTGCCAATTAAAGGCGCGGTGGCCGGCAGACATGAAAAAAATCGCTGAGTTTTTTTAAAAATCGCGCGGCACTCCCACACCCCGGTGCTCCGGCAGATGCCAAAAAAAATGCAGAGCTCGCAGCGGGGAGCCCTTCCCTTTCATTGAGGGATGAGTCCCTGCAAAGCGGCAGCGCCATGCGTGGCCACACGTGGCACTGCTGAGCACATCACCCCGGATCGGGACATTCCCCGCCTCTTGCGCTCCAAGAGGCAAGTGGAGCTTGATTTATCGCTCCACTTCCCTCTTGGAGCAAAAAATGGGAATTTCTCAAATGCTTGAAAAGGCTAGCGCCTGGCACTAACTTTTCAAACATTTTTGACTTAGCGCCCCAAATGGCCCTCTAGGGGAATTTCTCTCCCTATTTCCCTTAGCAGAGATGTCAATAACCAGGGGGCATAGCTTTAAAGTACTTGGTAGAAGGATTAGAGGGGAGTTGAGGAGACATTTTTTTCACCCAGAGGGTGGTGGGGGTCTGGAATTCACTGCCTGAAAGGGTGGTAGAGGCAGAGATCCTCATCACATTTAAAAAGTACTTGGATATGCACCTGAAGTGCCGTAAACTACAGGGCTACGGACCAAGAGCTGGAAAGTGGGATTAGGCTGGATAACTCTTTTTCGGCCAGCATAGACACAATGGGCTATTAGGCCTCCTTCTGTGCCGTAACACGGTGGCATAGTGGTTAGCACTGTTGCCTCACAGCGCCAGGGACCCGGGTTCGAATCCGGCCTCGGGTGACTGTCTGTGTGGAGTTTGCACATTCTCCCCGTGTCTGCGTGGGTTTCCTCCGGGTGCTCCGGTTTCCTCCCACAGTCCAAAGATGTGCGGGTTAGGTTGATTTGGCTATGATAAATTGACCCTTAGTGTTAGGGGGATTAAATACGTGGGGTTACGGGGATAGGGTGGGATATGTGTCGGTGCAGGCTCGATGGGCCGAAATGGCCTCTATCTGCACTGTGGGATTTCTGTTTCTGTAAACTTCTATGTTAGAGGCACCATAGCTATGCAAGTTGCTGTAGTTGTTTGCATCTGTGGGAAGCTAGCTAGACTGTAGAACTCTCTCACTTTGTTTTTCTGTTTTCATTGGGAAGAATCATGGATTGCACAGCCCTCCTGACTACAGCACCAGTGATATTCTTGTTGCAGTGGTGAGCAGCTGCCTGACTAATGTGGCAAAGGTCACCTGATGCTGCCTGGAAGGAACTAGATGCAAAGACATTCAAGGCAGTGGTGGCCTTGACTGATACAGATAATGCTTTTCTTCTGGTAGAAGTGGGTTACAAGATTTCAGCCAGAGTTGAGATATTTCCCCACTAATCTCCAGGAGAGAGCATACCCTCTGAAGCACTGACACTGAGAAAAGTCTGAGTAAAACCTTCTTGCTCTGCAGACTCTGGTGAGCAGGTACGAGCATGTAAAGAAAAAACAAGTTCTTTGAAACTTGAGTCTAAAGGCCACTAATCATCTTCCTCCTCTTCATAGCAGAAGAATAGAGGTATTTCCAATTGAAAATCCATGTCCTCAGTGAGATGCAATACCTTGAGCAGAGCCGAATAAAACTAGCAGCAAAAATCCTGATTGAACCTCCAAAGTCCTAAACAGATTGATATGCAGGCAAATTAACACCAGCCTTCAGCAGCAGCACATAAAATGCCTCAATGTGGTACCCGCCTCAGGGACACATTACTGCAGCTCCTGTTTATATAGTGGCAGTAACAACGTAAGAAGTGTTAGGGCTGGAATTGGAGAAAATGAGTTAGAAGAGCTAGTCACACCCCTTTAACCCAATTTAAATGTTGTGGATTGAGCTCTCAGTGGGCCTTAAAGGGAGTTGGTGCTTTTTA
This sequence comes from Squalus acanthias, assembly GCA_030390025.1. Taxonomy (NCBI): domain Eukaryota; kingdom Metazoa; phylum Chordata; class Chondrichthyes; order Squaliformes; family Squalidae; genus Squalus; species Squalus acanthias. The sequence goes on from CM059436.1 coordinate 73,612,549, forward strand.
GTACACTGACGACACCCAGCTCTATTTCTCTACAGCCTCTCTCAACCCCTCTACTGTGTTGTCTGACTGCTTGTCCGACATCCAGGCTTGAAATGAGCTGCAGTTTCTTCCAGTTAAATATTGGGAAGACTGACGCCATCACCTTTGGTCTCAGCCACAAACTCCATACCCTAGCCACCAATTCCATTCCCTCTCGGCCACTGTCTCAGGTTGAACCAGACTGTTCGCAACCTCGGCATCCTATTCGACCCCCAAGCTGAGCTTCCGACCCCATATCCTCTCCATCACAAAGGCCGCCTACTTCCACCTTCGTTATATCCCCCGTCTCTGCCCCTGCCTCAGCCTATCTGCTGCTGAAACCCTCATCAATGCTTTTTCTCACCTCCAGACTTGACTAATCCAATGCTCACCTGGCCGGCCTCCTATCCTTTATTCTCGGTAAACTTCAGTTCATCCAAAACTGTGCTGCATGTATCCTATCCTGCAGCAAGTCCCGCTCACCATTCATCCCACTCCTTGCTAATTTACATTGGTTTCCAGTCCCCCAGTGCCTCCAATTTAAAATTCTCATCCCTCTGTTTAAATCCCTCCATGGCCTCATTTCTCCCTATCTCTTTAATTACATCTAGCCCTAAAAACTCCCCAGATCTCTTTGTTCCTTTGATTCTGGCCTCTTGTGCGTTCGCTTCTCCCTTCACCCCACCATTCGCAGCCATGTCTTCATCACCTAGGCCCTAAGCTCTGGAATTCCCTATCCTAGAAGTCTCCAACTCTCTACCTCCCTCTCTTCCTTTAAGACCCTCCTTAAAGCCTACCTCTTTGACCAAGCTTTTGGTCACCATTCTTAATGTCTCCTTCTTTGGCTTGGCATCTGTTTATGCCTCTGTAGTCTTGGGACTATTTTCTATGTTAAAGAAATTATATAAATGCTTATTGCTGGTTTTGGGAGGATAATTCAGGTCCAGATTTTTTGAGGCAGTAGCCTCTGAGAATAATTTTTACCACCCAAAAACTGCTCCAAAACAGAGTACTTTGGAGGCAAAACCAAGCTCGGATGCCTAAAGTGGAAATGCTATCTATTCCCCAGCACAGATATTGGCTACCTTAAGGAACACAATTCACAAAAAAAAAGTATTTTCAATTTCTTAACAAAGAACAGAGTAAACAACAAAATGCAATACAGGAAGAGGCAACCGACAGTACGTTATAAGAATGTCTCACTTTTGGATGCATCTATCCTTTCTGATCCATTTGTCACACGAGTGTCATTCACTGGAGCTGCCATGGGCACCTTTAAACAAAAAGATATCAGAACATTTCAATTTCAATTTTACCTACTGTAATGTGTTGATTTCATAGAGTCGCTTGTAACCAAAAACATTTCAGAAACATACTTACAACATAACACGGATAACTAATGATAGCAAATACTATGTTCTATATAAAAGTAATCTTTGGTATTAGTGTGTACATTGGTCAAGGAAGGATGTTCACTAATTGGGAATCTCAGAAAATATGTCCAAAATATAACTTTCCTGAACTCTATGTACATTGTTGCTTTAATGGAAAGAAAGATAGTTTGTTTTACGATTACAATATTTGAGTATCTTTTACGTTCACATTTCACCCATGTGCAAGTGGCACAATCATTTATTATTGTACAATTTAATCCACGTATTTTTGGAAGCAAACATTGTTGAGTGTAAGATCATTCATAAACTTACAGCCTACTGGTTATCTTCACAAACTCTTCACATTTCTTTATAGAGGCGGCAGAAAATACTCATGTGGGATATGTTTGAAGGGAATTGACAAGGTTAAATCCTATCTAAGCAAATAAGATGAAATTCAGCCTGTGCTGGATGTAAGGGACTTATAAGCATATAAGAAGGTCCCATACTTAGCCAAATGGTGAAGATAGCAGGTAATTTCTATGCAACTGCAAGATCAAACAATTTAAATGAACAATGAGTTTCGTACTAACATCAGCAGGAGGTCAGGAAAAATCGCAAAGGTGTTTTCACTGAACCAACAATGCTGTAATCATTCTCTCAATCTGATTGTAAAACTCTAATCATATTGTACCAATCTCAGCTCTTCAATCATGGCCATCATATATTGAAAGTAGAGACTAGCAAATAGCAGCACAGACATACCGCTTCTTGTTATGGAACAATCTTTCCTGAAACTGGTAAAACAATAACACCCACTTAAGTAACAAAGTACTTGTGAGGTGCGTACATGACAAACATCTCAACAATATAACATTAGATGATTGTGCAGATCCACCTTCCAGCCTGTGCAACGGCGAATTGCTGTTGAATAGTTCTTGCACTGAGATAGATCAATAACATCTCAAGGGAGTGCTTCAGGAATTAATCAGCAACATCGCTGATAGTATTTTTTTAAATTAATCAGTAATATTGTTCCAAAAAATTGATCTGTATAGTGGCAGAAGGGTCGGTAACCAGGGGACACAGATTTAAGGTAATTGGCAAACGAACCAGAGCAGAGATGAGGACAATTTTTTTTTTTACGCAGCGAGTTGTTGTGATCGGGAATGCACTGCCTGAAAGGGCGGTGGAAGCAAATTCAATAATAACTTTCAAAAGAGAATTGGATGAATACTTGATGGGGTAAACTTTGCAGGGTTCTGGGGAAAGGGCAGGGGAGTGGGACTAATTGGATCGCTCTTTCAAAGAGCTGGTGCAGGCACGATGGGCCGAATGGCCTCCTTCCATGCTGTGTGATTCTATGATTCTAACCCTTCAATAAAATTATGCCAAAACACTGGGCCTGGGAGATTTTGTTTTGTATAACTATATAAGCCTACTCTACCTGCGTAGTTTCTTTGCAAGCATTATTTTTAGAAGTAATAATTTCTTCACCTTGTACACAATTAAATAACTGTACAACTTAACAGGAGTATTAGCTGACGGTGGCAATGATCAGTTTATTCACATTTGGCAACTGACAGTAATTTCCATGCAATTGCAGGTCGCATCAACATAGGAGAACAATTAAATCAGGAGCACAAATTTCACACTGACTACAGCAGACTGAAGATGGCAGAAAGATAACTTCAACTTCCCTTCCTGACTCTCATGCTAGCTGACGTGGTTAGTGGTTCCTCTCCTCAGGTACTGTCCCTGTCCCTTTCAAAGCATCCACCCAATCAGGAACATCATCGCGCAGACCATCGGGGTGCTGAAGCAACGGTTCCGCTGCCTTGACCTCTTGGGAGGAGCCCTCCAGTACTCGCCGGAGTGGGTGTCCCATTTCGTGGTGGTCTGCTGCATGCTCCACAACTTGGCCATCATGAGGGTGCAGCCCTTGCCAGCAGGGACTGTGAGACCACAACAGGAAGGAGAGGAGGCGGAGGAGGAAGAGGAGCAAGAGGAAGAGGAAGGGGAGGAGGACGAGGAGGAAGGGAGGAGGCAGGCAGCAAATCCCCCTTCCGCACAGCTGTCTGTGAACACCTCATCAGACTCTGATTCCAGTGAATGAAACCCCAGATCCCCGTTGCTCAGCACATCCCCACCATACCATCCCTCTGTCACGGAATATCACAGCGTCCTCCTGGGCACAAAGCTGCAATGAGAGCCACCATAAAACAAACATTCCAAACAAAATTAATAAATTTATCACTACTCAATTAACATTACAATATCAACTAATCACCCTTGTGCATTCCCTTCGTGCCTGTCGTTCGTGTGCAGCATCGCTGTGGAAGGCAGCTGAGTTTCCATGGGGGAGACTTCAGATGGCCTTGCAGGATGACCTTGACTAGCTGTAGACCTGGAAAGCCTGGCTGTAGACTGCACCACCTCAGCATGGGCGGCAGCAGTCTGGGCTGGCTGGCTAACCGGTAGCGGCAAGGGTAATGGCAGAGTGGCAGTGGTGGGATCAGGAATGCTGAGAGAGGACAGCAGGTTCCTGCTCCACAGACACACTGCCACTCCCCCAGGGCGGCGCCTCAGCATTCCTAGCAATCTGTTAGAGGACAGATTGCTGGCCTGCTGCGACACCCTGCAAGCCCCTTTCAAGACTTTCTCCGGGGAGCTGGTCCCTGAGCTACCCTTTCCCACTGGCCTTGCTGCAACCCACTCGTGCCCGGTGCCTCACCCTGTGCAGATCCCACATTTATACTACCCTCTACATTCCATGCAGTGCCAGTTTCAGAGCTGGTGTCTGCGAGTGACAGATGCAGTGACGGTGTGTCTTCTTCTTCAACTCCACTCTCCTTCATGACTTCGGGAACAGGCTGTGCTGGTGGCAGTTCTTGGCTATCTGAAAGCAGAAAGGCACAAGAGTCGGGTTATGATCAGAGGAGTGGGGGGAAAGCAAGATATCCAAGCATACACCATCAGCAGCTTGTAAGTGGGAAGAGATTGTGGGAAGAGGGGGAAGTGGGATGTGAGAAGAAGGATTAGGAATGACCATACCGTTATGGTCCCCAAGGGCTTCAACTTCGCCCGTTGCCACGGCCTCGGTGACTTCCCCTCCAATGATATCGTGCATCATCTCCTCCAGTTGGCTCAAGGTGCCTAATGCGGCTTGGCCGCCTCCCGTCCGCCACTGTTTGCGGTGGTTGTGAGCCACCTTGCCCTGCAAGAGAAAGGGAAGGGTGTCAGTAAGTGTAGAGCAATGTGTTTGGGTGATGTGCCTGCCATAGTTGAATAGCTGTCAGTGTGTGCAAGGTGTGAGATGTGGGTGTGAGTGTTGCAGAAGTGGTAAGGTTGTAAGGGTGAAGTGAAGCTATGGTTGTGAAGTATGAGTGGTGATAGGTAGAGGTTGTTGGTAGGTGAGTGATGGGGGTGTGGTGCATTGAGCAGTGCGTGAGGCTTGTGGTGCAGATGGTGAGATATGGGATTTGCTGAAGCCTTCACTGACCTGACCTGCTGTGTGAGGTCATTAAACTTCTTTCGACACTGGATCCAGGTCCGCGCGGTACGACACTGTTGGCCATGATGTACCCGGCTATCTCTTGCCAGAGCCTTCTCGAAGTGTGCTTTGATGGCTTCCTGCCACCCTGCGGGAACAGGACATCCCGCCTTCTCTCCACTGCCACTACCAATGCCTCGAGAGCTGCGTCCGAGAACCTTCTGGCTCGTTCTCTGTGTTGCTGCTGAGCCATGTCTTCAAGCTGAGGCGCTGCTGCATCAAAGCACCTCCCATTTAAGTAGTGGAGAGAGACTTGGCCAAACATGACTGGCCATTAGACTGCACCCAATATTGGCCCACCTGTTGAGCGGTAAGCCAACCAGCAGCGTGTTTAGTGCTGAGATCAGCACTCCAACCATATAAATGAACAGGCAGCACAAATTTTACGTGCTGCCTGTACCACTTTTAACGGGCGTAGCCAAATAGCGTAGGCCCATGACACCGGCCGTTTTCAGGCCATATCCAATTTCTAGGCTATAGTTTACTTTTTTTTTAGAAGACCACAGGAAGCTGCAAAGGGATATCGATAAGATTGGGGAATGGGTGAAAAAGCGGCAAATGGCATTCGATGTCAGTAAGTGTGAGGTGATGTATTTTGTAATAAAATAACAGCAGTAATTATACTCTGAACGGAAGTTCAGTAGGCTCGGTGCTGTGGAGGAACAGAGGGATTTGGGGGTACAGGTTCACAGGACATTAAAGGCAACACCTCAGGCTAATAAGGCCGCATTGAATCTGATGGATTTCAACGTTTTATCTGAAGAGATATAGAATATAAAAGCTAAGATATAATGATGATCCTATATAACACCATAACAAGACCTCAGTTAGAGTAGTGTGTGCAGCACTGGGCTCCACATTAAGGTATGGATGAGGCTTTAGAGAGGGTACACTGCAAATTCACTAGGAGTCTGCCTTTTATGAGGAAATACAAATGCAAAGAAAGACTCGATAAATTGACGCATTTTTCATTAGAAAAACATGGATTACGGATGATATGATAGAAATGTTTACAATTATGAAAGACCAGGACAACGTAAATAGAGTAGACTGTTTCCAGTAGTTGAGCGGTCTAGAACAAGGGGTCATAGATACAAGATTAAATGTAGTAAGAGAAACTTCATTACACAGAGAGATGTGAGGTTGTGGAATTTATTTCCAGGGTTGGTTATTAAGGCAGAAACTATGTTAACATTCAAGATTAGATTGGATAGGTGAATTTGCTTCTGACCTTCCCCACCCACAGAAATGCTTCTATACCCACCGCCCAGACCATTCCCATCTGAGTTACGTTTCTGTCCTGACTCCCTCCCTTGTTGAGAATGTTTGTCTTCTGCTCTGCCCATGATCCCCGCACTGGGGTGGCTTCTGGCCTTGTCTCAGCCCCCCTGCCTTGTTGAGTTTACTGGCCTATTCTTCCTGCCGCACCCTCCCCCCACCCCCAACCTTTCCCCTCAGCTGATCTGTGTTATTGGCCTCGCCCTCTTTCCCCCCAACCCCGACTGAGATTGTTTGCAGTCTTCGCCTCCCTCTCTCCCCATCCCCCGTTCCTTCCCCCCCCACCCCCCCCCACCCCTCTCCATGCACCACTCCTTCTTCCATCTGTCTCTTTCCCTACCTTAGTTCAATTATCCCCCTACCCTCTAACTTTGCTTGACTTGAAGACTGCACTTGGTCCTCACTCCCCAGGTGCAGCACCATAGGAGGTTGACTTATAAAAAACAGTAAAAGATGCCCGGAGTAGGCATTTGTGTTTGGCATGCTTGGGAGAGGGTGAAGCAAATTACATGATAGGGCGAGTCAGTCCTTTTTATGTCACAAAGCTGGTTTATATTTCTGTAGACCTCACAAATGAATCTTTGTACAGGAAACTCTCGTTTAAACGGCACCTAAATATCCGGAATTCTCTAATAACCGGCAGAATTCATACTCTGAAAACTACAGTATACAGACGTTTATATGTTTTGTTTTACTGTTAAGTAATTAAAGAGTTATGGATTACCCTCAACTGGCATTACTGTACTTAATCAAGCATCTTCCACCATCCATTTAACACAACATTCTGTAGGGGAGTACCCAATTATACTGCACATTTCTTGATTTTTTTATTTTTGTTTGTTAAAAATAGCCTTGTTAGATATACCTCTCCGTTATCCGGAATTTTTAATCAACCGGCACCATCCCGGTCCCATCGGTGCCGGATACGAAAGAGTTTCCTGTAATGTCTTGCATTAAGTTATAATGATGTTGGCATAATAACAAGTTTTCTTTCTTGAATTAAGACAACAAATCAACTAAGACTTCTGTTTCATTAATATATATGTGCATCATCAATATATATGTGCGTTATTTTTAATTAATATGTAGGACAGTGTTAGAAACTAGGGGTGCCTAAAAATATATCTGGTTATGCGAATGAAACTGTAACGCGAATAATGCTGTGTTTACATGATGGTATTAGAACTGGAGACAAAAAGTCTCTTCAGACTAGTATTAGAATAACTGGATAGATGCTTAGAATCTGTTTATGTTTTGGTTCTCTGCGGATGTTATAGCATTCTGAACTGTGACGGTCATAAATAATCTTGTTTCCAAGCTAACTATCTGCTGTTTTCAAGTTAGGATTTCAACTTTGTTTATGTATCTCAAATTTTCTTTTTTTTTCTTTATTGGACCAACTAAGGCTCAATGCCTACGTTTCTTCTATTATTGCTAATAACCATGATATAATGCTGAGGTAGAAATTGGAGTTAGCTCAACAAAACTGCTTGTGAAGATAATTAAAAGTTAATTAGTATAGAAAGACATAGAATAAAAGGAATTTAGGGGAGTTAAGGTATCCATTTCAGGATGGAGCAGTTTGTTATATGAAAGTGAGATAACGACCGGCTGAAGTGGGACAGCTCTGGCTTGGGCCTCATGATTGAAAGGGTACAAGGCCAGGCCCAGTACCAATTGTGCCAGGGAGGATGGGGACAAAGGACGAATTCCAATGGAGGAACCTTCAAAATGTAAAAACAAGAAAGATAAATTGGCAAAGGACATGAGACCCCTTTGAGGGAGGGCTTTCATCCAAGAATTGAGACAAAGAACTCAACGCTCCATTGGGTACTGAGTTTTATGGGGAACATCTATAGGTTAAATGGTCTTGTCAATAATTTGGCCTCATGCCCACCCCTAAAAAGAGAATAAAATAACAGCCTGAGGGCTTGCCCACACAGATGGTGGAGGGAAGAGCTAAACAAAAGTTGGGCTGGTCGAGCGCTCTTTTGAGAGTGATCCCATGCTCACCAACCCAGAGGTTCTAGACGATAGGAAGAGAGGCTGCAAGCCAGAGAACTGTTCACGCACGCCAGCCGTTTATCTGTCCGATCGCGGCCGGTACCAGCTGCTTGTCACGATCGTATGTTTTTGCTGTATAACTAGCATGCTATATTCCGTCTTAAACTCTGATTAAACACTTGCACATCAAATGTGCTGGAAAGAACAATGGAGAGTACCAGGCAAAGAGCTCAGAGTGCAGCCCCCACAGTCTCTGCTAAATCAATACAAGGAATGGAAAATCAAAATGAACCTGCAAAGTGCTGCTCAGTACCCAAAACTCCTTCACACAACGTTGAATCTCTCCAGAAGTCTCTCCCTCTCTCTCTCAGAATGCGTAGTTCAAAAATGGCACCAACAATAAAAGGCAGGAAGCGGTCACCTTTAAATAGCGCTCCCCCTTTCCCTTCATGACTGCAGAACGCTCCCCTCAACCTGTCATTGCTAGCGTCAGGCGGTAAGGCAGGGGGCGCCACTCAATATCCGCTCCGGGGCGATACCGGGGTGTTGCACACTCGAGTGATGTCATGATCTGCCGGCGCAGGAGATCGTGGCGGTAGTGTTTAGCGCTGCCGCAAAATGTCTAGTTAATTTCGCGAGCGGCACAAACTTCGCCGCGCCCGGGCGCTAGATGCTTTGCGCCCCAATATACCCACCATACTGGTTTGCACTCGATCCTGTTTACCAGAGATACGCAAATCTCTACACAGCAGTAGACTATAGGATGGTTAATACGGGTATTTTATTTCTCTAGAGATTTATACAGACTGATATTTCAATGACCTTTGTTTCATCTTTTTATGAGTCTAATTTTGGGATACAGCACACTGCGATCTTTTCATTTATTTAAAACAGATAGGGTGTACGAAAAGTGCTATCATTAATCATAACTGCCACTCAGTTGTAACAAACCGCTACGAGAAACAATAATAAGAATTAAACCGGACGGACCACCCGGCATCGACCTAGGCACCGGCTTTGCACACGACAACGGCACACCCAGCCCAGTCGACCCTGCAAAGTCCTCCTCACTAACATCTGGGGACTTGTGCCGAATTTGGGAGAGCTGTCCGACAGACTAATCAAGCAACAGCCTGACATAGTCATACTCACAGAATCATAGCTTTCAGCCAATGTCCCAAACTCCTCCATCACCATCCCTGGGTATGTCCTGTCCCACCGGCAGGACAGACCCACTAGAGGTGGCAGCACAGTGGTATACAGTCGGGAGAGAATGGCCCTGGGAAACCTCAACATTGATTCTGGACCCCATGAAGTCTCATGGCTTCAGGTCAAGCATGGGCAAGGCAACCTCCTGCTGATTACAACCTACCGCCCTCCCTCAGCTGATGAATCAGTACTCCTCCATGTTGAACACCACTTGGAAGAAGCACTGAGAGTAGCAAGGGCACAGAATGCACTCTGGGTGGGGGACTTCAATGCCCATCACCAAGAGTGGCTCAGTAGCACCACTACTGACCGAGTTGGCCGAGTCCTGAAGGACATAGCTGCCAGACTGGGCCTGCGGCAGATGGTGAGAGAAACAACACAAGGGAAAAACCTACTTGACCTCGTCCTTATAAATATATCTGTCGCAGATGCATCAGTCCATGACAGCATTGGTAGCAGTGACCATCATACAGTCATTGTGGAGATGAAGTCCCGTCTTCACACTGAGGACACCCTCCAGCGTGTTGTGTGGCACTACCATCGTGCTAAATGGGATAGATTCAGAACAGATCTAACAGCTCAAAACTGGACATCCATGAGGCGCTGTGGGCCATCAGCAGCAGCAGAATTGTATTCCACCACAATCTGTAACCTCATGGCCCAGCATATCCATCACTCTTCCATTACCATTAAGCCAGGGACCAACCTTGGTTCAATGAGCAGTGCAGGCCAGGCATAGCTAAAAATGAGGTGCCAACCTGGGGAAGCTGCAACACAGAAGTACATGCATGCTAAACAGCGGAAGCAGCATACTATAGACAAAGCTAAGCGATCCCACAATCAACAGATCAGATCATAGCTCTGCAGTCCTGCCACATCCAGTCTTAAATGGTGGTGGACAATTAAACAACTAACAGGAGAAGGAGGCTCCATGAATATCCCCATCCTGAATGATGGTGGAGCCCAGCACGCGAGTGCAAAGGACAAGGCTGAAGCGTCTGCAACCATCTTCAACCAGAAGTACCAAGTGGATGATCCATATCGGCCTCGTTCTGAGGCCCCCACCACCACAGAAGCCAATCTTCAGCCAATTCGATTCACTCCACGTGATATCAAGAAACGCTGAGCGCACTGGACACAGCAGAGGCTATGGGCCCAGACAACATCCCAGCTGTCGTGCTGAAGACTTGTGCTCCAGAACTAGCCGTGCCTCTAGCCAAGCTGTTCCAGTACAACTACAACACTGGCATCTATCCGACAATGTGGAAAACTGCCCAGGTATGTCCTGTCCACCAAAAAGCAGGACAAATCCAATCTGACCAATTACCGCCCCATCAGTCTACTCTCAATCATCAGCAAAGTAATGGAAGGTGTTGTCGACAGTGCTATCAAGCGGCACTTACTCACCAATAACCTGCTCACCGATGCTCAGTTTGGGTTCTGCTAGGACCACTCGACTCCAGACCTCATTACAGCCTTGGTCCAAACATAGACATCAGAGCTGAATTCCAGAGGTGAGGTCAGAGTGACTGCCCTTGACATCAAGGCAGCATTTGACCGAGTGTGGCATAGAAACATAGAAGATAGGAGCAGGAGTAGGCCATTCGGCCCCTCGAGCCTGCTCCGCCATTTAATGAGATCATGGCTGATCATCAAAATTCAGTACCCTGTCCCTGCTTTCTCCCCATATCCCTTGATCCCTTTAGCCTTAAGAAATATATCTAACTCCTTCTTGAATATATTTAAAGAGTTGGCCTCAACTGCCTTCTGTGGTAGAGAATTCCACAGGTTCACCACTCTCTGGGTGAAGAAATTCCTCCTCATCTCAGTCCTAAATGGCTTACCCCTTATCCTTAGACTGTGACCCCTGGTTCTGGACTCCCCCGCCATCGGGAACATCCTTCCTGCATCTAGTCTGTCTAGTCCTGTTAGAATTTTATAAGTTTCAATGAGATCCCCTCTCATTCTTCTAAACTCTCGCGAATACAAGCCCAATCGTCCCAATCTCTCTTCATACGTCATTCCTGCCATCCCAGGTATCAGTCTGGTGAATCTTCGCTGCACTCCCTCCATGGCAAGAACATCCTTCCTCAGATAAGGCGAGCAAAACTGCACACAATACTCAAGGTGTGGTCTCACCAAGGCCCTGTACAACTGCAGCAAGACATCCTTGCTCCTGTACTCGAATCCTCTCGCTATGAAGGCCAACATACCATTTGCCTTCTTAACCACCTGCTGCACCTGCATGCTTACTTTCAACGACTGGTGCACAAGGACTCCCAGGTCTCGTTGCACTTCCCCTTTTCCAATCTATTGCCGTTCAGAGAATAATCTGCCTTCTGTTTTTGCCACCAAAGTGGATAACCTCGCATTTATCCACATTATACTGCATCTGCCATGCATCTGCCCAATCACCCAACTTGTCCAAATCATACTGGAGTTTCTCTGCATCCTCCTCACAACACACACGCATACCCAGCTTTGTGTCGTCTGCAAACTTGGAGATATTACATCTAGTTCCCTCGTCTAGATCATTTATATATATTGTGAATAACTGGGGTCCTAGCACCGATCCCTGCGGTACCCCACTCACTGCCTGCCACTCGGAAAAAGACCCGTTTATTCCAACTCTTTGCTTCCTGTCTGCCAACCAGTTCTCTATCCAAGTCAGTACCTTACCCCCAATCCCATGTGCTTTAACTTTGCACGCCAATCTCTTATGCGGGACCTTATCGAAAGCCTTCTGAAAGTCCAAATACACCACATCCACTGGTTCTCCCTTATCTATCCTACCAGTTACATCCTCAAAAAATTCCAGTAGATTAGTCAAGCATGATTTACCTTTTGTAAATCCATGTTGACTTTGTCCGATCCTGTCACTGTTTTCCAAGTGCTCTGCTATTACATCTTTTATAATGGACTCTAGTATTTTCCCACTACCGATGTCAGGCTTACCGGTCTATAATTCCCCGTTTTCTCTCTACCACCTTTTTTAAATAGTGGGGTTATATTAGCTACCCTCCAATCCATGGGAACTGTTCCAGAGTCTATAGAATTTTGGAAGATGACCAGCAATGCATCTACTATTTCTAGGGCCACTTCATTAAGTACCCTAGGATGTAGATTATCAGGCCCTGGGGATTTATCGGCCTTCAATCCCGTCAATTTCCCTAACATCAAGGAGCCCTAGTAAAACTGAAGTCAATGGGAATCAGGGGGAAAACTCTCCACTGGCTGGAGTCATATCTTGCACAAAGGAAGATGGTTGTGGTGGTTGGAGGTCAATCATCTCAGCACCAGGACATTGCTGCAGGAGTTCTTCAAGGCAGTGTCCTAGGCCCAATCATCTTCAGCTGCTTCATCAATGACCTTCCCTCTATCATAAGGTCAGATGATTACACAGTGTTCAGTTCCATCACATCTCCTCAGATAATGAAGCAGTCCATGCCCACATGCAGCAAGACCTGGATGACATTCAGGCTTGGTCTGATAAGTGGCAAGTAACATTTGTGCCACACAAGTGCCAGGCAAGGACTATCTCCAACAAGCGAGAGTCTAACTACCGCCCTTTGACATTCAACGGCATTACCATTGTCCGATCCCCCACCATCAACATCCTGGGGGTCACCATTGACCAGAAACTTAACTGGACCAGCCATATAAATACTGTAGCAACAAGAGCGGGTCAGAGGCTGGGTATTCTGCGGCGAGTGTCTCACCTCCTGACTCCCCAAAGCCTTTCCACTATCTACAAGGCACAAGTCAGGAGTATGATGGAAAAATCTCCACTTGCCTGGATGAGTGCAGCTCCAACAACACTCAAGAAGCTCGACACCATCAAGAACAAAGCAGCCCACTTGATTGGCACCCCATCCACCACCTTAAACATTCACTCCCTCCACCGCCGGCGTACTGTGGCTGCAGTGTGTACCATCTATAAGATGCACTGCAGCAACTTGCCAAGGCTTCTTCGGCAGCACCTCCCAAACCCACGACCTCTACCACCTAGAAGGACAAGGGCAGCAGGTGCAAGGGAATACCAGCATCTGCAAGTTCCCCTCCAAGTTACACACCATCCTGACTTGGAAATATATCGCCGATCCTTCATCGTCACTGGGTCAAAATCCTGGAACCCCCTCCATAACAGCACTGTGGGAGTACCTTCACCACAAGGATTGCAGCGGTTCAAGAAGGCAGCTCATCACCACCTTCTCAAGGGCAATTGGGGATGGGCAAGAAATGCTGGCCTTGCTGGCGACGCCCACATCCCAGGAATGAAAAAAAAACATAGGGAGAAACTGTTTTGGTAACCAGAGGACACAATTTTAAGGTAATTGGCAAAAGAACCAGAGGGGAGATGAAGAGGAATTTTTTAATGCTGTAAGTTGTTATGATCTGGAATGCACTTCCTGAAAGGGTGGTGGAAGCAGATTCAATAGTAACTTTCAAAAGGGAATCAGATAAATATTTGAAAGGGAAAAATTTGCAGGGCTTTGGGGAACGAGCAGGGGAGTGGAACTAATTGGATAGCTCCTTCAAAGAGCCAGCACCAGCAATGGGCGGAATGGCCTCCTTCTGAGGTGTATCATTCTATGATTCTATGAACAGGAAATAATGTTTTGTAGACAGGAAATGCCACAGAAAAATCTAAACTATAATGTTTTTCTACAAAATGTAATAAACTGGCCATATTTTATGTCTGCATATGGAATATTTTTTGTTACATTAATACAACCAAACAGTATTTAATTATGGAAAATTACTGCTGATACTAATTTGTTATGGGATCCATCTACAATACCATTCTAATAACACAATTCAGTGCATTGTTTTAGACAAACAATCTCTTTTGGTTATTAATGAAAAAATTAAAAAAATTGGAAGCAACTTAATATATGGTAACATAATATCATAAAGAACCAAAGTCTAAATTATTGTTGCCAATATTAGTGGATTAATGTTTTCATATAACATTTCTGTCTGTTACTTTGACAGGTATTTTTGTTTCCAATAAACAAATTAATGCCTCTGTTAAAATAGTGGACAGGGGAATGCCATACAAAGATATTAAGCATTTGGCCATTAATATTGCCAACAGTAATCCCTTGGCTCCCATAACTTATTTATGAAGTAATACATCGGAAGACATTTATTTATTGCTATTTTACCTCACTAGATGACTTTTTATTTGTTTGCGTAAAAATCAATCTTACAGTTAATGTTCAACCTATCATACTTAAAAGTGGTAAAAGGCACAGAGACCCTGATGGCAAACATCCAAGAATGCTGAAGGAAGTTATACTGTTAAGTGCACCTCGGGACTCTCCATTCAGGTGCAGGGATCATTCCTTGTGCCCCTTACGTTCAACACTGAAGCCATTGTCTCTGGTCCCCACCACAAACTCCTTTCCCTAGCTACCGACTCCATCCTTCTCCCTAACATCTGTCTGAGGCTCAACCAGACTGTTCGCAACCTTGGTGTCATATTTGACTCTGAAATGAGCTTCCGACCACACATCCGCGCCATAACTAAGACCGCCTATTTCCACCTCCGGAACATCGCCCGACTCCGCGCCTGCCTCACCTCATCTGCTGCTGAAACCCTCATGCATGCCTTTGTTACCTCTAGATTGACTATTCCAACAAACTCCTGGCTGGCCTTCCACGTTCTACCCTATGTATAGAATCATAGAATGGTTACAGCACGGAAGGACGCCATTCGGTTCGTCGAGCCCGTGCAGGCTCTCTGCAAGAGCACCTCAGCTAGTCCCACTCCCCCGCCCTTTCCCCATAGCCCTGCAATTTTTTTCTCTTCAGATACTTATCCAACTCCCTTTTGAAAGATAAGATCCACCACCCTTTCAGGCAGTGCATTCCAGATCTTAACCACTCGCTGCGTAAAAAAGTTTTTTCTTACATCGCCTTTGGTTCTTTTGCCAATCACTTTAAATCTGTGTCCTCTGGTTCTCGACCCTTCTGCCAATGGGAACAGTTTCTCTTTATCTACTCTGTCCAGACCCCTCCTGATTTTGAACACCTCTATCAAATCTCCTCTCAATCTTCTCTGCTCCAAGGAGAACAAACTCAGCTTCTCCAGTCCATCAACGTAACTGAAGTCCCTCATTCCTGGAATCATTCCCGTAAATCTTTTCTGCACCTTCTCTAAGGCCTTCACATCCTTCCTAAAGTGCGGTACCCAGAATTGGACACAGTACTCCAGTTGGGCCCGAACCAGTGTTTTATACAGGTTCATCATAATTTCCACACTTTTGTACTCTATACCTCTATTTATGAAGCCCAGGATCCCATAAGCCTTTTTAACTGCTTTCTCAACCTGCCCTGCCACCTTCAACGATTTATGCACACATACCCCCAGGTCTCTCTGTTCATGCACCCCCTTCAGGATTGTACCATTTAGTTTATATGTCCTCTCCTCATTCTTTTTACCAAATTGTATCACTTCACACTTTTCTGCGTTAAATTTCATCTGCCACATGTCCGCCCATTCCACCAGCCTGTCTATGTCCTCTTGAAGTCTATCACTATCCTCCTCACTGTTCACTATACTTCCAAGTTTTGTGTCATCTGCAAATTTTGAAATTGTGCCCTGTAGACCCACGTCCAAGTCATTAATATATATCAAGAAAAGCAGTGGTCCTAGAACCGACCCCTGGCGAACACCACTGTATACCTTCCTCCAGTCCGAAAAACAACTGTTCACCACTACTCTCTGTTTCCTGTCACTTAGCCAATTTCATATCCATGCTGCCACTGTCCCTTTTATTCCATGGGCTTCAACTTTGCTGGCAAACCTATTATGTGGCACTTTGTCGAATGCCTTTTTGAAATCCATGTACACTACATCAACCGCATTACCCTCATCAACCCTCTCTGTTACCTCATCAAAAAACTCAATCAAGTTGGTTAACACGATTTGCCTTTAACAAATCCGTGCTGGCTTTCCTTAATTAATCCACACCTATCCAAATGATTGTTAATTTTGTCCCTGATTAGTGTTTCTAAAAGCTTCCCCAGAACCAAGGTTAAACTGACTGGCCTGTAGTTGCTGGATTTATCTTTACACCCTTTTTGAACAATGGTGTAACATTAGTAATTCTGCAGTCCTCTAGCACCACCCCTGTATCTATGGAGGATTGGAATATTATGGCCAGTACCTCCGCGATTTCTGCCCTCAATTCCCTCAGCATCCTAGGATGCATCCCATCCGCTCCTGATGATTTATCTACTTTAAGTACAGCCAGCCTTTCTAATACCTCTTTATCAATTTTTATCCTACCAACCACTACCTCCTCCTTCACTATGTCTATGGCAGCATCCTCTTCCTTGGTGAAGACAGATGCAAAGTACTCATTTAGTACCTCAGCCATACCCTCTGCCTCCATGCATAGGTCTCCTTTTTGATCCCTTATCAGCCCCACCCCTCCTCTTACTACCTTTTTACTATTTATATGCCTATAGTAGACTTTTGGATTACCTTTTATGTTAGCTGCCATTCTATTCTCATACCCTCTCTTTGCCCCTCTTATTTTCTTTTTCACTTCTTCATCTGACCTTTCTATATATAGCCTGATTCTCAGATGTATTTGCAACCTGACATCTGTCATACGCGCTCTTTTTCTGCTTCATCATATTCTTTATCTGTTTCGTCATCCAGGGAGCACTGACTTTAGTTGCCCTGCCTTTCCCCTAGTGGGAATGTACCGCAACTGTACCTGAACTATTTCCTCTTTAAAGGCAGCCCATTGTTCCATTACAGTTTTGCCTGCCAATCTTTGATTCCAGTTTACCCGGGCCAGATCCGTTCTCATCCCACTGAAATTGGCCTTGCCCCCAGTTAAATTTTTTTACTCTAGATTGCTCCCTGTCCTTTTCCATAGCTAATCTAAACCTTATGACACTATGATCACTGTTCCCTAAATGTTCACCTACTGACACTTGCTCCACTTGACCTACCTCATTCCCCAGAACCAGATCAAGCAATGCCTCCTCCCTCGTCGGGCTGGAAACATACTGATCAAGAAAGTTCTCCTGAACACACTTCAGAAATTCTTCCCCTTCTCTGCGTTTTACACTATTACGATCCCAGTCTATATTAGGATAGTTGAAGTCCCACATTATTACTATTCTGTAGTTTTTGCACCTCTCTGTAATTTCTCTGCACATTTGCTCCTCCATATCTTTCCCACTATTTGGTGGTCTATAGAATACACCCAGTAGTGTAATGGCACCTCTATTATTTCTTAACTCTAGCCATATAGATTCTGTCCTTGACCCCTCCAGGACATCCTCTCTCTCCAGCACTGTAACATTCTCCTTAACCAATACTGCCACACCACCTCCTATCTTTCCTTCCCTATCTTTCCTGAATACCTTATATCCAGGAATATTTAATACCCAATCCTGCCCTTTTTTGAGCCAGGTCTCAGTTATTGCCACAAAATCATATTCCCATGTGACTATTTGTGCCTGCAGCTCACTTCCCTTGTTTACTACACTTTGTACGTTCACATACATGCACTGTAAACCCATCTTAGACCATCCTGTATTCGCTCTTAGTTTGACCCCACCTAATACCTTACCATTTCTTACTTTAGTGCTCTCTGCCTCTCCCAATCCTTTGAGCACTTTATTTCCCCTTTCTAATGTTACATCCTGGTGCCCATCCCCCTGCCAAATTAGTTTAAACCCTCCCCAACAGCACTAGCAAACCTCCCCGCGAGGATAATGGTTCTGGCTCTGTTGAGGTGAAACCCGTCCGGCTTGTACAGGTCCCACCTCCCTTGAGGTCATCCAAAACTCTGTTGCCTGTGTCCTAACTCGCACCAAGTCCTATTCACCCATCACCCCTGTGCTCACTGACCTACATTGGCTCCCAGTTAAGCAACGCCTCAATTTTAAAATTCTCAGCCTTGTTTTCAAATCCCTCCATGGCCTCACCCCTCCCTATCTCTGTAATCTCCTCCAGCCCCACAACCCCCCCAAGATATCTGCGTTCCTCTAATTCTGGCCTCTTGAGCAGCCCTGATTTTCATCGCTCCACCATTGGCGGCCGTGCCTTCAGCTGCCTGGGCCCTAAAGCTCTGGAATTCCCTCCCTAAACCTCTCCACCTCTCTACCTCTCTCTCCTCCTTTAAGACGCTCCTTAAAACCTACCTCTTTGACCAAGTTTTTGGTCACCTGCCCTAATTTCTCCTTATGTGGCTTGGTGTCAAATTTTGTTTTATAATACTCCTGTGAAGCGCCTTGGGATGTCTTATTAGGTTAAAGGTGCTATATAAATACAAGTTGTTGTTATTGTTGTACATGCTCTGTTATTAAGGCACAAATCATTTTTTCCCCAATTGGGTTTTTGTATAAAACTAAATGTAAAAACTCAATGTAAAAAAATAAACAGAACCATTTTATCTGAGAGGTCTCCCTGATTGTACTTTGGGCTTTTGAATTTGCATTACTTATCAATGGAAGCATGCACTGGGATGGTTTTAAAACAAAAACAATTAACAGAAGCCTTAAGTTTGCCTTCACTAACAGCAAGCAGAATCAGTGATGTAGCAATTCCACTGCTAGAACAAATAGAATTAATTCCTTTGAACAAGTTCACTTGATTGTCATTTCAAAGTTCTATTAACCTTACTCAGCATTCTCAGTTTCAGCAGACTGATTATGGTCCTCAACTAGCAGCCGTTCTTGACAAGCATGATGATCTTGTTTCCTCGGCAACAGTAATTCTGATGCGGAAGCTTACCTCAGATAGTTGATGGGCCAAGGATCCAAAGAAGAAATATTAGTATATTAGTTGTAAGCAAACAACATAATTTATTTTTCAATTATTGAAATAATTGTGCATCGGGGAAGTGCAACAGCAATATAGAAGTAACAACTCAGGTACACAGAGAAAATAAAGGAAGGGAAGGTTGTGAGTACAGGATTGAGTCAAGGTTGCCAACCCTTCAGGATTGCCCTGGAGCCTCAAGGGTTCAAAGGCTAATCTTCAGGACACTGCTACAAAAAACCCAGGAGAACAATCATAGGGGCGATAAAAAAATAGTGCTTTTTAAATAAAATCCTTTGAACACTTTTGTTCAATAGTTATAAAAATATTGGACATGGCTGTTTGACTGACAGTCAAGAATCATCCAATTGGGTAATGAAGGCTGCGATTTTGCTGACCTCAGCGAGTCCGTGGCGGGCGACGTCGGTGGCGGGTAGCAGCCCCGGTGTTGGCTCCATCCCACACTGGGAAATGAATTTCCCTTGATAGGCCTTGTTAAGCCTGCCCAGCGTGTGTGCCAGCCAATTACAAGAAGCAGGCCTGGTGACGTCATTTCATGATGCGTCACATCATGACGCGTCATCAGCTGGTTTCCTTAAAGGGGCCATGTCCAAATTTATTTTGGCATTTGTGTTGTCAGTGTTCTACAGCATTGAGGTACTGCAAACACCGACAATGACTGCACAAAGGCACAGGGCTGCACCCAAGCTCTCCCATGACTCCCTCCATATGTTTATATTAGGATAGTTGAAGTCCCACATTATTACTACTCTATAGTTTTTGCACCTCTCTGTAATTTCTCTGCAAATTTGCTCCTCCATATCTTTCCCACTATTTGGTGGTCTATAGAATACACCCAGTAGTGTTGCACATTGCAGGGGAGGTCACAAGCAGGGATGTGGTCAGGAAGACCTGGGTGCAGAGCCGCAAACATTTCAATGATCTCAGTAGATCATGAAACGTTAGTACAGAGCTACACTCAACCTCATCCTCCTGTGCCACTCATCACATCCCTATCGCTCTGCCTCCTCCCTCCCCTACATCCTTACTCACACCAACCTACCGTGGACCCCCACCCATCCCTCTCTATCTATATTATAACATCCCCAACTCACTAGCCACCCCTCACACTCACCCTCATCCTAGTCCAATCATATCAACTAACAACACACAAGGGTAGCCACTTGGGTGTTTTATGCAATGTTCATGTAAAGTTTCTGCACCTTTGGAAGTGGCTTAGTGAGTTGCAGTGAATGGTGAGTCATAATGGTACCCCCCCCCCCCCCCCTCCCCGCAATGGTGATGAAAGGAATGGCTTGGTAATTGTAGGGATGCTTTATGGTGTTGCCAACCTGACACATCATGTGGCAGCCAGGGTGTACAGCATCAAGTGAAGTAAATCTGGCCATGGTGATGCCATCACTGGCCTCCTGGGCAGCAATGTGGTCGGGTGCTTGTGCCCTGTGTCCTGTGCAGCATCAGTTGATTGCGGAGAAGGTTGGTGTGGTTGTTGGTGTGCCTGGTGCTGCTGGTGTTGGGGCTGATCGTGGTGGGATTCTGAGGACCAAGGTGAGAGAGTATAAAGGGCACCCATGCTGATGGAATAGATGGCAGATGAAGTTGAGATGACAGAAGCAATCTGTCAATAGTGAGAGAGGTTGTTCCAATGAAGTGACACTGGATAGAGAGTTTGCTTCAAACACTTGCAACCTGCATAAAGTTCAATCTGTCGTCCAAATGCAGTAAGCAACAGCTTCTGAGCTTGGAAAGTGAACAGCTGTGAGGTGGGAGCATTTTTAGCACATTTCAAGCTGTCATGTAATCAGCTGATTCAATGGACATTCATCTCCCGCCTCTGCTTAAGAGACGTGATCCCCGAGCAGCGAGGACCCCGTGGGTGAGCACGTAAAGTCAAAAGGTGAGCTCAAATGTATTCTTAATGATCTCTAAACCAGGTCATAATTACTTGAATTGGGTCCCCCGCCGCTGCATGTCGGGTCTGCTCAGTGCTGACAGAACCGACATTGGGAAAGGTGCGTGGCGGCAGGTTCACAGCAGGGTCCCGACCCGCTGGGGAAAAAAAAGACTTTCCCACCCGACCTGCCACCGATCGCGCCTGCTGACCCCCCCGGAAAATCTCGACCGAAGAATCTAGTCACTTTCCAATTGGCCGTGGGAAGGCGGAGCACTGCGAGTATGGAAGTGTTGGGCGACCAATGGCGGAAGTGTTGGGCGACCAATGGCAGGAGTGTGGGGGCGGTCGGAGGCAGGAGGTCATGGTGACACCTCCAGGAATACATCCAACCAGAGTTGGCAGCTCTAGAATGAGTGCTGGGAAAAGTTTTCTCGTTGAGGCTCCACAATAGTGTACAGTGCAATGATACAACCCATTTATTTTTACATGGAGTGTATAGGTTCTACATAAAACTAAAATACCCCAGAGAAAAATAAAACAGAATAGCTCACCCTAACCAGTCCAGACATATATCTTTCTGTACAGCACTATCTCTCTTTTTCGCACATGCACAAACATAGAAACATGGAGCAGGAGTAGGCCATTCGGCCCGTCGAGCCTGCTCCACCATTCAATACGATCATGGCTGATCATCCAAGTCCAGTACCCTGTCCCTGCTTTAATCCCCACAGTACACATATCCCACCCTACCCCCGTAACCCCACGCATTTAATTCCCCCTAACATATCCCATCCTATCCCCATAACCCCACATATTTAATCCCCCCCTAACACTAAGGGTCAATTAATCATAGCCAAATCAACCTAACCCGCACATTTTTGGACTGTGGGAGGAAACCGGAGCACCCGGAGAAAACCCACGCAGACACGGGGAGAATGTGCAAACTCCACAGACAGTCACCCGAGGTCAGATTCGAACCCGGGTCCCTGGCGCTGTGAGGCACCAGTGCTAACCACTATGCCACCGTGTTGCCCATTTGTATACATGCAGAGGGCGCAAGACAGAAAAGAAGAAGTTTATGACAAGTGCCAGATATTACACAACCTTTGCAATACTAGCTTTTATTTAGTGGGAATCATATCTCCATCAAATCTTACTCTTGCCTGTTCCTGCCATTTTATCCATTGCCGCTGCTGTTTATTTCTTGGTCTTGCCCTCACTGTGACAATGATGATGGAACAATGCTATCCCTGCATTCTTAGTACCAATGAAAGTGGTTTATTTCCTTTACTGACACAGAGGATACAGAGAATCATAGAATGATACAGCACAGAAGGAGGCCATTTGGCCCATCATGCCTGTGCTGGCTCTTTGAAAGAGCTATCCAATTAGTCCCGCACCCCTGCCCTTTCTCCATAGCCCTGAAAATTTATCCCTTTCAAATATTTATCCAATTCCCTTCTGAAAGTTACTATTGAATCTGCTTCCACCACCCTTTCAGGCAGTGCATTCCAGATCATAACAACTCGCTGTGTAAAAAATCTTTTCCTCATGTCGCCTCTGGTTATTTTGCCAATTACCTTAAATCTGTGTCCTCTAGTTACCGACCCTTCTGCCACTGGAAACAGTTTTTCGTTACTTACTCGATGAAAACCCTTCCTGATTTTGAACACCTCTATTAAATCTCCCCTTAACCTTTTCTGCTCCAAGGAGAACAACACCAGTTTCTCTAGTCTCTGCATGTAACTGAAGTCCTTCATCCCTGGTACCATTCTAGTAATTCTCCTCTGCACCCTCTCTAAGTCAGCTTTATTCTAACTTCTGGTCCATGTCATTGTGACACAGAAGCCAAGAGGAAACAGCAGCAGAGATGGAGGAAAAAGTAGAAATAGCTGGGAGGTGCCCGAGTCCGACATGAAAACAGGCGGATAAGGGACAAGGGTAACTGGGCAAGGAAAGGCGTTTGGGCAGTTTCTGTCTGGCAAAAACAGTAGTTGTTTTACTGGTTTTGTACAGTTATTATATACCCATCATTAGAAATCCAATACTAGTATTTTCCAATAAAGAGGGTTATTAAGCTATGTCTGTTTTATTACTTCAGTCAGTTTTGCCCTCTTAATATTGCAGGGGTTGGATTCTCCAATCTATTAATCAATCATATCCTCACAAAGCTTTTACCTAGAATTTGTAATAATGCAATCGCCAAAAACTATAAAGAGTAAAAATGTGAGGTACACGTTTTAAAGTTTGATGGTGTTTAGCAGGAACGGTAGCATAGTGGTAATGTCACTGGGGGTAGTAAGCCTAGTAGGCCTGGACTAATGATCCAGAGACATGAGTTCAAATCCCACCAAGGACAGCTGGGGAATTTAAAAATGTAGTTAATTAAATAAATCTGGAATAAAAAGCAAGTATCAGTAATGGTGATCATGAAACTATCGGATTGTCGTAAAAGGAAGAAAATCTGCCGTCCTTACCTGGTCTGGCCTATATGTGACTCCAGACCCACAGCAATGACTATTAACTGCCCTTTGAAATGGCCTAGCAAGCCACTCAGTTGCAACAAACACAATAATAAAATGAAACCGGATGGACCACCCGGCTACGGACACGGCACGCCCAGTCAACCCTGCAAAGTCTTCCTCACCAACATCTGGGGTCTTGTGCCAAAATATTTGAGAGCTGTCCCACAGACTAGTCAAGCAACAGCTTGACATAATCATACTCAGCCAATGTCCCAAACTCCTCCATCACCATCCTTGGGTATGTCCTGTGCCACTGGCAGGACAGACCCACCAGGGGTATACAGTCGGGAAGGTGTGGCCCTGGGAGTCCTCATGGCTTCAGGTCAAGGAAACCTCCTGCTGATTACCACCTACCGCCCTCCCTCAGCTGATGAATCAGAATCCAGTACATGTTGAACACCACTTGGAAGAAGCACTGAGAGTAGCAAGGGCACAGAATGTACTCTGGGTGGATGTACTCTTCAATGTCCATCACCAGGAGTGGCTCGGCAACGCCACAGCTGACCGAGTCCTGAAGGACATAACTGCCAGTCTGGGCCTGCAACAGGTGGTGAGAGAACCAACACGAGGGAAAAACCTACTTGATCTCGTCCTCACCAATCTACCTGTCGCAGTGACCACCGCACAATCATTGTGGAGACGAAGTCCCGTCTTCACACTGAGGACACCCTCCATCGTGTTGTGTGTCACTACCACCATGCTAAATGGAATAGATTCAGAACAGATCTCTAGCAGCTCGAAACTGGGCATCCATGAGGCACTGTGGGCCATCAGCAGCAGCACAATTGTATTCTACCACAATCTGTAACCTCGTGGCCCGGCATATCCCTCACTCTACCATTACCATTCAAGCCAGGGGACCAACCCTGGTTCAATAAGGAGTGTAGAAGAGCATGCCAGGAGCAGCACCAGGCATACCTAAAAATGAAGGGCCAACCTGGGGAAGCTGCAACACAGGACTACATGCATGCCAGAAAGCAGAAGCAGCGTGCTATAGATAGGGCTAAGAGATCCCATAATCAACGGATCAGATCAAAGCTCTGCAGTCCTGGCACATCCAGTCGTGAATGGTGGTGGACCATTAAACAACTAACGGGAGGAGGAGGCTCCATGAATATCCCCATCCTCAATGGTGGTGGAGCCCAGCACATGAGTGCAAAAGACAAGGCTGAAGTGTTTGCAACCATCTTCAGCCAGAAGTGCCATGTGGATGATCCATATCGGCTTACTCCTGAGGTCCCTACCATCACAGAAGCCAGTCTTCAGCCAATTCGATTCACTCCACTCCATTGGATACAGCAAAGGCTATGGGCCCTGACACCATCCCGGCTATCGTGCTGAAGACGTGTGCTCCAGAACTAGCCGCGCCTCCAGCCAAGCTGTTCCAGTACAGCTAAAACACTGGCATCTATCGGACAATGTGGAAAACGGCCCAGGTATGTCCTGTCCACAAAAAGAAGGACAAATCCAATCCGGCCAATTACCGCCCCATCAGTCTACTCTCAATCATCAGCAAAGTGATGGAAGGTGTCATCGACAGTGCTATCAAGCGGCACTTACTCACCAATAACCTGCTCACTGATGCCCAGTTTGGCTTCCGCCAAGACCACTCAGCTTCCAACCTCATTACAGCCTTGGTCCAAACATGGACAAAGGAGCTGAATTCCAGAGGTGAGGTAAGAGTGACTGCCCTTGACACCAAGGAAGCATTTGACCGAGTGTGGCATCAAGAAGCCCTAGTAAAACTGAAGTCAATGGGAATCGGGGGGAAAACTCTCCACTGGCTGGAGTCATACCTAGCACGAAGGAAGATGGTTGTGGTGGTTGAAGGTCAATCAGCACAGCCCCAGGACATCGCTGCAGGAGTTCCTCAGGACAGTGTCCTAGGCCCAACCATCTTCAGCTGCTTCATCAATTACCTTCCCTCCAACATAAGGTCAGAAATGGGGATGTTCGCTGCTGACTGCACAGTATTCAGCACCATTCACAACTCCTCAGATAATGAAGCAATCCATGCCCGCATGCAACAAGGCCTGGATGACGTTCAGGCTTGGGCTGATAAGTAGCAGGTAACATTCGCGCCACAGAAGTGCCAGGTAATGACTATCTCCAACAAGCGAGTGTCTAACCATCGCCCCTTGACATTCAACGGCATTACCATCAGTGAAACCCCCACCAAAAACATCTTGGGGGGTCACCATTGACCAGAAACTTAACTGGACCAGCCACATAAATACTGTGGCAACAAGAGCAGGTCAGAGGCTAGGTATTCTGTGGCGAGTGTCTCACCTCCTGACTCCCCAAAGCCTTTCCACTATCTACAAGGCACAAGTAAGGAGTGTGATGGAATACTCTCCACTTGCCTGGAGGAGTGCAGCTCCAACAACACTCAAGAAGCTCGACACCATCCAGGACAAAGCAGCCCGCTCGATTGGCACCCCATCCACCACCTTAAACATTCACTCCCTCCACGACCGACGTACCGTGGCTGCAGTGTGTACCATCTACAAGATGCACTGCAGCAACTCGCCAAGGCTTCTTCGGCAGCACCTCCCAAACCCGCGACCTCTTCCACCTAGAAGGACAAGGACAGCAGGCGCATGGGAACACCGCCACCTCCAAGTTCCCCTCCAAGTCACACACCATCCTGACTTAGAAGTATATCGCCGATCCTTCATCGTCAATGGGTCAAAATCCTGGAACTCCCTCCCTAACAGCACTGTGGGAGTACCTTCACCACACGGACTGCAGCGGTTCAAGAAGGCAGCTCACCACCACCTTCTCAAGGGCAATTAGGGATGGGTAATAAATGCTGGCCTTGTCAGTGATGCACACATCCAATAAACAAATTTTAAAAAGCTATGTACTAAAAAAAAACATCTCAGTATACACCACCTTCTCCCACAATTGGATTGCAACAGGCACTAAAAAGTAATGATTGCAAGCCAAGCCTCGACAGGTACATAAACATAAGAATCTAAGAACATAAGAAATAGGAGCAGGAATAGGCCACTTGGCCCCTCGAGCTGCTCCGCCATTCAATAAGATCATGGCTGATCTTGGGCTCAAAGCCACTTCCCTGCCCGCTCCCCATAACCCTTCACTCCCTTATCTTGCAAAAATCTGTCTATCTCCACCATAAATGTATTTAATGACCCAGCCTCCACGGCTCTCTGGGGCAGAGAATTCCACAGAGTTACAACCCTCTGAGAGAAGAAATTCCTCCTCATCTCAGTTCTAAAAGGACGACCCTTTATTCTAAAACTATGCCCCCGAGTTCTAGATTTCCCCACGAGGGGAAACATCCTCTCTGCACCAACTAGTCGAGGCCCCTCAGTATCTTACATGTTTCAATAAGATCACCTCTCATTCTTCTAAATTCCAATGAGAAGAGGCCCAACCTGCTCAACCTTTCTTCATAAGTCAACTCCCTCATCTCTGGAATTAACCTAGTGAATCATCTCTGAACTGCCTCCAATGCAAGTATAACCTTCCTTAAATAAGGAGACCAAAACTGTACGCAGTACTCAAGGTGTAGTCTCACCAATACCGTGTACAGTTGTAGCAGGACTTCCCTGCTTTTATACTCCAACCCCCTTGCAATAAAGGCCAACATTCCATTTGCCTTTTTGATTACTTGCTAACTTTTTGTGTTTCATGCACAAGGACCCTCAGGTCCCTCTGAACTGTAGCATTTTGTAATTTCTCTCCATTTATAATAAATTGCTTTTTTATTTTTCCTGCCAAAGTGGATAACCTCGCACTTTCCCACATTATACTCCATCTGCCAAATGTTTGCCCACTCACTTAGCCTATCTATATCCCTTTGCAGATTCTTTGAGTCCTCTGCACAACTTGCTTTCCCACTCATTTTTGTATCATCCGCAAACTTGGCTACATTACACTCGGTCCCTTCATCCAAGTCATTAATGTAGATTGTAAATAGTTGAGGCCCCAGCACTGATCCCTGTGGCACCCCACTAATTACCGTTTGCCAACCGGAAAATGATCCATTTAAACCCGACTCTCTGCTTTCTGTTAGTTAGCCAATTCTCTATCCATGCTAATATATTACCCCCAACTCCGTGAGCTCTTATCTTATGCAGTAACCTTTTATGTGGCACCTTATCGAATGCCTTCTGGAAATCCAAATACACCACATCCACTGGCTCACCTTTATCGACTCTGCTCGTTACATCCTCAAAGAACTCCAGCAAATTTGTTAAACATGATTTCCCCTTCCTAAAACCATGCTGACTCTGCTTGACTGCGTTATGATTTTCCAAATGCCCTGCTACCGCTTCCTTAATGAAGGACTCCAGCATTTTCCCAATGGCACATGTTTGGCTAACTGGTCTATAGTTTCCTGCTTTCTGTCTCCTCCTTTCTTAAATAGGGGTGTTACATTTGCGGTTTTCCAATCCGCTGGGACCTCTCCAGAGTCCAAGGAATTTTGGTATATTGCAACCAATGCATCCACTATCTCTGCAGCCACTTCTTTTAAGACCCTGGGATGCAGGCCATCTGATCCAGGGGACTTGTCATCTTTTAGTCACATTATTTTACCAAGTACTTTTTCCTTAGTGATAGTGATTGTCTTTAGTTCCCCCTTCCCTGTGGCCCCTTGATTATCCATTATTGAGATGTTGTTAGTGTCTTCTGCCATTTCCCCGTTCCCCATTATTAATTCCCCATTCTCATCCTCTAAGGGACCAACGTTTACTTTAGCTACTCTCTTCCTTTTAATATACCCGTAGAAGCTCTTACTATCTGTTTTAATATTTCTTGCCAGTTTACTCTCATAATTCATCTTCTCTCTCTTTATTATTTTTTTAGTCATCCTTTGCTGTTTTTTTAAAATGTCCCAATCCTCTGGCCTCCCACCAATCTTGGCAACATTGTATGCCTTCATTTTCAATTTGATACCATCCTTTACTTCCTTAGTTAGCCACGGATAGTGCTCCCTTCTCTAAAATCTTTCATTCTCACTGGAATATATTTCTATTGAGAGTTATGAAATATCTCCTTAAATGGCTGCCACTGCATTTCAACTGTCTTACCTTTTAATTTATTTTTCCAGTCCACTTTAGCCAGTTCTGCCCTCCTGCCATTGTAATTGCCTTTGTTTAAGATCAGGACACTGGTTTGAGATACAACTTTCTCACCCTCCAACTGAATTTGAAATTCAACTATGTTATGATCACTCTTACCTAGAGGATCCTTTATTATGAGATCATTTATTAATTCTGTCTCATTACACAGTACCAGATCCAAAATAGCCTGCTCCCTGGTTGGTTCCATTACATACTGTTCTAGGAAACCATCCCAGATACACTCTATGAACTCCTCTCAAGGCTACCATGGCCAATTTGATTTGTCCAATCAATATAGAGATTAAAATCACCCATGATTATTACCATACCTTTTTTACAGGCCTCCATTATTTGTTGATTTATACTCTATCCAACAGTATTGCTACTGTTTGGGGGCCTGTAGACTACGCCCACCAGAGACTTTTTCCCCTTATTATTTTTTATCTCCACCCAAACCAATTCTACATCTTGATCTTCTGAGCCAATATCACTTCTCACCACTGCACTGATCCCATCATTTACCAACAAAGCCACCCCACCTCCCTTTCCTTTCTGTCTATCCTTCCGAATTGTCAAATACCCTGGAATATTCAGTTCCCAGCCCTGGTCACCTTGCAACCACGTCTCTGTGATGATGATCAGATCATACCCATTTGTATCTATTTGTGCCATCAACTCATCTACCTTGTTACAAATGCTGCGTGCATTCAGATATAGAGCTTTTATAACTTTGTCTTTTTACCATTTCTCCTTGTTTTGGCCCCATTTTCTGTTGCACTCTTATTTTTAAACATTCTGTCCCTTCCTGTCACACTCTGGTTATTATTTCCCCCATCTCTATCCTGCTCTATTGTTTTCTCATTCTCATTGACTTTTTAAATTCCCGCTCACCTGAACTCTCCCCCCCCCAACTACTTAGTTTAAAGCCCTCTCTACAGCCCTAGTTATTTGATTTGCCAGGACTCTAGCCCCAGCATGGCTCAAGTGAAGCCCGTCCAAACGGAACAGCTGCCTCTTATCCCAGTACTGGTGCCAGTGCCCCACAAATCGAAACCCATTTCTCCCACACCAGTCTCTGAGCTACTCGTTCAGTTCTCTGATCTTATTTACCCTATGCAAATTCGCTCGTGGCTCAGGTAGTAATCCAGGGATTATTACCTTTGTGGTTCTGCTTTTTAATTTAGCCCCTAGCTGCTCATACTCCGTCAGCAGAACCTCTTTCTTTGTCCTACCTATGTCATTGGTACCTACGTGGACCATGACAACTGGATCTTCCCCCTCCCACTCCAAGTTCCTCTCCAGCCCAGAGGAGATGTCCTTAACCCTGGCACCGAACACAGCCTTCGGGACTCACACTCTCGGCTACAGAGAACAGTATCTATCCCCCTAACTATACTGTTCCCTATCACTACAACATTTCTTTTTACTCACGATGTGGTCTCCTCTATATTGGGGAGACCAAACACAGATTGGGTGACCGCTTTGCGGAACACCTCCGTTCAGTCCGTAAGGGGGACCCCGAGCTCCCGGTGGCCTGTCACTTTAATTCACCGCTTCACTCCCACTCTGACCTCATCGTCCTCGGCCTCTTGCATTGTTCCACGGAAGCTCAGCGTAAGCTCGAGGAACAGCACCTCATCTTTCGATTAGGCACTCTACAGCCTTCTGGACTCAACAGAGAGTTCAACAATTTCAGATCATAACCTCGGCCCCTATCACATATATATATTTTTTTTATCCACACTTTTGTTTGGCCTTTTTTTCTTCCCTCCCACATGGCAGCTGTCCTTCATTCTGCCAGCGCAATTCACACTTCATCTGAGCCATCCTTTGTTCCTCAACCTGTCCCATTTCCATCTCCTCTTGCCTTGAATATCTCTTAATGTCTCTCAATGTCTCTTAATCTCTCCTGCTTTCTATCCTATCACTGACCTTCCCTTTTGTTCTTTCATCCCCTCCCCCTTTTCCCAGCCCTAAACTTGCTTTAAAATCTATTTCATTTCCTGCTTTTTTCCAGTTTTGATGAAAGGTCTTTGACCTGAAACGTTAACTCTGTTTCTCTCTCCACGGATGCTGCCTGGCCTGCTGAGTTTTTCCAGCGTTTTCTGTTGTTATTTCTTTTTACTCCCCCCACTTGAATGGCTCCCTTTACCACGGTGTTGTGGTCAGATTGCTCATCCTCCCTGCAGTCCCTGCCCTCGTCCACACAGGGAGCAAGAATCTCATACCTATTGGACAAGGCCAAGGGCTGAGGCTCCTCCATCACTACCTCCTGGATCCCAATACCTGCCTCGCTTGTAGTCACACCCTCCTGTCCCTGACCATGGGCCAAATTGCAAGTAATTAATCTATGGGTGTGACTGCCTCCTGGAACTTAGTGTCCAGGTAACGCCCCCCTTCCCTAAAATGTCGCAGTGTCCGAAGCTCAGACTCCAGCTCATCAACTCTGAGCTGAAGTTCCTCGAGCAGCCAACATTTGCTGCAGATGTGATCGCCTTGGATCTCAATGGTGTCCACCAGTTCCCACATGCAACAACAACAACACATTGCCTGGTCTCCCATCTCAATTAATTAATTAATTTGTTTTTTAAAATTTGGAACACCTATATCTTTTAATCTACACCAAGGCACTTAAATTTAGACGCTCAAGTTTGGAAAAAAGTGATCACTTATCTGCTTTCTGGTGACGTCACACTTCGATTACTTTTTACTTCTTTACACTCACTGGTCCGTTGTAGCCGCTCTCGCTCTCCTTTTAAATCTCCGGCCGCTCTCGCTCACCTTTTAAATCTCCCGAGGTCTCGCGCTCTCCAGCCAGTCTCGCTCACCTTTTAAATCTCCCGAGGCTTCGCGCTCTCCAGCCGCTCTCGCTCACCTTTTAAATCTCCCGAGGTTTCGCGCTCTCCAGCCGCTCTCGCTCACCTTTTAAATCTGCCGAGTACAGAATGTGTTGTCCAATTGTGTATTTCTTACCTGTTTACTGTTGTCATTGCCATCTGTCCTCCGTTTTAGCTCCAAAGTCTTGGAAATTAGATCACCTCCCAAAGCTACGTTGAGTCTAGGCATCTTATATCCTGGGAAACCACTTTCAGTGTATCCTAAAACAGATTTGAAATGAAGTAAATTAGAGTAATCTACAGGGAGTCAGATTAGATGTCAAATATGAGCTCTTTTGAACTTTGTTCATAGAATAATGATCCTTCAGCAAGTGAAATGCAATTTTGCTGAATTAAAAAATTGCACTACTCTGTGATTTGACACCTCTCTCTGAACACAAGTCTTCAAATTAAATTCTTGCAGCTTCCAGAAAACTTAACATAGATGCATTCAGGAGGGAGCTAGATAAGCACATGAGGGAGAAAGGAATAGATGGATATAGGGGTGGGAGGAGGCTTGTGTGGAACATGAACACTGGCATGGACCTGTTGGGCCAAATGGCCTGTTTCTGTGATGTAAATACTTTGTAAAATTTTGTGACATTTATTTTCAAGGATTCAAGCAAAGCTAAATTTCTAAATTAAGTGGAAATTAATAAAAGTATTGTTGGATTTTTACCACTCCAGTCCTAAGAAAGGTTCGGACTTTAGAGACAGGTCAATGTTCAAATCTACGGAATATATACATGATTACAAGTAAGCAAATATGTATATTTGCTCTATTCCACCCCCTCACCCCCCCTCATGCCCTTTGACCCACCATTGATGTCAAATCTTTGAGCAGTCTTGATTCTACTCCTTTGAACTCCCACCCTAAACCTCTCCATCTCTCGCCACCTTTGAAAACCTCCTTAAAATTCATCTCTTCAACCAAGCCTTCGGTCACTCTTCCTAATCTCTTCCTACCTGGCTCAGTGTTTGTTTTCATTACGCCTATCTGTGAAGCACCTTGGGACATTTATTACCTTAAGGGCACTATATAGATGTAAATTGTTATTACATATTGTGAGGTGCATTGCTTCCATTTGCAGTGAATAAACACAACAGAATGATAGCTCTGGGCATTTTCAATTTGCCACCCATTTGACTCGATCTTAAATTCTGTTAAACAAATGGCAAGAACTGCAGCCAGTTTTTTTTAAAGGGCATATGTGCTCTGCAGCCCACTGCTACACGTTTCTGTTAGCTAACTTGGCTGGATACTCAAACATTTTTTGATTTGTCAAATAAAAATTTCATTAGCACTTTCCTTAACACTTGAAACTCACATCAGTTCTAAACTCATTGTTCATCCTACTGAATTTCATACCTTTAGGAACATAGGAAGGAACATAGGAACAGGAGTAGATCATTTAGCCCCTCGAGCCTGTTCCACCATTCAATGAGATCATGGCTGATCTGGGACCTAACTCCATATACCCGCCTTTGCCCCATATCCCTTAATATCTTTGGTTAACAAAAATCTATCAATTTCAAATTTAAAGTTAACAATTGATCTAGCATCAACTGCCATTTGCAGAAGAGAGTTCCAAACTTCTACCACCCTTTACATGTATTAGTGTTTCCTAACTTCACTCCTGAAAGGTCTGGCTCTAACATTTAGAATATGTCCCCCAGACCTAGACTCCCCAACCAGCGGAAATAGTTTCCCTCTATCTACCCTATCAGTTCCCGTAAAATCTTGAAAACCTCGATCCTATCACCCTTTAACCTCCTAAATTCCAGGGAATACTACCCTAGTTTGTGTAATCGCTGCTCGTAATTTAACCCTTGCAGTCCAGTACTGTAAAATAACGTTTGCTGAATACCACTGCCTTTCTCCCCGACCATCTTATTCTGCCTCATTCTCATGGCACATTGGAGTATCTGTTCATCCAAACTTTATTTGCCTTATTTGTCTGCAAGCTTGCAGACTTTAACAAGTGAAACCTAATGCTATATCTAATTCAGTGGTGGAAACTGCACACCGAGTTTTTTTGGCCTTTACCAATATGGCGGACTGCTCACCTGCGTCTCCTAATGCGCGTGCACTTCCATTCAGCCATATTGGAAGCTTAGAACGCTGTTTAGTGCCCAAAAAGCGGGCGCTGCACGGCTGAATTTCGAGACCTCTATCTTTCAGATTTCATTTTTTTTGTTTATTAACATGAACATTTACTGAGCCAGTTTACATGAGACGAGGGGCCCGTAAGTCCCACAAAGTGGCAGAATTTCAATGTTCCCATCTGGATATCCAATGCTGTAGCTCCAGGGGTTATTTACTCAGCACCTCAAACTCCTTTCCATAGATAACACTACACACAAAGGGTCAGAGTAGAATCCCATCCAATCATCCTCCAGGTCACAGATAAGGCTGATCCATGGAAAGCTCCAACTTGACTGCCTGTCCAGGTCGAACTGGTTTCTTAACAGTGGTGGTAGCTTCAGTGTCTTGGCTGACTGCCTGTGATCCTGCTCCTGGCGCTTCCTGTGGTGACCAAATGACAGTAGGCGGAGATGGCTCTCGACGACCATCTCGTAGACAGAAGTAATTATTTGCAAATTTATGGCTCGGACCAACCAGGAGATTTGGCAGAGTTGGGCTTCTGGGAGCAATTTCAATGTATCGAAGCTGCAACTTGGCTGTCTGTCACTGCTTCCTTCCCTTCCCTATGGAATATTCCCATTTTCAGCAGCGCTTTTACATGAAATAGCATAAACCCCCTGGGTGTCTGCGATGAAAAGGCAATTATTTTTTTTTTGAAAATCACAATAATAAAAAAATCAGTGTAAAAAAGATTATTTATCTAGGTTTTCGACTAATCAGGGTCTCTTTCCATACTGGTTTTAGATTTTAAGCTCACTGCCATCCCTCTCAGACCTCAGTGTTTTCAAGGTCACTGTTACACTTATTTTGTCCCCATATTCTAACTTTCTACCTTCTCTACTTTTCTCCTTGGGTTTTTTTTTAACCTTTCCAAAGGATTGAAAGACTTTAACAAACCTTCACTGGAACAGGATGAACTTTTCACAGTTCTGAAATGCATTCATTAAAAAGTGAACTACTTTTCCAAGTCCAACTTTACAAATATACAACGAATTTACCAAAACTACATTCGGAGAAAATTCCCGTCTTGGCACTAAAGCGTAATTCTCGCCAAAATTGAGTAGAATGGGCCTATACTCTCTGTAGTTTAGAAGAATGAGAGATGATCTCATTGAAACATATAAGATTCTGAGAGGGGGATTGAGAGGGTAGATGCTGAGAGTTTGTTTCCCCTGGTTGGAGAGTCTAGAACTAGGGGGGCACAATCTCAGGATAAGGGATCGGCAATTTAGGACTGAGATGAGGAGAAATTTCTTCACTCAAAGGGAATTCTCTACCCCAGGGGGCTGTGGATGCTCAATCATTGAGTATATTCAAAAATGAGATCGATAGATTTTTGGACACTAAGGGAATCAAGAGATATGGGGATTGGGTGAGAAAGTGGAGTTGAGGTCGAAGATCAACCACGATCTTATTGAATGGTGCAGCAGGCTCGAGGGGCCATATGGCCTACTCCTGCTCCTATTTCTTATGTTCTTGTGTTCTTATAAAATGATCTAGTTGCTCAGTTACCCAAGATCGACTTTGTCAGCTATTTATAGTGAACCCTCAGCCTGGCGAGATTGTAAAAAGTGTTAATGGAGCTTCAAAATTCTGATTCAATTTACATAAATACTGTGTTTGTTGAAAAGTCTATTAGCAAACTTACTTCCTGTATTTCCCAAACACTTTCAACATGATGGTGCTGTTTGCATCAAAGCGTATCAATACATGACAAAAAAAATCAGTCTCACGTGATGCCACTGAGATAAAAATGATGTGCAGTGTTTGATGCTGCTCTCTCTCTGCAGTAGCCAAGAGAGTGCCCCTTTCTGTCTCTCTCTCATCAATTCTCTCCATTCCCCTTCACTCTTGAAGGCTAAAGGGGTCATTTTGACTTTGGGTGATGGTGTAAAACAGGTGATATTGGATCAGCCACCCATTATAGATCTCTCCCGATTGAATAAAAAGTCAAAATTACCACCTCTGACCTCTATACTGGGCAGAATCCATGAATGTTAGTTGCCCTCTAGTACCTTCTAGGCCATTGTGTGAGCCCTGACGATGTGCATTAAAACAATTCTGTAAAGAAAGAAGGAAAGAATTTGCCTTTATATAGTGCCATGGGATCTTTTATGTCCACCTGAGAGGGCAGACGGGGCCTCGGTTGTATTCCATGAGAGGCATGATAGTGTCATCTGGCCTTGGGCACACTGTTTCCCTTCCCTACCCTTCACCCCTGCTGCCCTAAATCAGTTAACGCAGCACAACTCAGGGACCACACTTGGGACCTTCCTTTTCTGTACATGATCAGCGATTCCGATCGGGGAAACTAGGCAAGTGCCTGTCTAATAATAGTGTTGATAGAGTCAACTGTCAACAACAATGGCAAAACCATGGCTGTGGTAACACAGCACTCTAACAAGGATGTATACTCTACCTTGCTTGCATCAGTCCTTATTACAACAATTTTGCCTAAGTGCACTTAAAGAATTGATGATTTAGTGCTCTTTGTATATCTTGCAGCCATGGTTCCCAATGCACTGAAATCTGCAGAATAATAAAAGCATATTTTGGGGCTGGAGGAACAAGTAGTGTGATATTTTCATTCAATGGTGCATCTATCACTGCTGCTTTTTGCTCCTCAGTATGTTGATCATGACAAAACCCACAGAATTTTACTTTTAACATTTCTGATGTTGTCATCAATCATCAACATGCAATATCTGTGCTATTTATAACAAGTTTTCCCTTTAACTCATGTTCATTATGCATTCCACTTCTCATTACTTTGCTTCACTAGAGATGATAATTTCAGTGAAAAGCATTAACTAGTTGTCCCACGTTCTACATATTATTTTGAAATTCTCAAAATAATCATATTTTAAGGACTCCATTTTACATCTTATTATTGCCTCTGAGTCAGAAGGTCATGAGTTCAAGCCCTACTCCAGAACTTGAGCTCATAATCTAGGCTGACACTTCCAGTGCAGTACTGAGGGAGCGCTGCATTGTCGGAGGTACCTTATTTCAATTGAGAGATTAAACTGAGACCCCGTCTGCCCTCTCAGGTGGACGTAAAGGATCACATGGCACTATATTAATGCAAATTCTTTCTTTACAGAACTGTTAGTTCATGAGTCAATATCAGCCAAGCTGGTACATGTCTGGTTTTAGTTGATGGTATCAATCTATTAATTTGTCATTTTCATCAAAGACATTTTAAATAGAAAATCAGTCTCAGAGCACTTTATTGTTAAGCGCTCTGAGAGATCTTCCTCCCTGTCAGGGGCACGATATAAATGCGAGCTGTTGTTATCAATTGTTACAGTAATCTAGGTTGACACTTCATTGCAGTACTGAAGGAAGAGCTGTCTTTTGGATTTAACGTGAGACCGAAGCCCTGTCTGCCTTGTTCAGTGTAAAAGATCCCATGGCACAATTCGAAGAGGAGCACGGAGTTGTCATGGTATCCTGGCCAAGATTCATCCCTCAATCAACACCACCAAAACAGATTCCCTAACATCTTATAGCCGAGCACTTAGCAAATGGGGACAGGATAGGACAGAGTCAACATGGATTTACAAAGGGTAAATCGTGCTTGACTAATCTATTGGAATTTTTTGAGGGAGTAACTGGTAAAATAGATGGGGGAGAGCCAGTAGATGTGGTGTACCTGGACTTCCAAAAGGCCTTCGATAAGGTCCCACATAAAAGATTAGCATGGAAAATTGAAGCTCATGGGATAAAGGGGAAAGTATTGACGTGGATAGAGAACTGGCTGTCAGATAGAAAACAGAGAGTTGGAATAAACGGCTCATTTTCTGAATGGCAGGCAGTAACAAGTGGGGTACCACAGGGATCTGTCCTGGGTCCCCAGCTGTTCACAATTTATATTAATGACCTGGATCAGGGAGTCGAATGCAGCATTTCCAAATTTGCAGACGACACTAAACTAGGAGGGGGGGTGGGCTCAGAGGAGGAGACCAGGAAGCTCCAGAGCGATTTGGACAGACTGGGTGATTGGGCGGATAAATGGCAGATGCACTATAATGTGGACAAGTGCGAAGTTATCCACCTTGGGTGCAGGAACGGGAGGGCAAATTATTATTTAAATGGCAATAAATTGGGAGAGGGGGAAGTACAGAGAGACCTGGGTGTTCTTGTACACCAGTCACTGAAGGCGAGCATGCAGGTGCAACAGGCGGTCAAGAAGGCAAACGGTATGCTGGCCTTCATAGCAAAAGGGTTGGAATACAGGAACAGGGATACCTTGCTGCAGCTGTACAGGGCACTGGTGAGACCACACCTCGAGTACTGTGTACAGTTTTGGTCGCCTCATCTGAGGAAAGATGTTCTTGCCATGGAGGGGGTGCAGCGGCGATTCACCAGGCTGATACCAGGAATGGCGGGATTGACCTATGAGGAGAGACTATGTAGTTTAGGGATGTACACACTGGAGTTTAGAAGATTGAGAGGGGACCTCATAGAAGTGTATAAAATTCTGACAGGTCTAGACAGATTAGATGCAGAAGGAATGTTTCCCTTGGCGGGTGAGAACAGAACTAGAGGACATAATTTAAGGATAAGGGCTAAACCATTTAGGACAGAAATGAGGGGGAATTTCTTCACTCAGAGAGTGGTGAACCTGTGGAACTCATTGCCACAGAGGGCAGTGTACGCCAGCTCATTAAATATATTTAAGAGGGAATTAGATATATTTCTACAGGCAAAAGGGGTTAAGGGTTACGGAGAGAAGGCGGGGACGGGATACTGAATTGAAGGATCAGCCATGATCTCATTAAATGGCGGAGCAGGCTCGAAGGGCCGGATGGCCTACTCCTGCTCCTATCTTCTATGTATCTATGTATGTATCTCATTTACTGCTTGTGGAATCTCGCTGTGCACAACTTGGCTCCTGCATTTGCCAAAAGACCAATAGTGACAATTCAGCAACAAGAACGTGCATTTATAGAGTGCCTTTAACGTAGTAAAACGTCCCAAGTCACTTCACAGGAACGTTATCAAACAAAATTTAAAAGTCATTCATTGGCTGTGAAGCACTTTGGAACATCGGGGGGTGGGGGTGGGGGTGAAAGGTGCTAAATATATAAATGCAATCTTTTTCTTCTTTCTTGTGCACCAAATGTTTTTGATTAAAGAATAAAGTTCTATGATTGGCACAAAAAATGGAAGATGGAACCATGAAATCCGCAGGACATCCCTCTCTCCATTCAGCAAATGGATTAGCTATATGGCTCTTCAGATTAACCATTTTCAATCAGTTTTTCAAAAGTAAAATAAGAATACTTTTGACGTACCTAATAAGTACTAAAAATTCACCATAGTAACCCCTACAGGTGTGTTTCTCCTCCTACAACAAAGTGTAGAAATGTAAACGGCACTCACAGAAACCTCTCCTTTCCCCTTTCACTACAAAAGGTGTTGATAGAGAAGGTTGCATAAATCATTCAACTGACAATCCAAATATTAGGAGAAGGGAGTAAATATACATTGCCGGGTAAATGATTCGGTGAAGAGGCACAATTTAAACAACACATTTCTGTAATGCAAAATAGATTTGATGTGTTTGTATTCCTTCAGTTTTTCTCTTCTTCTTTCCTCTCATTAAAACACAAATAGATGCTGAGGTGCTGTTCCACAAGCATCATAAACTCTACTGCAGCCAAATGACCATTCTTCATGTGTGTGCCCAGACAGTCGGTAGACTACCTGACTAAGCTGTAAGATACCCTAGTCATGTATACATATATACGTAGGGTTAGGATTTGGTTTAATCTTATATGATTGAGATTTTTGCTTTCTTTTTATTAAAAGCATCATAGAATCATAGAAGTTTACAGCACAGAAGGAGGCCATTCGGTCCATTGTGTCTGTGCCGGCTGAAAGAGAGCTATCCAGCCTAGTCCCACTTTCCAGCTCTTTGTCCGTAGCCTTATAGATTACGGCACTTCAAGTGCTTATCCAAGTTCTTTTTAAATGCAATGAGGGTTTCTTCCTCTACCACCCTTTCAGGCAGTGAGTTCCAGACCCCCACCACCCTCTGGGTAAAAAAGGTTCTCCTTAACTCCCCTCTAATCCTTCTACCAATTACCTTAAATCTATGCTCCCTGGTTATTGACCTCTCTACTAAGGGAAATAGGTCCTTCCTATCCACTCTATCTAGGCCCCTCATAATTTTATACACCTCAATTAAATATGACCTCAGCCTCCTCTGTTCCAGAGAAAACAACCCCAGCCAATCCAATCTTTCCTCATAGCTAAAATTCTCCAGTCTTGGCAACACCCTCGTAAATGTCCTCTGTACCTCTGTAGTGCAATCACATCTTTCCTATAATGTGGTGACCAAAACTGTATGCAGTACTCTAGCTATGGCCTAATTAGTGTTTTTATACAGTTCATGCATAACTTCTCTGCTCTTATTTTCTATGCATCAGCTAAAAAAGAAAAGTATCCTGTATGCCTGCTTAACCACCTTACCTACCTGTCCTGCTACCTTCAGGGATCTGTGGACATGCACTCCAAGGACCCTCTGTTCCTCTAAACTTCTCAGTACCCTACCATTTATTGTGTATTCCCATGCCTTGTTAGCCCTCCCCAAATGCATGACCTCACACTTCTCTGGATTGAATCTCATTTGCCTATTTTCTGCCCACCTGACCAGTCCATTGATATCTTCCTGCAGTCTACAGCTGGCTTCCTATCAACCACATGGCCAATTTTTGTATCATCTGCAAACTTCTTAATCATACCCCATACATGAAGTCTAAATTATTGATATATATCACAAAAAGCAAGGGATCTAGTACTGAGCCCTGCGGAACCAAACTGGAAACAGCTTTCCAGTCACAAAAACACCCGTCGACCATTACCCTTTGCTTCCTGCCACTGAGCCAATTTTGGATCCAACTTGCCACTTTCCCTTGGATCCCATGGGCTTTTACATTTTTGACCGGTCTGCCATGTGGGACCTTATCAAAAGCCTTGTAGACTACATCAAACGCTCTACCCTCATCAACCCGCCTTGTTACCTCCTCAAAAAATTCAATCAAGTTAGTCAAACATGACTTTCCCTTAACAAATTCATGCTGACTTGATTAATCCGTGCCTTTCTAAATGACGATTAATACTGTTCCACAAATTTTTTTCCAATAATTTGCCCACCACCGAGGTTAGGCTGACTGGCCTGTAATTACTCCCTTTCTCCCTTTTTAAACAATGGTACAACGTTAGCAGTCCTAGAGATTAGAGACGTATAAAGAGCTTGAGCTTTCATCAACAATTTGTGGAGTGAGTCAGAATCGAAAGGATCAATGAAGGTTACATCACTACCCAGAGGGGAAACTGGGTAATTGTGTTTATTTCTCTGTATGTCTACTGCTTAGAGACATGTGTCAAAGATTTGGTTGAAGACACTAAAAGGATTGAGTTGCAAACCATAAATTTGGTTGTCAGATTTGAATGTTCTTACAATGGGGTATCACATCCCAATCTACATCTGTATGCTTCCCAGCAGGAAGTGTGGGGGTCTAGCTAATTTTTGTCCTTTCTAGCCAGTGCTGCTGATGCCAATTTAAGTATCTCACTCCAGTTGAGATTAACTTACTCAAATCTGCACATTCTTTCTTGTGGATGCTGTACTAGCACTGTTTATCATAGAATCATAGAATAGTACAGCATAGAAGGAGGCCATTCGGCCCATTGAGTCTGCACCGGCTCTTTCGAAGAGCAATCCAGTTAGTCCCACTCCCCTGCTCTTTCCCCATATCCCTGCAATTTTTTCTCCTTCAAGTATTTATCCAATTCCCTTTTGAAAGCTACTATTGAACCTGTATCCACCACCCTATCAGGCAGTGCATTCCAAATCCTAACCACATGCTGTATAAGACACACCAAAAGTGACTCAAGCAAAAATCCAAAATTCCCCTCTGACCTTGCATTCTAACAGTCATCCATCACCAGTCGCCTTGCTTGGCCTGACATTTCTGAGGTCCCTTCAGGCTCCACACAAAATTATCTCTAATTGTACTTATCCTGTGCAACTCTCAATCCCTTTTTAATCAGAATTGATCCAGCTCTTTTTTTAAAAAGGTTGACTGATCCAGCATTAATTGCTTTAGCTAATGGTCCATTCCATATATCTACTTCTCCATGGCGTCGATCTTGTGATCCGGTCGGCTTGATTTACAGTCTTTAGATTGAGTGAATGCAGTTTTGTGGAGATTCATAAAGCCTGTCTGAAACAGGTGGGAGATACATTAAAATATTGAGTTTACGGGAGGAATGCCCTGCACACAATTTCCTGATGTTTGTGCAGGCAGCTCAGCATTATGGACACCCATTAATAATGGGCCTTAAGAGTTCATATGCGTCAGCTGAATGTGGATGTCAGTTTAAAGAACCCAGTAAGATCCCGTTCGCCCATCACTCCTGTGCTCGCTGACCTACATTGGCTCCCAGTCCGGCAACGCTTCGATTTTAAAATTTTCATCCTTGTGTTTAAATCCCTCCATGGCCTCGCCCCTCCCTATCTCTGTAACCTCCTCCAGCCCTGCAACCCTCTGAGATCTCTGCGCTCCTCCAATTCTGGCCTCTTGCGCATTCCCAATTTTAATCGCTCCACCATTGACGGCCGTGCCTTCAGCTGCCTGGGCCCTAAGCTCTGGAATTCCCTCCCTAAGCCTCTCCGCCTCTCTACCTCTCTCTCTCCTTCTTTAAGACGTTCCTTAAAACCTACCTCTTTGACCAAGCCTATTGTCACCTGTCCTAATATCTCATGTGGTTCAGTATCGAATGTTGTCTGGACAATCGCACCCGTGAAGCGTTTTGCTACGTTAAAGGCGCTATATAAAAAGCAAGTTGTTGTTGTTGTTGTCATTGTAAGGGTTTTTGCCCCCTATTCTGCCACTTTCCTTTATCTGTTTAAATCACTGTAAATTTTGCCTACAGCAATTTTTCAATCTCACCACCTCTGCGCTCGGAGCTATGCTTAATTATGATAATGAGCTGACAACAAGAACAGGAAACAGGTCGGCTCCGGAAATCCTCTGGCACAATCCCGGCGCAACCACAAGGAGCACGTACCCCAGCTCTGACCCTCCCAGGGTTTGTGGGATCAGTGGAAGAGCAGCAGGTGGCCATGCCTACACCA
The DNA here is from genome assembly GCA_030390025.1 of Squalus acanthias. Taxonomy (NCBI): domain Eukaryota; kingdom Metazoa; phylum Chordata; class Chondrichthyes; order Squaliformes; family Squalidae; genus Squalus; species Squalus acanthias. Next base: position 73,655,483 of record CM059436.1, read on the forward strand.
CATGCAGCAGCAAAATCCAGTCCCTGGCCTTCACCTGGGTGGGGCGGGAGGTGTCCAGGCCCAGACCCCATTTTGTTCCCCTCCCCCACGGCACTCTGCATAAGAGGGGCTGATCTAGATTTTTTTTAAATTGCTCTTCTTTAGAGGTACAGGATGCTTCTCTGGCCTGGAAACTCTCCATTTAGGGCCCATTTGGAGGGCTAAAACTACACACCTCTCTCACCCCTTCCAGAGGCCAACCAGAAAATCCTGGAGTTATACCAGGAGTCTGATGAAACCTCAGAGTAAATATGAGGTTGAAATATTACTATTGTAACGTGACTGCCTATATAAAGTTTACAGATATAAGGTGGTAGATGGTATTAAAGAGTTAACCGAAAACCATAGACAAGCACGTCAATCAGTTTGAATTTGAAGGTCACAGCACTATATTTAGAAACTTACCCCATCTCCCTGCTAGGTAGGCTTTTCCGAGAGGTATAGACATGCGAGGAAGAAGCACCGGACTCCCACTGACATATGCTGATGGAAGAAGCATTTTGTCCTCCCTGGTGCTCTGCAAATAGGTCTTTGCAGCTCTGCCGGCCTGCTCGGTCATTGTAAACGCCTGAGAACTCTGAAGGCACCTGCTGATTTGGAAATGCATTATCACTCAGGGAGCAGTTACATGAAAGCCTGAATTGTACAAAGGTTGGTGCAGCCTGCTGCACTTAGCCTCTGCTAACAGCTACTGAATTCGGCTTGGTCTGTTTTTGGGCCCAGAATCGGTGCTGCACAAGCCAACCTGGGAAGTCTGAGGCCGGTCCAGAATTGGGCCTTCGGGCCTCATTTCAATACATTTGCCGAGCTGCTGCCGCCCATCCAGCCTCCACAGAGAGCTCGCCCACTTCGGAACACCAGTATCGGGCTGCTTGCCTTGCCTGCAGTGGCCCTCGGTAGGTGTCGGGGAGAGAGGGCAGTGGGAGGAGAGAGGACAGAGGCAGGAGGTAGGAAAGCGGGAGGAGAGAGGACAGTGGGAGGATGGAGAGAGGAGAGAGGACAGAGGGAGGATGGAGAGAGGAGAGAGGACAGAGGGAGGATGGAGAGAGGAGAGAGGACAGAGGGAGGAGAGAGGACAGAGGGAGGATGGAGAGAGGAGAGAGGAGAGCGGGAGGAGAGAGGAGAGAGGGAGGAGAGAGGAGAGAGAGGAGAGAGGGAGGAGAGAGGAGAGAGAGGAGAGGAGAGAGGAGAGAGAGGAGAGAGGGAGGAGAGAGGAGAGAGGGAGGAGAGAGGAGAGAGGGAGGAGAGAGGGAGGAGAGAGGAGAGAGGGAGGAGAGAGGAGAGAGGGAGGAGAGAGGAGAGAGGGAGGAGAGAGGGAGGAGAGAGGAGAGAGGGAGGAGAGAGGACAGAGGGAGGAGAGAGGACAGAGGGAGGAGAGAGGAGAGCGAGAGGAAAGAGGGAGGAGGGCTCTGGAGCAAGGAGGAGCAGGAGTTTACACTAAAATTAAACTTGTCTTTTTGGTGGCGAACACTTGCGAGGTCACCTCCATGCGGGAAAGCCTAAGGACAGCAGGCAAAAAGCCTGCTCCTGATAAAAAGGGAGAAAATAGAATATGAGAGTAAACTAGCAAAAAATATAAAAACAGATTGTAAGAACTTCTACAAGTATGTAAAAAGGAAGAGAATAGCAAAAGTAAGCGTTGGTCCCTTAGAGGCTGAGACAGGTGAAATTATAATGGGGAATATGGTAAGGGCAGAGACTTTAAACAAATATTTTGTAGCTGTCTTCACAGTAGAAGACAAAAAAGCATAACAAAAATAGTAGGAACCAAGGAGCCTCAGCTATTTACAATCTATATTCATGACTTATATAAAGGGACCAAGTGTAATATATCTAAGTTTGCAGACGATACAAAGCTAGGTGGGAAAATAAGCTGTGAGGAGGATGCAGAAAGTCTGCAAAGGGATATAGACAGGTTAATTGAGTGGGCAATAAGATGGCAGATGGAGTATAATGTGGGGAAATGTGAGCTTATTCAATTTGGTAGGAAGAATAGAAAAACAGAATACTTTTTAAATGGTGAGAAACTATTAAATGTTGGTTTACAGAGCGATTTAGGTGTCCTCGTACAGGAAACACAGAAAGTTTGCATGCAGGTACAGCAAAGCAATTAGGAATGTAAATGGCATGTTGGCTTTTATTGCAAGGGGGTTGGAGTACAAGAGTAAGGAAGTCTTAATATAATTGTACAGGGCCTTGGTGAGACCACACCTGGTGAACTGTGCACAGTTTTGGTCTCCTTATCTGAGGAAGGACATACCTGCCTTAGAGGCGGTGCAACGAAGGTTCACTAGATTGATCCCTGGGATGAGAGGGCTGTCCTATGAGGAGAGATTGAGTAGATTGGGCCTATACTCTCTGGAGTTTAGAAGAATGAGAAGTGATCTCATTGAAACATATGATACTGAGGGGGATTGGCAGGGTAGATGCTGAGAGGTTGTTTTCCCTGGCTGGAGAGTCTAGAAGTAGGGGTCATAGTCTCAAGTTAAGGGGTAGGCCATTTAAGACTGAGATGAGGAGGAATTTCTTCACTCAGAGGGTTGTGAAACTTTGGAATTCTCTACCCCAAAGGGCTGTGAATGCTGAGCCTTTGAGTATATTCAAGGCTGAGATTGATAGATTTTTGGACTCTAAGGGAATCAAGGGGTATGGGGATCAGGCAGGAAAGTGGAGTTGAGGTCGAAGATAAGCCATGATCTTACTGAATGGAGGAGCAGGCTCAAGGGGCCGTATGACCTACTCCTGCTCCTAATTCTTACGTTCTTATGTTCCGGGATGCCCAATGTCTTTCAGGGGTCCCAAAACAAGCGATAGCCTTCTCCTTAGCATATGCAAGAGACCTAATGCCTGTTTCAGGTAGCTGCCCCGATGCCTGAAAATCATCCGAGGCCAATATGGCATTGGCCATTTATCAGGCGTCTTTGACAGTAATATGTTGGGGTAGGTTTTCATGTGTCCGATTCCATCAGGCAGGGGACAGGAAGCTGGTAGTGTGAGCCCGCCACTTGCCCGATGGAACTGGTCCGAGGCCTGACCGTTTTTCAGGCCATCGGCGAGCTGCTCTCGCATTTTGCGCACTTGATGATTGGAGAGGGCCGAAGTTCTAGCGACTGTGCGCGGAGCCCAACCAGTGCAGGCAAGTTAAAATGGGGGCGGGGGGGGGTGTGGGGAGGCGATCCTGGGGGGTTGCGGGGGGGTGGGGGGCGGAAAGGGTTGTGAAGGATTGGGCACTGCGGTCGTCGATTTTCATGCGGTCAGGAGGAGCAGTAATACTTCTCCTAATCCCATTAAAAATCATTTCGAAAAATGAACTGACCTGTTTTTGAACAGCTTGTAGCAGTTTCTTCAAAGGATCACGGTTAGGGTGCTCAACACAACAAACAATGGCGGAGCATGCGCAATGCTCCATTAGTACTTGAAAATTGCATTGGGATCCTATTGACATGAGAGGACCTAAGCTGGTCAAGTACAACCTACCCACAACTTGACACTTTCAAATATCGAGACAACGTGGAGAAACAATTGAAAGCAAAATTAAAAATGGGGTATGTAGCCAAAATAGTGGAGGGTAAATCGACAGAAGTTATGCTGTGGCTTTGTTAGGCACAGTTTTAGCACACACTTGGAATACCAGGATAATTTTCTTTGGCTCCCAACAGATACCCGCTCTTGAAGGAGTGCTGGGCAAAGAATCGGGTTACCGTGTTGTGGCCTACCTCTGACCCTTGCTTCCTTTGAACACAGCCTCCCCCACTGAGAATGTGAAACCAGACAACTTACCTCACTGTTCACTTCTGGTCGTCACACTTATAAAAAAAAAACATACAGGTATTGGCATAAAAGAGCAACAAGAATGATCCCAAGTGTACAATAGATGAATCATGAGGAAATATTAGAGAAATTTAAACTCTTGTCGTCCAGAGAGAAGCTTAACAGGAGCCCTCACGGGGTATATAAAATATTAAATGGCACAGGAAAGGTGGCCTCAGAATATTACTTGAAGGTCATTCATTTAATTCGTGAAAAGTAACTTTAAATGGATTTTGGAAAGAAAAACCTTACTCTAAAGGGAAATAAACGTTTGGAGTGATCTACCAGATAAGGCAGTGAAATCAAAAACATTAGGGGATTTTGAGATGCAATCGGGTGCTTGATGAACTGAGTTGAAATACTGGAGGTTGATATAAATGACCTTTTCTCATACTTGACTTTTTAATGTTCTTATGAGAATCTCAATAAAAATGTTGATTAAAAAGGCAACTAAGTTCTACAGTGGGAGAGAGAGTCAAGAGAACCTAGGAATGAGCAATTGTATGTTGAACTGAAAGTATGCCCAATTAGTCCAGACCCGTCCCAACTAGTCCAATCCAAGTCAACTCATCACATACAAAAACCTGGTCCAACTGAATTCCTTCAGGTTTGGATTGGCCTGTACCTTTAAAAAAGCAAGAGTGTGGAAGCTAACTGCAGAGTGAACACAATGTCTCATTGCCCATGTACACAAATATTTTCACCACCCTGCGGCATATTTTCATGCTCTCGTGCAAAGCTGTCAACAAATTCAACCGCAAGCCGTGTATATCTGAGGCATTCCGTCACGCCAGAAACATAAAGATTAAAGGTGGCAAGAGTGTGTCACATGGGGTGCAGGAGATGGCCTTTTATTCCTTATCCTTTTGCCCCACCCTTTCTCTTTTTTATATTGCTCCTGCACTCTTCACACTCTGACTGGCTATGGGATTTGCCATTTCGGGTCTGGCATCTTTGAGGCATTCTTGGGGCACAGGACACTGGTCCCTGAAATTGGGCCTCACTGTGTCCGTTTTATGTCTGCAAAGCGGTCGCAACCAGATCCAATTTCTATCCCAGTCAGTCTAAAAAAGGGAACGACTGACAAGTCCTCTAATTTAACTTTTTTGGCCTGAGGTTATTCTTATCCCCACAACTATTATGACCAAGAAATCCAATGGGGAATTCAGTTGAAACTTCTTTACCCAGAGAGTGGTTAGAATGTGGAACTCACTACCACAGGGAGTAGTTGAGGCGAATAGCATAGATGCATTTAAGAGGAAGCTCGATAAATACATTAAGGAGAAGGGAATAGAGGGTTATGCTGATAGAGTTAGATGAGAAAGGATGGGAGGAGGCTTGTGTGGAGCATAAACGCCGGCATGGACTGGTTGGGCCGAATGGCCTGTTTCTGTGCTGTATATTCTATGTAATTCTATGTAACTATGCTTTATTTTAAGAGAGGACCTTTCCTATCACACACAGATAAATGATTGTACTCACTGGATTGCAGTATGTGATGCCTTCCACAAAACTTACACATGCAATTTGTAGTTTTTAAATCAGCACAGAGAATAAGTGGATTGTAACAGCTTTTGAGAAATTCATCTAATCTTAGTAATAATTATGACAAACAGGAGCAGAGCACGCAGAACTCCTGTGGTGTTGAGGACATTTTCAGTGGGTAAATACCAAAGAGGAAACCATTGCATTTAATCCTGGGAATTAGCAACTACGAGTAGCGCCAGTCGAGCAGAAAATAAAATCCGCCATTAAATACAAAACCAATGTTCTTACTTCATAGGCAGATGCTGAGCCCCGCTGTTTCTCGGCTGCCTGCTGTGATTGCTTCTCTCAGACAGGAAAGGCACAGCACTCTGTAACACAAACAGATTCCCCCATGAAAAAGAAAAGAAAAGGCAATCATACTGATGAAACCTCTATGCGGTGGGAGTCCAGAGATTTCAAGCTGCACATTTAAGTGAAAATGAGAGTTAATTCTTGCTGGCGCATTGAGAGGGAAGCCCTGGCTTTGTGCAGATAAGTAGAATGGGCCCATACTCTCTGGAGTTTAGAAGAATGAGAGGCGATCTCATTTGAAACGTATAAGATTCTGAGAGGAATTGACAGGGTAAATGCTGAGATGCTGTTTTCCCCTGGCTGGAGAGTCTAGAACTAGGGGTCACAGTCTCAGGATAAGGGGTCGGCCATTTAGGACTGAGATGAGGAGAAATTTCTTCACTCAGAGGGTTGTGAATCTTCGGAATTCTCTACCCCAGAGGGCTGTGGAGGCTCAGTCGTTGAGTATATTCAAGACTGAGATCGATAGATTTTTGGGCACTAAGGGAATCAAGGGATATGGGGATCGGGCGGGAAAGTAGAGTTGATGTACAAGATCAGCCATAATCTTACTGAATGGCGGAGCAGGCTCGAGGGGCCGTATGGCCTACTCCTGCTCCTATTTCTTATGTTCTTAAGCTGAACATAAATATCCAGCCTGTTCTGTTTCTGCGGAGTACTCTGAATATTCACCCTAACTAAGCAGGGGGAGATTTAATCTACATTAAAAATCCCATGTAAATGTACAGTTGTTATGAATGAAGAGATAGCTCTGCCTCCATAGTGTTCCATTGATTTCTCGCACATCCACTCCATGAGAAAGTAGGGTTTAAGGGCACAGTGTAGGCCAGGCAGGAGATAATGATCATTGAGCAGAAGGTGTGGTATCAATCTTTGTACAGGTCTTGTCTAGATCAGAGACTGTGAAGGCTGATGTCATAGGATGACTTATTCTTTCCCTACGCACCACTGTTTCCCATCAAGACTCTATATACAATACAACAGTTAACGTTTGATATACCACACAAGTTACTACTTGTCAAACTAACAAGATTCATTACATTAAGGAAAAGCTTTGCAGCTCGGTGACTGACATCTCATTTGTAAAATAAAATTGAACTGCTCTTTCACTTACCATGGTCACTCTTGGAAGCCCACTCCTTATTAAATTCTTGACAGTGAACACATTGCTTTTTACCTCAAGTCTTTTACAAGCAGTCAGGTATAATATGCCATTGAAGCCAGAGATTTTTCCACACTAATTCCACCTGAAGTCTCACTTATTAGACTGTCTTTGTTTGCTCCAGATACTCAGTAGAACACAGCTCAATTTCCCAGAGTAACTTCATTGTTGAAATGGAGCAGATTTCATGCATTACAAATGTCATTCAGATAAAACTGGATCTGCCCTTTAATTTTAGTAAATGAAACTGGATAAATGATTACACCATCACATTATCTCCTGCCAGCAGTTCCTCTTTCTTCTTCCGCATTCCCTCTCCAATATCTAAACTACCCAAACAAAATATTTATGATAGTATACAGTCCCTTTAACAGGTGGTCAGGGGGAAGCGGACTTTCAGACTCAGAGCTTCCCTGAACCCAGCTTTGCAGAACAACAACAACTTACATTTATATAGCGCCTTTAATGTAGTAAATGTCCCAAGGTGCTTCACAGGAGCGATTATCAAACCAAGCCACATAAGGAGATATTAGGACAGTTAAGATGTCGGTTTTAAGGAGCGTCTTACAGGAGGAGAGGGAGGCAAAGTGGTTTAGGGAGGGAATTCCACAGCTTAGGGTCTCGGCAACTGAAGGCATGGCCGCCAATGATGGAGCGGTGAAAATTGGGGGGATGTGTAAGAGGCCAGAATTGGAGGAGCGCAGAGATCTCAGACGGTTGTAGGACTGGAGGTGTACTGGCAGCTGCATGGCCGCAAGTGGGGACCACCTGTCGATCCAGGCCTCGGTCACAGCCTGGAACTCCAAAGAAAAAGTTATCAATGGTGAAGTATTCAGCCCCCCTTATAAAGGGACCAATAGGCAATATTGCAGGGGGCGGACTACTCCACCATATTGCGTTGCCTCTCTCGTCCCAGAGGTTCCCAGCAGCCGAGGTTCCCAGCAGCCGAGGTTCCTAGCAGCCAAGGTTCTCAGCAGGCCGATCCTGGCACTTTTTTGGGCCCCGGTGCATTTATTCAAGAGCTGGGAACAAAATAAAAAGTACTGGTGGCAATGCCGAGATTCAACACGGTCTACAATATCTGGGAATAGACGCAGGAGAAAATGGCAAACTTTAAGGAATTTGGCATGGTAAGACCACCCAACAGTCCCGCTTCCCACCTTGCACCCTCCATAAACTTGAGGTTATCCAAAACTCTGCTGCCCATGTCCTAACTTGCACCAAGTCCTGTTCACCCATCACCCCTGTGCTCGCTGACCTACATTGGCTCCCTATCCGTCAATGCCTCGATTTTAAAACTCTCATCCTTGTTTTCAAATCCCTCCATGGCCTCACCCCTCCCTATCTCTGTAACCTCCTCCAGCCCTACAACCCTCCGAGATCTTTGCACTCCTTCAATCAATTCTGGCCTCTTACGCATCCCCAATTTTCATTGCTCCACCATTGGTGGCCATGCCTTCAGCTGCCTAGGCCCTGAGCTCTGGAATTCCCTCCCTAAACCTCGCCGCCTCTCTACCTCTCTCTCCTCCTTTAAGATGCTCCTTAAAACCTACCTCTTTGACCAACCTATCCTAATATCTCCTTACGTGGCTCGGTACCAAATTTTGTTTGATTATCGCTCCTGTGAAGCGCCTTGGGACATTTTACTATGTTAAAGGCGCTATATAAATGCAAATTGTTGTTGTTGAATGGCCCAATATTCCATGCCAGAAATCTTATTAACTGTTCCACATTTACCGTTTGCTCATGCCAAACTCTAACTTAATGTTACAGCTCTTTGACTATATCTGAAGCACACCCATAACTCAGCAGGAGGCACATTCAAGCTGCAATGTATAACTGAAAGCCTTTGCATACTCACAACTTCCAAGGGCTTCACACATCAAAATAACTAACACAAAGCAGGGTCACGTAATGACCCCCAAGATGGACTAAGATTGGACATATGATTGCTAACAGCGACCACCTCTATTTTGGGAAATGCATCAGTGCCGTGATGATATTATTCTTTGGGAAAAGAGATGATAGTACACGCCATGCTGACATGTCTGCAGTTTGATACCAGCTAAAGTGTTGCCCACAAGTGTATTACATTGCCAGCCAGGAATGAGCCAGAGGCATAATAGCTTCCATCTAAATAATTACAGGCAGTAATTCAATCGAGTGGAGTGGTGTGCCAGTGTTACTGTCTAAGTTTACTAAGTTTACTAAAATCTTAAATGGATGATTGCTGTATAATGCACTTACTGTTCCCAAGTTGCCTGTATAATGATAGTAATTGACAATAGTGGGGCAGAAATTGTTCTGGTAACTACGTACAAAGAAGATTTCTTCTGACCGGTTTTTCTAGGGAAACTGTAAATGCCAGAAAAATGTTAGAAATCCTGATACGAGGAAACTTTCATGAACTCATTTATGATGTTGTTAAATTATCTTCCAGAATAATTCTTCTCTCATTATGTCTTACTATTTGTTCTGGTGACGGGTCACACCTGACACACTGGCCCAAATCTTGCTGGAGCGGGGCATCTCGTGGGATATGTCATTAGTTGGACTTTTTCCTGCACCCTTCAGCTCGGATATAGTTTGCCCCGTAACTTGCTGGAAGTGCGAGCTGATAACAGCGTGGCGAGGGCAACGGGGCATCTGGGACCTTAGTGAAGGACCAATAGTCTATCTCCTTAACCAATGAGATTTAAGAACTGAGAAAGAAACAGGAATGACAGAGAAGGAGGATGAATTAGAGTCAAATCAGGTAGAGAAAGAGGAATCAAGAGAGGAAAAGAAAGATTGGATGAAGAGAGAGAAAAAAGAGACAGAAGGGAAAAGTAAGAAAAAAATGTCAACCTTTTAAATTTCTAATTTTTTTAATCTCTAACAACAATTTACTACATGCAAGAATGAGGCGCAAAAGTTTAAATTGTTTCCTTTCTGGGCCGGAGAGATTGATTGGCATTGCATTAACAATTATTCCGTTGTGAAAAGGGTATTTACGCTGTTAATTATGAGGCCTAATTTTCTGCGGCGAGTTTAATGGACAATTAATGCGCAAATCCAGCAAATTCTTAAAAACAGTGGGGAGGCTAAGGGCGAGATGCTATTTTTGCGAAGCAAACAGCGGAGAGGGGTAAATCCACCAGCAAGTTCTGGAGATTCGCATCCCCTGAAATTGCTGGCTGATTTGCACATTAATAACAGCGTGTGCCGTTAACACACCGTTATTTTTCAAGGAAGATTTGGCTCATTAACATATCTTTCTCTCTCTGATGCTGATTAACTGGTGCAGTTGCTGAATTCACTGTTTTATCTCATTATATTTCCAGCATTCAGAGTTTTTAGAAAGAAAGACTTGCATTTCTCATGACCTCAGGATGTCCCAAAGCGTTTTACAGCCAATGAAGTACTTTTTTGAATTGTAGTCACTGTTGCACATAAGATCATAAGAAATAGGAGCAGGAGTAGGCCATTCAGCCCTTCGAGCCTGCTCCGCCATTCAATGAGATCATGGCTGATCTTCTGCCTCAACTCCATTCACCGGCCCTATCGTCATATCCCTTGATGCCTTTACTAGTCAGAAATCTATCGACTTCTGTTTTGAATATATCCAATGACTGGGCCTCCACAGTCCTCTGGGGTAGAGAATTCCAAAGATTCACCACCCTCTGTGTGAAGAAATTTCTTCTCATCTCAGTCCTGAATGTCCTACCCTTTATCCTAAGGCTGTGGCCCCTGGTTCTAGACTCCCCAGCCAAGGGAAACATTCTCCCAGCATCCACCCTATCAAGCCCTGTAATAATTTTGTATGCTTCAATGAGATCCCCTCTCATTCTTCTGAATTCAAGAGAATACAGGCCTAGTTTACTCAATCTCTTCTCATACGACAGTCCCGCCATCCCAGGAATCAATCTCGGGAACCTTCGTTGCACTCCCTCTATGGCAAGTATATCCTTCCTTAGGTAAGGAGACCAAAATTGTACACAGTACTCCAGGTGTGGTCTCACCAAGGCCCGATATAATTGGAGTAAGACTTCTTTACTCCTGTACTCAAATCCTCTTATAATGAAGGCCAGCATACCATTTGCCTTCCTAATGGCTTGCTGCACCTGCACATTCACTTTCAGTGACTCATGTACAAGGACACCCAGCTCCCTTTGAGCATCTGCATTCCCCAATCTTTCACCATTTAGGAAATACACTGCCTTTCTGTTTTTTCTACCAAAGTGGATAACTTCACATTTATCCAAATTATATTCCATCTGCCATGTTCTCGCCCACTCACTGAGCCTGTCGAGATCCCCTTGAAGCCTCTTCACATCCTCTTCACAACTGACACTGCCACCTAGCTTTGTATCATCAGCAAATTTGGAAATGTTACATTTAGTCCCCTCATCCAAATCATTGATATAGATTGTGAATAGCTGATGCCCAAGCACCGATCCTTGCGGTACCCCACTAGTCACAGCCTGCCATCCTGAAAAAGACCCGTTTATCCCTACTCTTTGTTTTCTGTCTGTTAACCAATTCTCAATCCATGCTAGTATATTACCCCCAATTCCATGTGCCCTAATTTTGTTCACCAACCTCTTGTGTGGGACCTTATCGTAGGCCTTCTGAAAATCCAGATACACCACATCTACCGGTTCCCCTTTGTCTACCCCACTAGTTACATCCTCAAAGAACTTCAGTAGGTTTGTCAAATAGGATTTCCCTTTCATAAATCCATGTTGACTCTGCCCAATCTTACTATTAGTTTCTAAGTGCCCAGTTATTGCATCCTTTATAATAGATTCCAGCATTTTCCCAACTACTGATGTGAGGCTAACAGGTCTGTAATTCCCCGTTTTCTCTCTCCCTCCTTTCTTAAATAGCGGGGTTACATTTGCTATCCTCCAATCTGCAGGAACCGTTCCAGAATCTATAGAATTTTGGAAGATGACAACCAATGCGTCCACTATCCCAATGGCCAGCTCTTTCAAAACCCTAGGATGTAGGTCATCCGGTCCTTGGGATTTATCGACTTTTAGTCCCATTAATTTTGCTAGTACTGTTTTTTTACTAATAATAATTTCTTTAAGTTCCTCATTCTCGCCACACCCTTGGTTTTCTTGTATTTCTGGGAGGTTTTTTGTGTCTTCCTCCGTGAAGACAGAAACAAAGTATTTATTTAATTTCTCTGCCATTTCCTCATTCCCCATTATAAATTCTCCCGTCTCTGACTGTAAGGGACTTACATTTACCTTCGCCAGTCTTTTCCTTTTCATTGTAATTTTCACACAGTAAGCTCCCACAAACAGCAAATGAGATAATGACCAGGTAATCTGTTTTTGTGATGTTGATTGAGGCATCGATTAGCCAGGGGATAACTCCCCTGCTATTCTTTGAAATAGTGTCATGGGATCTTTTACGTCCACCTGAGAGAGCAGACAGGGTCTCAGTTTAACATCTCATCTGAAAGACACACCTTTGACAGTGTAGCGCTGGAGTGTCAGCCTAGAATTTGTTCTCAAGTCTCTGGAGTGGGACTGTGAACCCACAACCTTCTGACTGAGAGACAAGAGTGCTACCACTGAGCCATGGCTGATACAAATCAATATTGCCAGCATCCACTGTTTCACTTTTTATCCCCACAATACATATGTCCTGCAATTGCCTAGAACTAAAAGCACTAGTTCATTTCTAACAGTCTAACAGCAGGTTATCTGATGAGTGGATGATGAAACTGGCCTACTGAGCTGTGTCAGGGTGTGTCTATTGTATGAAAATAGCAGAATGCTAACACCATCTATTCAAACAATAATTCAGCTAGACTGTTTGTTTTGAGGAACCTAATGAGACAACTTTACAGTCTACTTTGGCACATGATTATGCCAATAAAACAATTACTTTTGTTTAATGTATGGCATATCTACCATCTATTTATTCATCCGTGACTACATCATAACAATTACATGACCTGATCAATCACTGAACAGGCATTAGTCCCTGTTGAAGGCCTACATTCTATTACTATGGTTATACTTAGCACTGCCAACTTTTGCTAAGTTCAGACCTAGACAAGGGCTGAGACTGCTGACACGGTTTAGGAACGGATTTGGGGAATGCTTCCCAAAGTCATAACAAATTAGTGGAAACACAAGAATGTTACTTTCAAAACAGCTCAATTGTAGATTTCTTTCTTAAACGTAGGAATCAGTGAGTTTAGGAGGGGCACCGAATACACATGGGCTGCAGTAGAAGTGGGATTTTGAACTGAAACTAAATGCAACCATTGCAATCTGTGTTTGGTGAGTGAAGGGTATAATTGCATTGTGTTCTGACGAAAGGTCATCGACCTGAAACGTTAGCATCTGTGGAGCGAGAAACAGAGTTGAGTATTTCCAGCATTTTCTGTTTATATTTCAGATTTCCAGCATCCGCAGTATTTTGACCATGTCATTGCATTCTGTGCTTGATGAGAGAGGGGTTTAAAGAGGCGGCAAGTCACAGAACAAAGGAGCCTGAGGGTTACACTTGCTCTTGAGAAAGATCCTGGATAAATGGATGAGGACAGCAAAGCGATATAGTACTGGCGATGCAGCGATGGACAGCAAGAGCAGCTGTACACAACAACAACAACAACTTGTATTTATATAGTGCCTTTAACATAGTAAAACGTCCCAAGGCACTGCACAGGAGTAATATAAGACAAAAAATTTGACACCAAGCCACATAAGGATAAATTAGGGCAGGTGACCAAAAGCTTCGTCAAAGAGGTAAGTTTTAAGGAGCGTCTTAAAGGAGGAAAGAGAGGTAGTGAGGCGGAGAGGTTTAGGCAGGGAATTCCAGAGCTTAGGGCCGAGGCAACAGAAGGCACAGCCACCAATGGTTAAGCGATTATAATCAGGGATGCTCAAGAGGGCACCAGGTATGTTCAAGTTTGTGCCCCTCGGGTTCAAAGGAGTGAAAGTGAGGGCTGTACTAGGAGGAACAATAGGAGTGGGAGACAGTTTGGGTCATGGGTGGATTGTGAAACATAGGAACATTAGGAGTGGGAGTAGGCCATTCAGCCCCTTGAGCCTGCTTCCCCCATTCAATTACAAGATGCACTGCAGCAACTTACCAAGGCTTCTTCGACAGCACCTCACAAACGCGTGACCTCTCCCACCTAGAAGGACAAGGGCAGCAGGCGTGTGGGAACACCACCACCCCCAAGTCACACACCATCCTGACTTGGAAATATATCACCATTCCTTCATCGTCGGTGGGTCAAAGTCCTGGAACTTCCTCCCTAACAGCACTGTGGGAGTACCTTCACCACACAGGCTGCAACAGTTCAAGGCGGCGGCTCACCACCACCTTCTCAAGGACAATTAGGGATGGGCAATAAATGCTGGCCTTGCCAACGACACCCACATCCTGTGAATGAACAAATAATTTTTTTTTTTTTAAAAGAACATGGCTTATCTGCACCTCAACTCCATTTGCCTGCCTTTGCTCCATATCCCTTGATACCCTTACCTAACAAAAATTTAGCAATCTTAGTATTGAAAGTTCCAATTGATGCAGCACCCACAGCCTTTTGAGGTTACGAGTTCCAGATTTTTACCACCTTCTGCGTAAAAAAGTGTTTCCTGATTTTGCTCCTGAATGGCCTAGCACTAATTTTAAGATTATGTCCCCTCATGGGATTGGAAGAGGTTAATTGGATGTGGGTTCTAAGGGAGAGGAGGAAGTGGTCAGAGATAGTCTTGTCAGTGATCAAGATTACATGTGTAGAAAGGCCGTGAGAAACGGCAAGATCAAGGGGGTGGCCAAGGATATCAGTCAGGAAGTTTATATAAAAAGTGACATTGAGAGAAGACTGGAGGGTGAAGTTGAGGTGAAGATGGAAATCACAGAGGATGAGGAATTGCTCAGAACTGGGTCTAAGGGAAAGGAGAAGGGAGGTCATCTCGGGGAGAAGAGGGCATGTGGCTTAGGGGAGGGTAGAGAAGAAGAATTTTAAATGAAAGGCCAGAGGGATGGAAGAAGGTGAGGTGCTTGATGGAGGAGAAAATACCAGATGAGCAGGGTGGGCGGTGGGGGGGGAGGTCAAGGTGTGGTTTGAAGACAAGGACTACACCATATAAGGAAAGTGCTTTTGGAAGCTTCTACTTTAGGATAAAGCTTCCATTTTAGAATAAGGCTTTCTATATAAACAGTGTCGTTTAATTATGCAGATAAAGATTGAAACCTTGTTTAGTCAAGTCTGTCCTTGGAGCATTTTACGTGAAGGAGGTACCCAGGCATTCTCGTTATCTTATGCTTTATTGGATGTTTCTGGGAGGCTTCGAAGTTATGGGTCAGGTGTTATCTAGGAGCAGAGCAGGTGGCTGTTAGGCAGAGACAAAGACTACAATTGATGGGAAGCCTTTCAAAGGTGTATTTTTAATGTATTTAAGAAAGACGTAAAGCCTAGTTTATTTAGAACGTTCTCGGAGCAAAACTGGACCGCCCATGTGATACCACAAGGCCATTCGAGATCGATCACCTTGAAACCTTGTAATTGTTAACAGATTGTGCCTGTCTATAACTGATAATGCTATAAGTATAACTATTGTATTTTAACTTCTTTACTCCTTGTATTGTGGCTTTATTTCTAACTGTAATAAACATCTATACTTTGGAACAAGGCTCCCTCTAGTCTCTGAGTATCACAGACCGAATCTAATAAAATCACTGACACGCCACCACAACAGTTTGGACGGGGCAGGTGGCGAAAACTGTCACTGGGTGAGGAGGCTTCTTTAAGCAAGAAAGACTCACAATCTATGACCTATGGGGGCGATCTTGCCAGCCCTGGGGAGGCAGGTATGGAGGCGGGACTGCCGGGAAAATGGTAGAATTTGGGGGCGGGTGCCCAACCCGCCTCCATGCCATCTTCCCAGGAGGCGGGTAGCCGTCCCGCGCCGGGTCCCGTCTCCTTGGAGGCGGGAAGGGATTAAAGCCTATTAACTGCCTGTTAACAGGTAGTTAACAGGCAGAAAATAGAATTATCCCCTTGTTGCCCTCACAAGTGCGGGCTTCCCGAAGGCTCCAAAACACGCCAGCTCAGCGAGGCAAGTACTGGGTCTGCGGAGGTCGGGTGCAAAAGTGTGGTGTGAAGGAAAGTGATGGGTGCAAGAGTGTAAAGGTAAGTATCTGAGGTAAGTGCAAAGTGCTTTTAAAAGTGTACTTACCTTTGTTTCTTCCTGCAGGCTTCAGTCGGTTTGTATGCGGAGACTCTCGGACCTCCATGTTGGGATTGACAGGTGGCCGTTGCATTCACAGATGCAACAACCGTCTCAATTCTACAAAAGAAAAAAGTTTGATGGGGTCCTGTATTCAAGACCTCATCATACTGCAGAGAATGTCACTGTTTGACAGCTTCACAGAGCTGTCAAACAATGACAATTCATCTGTCAAAAATTTTTGACAGATGAAACGTCATACGTTGACGTGCTCTGCAACCGGCTTTCCCCTGATTGGCCTGCTAAGCCCGCTGGCCGGGCTTAACAAGGTCAATCAAGGGAAAATAGCGTGGGTTGGCCACAAATCGATGGAGGCGGGACATCGACCCGACAAGCAGCAGTCCCGCCTCCAACGCGCCACCAGTCACAAAATCGCCCCCTAAGTTTCAGTTAATGCCAGGATGTCAATATAATCCTCCACAATAGCAATTTTGACTGATTAAAAATGATAATTAACTATGCTGATTTCAGTTGATACTTCAATATTTGTGCCGTGATACATCTTTCTATCTCTGTCATTTGTTGTGTGCACACACCTTGCAGAATCAGTTTGGTCTTGCAGCCGCAGCACTCTCAATGTTTGAATATAGTGCTGTCAAATAAAATAAATTGGTTTGATTCCCAATTTTCTGTGCCAGCCCTAGAGTTTACTACCAGCGACAAATGGATGTAAAAGTTAATCACAAATTTTTAGTACTGCTTGACTTTTTCAATCAGAAATGGATGGTGAAACTTGCTCTTTATGTAAAGAATAGGTTTGAAAGCTCATCTCAGTGCACCTAATGCAAAATAAAATGTTCGTATTGATCTTGTTGGTTCTTAGTCATTTCTAACAACGCTAGAATGAAGAGTAAAATCAATGCGAAATAACTACTGTAGCAGCAGTACAAAGAGCAGCTGCTGTTGTTAAGTCATTAAGATAGCAGCACTATCTATATGTGTTGTTAACTCATCACTTATGAGCCTAGACATTATCGTTAGTGATGTCTTAATATGAACACTTTCGTTTCTATTCCTCCCTGCTATTTTAATAGAAATGTTAATCCATTTATTTGAACTGCTAAACAGTGGAGAGAGGAATGTGGTACGAGTTCATTAAAAATTCTTATGGTAATATTGCTGACAGTTCTTTCAGTTCCTCTGGAAAGCAAAGGCAGAGGACAAAATCAGGAGACGGTTTCTCTTTCCTGCAGAAAAAGATGGAGGTTGAGAAAAACAGAGCGTAGAAAACAGATGGTGGCTTCAGTTTGATATTATACGGGTACACTACAAACGTGAGCTCTCAGAGAATACTTTCACGTCATAGGACCACTTATCAAAAATTTGTATTCAGAGGTCAATATGCCCTGCAAGATTTATACAAAACATTGGCTAAGCCATAGTTAAAGTACTGTGTGCAGTTTTGGGCATCTTGTTATAGGAAGAACATTAAAGCCATAGAACGTGTACACTGTAGATTCACCAGAACTATGCCAGGAATGGGAAACTAGTTATAAGGAGAGATTTGGCACACCAGGACTATTTCTCACTGAACAGAGAAGGCAAAGAGGAGATTTAATGGAAGATTTTAAAATTTTTTCGATAGAGTGAATAGGCAAAGATTATTTCCTCTGGTTGGGGAGTCAGTGACGATGGTATTCTATTCAAAATGATCACTAAAAGACTGAAGAGAGAGGTTAGGAGAATTAATTTTACATAGAGGGTTGAGGGAGTGGTTGAGACAGAGGCCATTGTGCCTTTGAAGTGAAATATGAATAAATATGTGAAGCAGAGGAACATGCAAGGGTATGAGGAGAGTGCAGTGCAGTGGGATTAGTTTGGATTGCTCCAGCAAAGAGCTGGAGCAGACACAACAGGCCTTTTGTGCTGTGATATTTTACGGTGCTGTGGGACCACCAATTCATGAAAGCTACTCCTTATATATTGTAATCACATGCATATTAGCACGTGCAGTTTCCTGTGATTCTTGCCCTGGAAAGTTAGAGGGAAACCACCTTTGCAGGCTATCACTGGAGACGCAATGATACTGTTGTGCCTTCTCCTGGACTTTGAACTCCAGCTGACCCCTAGCAAACCTCCAGCAATGTCAGTGGCTTTCAAGAAGGTCATGATGCGGAGTCAGGCTTGAGCTTTTGCATGTGTTACTACTGGTGAGATTAGCAAGGTCAGTCAAGCTGTAGTTCAGAGATATGTCCACAGCAAGCTCCCACAAACAGCAATGTGATAATGGCCAGATAATCTGTTTTTTTAGTGATGTTGATTGAGGGATAAATATTGGCCAGGACACTGGGGATAACTCCCTTGGACTTTTTCAAAATAGTGCCATGGATCCTTTTATGTCCACCGGAGAGAGCAGACGGGGCCTCGGTTTAACGTCTCAACCGAAAGACGTCACCTCTGACAGTGCAGCACTCCCTCAGTACTGCACTGGAGTGTCAGCCTAGATGTTTGTACTCAAGTCGCTGGAGTGGGACTTGAACCCACAACCTTCTGACGCAGAGGCAAGAGTGCTACCCACTGAGCCACAGCTGACACTTGCACCTATTGCCTTCAGTAATTGGAATGTGTAAGTCATCTGTGATTATCACATTGGTACCAACGACATGGGTAGAAAGAGGGATGAGGTCCTGCAACAAGAATTAGGGAGCTAGGTAGCAGATTAAAAAGCAGGACCCCAAAGGTTGTAATCTCTGGATTACTCCCGGTGCCACATGCTAGTGAGTATAGGAATAGGAGGATAGAGCAGATGAATGCGAGGCTAAAGAGTTGGTGCAGGAGGGAGGGCTTTAGTTTCCTGGACCACTGGGTCTGCTTCTGGGGAAGGTGGGACCTGTACAAGTCGGACGGGTTGCACCTGAACCGGAATGAGACCAACATCCTTGCGGGGAGGTTTGCTCGTACTGTTTGGGGGGTTTTAAACTAACTTGGCAGGGGGGTGGGATATGGAGTGGAGCTATAGTAGGGGGTGATGCACAGCCAAATATAGAGGAAAAACAAGTCAGCCTGGAAGGCAGAGCAAATATGTAACGGCACAAGGGAGTATGGCAAGGCTGGATGGCATTTATTTTAATGCAAGGAGTCTTGCGAGTAAGGCAGATGAATTGAAGGTGTTGATGAACACATGGGAGTATGATATTGTTGCTATCACAGGGACATGGTTGAGGGAGGGGCAGGACTGGCAGCTCAATATAGAATCTTCAGGCGAGACAGAGGTGGGTGTAAAAGAGGAGGGGGTGTCGCAATATTAATCAAGGAGTCAATTACTGCAGTAAGGAGGGATGATATCTTAGCAGGTTCCTCTAATGAGGCCATATAGGTAGAACTTAAAAACGAAAAGGGGACAAGCACTTTGCTGGGAGTGTACTATAGGCCCCCAAACAGTCAGGGGGAAATTGAGGAACAGATATGTAGGCAAATCTCAGAGAAGTGTAGAAATAATAGGGTAATAATAGTAGGGGATTTCAACTTCCCCAATATTAACTGGGATAGTCAGAGTGTGAAAGGCTTAGAGGGTGCGGAATTCTTAAAGTGCATCCAGGAGAGCTTTTTGAGCCAGCATGTAGAAAGTCCGACAAGAGAGGGGGCGGTACTGGACCTAATTCTAGGGAATGTAACCGGGCAAGTGGTAGAAGTGTCAGTAGGAGAGCATTTTAGTGACAGTGACCATAATTCGGTGAGATTTAAGGTAGTCATGGAAAAGGACAAAGATGGACCGGAAATAAAGGTTCTAAATTGGGGGAAGGCCGATTTTAATATGATAAGGCAGGATCTGGCCAAAGTGGACTGGGATCAGTTACTTGTAGGAAAATCCACATCAGAGCAGTGGGAGTCTTTCAGAAAGGAAATAGAGAGAGTACAATGCCAACATGTTCCCGTAAAGGTCAAGGGTGGGACCAACAAACCCAGGCAACCCTGGATGTCAAGGGATATACAAGAATGGATTAGGAAAAAAAGGGAGGCTTTTGGCAGATACAAAGGACTAAAAACAGTAGAAGCCCTAGAGGAGTAGAGAAAGTGCAGGGGGGTACTTAAAAAAGAAATTAGGAGAGCGAAGAGGGGGCATGAAAAAACACTGGCGGGCAAAATAAAGGAAAATCCCAAGGGGTTTTATAAGTATATTAAGGGCAAGAGGATAACCAGGGAAAGAGTAGGGCCCATTAGGGACCAAAGTGGCAATCTGTGTGTAGAGCCGGAAGATGTAGGTGAGGTTTTAAATGAATATTTTGCATCTGTGTTCACTATAGAGAAGGACGATGTAGGCATAGAAATCAGGCAGGGGGATTGTGATATACTTGAACAAATTAGTATTGAGAGGGAGGAGGTACTAGCGGTTTTAGTGGGCTTAAAAGTGGATAAATCCCCAGGCCCTGACGGGATGTATCCCAGGCTGCTGTGTGAGGCAAGGGAGGAGATTGCAGGGGCTCTGACATAAATTTTCAGTGGTCATGATGCGGAGATGCCGGTGTTGGACTGGGGTGGACAAAAATGAGAAGTCGCACAACACCAGGTTATAGTCCAAGGGGTAGAAATTAGGTCGCGCCCCATTTGGGCGCAAATATCGTCTGGACGCAAATATTAGCGCCTGGCGCTAATTATCGGCACTGACTGGAAACTTCACTTTTACCGCCCCGGGAGGTGAGTGGAGCGCTAAAGCAGGCGCTGCACACCTGTCTTAAGGCGCAAAGGCCAAGGAGTGAGGCGCTAACTCAGAGCGCTGGCGAAGCTCATGTAATGTCAGTCAGCAATGGAACACACACACAATGGCACGGGCCAGTTCTTAAAGGGGATGGTTAATCTTACTTTCCATCCACATCCTGTTCATTGCAGCCTTGAATCTCGGCCTGGAGAGACTTGCACATCAAATGTGCTGGAAAGAACAATGGAGAGTACCAGGCAAAGAGCTCAGAGTGCAGCTCCCACAGTCTCTGCTAAATCGATACAAGGAAGGGCAAATCAAAATGAACCTGCAAAGTGCTGCTCAGTACCCAAAACTCCTTCACACAACGTTGAATCTCTCCCTCTCTCTCTCAGAATGCGTAGTTCAAAAATGCCACCAACAATAAAAGACAGGAAGAGGCCCCCTTTAAATAGCGCCCCCCCCCCAGCCACACAGCGATTGACAGCGTTCCAGTCTTCTGGTCATTGCTAGCGTCAGGCGGTAAGGCAGGGGGCGCCACTCAATTTCCGCTCCGGGGCGCCACAAGGGCGTTGCACCATGGAATGACGTCACAATCTGCGCGCGCAGGTGGTCGCAGCGGTAAAGTTTAGCGCCGCCGCACAATGTCTAGTTAAGTTCCCGAGCGGCGCATACATCGCTGCACCCGGCGTTAGCGGCTTTGCGCCCCATTAGCGCCCTCTTAAGGCGCTAACGGGAGGCGCAACCAACTGAATTTTTACCCCCAACAGTTTTATTTGAAATCACAAGCTTTCGGAGCTTATGTGGCCCCTTCCTCAGGTGAAGTAAAGAGATACAGAATCCAGATTCTGTATCTCTTTACTTCACCTGAGGAAGGGGCCACGTAAGCTCCGAAAGCTTGTGATTTCAAATAAAACTGTTGGACTATAACCTGGTGTTGTGCGACTTCTCATAAATTTTCAGAACCTCTCTGGCCACAGGGGAGGTGCCAGAGGACTGGAGAACAGCTAACGTAGTACCATTGTTCAAGAAGGGTAGTAGGGATAAACCAGGGAATTACAGGCCAGTGAGCCTAACATCAGTGGTAGGGAAATTATTGGAAAAAATTCTGAGGAACAGAATCAGTCTCCACTTGGAGAGGCAGGGATTAACCAGGGATAGTCAGCATGGCTTTGTCAGGGGGAGATCATGTCTGACCAATTTGATTGAATTTTTCGAGGAGGTGACTAGGTGTGTGGATGAGGGTAGTGCAGTTGATGTAGTCTACATGGACTTCAGTTAGGCTTTTGACAAAGTCCCACATGGGAGACTGGTCAAGAAGGTAAGAGCCCATGGGATCCAGGGCAATTTGGCACATTGGATCCAAAATTGGCTTAGTGGCAGGAGGCAGAGGGTGATGGTCGAAGGTTGTTTTTGTGACTGGAAGCCTGTGTCCAGTGGTGTACCACAGGGATCTGTGCTGGGTCCTTTGCTGTTTGCAGTGTACATTAATGATTTAGATATGAATGTAGGAGGTATGATCAGTAAGTTTGCAGATGACACGAAAATTGGTGGAGTGGTAAATAGTGAGGAGGGAAGCCTCAAGCTACAGGACGATATAGACGGGATGGTTAGATAGGCAGAACAGTGGCAAATGGAATTTAACCCTGAAAAGTGTGAGGTGATGCATTTTGGGAGGACTAACAAGGCAAGGGAATACACAATGAATGGTAGGACCCAAGAAAGGAGAGAGGATCAGAGCGACCTTGGTGTGCATGTACATAGATCCCTGAAGGCAGCAGGACAGGTAGATAAGGTGGTTAAGAAGGCATATGGGATACTTGCCTTCATTAGCCGAGGCATAGAATATAAGAGCAGGGAGGTTATGATGGAGCTGTACAAAATGCTAGTTAGGCCACAGCTGGAATACTGTGTGCAGTTCTGGTCGCCACACTATAGGAGGGATGTGATTGCATTGGAGAGGGTGCAGAGGAGATTCACCAGGATGTTACCTGGGCTGGAGCGCTTCAGCTATGAAGAGAGACTGGACAGGCCGGGGTTGTTTTCCTTAGAGCAGAGAAGGCTGAGGGGGGACCTGATTGAGGTGTACAAAATTATGAGGGGCATAGATAGGGTAGATAGAAAGGAACTTTTCCCCTTAGTAGAGGGGTCAATAACCAGAGGGCACAGTTTCAAGGTAAGTGGCAGGAGGTTTAGAGGGGATTTGAGGAAAAACTTTTTCACCCAGAGGGTGGTTGGAATCTGGAACTCACTGCCTGAAAGGGTGGCAGAGGCAGGAACCCTCACAACATTCAAGAAGCATTTAGATGAGCACTTGAAATGCCATAGCATACAAGGCTACGGACCAAGTGCTGGAAAATGGGATTAGAATAGACAGGGCTTGATGGCCGGCGCGGACACGATGGGCCGAAGGGCCTCTTTCTGTGCTGTATAACTCTATGGGGGAAAAATTAGGTCGCGCCCCATTTGGGGCGTAAATATCGTCTGGACGCAAATATTAGCGCCTGGCGCTAATTATCGCCACTGACTGGAAACTTCACTTTTACCGCCCCGGGAGGTGAGTGGAGCGCTAAATCAGGCGCTGCACACCTGTCTTAAGGCGCAAAGGCCGAGCAGTGAGGCGCTAACTCAGCGCGCGAGCGCAGCGCAGGTGCTGCCACTTAGCGAGGGAACACAGACACACTGGCGCCGGCCAGTTCTTAAAGCGGGGGGGGCCAACTTGCTCCCCAGCCACACTCTGCTCATTGCAGCCTTGAATCTCGGCCTGGAGAGACCTGTGAATCCATTTTGCTGCCAAGGATGGAGAGGGTGAGAGAACGAGCTCAGCGCTTCACCGAGCGGGCCTTGGATGCTCTGGTTGGCGCGGTGGAGCGCAGAAGATCTATACTCTTCCCTGAGAGTGGCAGGAGGCCTTTGCCACGCGAGTACAGAAGAGTGTGGAGGGAGGTGGCTCAGAGCGTCTCCTCCAGGAGCATGGTGCCCAGGACCCATGTTCAATGCCGCAAAAAGTTCAACGACCTCACTCGGGTCGTCAGGGTGAGTGGCTTTTTCTCAATACCTTTCCATCCCTCCATCTCAACCTCACTCTATGGCCAGAGGGTCTTAAAACCCCAATGCACAACACTCATCCAACACCTATGGCCCTTTCATGAAACACACACACACATTCCACACTTTGCATACAGTAAGGGCTATTCACCTATGGGAGGCACATCAGGCAAGACCATGGCTGTATATTTACTCAGATGCTGTCCTTTTTCTTGCAGGCCAAGCTGGCGCATAATAGGAGACAGCAGCAACGGACAGGTGGAGGGCGGCCTCAGCTGCAACCCCTCAGCGATCTTGAGGAGCGCGTCCACAGGATTGTGGCAAGCCGGGTGATCGGTCCCGTCGCCACTGGAGATGCCGACCCCGTTCTGGACAGCAATGGTAAGGTCATCACCTTTTTGTCCTCTGTCCTTCCACTTGTCCCTCACAACACCAGCCTTTGACACTTTCAATCCAACTTGCTAACTCGCTGCACTTATTCCTCCCTTACTGCCACCCTGTCCTCACGCTAAAGCCACTCTTGTACCTCCCTGCTTTCAGATGGTGATTCACCAGCTGAGGAGACGGGCCCTGAAGCTGCCAGTGGGAGTGAAGCTGCAGCCGAAGAGGAAGAGGAAGCCGGAGCATCAGTGCCACCCTCTCCCGAGGAAGCCCATGCCCACACTGGGAACACGCCTTCCCTGGAGGGGAGCAGGGGGGAAGGGTCTGATGAGGGTGAAGCTCCAGGACCCAGCGGGCTGCAGCAACGCCATGGGGGTAGGGAAGAACGGGGGCCTTCTCCCCAGAGGGAGAGTATGCCAGAGACTCCTACTGCAATGGACGCAGAGGAGGAGCGGCTGATCGCAGAAATGAACACCCAGGCGGTGGGCATGCACACTGAGCTCATGGGTGCAGTGGGAAGGGTGCCCGAATGCATTGAGTCACTGGCAAGGAGTGTGGAGCACTTCGCTGTAGCACAGGCGGATGCCACACTAATGCTTAGTGCTGCAATTCAGTCACTGACTGCCGTGATCCCATCTCTGACTGCTCTCATGCAGACTCAGATTGAGGCCACGCGAGCACTGACTGCTGCCAACCTCGATGGTTCGTTCACATGTCCCCGGGGCTCTCACCGCGCCGCAGCAGGCCAGCAATCTGTGCTCCAGCAGATTGCTCCGGATGCTGAAGTGCTGCCCCGTGGGAGTGCCAGTGTGTCGGGCGAGCAGGGAGTTGCTGTCCTCTCTCACGATGACAGCATTCCTGCTGCCAACACTGTCACTTCTCCACTGCACTTGCCACCGCCTGTAGGACAGACTGCTGCCGCCCATGCAGAGTTGGTGCAGTCTGCAGCCGGGCCCTCCAGGCCCAGAACTGGTCGAGGCCGTCCTTCAGGGGCATCTGCAGTGTCAGGGTCTGACGATCAGCAGCCTTCCACCAGCCTTGCTGCAGCCACTGAGGTCCCATTACGGAGGAGCAGTAGGGTTAGAAGGGGGGAAGTGCGCAAGGGAAGATCACCCTCGAAGGGCAAAAAGTAGGAGGTGTGACAAAATGCTGGTCATTTGTTTATTAAAGGCCGAGGTTCGTGGTCCAACTTTTGTCTAGTGTTTTGGACGTTATCTCCAGGTTGTGAGAACCAGTTATGTTAATGACTGTTTTTTTGTGTTTATTTCTATGAGTTTGTCATGAGGAAATGACACACACAGAGTTTGTAAAATAAATAAGTTTTTGTATTCAAAATATACATGTTTGGTGTTTGGATTCATTGGTGCCTTGGCCGGCTTAGGGGTTGCGTGCTGGGTTCATTGATGTTGTTAGCAATGGCAGAAGCCATTTCCACAGCAGGGGCCCTAGAGGCGGCTTGCTATCAGCCGTTGACGGACGGCCCTTGCAGTTTCACCATTGTGGGCCGCCCTCCCGCCTTGCTGCTGCTGATGATCATCCTCCTCGTCCTCTTCCTCCTCTTCCTCCTCCTCCTCTGGTGGTGCTCCAAGGCCTGGTGGCATTGGCTGGGTCCTTACGATTGCCATGTTATGCAACATGCAGCACACAACTACGAAGTTGGATACTCGCTCAGGCGAGTACTGCAGGGCTCCTCCAGAATGGTCGAGACAGCGGAACCGTTGCTTCAGCACGCCGATTGTGCGCTCAATGATGTTCCTGGTAGCTTGATGGCTCTCGTTGTACCGCAGCTCAGCAGGGGTGTTGGGCGTACGGAGCGGTGTCATCAGCCAGGTGCTCAATGGATACCCCTTGTCCCCGAGAAGCCAACCAACTGGCTGATGCGGTGCCTCAAAAGTTCTGCCACAGTAGTCTGGCGCAGGATGAAAGCATCGTGGCAGCTGCCAGGATAGTGGGCATTGACAGCGAGTATCAGCTGTCTGTGGTCACAGACCAACTGAACATTCAAGGAATGGAACCCCTTTCTGTTCCGGAATTCCTCGGCATTCTCATGTGGAGCACGCAAAGCCACATGCGTGCAGTCAATGGCGCCCTGCACCATGGGGAAGCCCGCTATCCTCGCAAAGCCCAGAGCGCGGTCACGCTGCTTGTCTGGGGTCATGGGGAAAGAGATGAACTCTTGTCTCCTTTTAAAGAGGGCATTTGTGACCTGCCGGATGCAGCAATGCACCGCGAACTGGGAGATATTGGCGAGGTCACCAGCAGCAGCTTGAAATGAACCAGTAGCATAGAAGTTTCGAGCCACTGTGACCTTCACTGCCAATGACAGAGACGTCCTGGACCTCAGTTGAGGCTGCAGATCTGGCTGCAGCAGGTGGCAGAGCTCAGTGACCACCTCCTTGCTGAATCGTAGCCTTCGCAAACACAGCTCCTCAGACATATGAATGTAGGAGAGCTGTTCACGATATACCCTGGGAGGGTAAGCTCTCCTGTACATACGCCTGTTGGCCCTCCTCCGTCTGGCCATCATTGCCACTCTGTCTCTGCGTCTCTGTGTCCTCCGATTCAGCTGGAGCAGGACGACGCCCCCAATCAGTGCAGCCCCCATAGTCTCTTTGCAAGCAAAGTAATGAAGGACAGCAACCAAAGTACCAGCGAAGTTAGGATCAGTAGGCAAAACTACCTCACAAAGCGTTGAGTCAATGCAGAAGTCTCTCTTTCTCTCTCTCCGAATCTCTCTCTCTCTCTCAGAACGAGTGGTGCAAAAATGTCAACCACAGAAAAAGACAGGAAGAGGCCCCCTTTAAATAGCGCCTCCCCCAGCCCCACAGCGATTGATAGCGTTCCAGTCTTCCGGTCGTTGGATGCGCCAGGCGGTAAGGCAGGGGGCGCCACTCAATTTCCGCTCCGGGGCGCCACAAGGGCGTTGCACCATGGAATGACGTCACAATCTGCGCGCGCAGGTGGTCGCGGCGGTAAGGTTTAGCGCCGCCGCACAATGTCTAGTTAAGTTCCCGAGCGGCGCAAACATCGCTGCGCCTGGGCGCTAGCGGCTTTGCGCCCCATTAGCGCCCTCTTAAGGCGCTAACGGGAGGCGCAACCAACTGAATTTTTACCCCTATGACTCTAATGGACAGCAGTCATGAAGCCTCCATTTTAAGGCAACCCATGGTGCCAGGATTATTAGATGGAGAAAGAAGACTGCAAGGATGGCTCCTCGGCGATTTAGGCTTTTTGGCTCAGTCCTATATTATGACACTTCTAAGGCCACCACAAACCGCCATGGAGCACAGATACAGTGAGGCCCATTCATCCACAGGATCATTATCAAACACACAATAGGCATATTGATGCAGCAATGCAAAGGCCTGAACAGATTAAGGAATGTCTTACAAGCTCCAGAAATCCAAAGAGGCAGAAGCATGGTGCAGATGAAGAAGGAAGACTAACCCCCGCTAACAGCATCCCCCCGACCCCCCACAACCCAGTCACTCACCCCCCGTACTTGCAGCCAAAAGCAGAGAAAGCAAAGATGAGGAGCCAGAAAGCATTCCTGCTGAACTATCTTTTCAGGCAGCAGGAGTCATCTGGCAGAATCTCACTGACGAAGTCATCACCTAAGCGCCCCATTCACCTAATGCATCAACATGCATCATCTCTGCATGTGCACAGTACAGTAGCCACACCAACACTGGCAACATGCACTAACTTACCTGCCATGGATCTGCAATGATTGTAATCTACGCTTCTCCCGTTCCCATCTACTCCACCCCCTCCCCCACAGATGATCTTGGCAGGTATATTCTTTCTCACTTGCTAAAAGTACAAAAACTTTCATACACACAGAGGGACCTGGGAGTTAATGTGCATAGGTCCCTGGAGGTGGCAGGACATATTGAGAGTGTGGTTAGCAAAGCATATTAGATCTTGGGTTTCATAAATAGAGGTATTGAGTACAAAAGTAGAGAAGTTATGCTGAATCTTTATAAAGTGCTGGTTAGGCCACAACTGGAGTATTGCGTCCAGTTCTGGTCACCACACTTTAGGAAGGATGTGAAGGCCCTTGAGAGGATGCAGAGGAGATTTACCAGAATGGTTCCGGGGATGGGGGATCTTAGCTACAAGGACAGGTTGGAGAAGATGTATTTGTTTTCATTAGAGCAAAGGAGGTTGAGGGGTGATTTGATAGAGGTGTACGAGATTATGATGGGTTTGGATAGGCTAGAGGGGGAAAGGCTGTTCCCACTAGTTGATGGTACAAGGACTAGGGGACACAGATTTAAGGTTTTGGGCAAGAGATACAGGGAGGATGTGAGGAAAAACTTTTTTACGCAGCAAGTGGTGAGGACCTGGAACTCGCTGCCGACGGAAGTGGTGGAAGCGGAGACACTCAATGTTTTCAAGGGGAGACTGGATAGGCACTTGAGGGAAATAAACTTGCAGGGCTACGGGAATAGAGCGGGGGAATGGGACTGACTGGATTGCTCTACAGAGAGCCGGCACGGACTCGATGGGCTGAATGGCCTCCTTCTGTGTCGTTATGACTCTATGGGGGGAAAATTCGGTTGGTTGGTTTGCTCCTCCAGTTAGCGCCCGGGCGCGGTGATGTTTGTGCCGCTTGCGAAATTGACCAGACATTTTGCGGCAGCGCTAAACACGACCACCACGATCTCCTGCACCCGCAAATCGTGACGTCAGTCGAGCGTGCAACGCCCCGGACCGGATATTGAGTGGCGCCCCCTGCCGCTAGCAATGACAGGTTGAGGGGAGCGTTTTGCAGTCGGGAAGGGACTGGAGGAGTGCTATTTAAAGGCGACCGCTTCCTGCCTTTTTTTGTCGGTGACATTTTTACACCACGCATTCTGAGAGAGAGAGAGAGAGACTTCTGGAGATATTCAACGCTGTGTTGAGGAGTTTTGGGTACTGAGCAGCACTTTGCAGGTTCATTTTGATTTGATCTTCCTTGCATCGATTTAGAAGAGATTATGGGGGCTGCACTCTGAGCTCTTTCCCTGGGCCTCTCCATTGTTCTTTCCAGCAGATTTGAAGTACAGGTCTCTCCAGGCCGAGATTCAAGGCTGCAATGAACAGGGATGGAGAGCAAGATCGACCCTCCCCTTTAAGAACTGGCTGTGTTCCATTGCTGACTGACATCGCATGAGCTTCGCCAGCGCTCTGAGGTAGCGCCTCGCTCCTCGGCGTTAGCGCCTTAAGAGAGGTGTGTAGCGCCTGATTTAGCGCTCCAATCACCTCCAGGGGCGATAGAAGCCAAGTTTGCAGTCGGAGGTGATAATTAGCTCCAGATGCTAAACTTTGCGCCCAGCCGATAATTGCGCCCCAAACGGGGCGATACTGAATTTCTCCCCCTATGACTTTGCAGTGTGAGGAATTTATGCACACAACTGGGGAATTTTAGCTATGAGGAAAGATTGGATAGGCTGGGGTTGTTTTCTTTGGAACAGAGGAGGATGAGGGGAGACTTAATTGAGGTGTATAAAATTATGAGGGGGTTAGATAGAGTGGGTAAGAAGGACCTGTTTCCCTTAGTAGAGAGGTCAATAACCAGGGAGCATAGATTTAAAGTAATTGGTAGAAGGATTGGAGGAGATTTGTGGAGAACTTTTTTCACCCAGAGGGTGGTGGGGGTCTGGAACTCACTGACTGAAAGGGTGGTAGAGGCAGAAACCCTCATCACATTTAAAAAGTACTTGGATATGCACTTGAAGTGCCGTAACCTACAAGGCTACAGACCAAGAGCTGGAAAGTGGGATTAGGCTGGATTGCTCTTTTTCGTCCAGCACAGACTCGATGGGCCGAATGGCCGCCCTCTGTGCAGTAAACTTCTATGATTCTATGATAAAGTACGAGATACCAACACCCAGCAATATCATTGCTACCTTATTTTGCATAGAATTTCCCTGACTTCTACCAGATAAAGCTATTTTGTATCATTCAGCCAAATCAGTGGAAGATCTGCCATTGCAGTATATGAGCCAGCGTGATGTCACACATAAATACTGAAAAGGTGGTGTGCTAATAGATAAATTAAGAATACTGTAAATGACTCGCATTGGTATTGTACAAGTACCATTAGTGATTATGAAACATGCATTACACTTTATCTTTTGCATTCTTCATCAAGAATCTTAATACTGAATGGACTGTGTAATAACAGAGTGAATTTCCCAGCAATGTAATACAAAGAAATGTGTCCCCGTGTCACATTAATTTCCTGACACATGATGTTATAGTACTGTGAGATCTTCAGGTCATGCTGCCATGGTATTAGCTCTTTCAACTGAACGCTTTTATCATCTGCTGATATCATGCGATTTTACCACAAGCGAGCAGTTGGTCATCAAAGGTTTTAAAAATAGATATAATGATCTTGTTGTTTGTGTATCGTATAGAATCAGCAGATGGATACCAGTGCGCTAAAAACCTAGAATGGAAAAACAAGATTGAGATGAAGTTTACGTGGTTCTTTAAGACTCTATAATGCCCTTACCATAGAATCACAGGCCGCGATTTCCCCTACCTCGGCGGGTCTGGTGCGGCCGGGGTTGGTGGCAGGTTCTGGCCTCGCTGCTCCAGCCCGCTGTCCAAAGTGATTTTACGTTGATTGGGCTTGTTAACCCACCCAGCACGTTTGCCGGCCAATTGAAGGAAGCAGGTCTGATGATGTCACTTGATGACGCGTCATCAGTCGGTATCCTTAAAGGGTCCAGGTGCAAATTTATTTTGACAGTTGTGCTGTCAGTGTTCTACAGCATTGAGGTGCTGCAAACACCGATGAGCACTGCACAGAGGTGCACGGCTGCACCCAACCTCTCCCATGACTCCCTCCATATGCTTATGGAGGGAGTCACAGCACACAATGAGGTCCTTTTCCTTTCCCATGGACGGAAGAGACCTCCCCAGGAGATCAACGCAGCCTGGTTGCACATTGCACAGGAGGGCACAAGCAGGGATGTCATCAGGAGGACCAGGCTGCAGTGGCACAAACCTTTCAATGATCTCAGTAGATCACGAAATGTTACTGCCAAGCTACACTCAACCTGTGCCACTCAGCACTGTGAAGGAATAATACATATTCAGAAAAATACACCATTCTATGAAAGAATTGGACCCCAGCTATTCACAATATACATTAATGATCTAGATAAGGGAACTAAATGTAATATCTCCAAGTTTGCAGATGACACAAAGCTGGGTGGGAGTGTGTGCTGCGAGGAGGATACCGAGAAACTCCAGGATGATTTGGACAGGTTGGGTGAGTGGGCAGAAGCGTGGCAGATGCAGTATAATGTGGATAAATGCGAGGTTATCCACTTTGGTGTCAAAAACAGAAAGGCAGACTATTATCTGAATGGCAATAGATTGGGAGAAGGGGAAGTGCAACGAGACCTGGGTGTCTTTGTGCACCAGTCGCTGAAGGTAAGCATGCAGGTGCAGCAGGCGGTGAAGAAGGCAAATGGTATGTTGGCCTTCATAGCGAAAGGGTTTGAGTATAGGAACAGGGATGTCCTGCTGCAGTTGTACAGGGCCTTGGTGAGACCACACCTTGAGTATTGTGTGCAGTTTTGGTCGCCTTATCTGAGGAAGGATGTTCTTGCCATGGAGGGAGTTCAGCGAAGATTCACAAGGCTGATACCTGGGATGGCAGGAATGACATATGAGGAGAGATTGGGTCGATTGGGCTTATACTCGCTGGAGTACAGAAGAATGAGAGGGGATCTCATCGAAACATATAAAATTCTGACAGGTCTGGACAAACTAGATGCAGGAAGAATGTTCCCGATGGTCGGAGAGTCCAGAACCAGGGGTCATAATCTAAGGATAAGGGGTAAGCCATTTAGGACAGAAATTAGGAAGAATTTCTTCACCCAGAGAGTGGTGAACCTGTGGAATTCTCTACCACAGAAGGTAGTTGAGGCCAAGTCATTAAATATATTTAAGAATGAGTTAGATATATTTCTTAAAGCTAAAGGTATCAAGGGATATGGGGAGAAGGCAGGTACAGGGTACTGAGTTTGGATGATCAGCCATGATCTCATCGAATGGCGGAGCAGGCTCGAGGGGCCGAATGGCCTACTCCTGCTCCTATCTTCTATGTTCTATGTTCTATGTCTAATTCTGGCCTTTGTAACATGACAAACTGGGCTTGAAAATCTAAAAGCCTCAACAATCTAAAGCTGTAAACAGCATAGAGGCTATTGAGATAAGATAAGTTGTTGACACTGAATCAATAACCTTATTGAAACAGGAGGTTGGAGGTTCCTGATAGTCTGAAGCTTTGGAAAGAACACAATTGTACACCCTGTTAAGGTGTCTTAAATTACACTTTGGAAAGAAACACAGAAAATTAAGAAACATATGCCTTCGTAAAAATGACATCAGATGAAACACAGGAGACATGATTCTGTGTTGCAACCAGCTGAGGTAACTAAGAAGACAATGGTGCACCTGGTTGAGGTGTTTTTAATTTACACGTCGTAAAAAGACACAAACAGAAGACCTTGGTAAGAATTACATCAAATAGAGGCAGCTGCTGTCACACCGTTTTTATGATAAGCTTCGAACACCTAAAGGTAGAGACATGATTCTTAATGCTACCAGCTGAACTGACTGTAAGAATAGCAGGAGTCAGCAGAAAAATGACTAGAGATAATTAGCTTACATCAGCAGAAAACTTCAAAGGAAATACCACTGAGAAAGGATATAAATGTTGAACTTTCAAATGGGATGATAGATTCGCTGTAAAGGGGCAAAGCGATTCTCAGGCTTCAGAGGCAAGCTCTGTAAGTCTACAACTCTTTGTACCTCGGGGATCAAGGTATTGTACTGTGTTTGATTTTGGTGGATATCCTGGAATAAGACTAAGAACTGTAAGGGGTAAAAATTCAGTTGGTTGCGCCTCCCGTTAGCGCCTTAATAGGGCGCTAATGGGGCGCAAAGCCGCTAACGCCCGGGCGCAGCGATGTTTGCGCCGCTCAGGAACTTAACTAGACATTGTGCGGCGGCGCTAAACTTTACCGCTGCGACCACCTGCGCGCGCAGATTGTGACGTCATTCCATGGTGCAACGCCCTTGTGGCGCCCCGGAGCGGAAATTGAGTGGCGCCCCCTGCCTTACCGCCTGGCGCATCCAACGACCAGAAGACTGGAACGCTATCAATCGCTGTAGGGCTGGGGGGGGGGGCGCTATTTAAAGGGGGCCTCTTCCTGTCTTTTATTGTTGGTGGCATTTTTGAACTACGCATTCTGAGAGAGAGAGGGAGAGACTTCTGGAGAGATTCAACGTTGTGTGAAGGAGTTTTGGGTACTGAGCAGCACTTTGCGGGTTCATTTTGATTTGCCATTCCTTGTATCGATTTAGCAGAGACTGTGGGAGCTGCACTCTGAGCTCTTTGCCTGGTACTCTCCATTGTTCTTTCCAGCACATTTGATGTGCAAGTCTCTCCAGGCCGAGATTCAAGGCTGCAATGAACAGGATGTGGATGGAAAGCAAGATTAACCATCCCCTTTAAGAACTGGCCCGTGCCATTGTGTGTGTGTTCCATTGCTGACTGACATTACATGAGCTTCGCCAGCGCTCTGAGTTAGCGCCTCACTCCTTGGCCTTTGCGCCTTAAGACAGGTGTGCAGCGCCTGATTTAGCGCTCCACTCAACTCCCGGGGTGGTAAAAGTGAAGTTTCCAGTCAGTGGCGATAATTAGCGCCAGGCGCTAATATTTGCGTCCAGACGATATTTGCGCCCCAAATGGGGCGCGACCTAATTTTTCCCCCTAAAAATGTAACAAAGTTAAGATTTGAGAATAAGGATCTCTGATAATAGAATTGTAAGATTTCCATTTTTGGAACTGTTAATGTTGCGATTGAATCACCAACTGTAATTACATGTCAGTTCTTTAATAAATCTATATATTTTTAGAATTGTCTCACATAATACTTCTGTATCAACCTCGCAAACTCAATCTCTGTAAGCTCTTTGGTGAGGAGTTGCAGAATTCTGGGGGAGTTTTCTGGACCCTCATAATATCCGGAATGTTACAGTCTAGCTAAACTTATTAAAAGTGCTATCTGGAGGACGGTAACATCTTCAGATTGTTCCTTTCCTTTAGGGAGAGATAGTCTGGACCTTTAGACCCAATTAAGCATCTTTAGGATTCGGCTACCTCAAACTTAAATTGAAAGTGAATGCCTAGGGAATACGCCTGATCCGGGGTAGCCCTAAAGAGGCTAGGACTAGTAATTATCCCTTCAGCACATCCCCATCACTCTGCCTTCCCTACCCTACTCCTGCACATCCTTACTCACACCAACTTACCTTGCACCTCCACCCATCCCTCTCTGTCTACATTATCACTTCTCCATCTCACTAGCCACCCCTCACACTCACCCTCATCCTAGTCCAATCATACCAACTAACAACACACAAGGACAGGCACTTTTGTGTTTTAGCCAATGTTCATGTAAAGTTTCTGTTAATGTGCTGTCAAACATTTAAACCTTTATTTTCAACACTTTGCGTTCTTGGACAGATCTGTGTGCATCTTTGGAAGTGGCTTAGTGAATTGCAGTGATTGGTGAGACATAACGGTACCCCCCGCAATGGTGATGAGTGTGAAAGGAATGGCTTGGGCATTGTAGGAATGCTTTATGGTGTTGCTGTGGGGTGGTGCAAACCTGGCGCATCATGTGGCAGCTAGGGTGTACAGTGTAAAGTGAAGTAAATCTGGCTATGGTCAGGTTATCCCTGGCCTCCTGGGCAGCAATGTGGTCGGGTGCCGATGCCCTGTGTCCTGTGCAGCATCAGTTGATTGCGGAGAAGGTTGGTACTGCTGGTGTGCCTGGTGCTGCTGGTGTTGGGGCTGATCGTGGTGAGATTCTGAGGACCAAGGTGAGACAGTTTCGAGGGCACCAATGCTGATTTAATAGATGGCAGGTGAACTTGAGATGACAGAAGCAATCTGTCAATGGTGAGAGAGGTTGTTCCAATGAGGTGACACTGGATAGAGAGTTTACTCCAAACACTTACAACCTGCATAAAGCTCAATCTGTCTTCCAAATGCAGTAAGCAACAGCTTCTGAGCTTGGAAAGTGAACAGCTGTGAGATGGGAGCTTTAGTAGCACATTTGCAGCTGTCAAGTAATGAGATGATCCCATGGTCATACAACTCCCGACCTCCTTACCTGACGTGATCCCCAAGCAGCGTGGAACCCGTGGGCGACTTCGTAAAATTTAAAGGTGAGCGCAAAATACTTTTTAAGTGGCTCTTAACAAGGTTGTAATGACCTAAAATGCCTCCCTGCCGCTGCGAGTCGGGTTCCCAACCCGCTGTCACCCGACCCGCCACCAAATGCGCCCACTGACCCCCCGAAAAATTCCCCCCACAGAATAGTACAGCACAGAAGGAGTCCATTCGGCCCATCGAGTCTGCGTGACTCTTTCGAAGAGCAATCCAGTTAGTTCCACTCCCCCGCTCTTTCCATATATCCCTGAAATTTTTATCCTTCAAGTATTTATCCAATTCTCTTTTATCAAGAAGCATTATAAGAACAGTGGATACCAATAGTGAACTCCATTTTTCTCTAAAATGGTATATTGAATGTGGTTTTTGAAGTATATGATATAGCTTTAACTGCTAAAAAGTACAATAGCCAGCAAAAAAGCCCATGTAACTTGTGTATCACTTTTCTCTGGTTGAGGTGATCCAAAACTCTGCTGCCCGTGTCCTAACTCGCACCAAGTCCCGTTCACCCATGTGCTCGTTGACCGACATTGGTTCCCGGTTAAGCAACACCTCAATTTTAAAATTCTCATCCTTGTTTTCAAATCCCTCCACGGCCTCACCCCTCCCTATCTCTGTAATCTCCTCCAGCCCCACAACCACCGCCCCCCCCCCCCCCCAACCCCCCCAACCCCACCGAGATATCGGCGTTCCTCTAACTCTGGCCTGTTGAGCATCCCCGATTTTAATCGCCCCACCATTGGCGGCCGTGCCTTCAGCTGCCAAGGCTCTAAGCTCTGAATTCCCTCCCTAAACCTCTCTGCCTCTCTACCTCTCTTTCCTCCTTTAAGATGCTCCTTAAAACCTAGCTCTTTGACCTAATGGGCTAAAAATTGAAACGGGGCGCTAAGTTTGCCGGGCCCCAGAAAAATTAGCACCCCTGCGCCGGAAATTGAGTGGTTACGCCCCAAGAGGGAAGCGGGACGCTACTGGAAGCGCCTCGCATCCCTCTTGGGGCGCTGCGAGTTAATATCGCGGCGCTACGTGCTGCAGTGCCAGGCGCTGAGGCACGTCACGCCGCGGTATTGCAGGTCTTCCTCCCCTTCTTAAAGGGGCGGGGCCTTGCGTAGCGCGACCCGGGGCCCAGCTGGGCCCCCGGGGATCGGGAGTGCCAACAAAAGAGCCCGACACTCAAGAGAAGTGCCGGGCTCTTGGAGCGCAGCCGGCACTCCGCAGGAGGGCCGTTCAGGAGGCCGGGGACGGGAGCGTAGGCAGGTGCTGGCAGGCGGCCAGCAACAAAAATAGCCGCCCCACACCTCGCCTTTAAATTGCGCAGGTAGGCCCCCCTGACCCCGTCGCCCTCTTAGGGCACTAACGGGAGGCACAAAGCAAACAAATTTTTACCCCAATATCTCCTTATGTGTCTCGGTGTCAAATTTTGTTTGATAACACTCCTGTGAAGCGCCTTGGGGCGTTTTACTATGTTAAAGGCGCTATATAAATACAAGTTGTTGTTGTTGGCTGTAACCCACTTTCTATACTAGGGCCACATACTCACACTTGCTCTGGGTTTCAGCACAGTCATAAAGGTTAAAAGAAACTCCCAACATTTCCTTTCCGATTTTGACACAGACACAAAAGCAGGTTTGAATCAGGCTAGCATAACCGACTGATGCAAATTCACGACCGATGTCAAATATAAATTGGAAGTCAGTGCATGTACCAGGCAGGTAATTTCATTAGGACTTCCTGGTGAATAAACTGACTGTGGCCAGCACTATAAACAATAGCGAAAAAATCACACCGGGTCAGCTTATCATGAGCACGATCTCAAGAGGGTTCAAAGTAGAAACAGAGTTGCTGCAGGAGGAGGTTTCTGGTAAATCAGCACTCTCTAACCTTTCCTATTTAAATTTATAATCAAGTCTATTTATCTGATAAAATGGAGGGATGCTGTAATTAAATGACAGAATGGCATGACTAATACCACATGACAGTTTCAATACTCAAAATTCTTATTTGGTATATTAAGTATTTCAGGGATTTATATGCTTTGATGCTATGAGCTAATTATTAATCAAATTGTGCACAGTTCTTATTTAATAAGGATCTGTACTCATCCACTTAACGATTGAATTTAAAACATAACATAGGTCAAACTATTGTGTCAAAAGGAGTCATTTTCATAATAAATCTCGTACTATTCCAATGTACAGCACCGCTTCTTTGGGATAACAGCAAGGTACAAAACATATCAGGGGAAAAATTGAGTCGCGCCCCCTTTGGGGCGCTAACTTCGCCGGGGCGATACTTTTAGCACCCCATAAAAATTAGCGCCCCCGTGCTGGAAATTGAGTGGTTGCGCCTCAAGAGGGAAGCGGGTAGTGCTACTGAAAGCGCCCCGCATCCCTCTTGGGGCGCTGCGAGTCAATATCGTGGCGCTACGTGCTGCAGCGCCAGGCGCTGCGGCACGTCGCACCGCGGTAGTGCAGGCCTTCCTCCCCTTCTTAAAGGGGAGGGGCCTTGCGCAGCGCGAACCAGGGCCCAGCTGGGCCCCCAGGGATCGGGAGTGCCGGCAAAAGAGCCCGGCACTCAAGAGAAGTGCCGGGCTCTTGGAGCACAGCCGGCACTTCGCGGGGGGGGCTTCACGGGTGCCGGGGACAGCAATGGGGGCAGGGGCTGGCAGGCGGCCAGCAACAAAAATGGCCGCCCACCACCTCCCCTTTAACTAGCGCCGCCCAGCCGCAGGTGGGCCCCCCTGACCCCGTCGGACATAGCGTCCGGTGGTAAGTCAAGGGGCGCTACCGAAGATCGCGGCCGGAGCACGAGCGGGGCGCTGCGCACGGCGATGACGTCATCGCCGGCGGCGCAGCGCCACAGGGCACTACCGGTTAGCGCCGCCGCTAACCTCCCGCTGAATTTCACGGGAGGTGTGGGCGGCGCCGCACCCTGGGCGCTAGTTGCTTTGCGCCCCATTAGCGCCCTCTTAAGGCGCTAACGGGAGGCGCAAACCAACTGAATTTTTCCCCTATCATGTGCTTTTGGAGATCAGATCATCCAGGAAATTGACAGAATTATTGACATAATATTGTTACCACCTTGGGCAGGCACATGGGAGATGGGGAAGTAGCAGGGGAGGTAGAAGATGGAGATTGATCCTACCATTCATTGTCTCATGTCTCTCTATTTCCTGCATGCAGATGGCTAACAAAGCAGTGTCGTGTAAGGGTATGACTGTATAACGAAGGATGACAGCAATAAAGAACATGTCAGCTGAGGTACAGGATTCAGGGAGCCCTCAAAATGTTATATTCAAGCATCAGGGGATCGAGTTTGACTCAGGGCAGGATCAGTGCAGGTGGGGGGCGTTGAGGTGGGCGACGAACTGGTTCCTCATTTACATGTCGGAAACTCAACTACTGCCTGGTCGGTGGGCAGGAGTGGGATTTCAGGGGGGGGGGGGGGAGGTGGGGGCAGGAGGCCACCCTCAGGGACCTACGCAGAAGAAGATCCTGCAACTTTCCCCACTTTTCCTAATTTTGGATCTCCGCTGCTGTGCCATTGGGGGTAAAATTCAACTTTGGTGGGGTTCAAAATAGGCGTTAATGGATTGGCTGCCCGTTTCCACCCCCGCTGGAGGTTCCTTTCCATTGACTGTGGGGTTCTAGAATATCATCTTCAGGGGGGAGTTTAGCAGAACGTCGCTCCACCACTCTCAGGTTTCCTCCTCAGCACAGGAGGAGGCTGGGGGCGCCGGGGATGGGAGTTGGGGGTCAACTGCTCTTCCTGTTACCACTCCTGGAAATTCATACTCTTTACTCCAATAAGCCCACATTTGGGCCGGAATTTTCTTTACCTTGGTGGGTCCAGTGTGAGCGGCGGCCATGTCGGGTCACGGCCCCGCTGCTGACTCCATCCCGCTGCTGAAAATGAACTTACCTTAAATGGGACTTGTTTCAGCCCGCCCAGCGCGTTACCCAGCCCAATGAGATGGAGCGGGTCTGGTGACGTCATTCATGACGCGTTTTCAGCCGGGATCTTTAAAGGGACCATGGCCACATTACATTTGAAGGTTAATCTAACAGTGCTGTCAGTGCACAACAGCATTGGAGTGCTGCAAACACTGACAGTGACTGCACAGAGGCAGAGGGCTGCACCCAGGTTCTCCCATGACTCCCTCCATATGCTTATGGAGAGAGTCAGATCGCGCAGGGAGGTTCTCTTCCCTTCCGATGGGCGGAAGAGACTTCCCCAGGAGACCAACACAGCCTGGTTGGCAGATTGCAGAGGAGGTCACAAGCAGGGATGTGGTCAGGAGCACCTGGATGCAGTGCCGCAAACGTTTCAATTACCTCATTAGATCAGGAAACGTTAGTACAAAATCACACTCAACTGCATCCTGCTGTGCCTCTCATTACATCCCCATCACTCTGCCTTCCCTACCCTACTCCTGCACATCCTTACTCACACCAACATGCCTTGCACATCCATTAATCTCTTTCTCTCTATCTACATTATCACATCCCAATTTCACTACCCACCCCTCACACTCACCCTCATCCTAGTCCAATCATATCAACTAACAACACACAAGGGTAGCCACTTGGGTGTTTTATCCAATGTTTATGTAAAGTTTCTGTTAATGTCCTGTCAAACATTGAAACCTTTATTTTCAACACTTTCCGGTCTTGGACAGAATTGTGTGCACCTTTGGAAGTGGCTTAGTGAGTTGCAGTGAATGGTGAGGCATATCGGTACCCCCCGCAATGGTGATGAATGTGAAAGGAATGGCTTGGGCATTGTAGGGATACTTTATGGTGTTGGTGTGGGGTGGTCCAACCTGGCACATCATGTGATAGCCAGGGTGTACAGTGTAAAGTTAACTAAATCTGGCCATGATGAGGCCATCCCTGGCCTCCCGGGCAGCAATATGGTCAGGTGCTGATGCCCTCTGTCCTGTGCAGCATCAGGAGATTGCGGAGAAGGTTGGTGTTGTTGTTGGTGCTGCTGGCTGTGCCTGGTGCTGCTGGTGTTGGGGCTGATCGTGGTCTGATTCTCAGGACCAAGGTGAGAGAGTATAAACGGGCACCCATGTTGATGGAATAGATGACAGGTGAAGTACAGATGACAGAAGCGATCTGTCAGTGGTGAGAGAGTTCTTCCAATGAGGTGACACTGGATGGAGACTTTACTGAAAACACTTGCAGCCTGCAGAATCTGTGCTGGAATGGAGTGAGCAACAGCTTCTGCCTGAGGAACGTGATCATCTGTCAGGTGGGAGCTTTTACTGTACATTTGATGCTGTCAAGTAATCAGCTGGAGCAATGGCCATGGAACTCCCACCTCAGGCTGACAGACATGGTTCCCGAGCTGCGTGAATCCCGTGGCCATGCAGGGAAATTTTATTGTAAGTGAAAAAAGGCTCTTAAGTGCCTGTAAACTACCTGATAATCATCTCAATTGGGTCGCCCGCCGCTCCGGTCGGGTCGGCTCCACGATGACAGACGCTCCTGGGGGAAAGGCGCGTGGGAGCGTGATGACAGCAGGTTCCCGACCCGCTGTCAAAAATAACAACTTTCCCACCCGACCCGCCACCGATCGCACCCACTACCACCCCGGAAAATTCCACCCATGATCTCTGTGGACTTGACCACCAATTTTCCATGACCACCAATTTTCACCCAAAGAGGTGGCAGACTGATCACCTTCTAATAACCAAGCCCCGATTCTCAACGTCAGTACAAGAGTTGGTAATTCTGCTCCCAAAGCAAGTCACAATCTCAACAGGGGGATGAATGCAAGATTTCTGCTGGAGCTTCGAGGGGATGAAGCAACAGGAAAAACATGTTGACGTCCAGGGTTCAAGTAACCTGAATCTTGGCGGTAGTAAGAGATTAATGAAAAAAAAACCTTGTTCAGTTTTACACGTAATATTACATGACCGATTAACCACAGGCAGAACTGCTACAGCAACAACAACATGTATTTATATAGCGCC
This sequence comes from Squalus acanthias, assembly GCA_030390025.1. NCBI lineage: Eukaryota > Metazoa > Chordata > Chondrichthyes > Squaliformes > Squalidae > Squalus > Squalus acanthias. Next base: position 73,696,874 of record CM059436.1, read on the forward strand.
TTTAACGTAGTAAAACGTCCCAAGGCGCTTCACAGGAGTATTATAAGACAAAAAATTTGACACCGAGCCACATAAGGAGAAATTAGGGCAGGTGACCAAAAGCTTGGTCAAAGAGGTAGGTTTTAAGGAGCGTCTTAAAGGAGGAGAGAGAGGTAGAGAGGCAGAGAGGTTTAGACAGGGAATTCCAGAGCTTAGGGCCTAGGCAACAGAAGGCACAGCCACCAATGGTTGAGCGATTATAATCAGGGATGCTCAACAGGGCAGAATTGGAGGAGCGTAGATATCTCAGGGGGATGTGGGGCTGAAGGAGATTACAGAGATAGGGAGGGGAGAGGCCATGGAGGGATTTGAAAACAAAGATGAGAATTCTGAAATTGAGGCGTTGCTTAACCAGGAGCCAATGTAGATCAGCGAGCATAGTGGTGATGGGCGAACGGGACTTGGTGCGAGTCAGGACACAGGCAGCTGAGTTTTGGATTACCTCAAGTTTATGTAGGGTAGAATGTGGGAGGCCAGCCAGGAGTGCATTGGAATAGTCAAGTCTAGATCTAACAAAGGCATGGATGAGGGTTTCAGCAGCGGATGAGCTGAGGCAAGGGTGGAGACCAGCGATGTTACGGAGATGGAAATAGCCGGTCTTAGTTATGCTGCGGATATGTGGTCAGAAGCTCATTTCAGAGTCAAATATGATACCAAGGTTGTGAACAGTGTGGTTCAGCCTCAGACAGATGTTAGGGAGAGGGATGGAGTCAGTGGCTAGGGAACGGAGTTTGTGGCGGGGACCGAAAACAATGGCTTCAGACTTCCCAATATTTAATTGGAGAAAATTTCTGCTCCTCCAGAACTGGATGTCGGACAAGCAGTCTGACAATTTAGAGGCCATGGAGGGATCGAGAGAAGTGGTGGCGAGGTAGAGCTGGGTGTCGTCAGCGTACATGTGGAAACTGACGCTGTGTTTTCGGATGATGTCGCCAAGGGGCATCATGTAATGAGAAATAGGAGGTTACATGGTCACAGTTTTAAAATAGATTTTGCCATACACAGAGCCCGAGGGGCGTCCAATGAACCTTGAAATGGAACATAGAACAGGAGTAGGCCATTGAGCCCTCGAGCCTGTTCCGCCATTCAATGAAATCATGGCTGATCTGTGACCGAACTCCATATACCCGCCTTTGCCCCATATCCCTTAATATCTTTGGTTAACAAAAACCTAACAATTTCAGATTTAAAATTAACAACTGATCTAGCATCAACTGCCATTTGCGGAAGAGAGTTCCAAACTTCTACCACCCTTTGTGTGTAGAAGTGTTTCCCAACTTCACTCCTGAAAGGCCTGGCTCTAATTTTTAGGCCATGTCCTCTAGTCCTAGACACCCCAACCAGTGGAAATAGTTTCTCTCTATCTAACCTATCTGTTCCCCTTACTATCTTGAAAACTTCGATCAAATCACCTCTTAACCTTCTAAATTCCAGGGAATACAACCCTAGGAAATGGAATGTTGCGACCCACGCATCTATTTTAATATTCAATAGATTATTATAATTAGACCACATTTGCTGCATGCTTACCTCACACACTTCCTGGTGGCAAGGTTTGGTCCGAGTCACTTCCTGTTTTGCTAAGGTTACTCTGTAGAGTTCATCGCATAATTTGCTTCTGCCAGCGTTTGTGACAACGGACAATTCTTGGATGTTTGGCTGGCGGCTGCTGTTTGGGGTACTTCCTGGATTATTTAGGAGGCCAGAACCTTTGTTTCTTCTGCCCAACTTGTCACTGTTGCATTGTCTTGGAATTCCAAAATCCCTCAGGACTTTTCTGTAACAACACATAAGAAAACTGTAATAACTTGCTTTCATTTTATACAAATTTCTATATCAATAACCTAAGATTTTTTATTGGTATATTAAGCTTTATATTTTCAAAGTGTGTCTAGATTGAAAAGCTAACTCCAGAGACTTGAGCACCAAATTCTAGGCTGACACTCCAGTGCAGTGCTGAGGGAGTGCTGCACTGTCGGAGGTGCCGTCTTTCGGATGAGACGTTAAACTGAGGCCCCGTCTGCTCTCTCAGGTGGACGTAAAAGATCCCATGGCACTATTTCGAAGAAGAGCAGGGGAGCTATCCCCGGTGTCCTGGTCAATATTTATCCCTCAATCAACATCACGTAAAACAAAACAGATGATGTGGTCATTATCACATTGCTGTTTGTGGGAGCTTGCTGTGCGCAATTTGGCTGCCGCGTTTCCTACATTACAACAGTGACTACACTTCAAAAGTACTTCATTGGCTGTAAAGTGCTTTAGGAGGTCCTGAGGTTGTGAACGGCGCTATATAAATGTAAATTTGTTCTTTTAACAAATGGTGTGATTAAACATTATGGCCTAAAAATTCGGTCTTGGGCGGTGGCACAAAGCGGGCGGTGTCGGATCGGCCGCCCGTTATACGCAATGCCTGGTATTCAGTTCCACCGCAGTTAATAGAGCTGAATATCAGACGCTGCGTATAACAGGCGGCCGATCCGATACCGCCCGAGACGAATTTCTAGGCTCAAAAGTATTACTTTTTCCGCACTGCGATTATATGATGTTTTATCACATGTTTTATTTGATGTTTATACCACGCGGTGCTTTATCATTGCTACACTGTAATTATGCTACGACACTAGCCTGAGATCAATACACCCTCTAGCGCAATGCTCATCCAGCAGACCTGAGTTATACTACTGGCACTTCACAATCTCCCCAGCCATGAGAGGGCTCAGCTTATTTCTGTTGGCACACAACTGCAGAGCTCCATGCCCAGTTGTTTTTAATGTTGTAAGAGAGTGGGTGGGGAGGGGTTAGTGTTCACTTTCTCCCGACATGAAAAAGAAGCCATACTAAGTTTAGAAAGTTTTCAGGTGGTCCAACAGATTGTTGGAGTTATAATACACTTGATGTGAAGTCCTAGAGATGTGACAAACCTGTTGCAGGTGGACTCATGGGTCTTGTTTTAATATGTCCAGGTCTCGGTCTGGTGGTCCAAATTATACAACCACTTTCAATCGGAATCTGAAATCGCTCCGTAGACTGTTTCCAAAGACTGACATTATTCATGGTTTTTGTAAGTTTTAATTATAACTGGAACTGAATGGGTAACTGAGTTATGTGTGTCGACATCAATCCAAAGTTAACTGTTTCAATACAGTATTAGCTTTTATTTTTATTTTTTAAGGGTCCCTTGTGGGCTAGGCAATTGGGCTTTTCTCAGCCTTGGCTTGATGGCAGCACTCTCATCTCTGAGTCAGAAGGTCACGGGTTCAAGCCTCACTCCTGAGACTTAATGTACACTGACGTTCCAGTGCAGTACTGAGGGAGTGCTACTCTGTCAAAGGTGCCGTCTCTCAGATGAGACATTAAACTGAGGCCCTGTCTGCCTTCTCAGGTGCACATAAAGATCCCATGGCACTATTTAAAGAGCAGGGAAGTTCTCCCAGGTGTCCTTGCCAACATTTATCCCTCAACCAACATCATTAAATAAAAAGATTACCTGGTCATTTATCTCATTTCTGTTTGTGGGACCTTGCTGTGCGCAAATTGGTGGCGCGTTTCCCTACACTACAACAGTGACTACAGTTCAAAAGTACTTAATTGACTATGAAGCACTTTGGGTGGTCCTGAGGTTGTAAAAGGCACTATAGAAATGCAAGTTCTTGTTTGCTGTCTCAGTCTTTGTTTTCTTGTGCCACGAACTCCTTGTGAAAACAGTTCCAATTGGACTGATACAACCGAGGCCAGTGCTTAGTTTGCTCACATAATACGACTGAAGCTGTGCTGTTGACGTAAATGAAGGAGACCAAAGGAGGTAGCAGCTGGCCTCCGCCTTGTTTGACATAGGAGAGCTTAGCAGCGTCATTAAAGGGAACATTGAAGCATCTTCAGTAAACTCATTCGTCATTCTAATGAACAGTCAGAAGCAACGTTCCACAGTTTATTTCTAGAACGTGATAAATGGCGCTACTAATGGCAATCCATGGTTTCAAAACCTGCAAGAATTAAATTTCAATCCTGCTCACAGGGCACTGACTTAATGCAACCCATCAGGAAAGTAAATACCGAATTCAGCAAGAGTAAAAGATTCTGGAAGGAGTTTGAGAGGGTAGATGTAGAGAAGATGTTTCTACATTTGGGGGGAGCGGGGTGGTGGGGGGGGGGGGCGGGGGGAGACCTAAACCATAAATATAAGATAGTTACTGATAAATCAAACAGGAGAAGCTTCTTTAGCCAGAGAGTGGTGAGAATGTGGAACTCGCTACCACAGGGAGTAGTAGAGGTGGATAGTATAGATACAGTCAAGGGGAAGCTCGATAATCACAGGAGGGAGAAAGGAATAGAGGGGTTTGCTGATAGGGTGAGATGAAGAAGGGTGGGAGGAGGCTCATGTGGAGCATGAACGCCGGCATAAACCTGTTGGGCCGAGTGGCCTGTTGCTGTGCTGTAGACTCGATGTGATTCGATGTATGTAAATCTTTGAACAGCGTGATCTGAAGGGCTGAACAACAAAAACCACAGACTGACATCGTCTTAACAGAGATCAAAATCAAACTGGATTCTGAAGGCACGTCGCATCCCAACTGTAACCTGAATCCACAGGAGGAATTTGAACTCCCCATGGCTGGTGAAAACCGGACGGAGCAGAAGTTAAGATGGAGCGGGTCAGTTTCCTGATACATTCCCATCGCGTGGGTTGATTTCACCGCCGCTGGGTTTTTTTTTATTTGGGCGGCCAAGGCACCCACCTGAATCAGGCAGGAGCCTCACACATTCAGACAAATCGGAGTCCGATTAACACACGCAGGACCAACGTTCCTGCTAAGCTGTGCGGTAGCGTGACCGCTCGGCGGTCTGGAGCTCCCGCGCCGACCGCACACCGGCTTTTCAGTGTAAGAAACCGCGCATGCGCGAAAATCTGAATGGGCCGCGCAGCCCGTTAAACGGGCCACGCACCAAAGAAAATTACATTACGTAAGACCACCATTGGCATTTTAACTGCTGACTGAGCGGGACACAGGATTACATCGGATATACGGCACAGAGACAGGCTGTTCGGCCCAACCAGTCCATGCCGGCGTTTATGCTCCACTCGAGCCTCCTCCCTGACGCTCACCACAGCTGTCCCTACTCGGTGACACCTGGTCAGCAGGAAGTGGAGGTCCTGTAAGGAATGTCTGGAGGGCCGATTTTTACTTGGACCTGGAATCGAGGGTACGGGAGTGCCGGACCAGCGAACTGCCCGGTCCCCGGAGCATGACGCCCCGGAGATTTTAACTAATCCGGTGGGAATGAAGTCACCGCTGGCAGTCGGGAGTCAAAATTGGTGACTGCATCAGGCTGCAGCAAACATTTTAACAAAAAGTAAATTTTCTTCCTTTCAGGAGGCTTTAACAACTCTTGGATGCCAACCTATTTCCTGACCCCTCTTGCTCTTCACTCGCAGCACTGGCCAGGAGAATAACCTTTATTTCCTGGAGACTCCAGGACAATCCTGGAGGGTTGGCAAGATGAGACACGGGAGATAAAGGGGGAGAAATTCAGTATCGCCCCATTTGGGGCTCAATTATCGGCCGGGCGCAAAGATTAGCGCCTGGCGCTAATTATCGCCACCGACTGCAAACTTGACTTTTATCGCAACAACAACAGAAAACGCTGGAAAAACTCAGCAGGCCAGGCAACATCCGTGGAGAGAGAAACAGAGTTAACGTTTCAGGTCGAAACCCTTTTTATCGCCCCTGGAGGTGATTAGAGCGCTAAATCAGGCTCTTCACAACTGTCTTAAGGCGCAAAGGCCGAGGAGCGAGGCGCTACCTCAGAGCGCTGGCGAAGCTCATGTGATGTCAGTCAGCAATGGAACACACACACAATGGCGCCAGCCAGTTCTTAAAGGGGAGGGTTGATCTTGCTCTCCATCCACATCCTGCTCATTGCAGCCTTGAATCTCGGCCTGGAGAGACCTGTATTTCAAATCTGCTGGAAAGAACAATGGAGAGGCCCAGGGAAAGAGCTCAGACTGCAGCCCCCACAGTCTCTTCTAAATCGATACAAGGAAGGGCAAATCAAAATGAACCTGCAAAGTGCTGCTCAGTACCCAAAACTCCTTCACACAGCGTTGAATCTCTCCAGAAGTCTCTCTCTCTCTCTCTCTCGCTCAGAATGCATGGTTCAAAAATGTCACCAACAATAAAAGGCAGGAAGCGGTTGCCTTTAAATAGCGCTCCCCCAGTCCCTTCCTGACTGCAAAACGCTCCCCTCAACCTGTCGTTGCTCGCATCAGGCGGTAAGGCAGGGGGCGCCACTCAATATCCGCTCCGGGGCACTACCAGGGCGTTGCGCACTCGACTGACGTCATGATCTGCCAGCGCAGGAGATCGTGGCGGTAGTGTTTAGCACCGCCGCAAAATGTCTAGTTAATTTCGCGAGCAGCGCAAACATTGCCGCGCCCGGTCGCTAGTTGCTTTGCACCCCATTAGCGCCCTCTTAAGGCACTAACGGGAGGCGCAACCAACTGAATTTTTCCCCCCAAATCTTCCACTGCCGAAGTCAGGACGGTTTGCTGCCCGTCTCAAACTCAAGGCTTCTGTGACTCGTATGTGCTTTTTATTTCTTTGATTTATCTGATTATGCCGCTTATTGTCTCACACTAATATCACTTCTGCCATTTAACCATCTCCTGTTCTTTACAGCTCAATCTGTGTCTTTTCCTGCATTTGCATGTGTGTGTGTGTGTGTGTGTGTGTGTGTGTGTGTGTGTGTGTGTCTCTGCGTGTGTGTGTGTGTGTGTGTGTGTGTGTGTGTCTCTGTGTGTGTGTGTGTGTGTGTGTGTGTGTGTGTGTGTGTGTGTGTGGTCTCTGTGGGCGGGTCTCTGTGGGTGGGTCTCTGTGTCTGTGGGTCTCTGTGCGCGGGTCTCTGTGTCTGTGGGTCTCGGTGTCTGTGGGTCTCTGTGTCTGTGGGTCTCTGTGTCTGTGGGTCTCTGTGTCTGTGGGTCTCTGTGCGCGGGTCTCTGTGTCTGTGGGTCTCTGTGTCTGTGGGTCTCTGTGTCTGTGTGGGTTTCTGGGTGTGTGTGTGTCTGTGTGTGAGTGTGTCTGTGTGTGTGGGTGTATCTGTATGTGTGGGTGTCTGTGTGTATAGGTGTCTGTGCGTGGGTGTCTGTGTGAGCGGGTGTCTGTGTGTGTGGGTGTCTGTGTGTGTGGGTGTCTGTGTGTGTGGGTGTCTGTGTGTGTGGGTGTCTGTGTGTGGGTGTCTGTGTGTGGTTGTCTGTGTGTGGTTGTCTGTGCGTGTGTCTGTGTGAGCGGGTGTTTGTGTGCGTGGGTGTCTGTGTGCGTGGGGTCTGTGTGCGTGGGTGTCTGTGTGCGTGGGTGTCTGTGTGCGTGGGTGTCTGTGTGCGTGGGTGTCTGTGTGCGTGTGTGTCTGTGAGTGAGTGTCTGTGCGGGTGTCTGTGTGTGCGGGTGTCTGTGCGTGGGTCTGTCTGTGTGGGTGTCTGTGTGTGCGGGTGTCTGTGTGTGCGGGTGTCTGTGTGTGCGGGTGTCTGTGTGTGCGGGTGTCTGTGTGCGGGTGTCTGTGTGCGGGTGTCTGTGTGTGCGGGTGTCTGTGTGTGCGGGTGTCTGTGTGTGCGGGTGTCTGTGCGTGCGGGTGTCTGTGCGTGCGGGTGTCTGTGCGTGCGGGTGTCTGTGCGTGCGGGTGATGTGCGTGCGGGTTTCTGTGCGTGCGGGTGTCTGTGCGTGCGGGTGTCTGTGTGCGGGTGTCTGTGTGTGGGTGTCTGTGTGCGCGGGTGTCTGTGTGCGCGGGTGTCTGTGTGCGCGGGTGTCTGTCTGCGGGTGTCTGTCTGCGGGTGTCTGTCTGCGGGTGTCTGTCTGCGGGTGTCTGTCTGCGGGTGTCTGTGTGTGCGGGTGTCTGCGGCGGGTGTCTGCGCGCGGGTGTCTGTGTGCGTGGGTGCGTGTGCGCGTGGGTGTCTGTGTGCGCGGGTGTCTGTGTGTGTGCACGTGTGTGGGTGTGTGTCTCTGGGTGTGGGTCTGTGGGTGCGTGTCTGTGGGTGTGGGTCTCTGTGGGCGGGTCTCTGTGGGCGGGTCTCTGTGTCTGTGAGTGGGTGTCTGTGTGTGGTTGTCTGTGTGTATAGGTGTCTGTGCGTGTGTCTGTGTGAGCGGGTGTCTGTGTGCGCGGGTGTCTGTGTGCGGGGGTGTCTGTGTGTGTGGGTATCTGTCTGCGTGCAGGTGTCTGTGTGCGGGTGTCTGTGTGTGCGGGTGTCGGTGTGTGTGGGTATCTGTCTGCGTGTGGGTGTCTGTGTATGTGTGTGTCTGTGAGTGAGTGTCTGTGAGTGAGTGTCTGTGCGGGTGTCTGTGTGTGTGGGTGTCTGTGTATGTGTGTGTCTGTGAGTGAGTGTCTGTGCGGGTGTCTGTGTGTGTGGGTGTCTGTGTATGTGTGTGTCTGTGAGTGAGTGTCTGTGCGGTTGTCTGTGTGTGCGGGTGTCTGTGTGTGCGTGTGTCTGTGTGTGCGGGTGTCTGTGTGTGCGGGTGTCTGTGTGCATGGGTCTGTGTGTGTGGATGTCTGTGCGTAGGTCTGTGTGTGCGGGTGTCTGTGTGTGTGCACGTGTGTGTGTGCATGCGCGCGCGTCTGTGGGTGTGTGTCTGTGGGTGCGTGTCTGTGGGTGTGGGTCTGTGGGTGCGTGTCTGTGGGTGTGGGTCTCTGTGGGCGGGTCTCTGTCGGCGGGTGTGGGTGTGTCTGTGTGTGGGTTTCTGGGTGTGTGTCTGTCTGTGTGTGGGTGTCTGTGTGTGCGGGTGTCTGTGTGTGCGGGTGTCGGTGTGTGTGGGTATCTGTCTGCGTGCGGGTGTCTGTGTGCGGGTGTCTGTGTGTGCGGGTGTCGGTGTGTGTGGGTATCTGTCTGCGTGCGGGTGTCTGTGTATGCGGGTGTCGGTGTGCGGGTGTCGGTGTGCGTGGGTGTCTGTGTGTGCGGGTGTCTGTGTGCGCGGGTGTCGGTGTGCGCGGGTGTCTGTGTGTGCGGGTGTCGGTGTGCGTGGGTGTCGGTGTGCGCAGGTGTCTGTGTGTGTGGGTATCTGTCTGCGTGCAGGTGTCTGTGTGCGTGTGTCTGTGTGTGCGGGTGTCTGTGTGTGCGGGTGTCGGTGTGTGTGGGTATCTGTCTGCGTGTGGGTGTCTGTGTATGTGAGTGTCTGTGAGTGAGTGTCTCTGCGAGTGTCTGTGTGTGCGGGTGTCTGCGTGCGGGTGTCTGTGTGTGCGGGTGTCGGTGTGCGGGTGTCGGTGTGCGTGGGTGTCGGTGTGCGGGTGTCGGTGTGCGTGGGTGTCGGTGTGCGGGTGTCGGTGTGCGTGGGTGTCGGTGTGCGTGGGTGTCTGTGTGCGGGTGTCTGTGTGTCTGTGTGCGGGTGTCTGTGTGCGGGTGTCGGTGTGCGGGTGTCGGTGTGCGGGTGTCTGTGTGTCTGTGTGCGGGTGTCTGTGTGCGGGTGTCTGTGTGCGGGTGTCTGTGTGCGGGTGTCGGTGTGCGGGTGTCGGTGTGCGAGTGTCTGTGTGTCTGTGTGCGGGTGTCTGTGTGCGGGTGTCTGTGTGCGGGTGTCTGTGTGCGGGTGTCGGTGTGCGGGTGTCGGTGTGCGGGTTTCTGTGTGTCTGTGTGCGGGTGTCTGTGTGCGGGTGTCTGTGTGCGGGTGTCGGTGTGCGTGGGTGTCAGTGTGCGGGTGTCGGTGTGCGGGTGTCGGTGTGCGGGTGTCGGTGTGTGCGGGTGTCTGTGTGTGCGGGTGTCTGTGTGCGCGGGTGTCTGTGTGTGCGGGTGTCTGTGTGTGCGGGTGTCGGTGTGTGCGGGTGTCGGTGTGCGTGGGTGTCTGTGTGTGCGGGTATCTGTGTGCGGGTGTCTGTGCGTGGGTGTCTGTGTGTGCGGGTGTCGGTATGTGCGGGTGTCTGTGTGTGTGGGTGTCTGCGTGCGGGTGTCTGTGTGTGCGGGTGTCGGTGTGCGTGGGTGTCTGTGTGTGCGGGTGTCTGTGTGTGCGGGTGTCTGTGTGTGCGGGTGTCGGTGTGCGCGGGTGTCTGTGTGCGCGGGTGTCTGTGTGCGCGGGTGTCTGTGTGTGCGGGTGTCTGTGTGCGCGGGTGTCTGTGTGTGCGGGTGTCTGTGTGTGCGGGTGTCTGTGTGTGCGGGTGTCGGTGTGCGCGGGTGTCTGTGTGCGCGGGTGTCTGTGTGTGCGGGTGTCGGTGTGCGCGGGTGTCTCTGTCTGCGGGTGTCTGTGTGCGTGGGTGTCTGTGTGCGTGGGTGTCTGTGTCTGCGGGTGTCTGTGTGCGTGGGTGTGTGTGTGTGCGGGTGTCGGTGTGCGGGTGTCTGTGTGTGCGGGTGTCTGTGTTTGCGGGTGTCGGTGTGCGGGTGTCTGTGTGTGCGGGTGTCTGTGTCTGCGGGTGTCTGTGTGCGTGGGTGTGTGTGTGTGCGGGTGTCGGTGTGCGGGTGTCTGTGTGTGCGGGTGTCTGTGTGTGCGGGTGTCTGTGTGTGCGGGTGTCTGTGTGTGCGGGTGTCTGTGTGTGCGGGTGTCTGTGTGCGGGTGTCTGTGTGTGCGGGTGTCTGTGTGTGCGGGTGTCTGTGTGTGCGGGTGTCTGTGTGTGCGGGTGTCTGTGTGTGCGGGTGTCTGTGTGTGCGGATGTCTGTGTGCGGGTGTCTGTGTGTGCGGGTGTTTCTGTGTGCGAGTGTCTGTGTGTGCGGGTGTCTGTGTGTGCGGGTGTCTGTGTGTGCGGGTGTCTGTGTGCGGATGTCTGTGTGTGCGGGTGTCTGTGTGTGCGGGTGTCTGTGTGTGCGGGTGTCTGTGTGTGCGGGTGTCTGTGTATGCGGGTGTCTGTGTATGCGGGTGTCTGTGCGCGTGTCTGTGTGTGCGGGTGTCTGTGCGCGTGTCTGTGTGTGCGGGTGTCTGTGCGCGTGTCTGTGTGTGCGGGTGTCTGTGTGCGGGTGTCTGTGTGTCTGTGTGCGGGTGTCTGTGTGTGCGGGTGTCTGTGTGCGGGTGTCGGTGTGCGGGTGTCTGTGTGCGCGGGTGTCTGTGTGCGGGTATCGGTGTGCGCGGGTGTCGGTGTGTGCGGGTGTCTGTGTGTGCGGGTGTCTGTGTGTGCGGGTGTCTGTGTGCGGGTGTCGGTGTGTGCGGGTGTCGGTGTGCGCGGGTGTCGGTGTCGGTGTGCGCGGGTGTCGGTGTGCGCGGGTGTCGGTGTGCGTGGGTGTCTGTGTGTGCGGGTGTCTGTGTGTGCGGGTGTCGGTGTGCGGGTGTCTGTGTGTGGGTGTCTGTGTGTGCGGGTGTCGGTGTGTGTGGGTATCTGTCTGCGTGCGGGTGTCGGTGTGTGTGGGTATCTGTCTGCGTGTGGGTGTCTGTGTATGTGTGTGTCTGTGAGTGAGTGTCTGTGAGTGAGTGTCTCTGCGGGTGTCTGTGTGTGTGGGTGTCTGTGTATGTGTGTGTCTGTGAGTGAGTGTCTGTGCGGGTGTCTGTGTGTGCGGGTGTCTGTGTGTGCGGGTGTCTGTGTGTGCGGGTGTCGGTGTGCGTGGGTGTCTGTGTGTGCGAGTGTCTGTGTGTGCGGGTGTCTGTGTGTGCGGATGTCTGTGTGTGCGGGTGTCTGTGTGTGCGGGTGTCTGTGTGTGCGGGTGTCTGTGTGTGCGGGTGTCTGTGTGTGCGGGTGTCTGTGTATGCGGGTGTCTGTGCGCGTGTCTGTGTGTGCGGGTGTCTGTGCGCGTGTCTGTGTGTGCGGGTGTCTGTGTATGCGGGTGTCTGTGCGCGTGTCTGTGTGTGCGGGTGTCTGTGTGCGGGTGTCTGTGTGTGCGGGTGTCTGTGTGCGGGTGTCGGTGTGCGGGTGTCGGTGTGTGCGGGTGTCTGTGTGCGGGTGTCGGTGTGCGGGTGTCTGTGTGCGCGGGTGTCTGTGTGTGTGGGTGTCTGTGTGTGCGGGTGTCGGTGTGTGCGGGTGTCGGTGTGTGCGGGTGTCTGTGTGTGCGGGTGTCTGTGTGTGCGGGTGTCTGTGTGTGCGGGTGTCTGTGTGTGCGGGTGTCTGTGTGTGCGGGTGTCGGTGTGCGGGTGTCGGTGTGCGTGGGTGTCGGTGTGCGCGGGTGTCGGTGTGCGCGGGTGTCGGTGTGCGTGGGTGTCTGTGTATGCGGGTGTCGGTGTGCGTGGGTGTCTGTGTGTGCGGGTGTCTGTGTGTGCAGGTGTCTGTGTGTGCGGGTGTCTGTGTATGCGGGTGTCTGTGTATGCGGGTGTCTGTGCGCGTGTCTGTGTGTGCGGGTGTCTGTGCGCGTGTCTGTGTGTGCAGGTGTCTGTGCGCGTGTCTGTGTGTGCGGGTGTCTGTGTGCGGGTGTCTGTGTGTCTGTGTGCGGGTGTCTGTGTGTGCGGGTGTCTGTGTGCGGGTGTCGGTGTGCGGGTGTCGGTGTGTGCGGGTGTCTGTGTGCGGGTGTCGGTGTGCGGGTGTCTGTGTGCGCGGGTGTCTGTGTGCGGGTGTCTGTGTGTGCGGGTGTCTGTGTGTGCGGGTGTCTGTGTGTGCGGGTGTCTGTGTGTGCGGGTATCTGTGTGCGGGTGTCGGTGTGCGTGGGTGTCGGTGTGCGTGGGTGTCGGTGTGCGCGGGTGTCGGTGTGTGCGGGTGTCTGTGTGCGCGGGTGTCGTTGTGCGCGGGTGTCTCTGTCTGCGGGTGTCTGTGTGCGTGGGTGTCTGTGTGCGTGGGTGTCTGTGTTTGCGGGTGTCTGTGTGCGTGGGTGTGTGTGTGTGCGGGTGTCGGTGTGCGGGTGTCTGTGTGTGCGGGTGTCTGTGTGCGTGGGTGTGTGTGTGTGCGGGTGTCTGTGTGTGCGGGTGTCTGTGTGTGCGGGTGTCTGTGTGTGCGGGTGTCTGTGTATGCGGGTGTCTGTGCGCGTGTCTGTGTGTGCGTGTGTCTGTGCGCGTGTCTGTGTGTGCGGGTGTCTGTGCGCGTGTCTGTGTGTGCGGGTGTCTGTGTGCGGGTGTCTGTGTGTCTGTGTGCGGGTGTCTGTGTGTGCGGGTGTCGGTGTGTGCGGGTGTCTGTGTGCGGGTGTCTGTGTGCGGGTGTCTGTGTGTGCGGGTGTCTGTGTGTGCGGGTGTCGGTGTGTGCGGGTGTCTGTGTGCGGGTGTCTGTGTGCGGGTGTCTGTGTGTGCGGGTGTCTGTGTGCGGGTGTCTGTGTGCGGGTGTCTGTGTGTCTGTGTGCGGGTGTCTGTGTGTGCGGGTGTCTGTGTGCGGGTGTCGGTGTGCGGGTGTCGGTGTGTGCGGGTGTCTGTGTGCGCGGGTGTCGGTGTGTGCGGGTGTCGGTGTGTGCGGGTGTCTGTGTGTGCGGGTGTCGGTGTGCGTGGGTGTCTGTGTGTGCGAGTGTCTGTGTGTGCGGGTGTCTGTGTGTGCGGATGTCTGTGTGTGCGGGTGTCTGTGTGTGCGGGTGTCTGTGTGTGCGGGTGTCTGTGTGTGCGGGTGTCTGTGTATGCGGGTGTCTGTGTATGCGGGTGTCTGTGCGCGTGTCTGTGTGTGCGGGTGTCTGTGCGCGTGTCTGTGTGTGCGGGTGTCTGTGTGTGCGGGTGTCTGTGCGCGTGTCTGTGTGTGCGGGTGTCTGTGTGCGGGTGTCTGTGTGTGCGGGTGTCTGTGTGCGGGTGTCGGTGTGCGGGTGTCGGTGTGTGCGGGTGTCTGTGTGCGGGTGTCGGTGTGCGGGTGTCTGTGTGCGCGGGTGTCTGTGTGTGTGGGTGTCTGTGTGTGCGTGTGTCTGTGTGTGCGGGTGTCGGTGTGTGCGGGTGTCTGTGTGTGCGGGTGTCTGTGTGTGCGGGTGTCTGTGTGTGCGGGTGTCTGTGTGTGCGGGTGTCGGTGTGCGGGTGTCGGTGTGCGTGGGTGTCGGTGTGCGCGGGTGTCGGTGTGCGCGGGTGTCGGTGTGCGTGGGTGTCTGTGTATGCGGGTGTCGGTGTGCGTGGGTGTCTGTGTGTGCGGGTGTCTGTGTGTGCGGGTGTCTGTGTGTGCGGGTGTCTGTGTATGCGGGTGTCTGTGTATGCGGGTGTCTGTGCGCGTGTCTGTGTGTGCGGGTGTCTGTGCGCGTGTCTGTGTGTGCAGGTGTCTGTGCGCGTGTCTGTGTGTGCGGGTGTCTGTGTGCGGGTGTCTGTGTGTCTGTGTGCGGGTGTCTGTGTGTGCGGGTGTCTGTGTGCGGGTGTCGGTGTGCGGGTGTCGGTGTGTGCGGGTGTCTGTGTGCGGGTGTCGGTGTGCGGGTGTCTGTGTGCGCGGGTGTCTGTGTGCGGGTGTCTGTGTGTGCGGGTGTCTGTGTGTGCGGGTGTCTGTGTGTGCGGGTGTCTGTGTGTGCGGGTATCTGTGTGCGGGTGTCGGTGTGCGTGGGTGTCGGTGTGCGTGGGTGTCGGTGTGCGCGGGTGTCGGTGTGTGCGGGTGTCGGTGTGCGTGGGTGTCTGTGTGTGCGGGTGTCGGTGTGCGTGGGTGTCTGTGTGTGCGGGTGTCTGTGTGTGCGGGTGTCTGTGTGTGCGGGTGTCTGTGTGTGCGGGTGTCTGTGTGTGCGGGTGTCTGTGTGCGCGGGTGTCTGTGTGTGTGGGTGTCTGTGTGTGCGGGTGTCTGTGTGTGCGGGTGTCTGTGTGCGTGGGTACTGTGTGTGCGGGTGTCTGTGTGTGCGGGTGTCGGTATGTGCGGGTGTCGGTGTGCGGGTGTCTGTGTGTGTGGGTGTCTGCGTGCGGGTGTCTGTGTGTGCGTGGGTGTCTGTGTGTGCGGGTGTCTGTGTGTGCGGGTGTCTGTGTGTGCGGGTGTCGGTGTGCACGGGTGTCTGTGTGCGCGGGTGTCGTTGTGCGCGGGTGTCTCTGTCTGCGGGTGTCTGTGTGCGTGGGTGTCTGTGTGCGTGGGTGTCTGTGTTTGCGGGTGTCTGTGTGCGTGGGTGTGTGTGTGTGCGGGTGTCGGTGTGCGGGTGTCTGTGTGTGCGGGTGTCTGTGTGCGTGGGTGTGTGTGTGTGCGGGTGTCTGTGTGTGCGGGTGTCTGTGTGTGCGGGTGTCTGTGTGTGCGGGTGTCTGTGTATGCGGGTGTCTGTGTATGCGGGTGTGTGTGTGCGTGTGTCTGTGCGCGTGTCTGTGTGTGCGGGTGTCTGTGCGCGTGTCTGTGTGTGCGGGTGTCTGTGTGCGGGTGTCTGTGTGTCTGTGTGCGGGTGTCTGTGTGTGCGGGTGTCGGTGTGTGCGGGTGTCTGTGTGCGGGTGTCTGTGTGTGCGGGTGTCTGTGTGTGCGGGTGTCGGTGTGTGCGGGTGTCTGTGTGCGGGTGTCTGTGTGCGGGTGTCTGTGTGTGCGGGTGTCTGTGTGCGGGTGTCTGTGTGCGGGTGTCTGTGTGTCTGTGTGCGGGTGTCTGTGTGTGCGGGTGTCTGTGTGCGGGTGTCGGTGTGCGGGTGTCGGTGTGTGCGGGTGTCTGTGTGCGCGGGTGTCGGTGTGTGCGGGTGTCGGTGTGTGCGGGTGTCTGTGTGTGCGGGTGTCTGTGTGTGCGGGTGTCTGTGTGTGCGGGTGTCTGTGTGTGCGGGTGTCTGTGTGTGCGGGTGTCTGTGTGTGCGGGTGTCTGTGTGTGCGGGTGTCGGTGTGTGCGGGTGTCGGTGTGTGCGGGTGTCTGTGTGCGGGTGTCGGTGTGTGCGGGTGTCTGTGTGTGCGGGTGTCTGTGTGCGGGTGTCTGTGTGCGGGTGTCGGTGTGTGCGGGTGTCTGTGTGTGCGGGTGTCTGTGTGCGGGTGTCGGTGTGTGCGGGTGTCTGTGTGTGCGGGTGTCTGTGTGCGGGTGTCGGTGTGTGCGGGTGTCGGTGTGTGCGGGTGTCTGTGTGCGGCTGTCTGTGTGCGGGTGTCGGTGTGTGCAGGTGTCGGTGTGTGGGTGTCTGTGTGTGGGTGTCTGTGTGTGGGTGTCTGTGTGCGTGGGTGTCTGTGCGTGGGTCTGTGTGTGGGTGTCTGTGTGTGCGTGTGTCTGTGCGCGGGTGTCTGTGTGCGTGGGTGTCTATGCGTGGGTGTCTGTGTGCGTGGGTGTTTGTGCGTGGGTCTGTGTGTGGGTGTCTGTGTGTGGGTGTCTGTGTGTGGGTGTCTGTGTGCGCGGGTCTGTGTGTGGGTGTCTGTGTGTGGGTGTCTGTGTGCGTGGGTGTCTGTGCGTGGGTGTCTGTGTGTGTGGGTGCGTGTGTGTGTGTGTGTGGGTGTCTGTGCGTTGGTCTGTGTGTGGGTGTCTGTGTGTGTGGGTGCGTGTGTGTGTGTGGGTGTCTGTGCGTGCGTGTCTGTGTGTGGGTGTCTGTGTGTGGGTGTCTGTGTGTGGGTGTCTGTGTGTGGGTGTCTGTGTGTGCGTGTCTGTGTGTGCGTGTGTGTGCGTCTGTGTGTGCGTGTCTGTGTGTGTGCATCTGTGTGCGTGTGTCTGTGTGTGTCTGTGTGTGCGTGTCTGTGTGTGTGGGTGTCTGTGTGTGGGTGTCTGTGTGTGTGTGTGTCTGTGTGTGCGGGTGTCTGTGTGTGTGTGTCTGTGTGTGCGTGTCTGTGTGTGTGGGTGTCTGTGTGTGTGGGTGTCTGTGTGTGGGTGTCTGTGTGTGGGTGTCTGTGTGTGTGGGTGTCTGTGTGTGTGGGTGTCTGTGTGTGGGTGTCTGTGTGTGTGGGTGTCTGTGTGTGTGGGTGTCTGTGTGTGTGGGTGTCTGTGTGTGGGTGTCTGTGTGTGGGTGTCTGTGTGTGTGGGTGTCTGTGTGTGCGGGTGTCTGTGTGTGTGTGTCTGTGTGTGTGCGTGTGTGTGCGTCTGTGTGCGTGTGTCTGTGTGCGTGTCTGTGTGTGCGTGTCTGTGTGTGTGTCTGTGTGTGCGTGTCTGTGTGTGTGCGTGTGTCTGTGTGTGCGTGTCTGTGTGTGTGCGTGTGTCTGTGTGTGTGCGTGTGTCTGTGTGTGGGTGCCTGTGTGTGCGTGTCTGTGTGTGCGTGTCTGTGTGTACGTGTCTGTGTGTGTGGGTGTCTGTGTGCGTGTGTCTGTGTGTGCGTGTCTGTGTGTACGTGTCTGTGTGTGTGGGTGTCTGTGTGTGCGTGTCTGTGTGTGTGGGTGTCTGTGTGTGTGGGTGTCTGTGTGTGTGGGTCTGTGTGTGTGGGTGTCTGTGTGTGTGGGTGTCTGTGTGTACGTGTCTGTGTGTGTGGGTGTCTGTGTGTGCGTGTCTGTGTGTGTGGGTGTCTGTGTGCGTGTGTCTGTGTGTGCGTGTCTGTGTGTACGTGTCTGTGTGTGTGGGTGTCTGTGTGTGCGTGTCTGTGTGTGTGGGTGTCTGTGTGTGTGGGTGTCTGTGTGTGTGGGTCTGTGTGTGTGGGTGTCTGTGTGTGTGGGTGTCTGTGTGTACGTGTCTGTGTGTGTGGGTGTCTGTGTGTGCGTGTCTGTGTGTGTGGGTGTCTGTGTGTGCGTGTCTGTGTGTGTGGGTGTCTGTGTGTGTGGGTGTCTGTGTGTGTGGGTCTGTGTGTGTGGGTGTCTGTGTGTGGGTGTCTGTGTGTGTGGGTCTGTGTGTGTGTCTGTGTGTGTGTGTCTGTGTGTGTGTGTCTGTGTGTGTGGGTCTGTGTGTGTAGTGTCTGTGTGCGTGTGTCTGTGTGTGGGTGTCTGTGTGTGTGTGTCTGTGTGTGTGTGTCTGTGTGTGTGTGTCTGTGTGTGTGGGTCTGTGTGTGTAGTGTCTGTGTGCGTGTGTCTGTGTGTGGGTGTCTGTGTGTGTGTGTCTGTGTGTGTGTGTCTGTGTGTGTGCGTGTCTGTGTGTGTAGTGTCTGTGTGTGTGTCTTTTTTCTCCCTTGTTCTATTCCTTTTTAAATGCTGTTCATCAGTTACTGTCCATTGAGCAGGTTGGTTGGACAGTGTGGGTCGGACAGTGTTGGTTGGACAGTGTGGGTCAGACAGTGTTGGTCGGTCAGTGTGGGTTGGACAGTGAGGCAGAAGATCGAAAAAAAAGTTTTAAAATGGCAACGATTTATTAAATTTGCACTTTTCCTACCGTAAGCTTGTGATTGATTGCGATAAGCAAACTGGCCAAATAAATTTTCAACACCAACGTCCCCTCCCCTAGTTACGGCCCATAGTAATGTGGATGGCAGGGGTGCACATGCGGTGTCCTGTCGTTTTTGTCCATTATAATACAGATGCCCATCCAATGTCACTTCTGGAATCAGTGCTTTCTGAACTCAATTGGGAAGAAGATTGGAAGGTGAAAGCAGTTTGGAGAAAAAATCGTGAACAATCTTATTGGTTGGATTTGTGTGTTGGTGATTGAGTCCATGATTAGGATCTTTTCCAACCTGTCTGTACCTTACTCAGGAAGATTCATTTAGCAGAGGTTATCAGGTGCAAATGTAACTGACACATTGGGCTGATTTTCAAGTCTGTTGCATCACGTAAATTGGCACGTATGGTGTATAACGGACCGGGGAAAGGGGCCGTGGCAGTAACCATCAAACTGCAGCCTCCAGCCGGCCTTCACCTCCTTCCAAGCATCTACAATACGACCTACAGTGATGGTCGTTGAGGAGTAGCAAACAGGGCCACCATGCTTATAACCACATCAAGCAGCACTACTTCCTTTTAAGCAGCTGTTGAACAAGTCAGGACCTGAGCTACTCCATCATTTTTCTTACAAACTCATGCCTGTACATTTGCTGTTACTCCCCTTCAATTTTTGCCAGTCGTTTCATCACTCTCTGCTGCTGATAATGGGTTGAGAATGCTTCTGAGCCTTTCCAAATGCTCTAAGAAGTGGAGGACCAATTATACAGCCCCGGAGGACCACTGATTGTCACTTACCTTTAACTCTCCACATCCCTTTCTTTTTTACCTACATTTACAATTTTCTGCTCCCACCCATAATGTGCTTCCTGTACATGTCCAAATCTGCACCTGCCCCTGTGAATAATTATCCAAATAAGGCCAGATCTAAGTTAGATATCAGGAGGTGGTCCTTTTCCCAGAGGACCTCTGGAACAGGCTGCGGTGGACACCGATTCGCTGAATTCCTTCAAGCAAGAGCTGGACCTGTTTCTAGCTGGGGAGGAGATCAGCTCGTACAAAAGGGTAGTTACCTCAAGGAATTCAGGGCCAGAGTGATCTCCTGGACTAGCTTTGATTGCCATGGGGGAGTCGGAGAGGAATTTCCCAGATTGTTTTCCTCAAATTGGCCTGGGTTTTTATTTGTTTTTTCGCCTCTCCCAGGAGATTGCATGGTTTCTGTTGGGGTGATGAGTGTATATATTATGATACACAAGGTATCGCAATTGTGTGGGGCAGGCTGGATGGACCAGAGGGTCTTTACCAGTCCGTCATTGTTCGTAAATTCTCAACCTGACCAAGGATCTTTGTATGCCATTAGGACATTGCCGATCTGGCAGAATTTGCTCCTGTCCTAATCATTATTAACCAAATTGCATGGAATTTGAGGCCATTGTGCATGTGAAATCTTGAGTGTGAGAGACAATGGGGGAAAAATTCAGTCTCGCCCCGTTTGGGGCGCAATTATCGGCCGGGCACAAAGATTAGCGCCTGGCGCTAATTATCGCCTCCGACTGCAAACTTGACTTTTATCGCCCCTGGAGGTGATTGGAGCGCTAAATCAGGCGCTACACATCTGTCTTAAGGCGCAAAGGCCGAGGGGTGAGGCACTAACTCAGAGCGCTGGCGAAGCTCATGTGATGTCAGTCAGCAATGGAACACACACACAATGGCGCGGGCCAGTTCTTAAAGGGGAGGGTTGATCTTCCTTTCCATCCACATCCTGCTCATTGCAGCCTTGAATCTCGGCCTGGAGAGACCTGTACATCAAATCTGCTGGAAAGAACAATGGAGAGGCCCAGGGAAAGAGCTCAGAGTGCAGCCCCCACAGTCTCTTCTAAATCGATACAAGGAAGGGCAAATCAAAATGAACCTGCAAAGTGCTGCTCAGTACCCAAAACTCCTTCACACAGCGTTGAATCTCTCCAGAAGTCTCTCTCTCTCTCTCTCTCTCAGAATGCGTGGTTCAAAAATGTCGCCAACAAAAAAAGGCAGGAAGCGGTCGCCTTTAAATAGCGCTCCCCCAGTCCCTTCCTGACTGCAAAATGCTCCCCTCAACCTGTCGTTGCTAGCGGCAGGCGGTAAGGCAGGGGGCGCCACTCAATATCCGCTCCGGGGCACTACCAGGGCATTGCGCACTCGACTGACGTCACGATCTGCTGGCGCAGGAGATCGTGGCAGTACTGTTTAGCGCCGCCGCAAAATGTCTAGTTAATTTCGCGAGCGGCGCAAACATCGCCGTGCCCGGGTGCAAGTTGCTTTGCGCCCCATTAGCGCCCTCTTAAGGCGCTAACGGGAGGCGCAACCAACTGAATTTTTCCCCCAATATTCCCACACTTTATGGACATGTACTGCATGCAAAATGTTTATTTATAGATAGATTAAATATGTACAATAATCAGTTTAAACCTCTACCTGATTAAGAATACATAACTGAATGAAAACAACCTGCTTCAGAGCAAGGAAGTGGCCTTTAAAGGTAGACTATATTGAGCCATGCTACATCTGTGCAAGTTCAATCTCTTATCAGTGTCTCTAATTGTGTAAACCTGTACCTGTTGCTCATTTTGGTCGATAAAAATGACTTTTTGTGTGTGTTCAGAGTTCCAATGTGGTTATTAAAGCATGCATGGCCGTCACAGTTGTTAATCCCAGTTTAATGGTAAACAACAAGCTGTTTTTTATCTTGTGTGATAGAACTGTGTGTCTCATCGCATCAGCCTTCAATACATCACTTTGTCCAACAACACATGCCAACTTCTAATGTTGAATATGAACTCAAGCACAAAAAACACACAAATGCAAGTTCCTCCTTTTCTTTATAGACATCGCAATTGAGAAGCTGGTGCTTCTCCACAGAATCTGATTTTCTAGTTTTCCATGTTTTCTTCTACATTTCCTGTACTTTAGCAGAAAGTTAATAATTCCCTCTCGGTTCCACTGATTAGTAAGTCTGGTTTGGGGTCAGCAGCCTCATAGGTGCTCAGTACCAACCCTAAATTTTGCTTGTTGGTCACTGCATCCATGTTGCGCCAGAAAGTTATCCCATTCAGCAGCTAAGGGAATTTTCCTGGGTAAATTAATTTGCAAGTGAAGTGGTATAAAGCTCTGACGTAATTGCGTTCTTAAAGCGCAGTAAGCATCTTAGACCCCAGGAAACCAGTGCAGAAGTTGCACAGCCTCTTTAAAGACTGCCAGTGCCAAGTGGGTACCTCAACACCTACAATCTTGCCCTGGTAGCCCGTAGCATAACGATATACACTCAACCCTCCACACACTTTTCCATCTCTCCTCCAGCCCAAGGGGTTCATGTTCAGTCCTTTTCACCTCCTGCCATCTTCTTCTGTAGATGTCCCACATCAACAGGGGTCCATCCAATGGGAGAAGAGGACGCTGAGGAAGAGGAGGTGGTGAACCGGAGCCCATCCTTAGGAATGGAGCAGGAAATGGAAGTCCCAGAGGAGGAGGAGGACAGTCGGCAAGCCAGGTCACAGAATCAGCATTCTGATTCCACCCCCTCTACCTCATCCTCAGCCCCCACCCCAGGTTTGACACCTGTGGAGTTGCTCCCTCTCTCCCAGGTACCATCCCAGGGACATCCAGTCAGGGTAAAATGCCCACAGGAGCTGAAATCTGCATCCCTGCACTCCATGGTCCTGCATGCTGGTCCTCCAACACACAGGAGGACCCTTTGAAAGTGGTACTAGATAGTACAGTCAACCCACGTAACAAACAAAGGTTCACCATATTTTACGTACATTGATAAAGGACGCCCTGTTTAAGCTAGCAGGTTACATTGGACAGATATTGCTGCTCAATGCTCCACGCTGGATCCAAAAGCAAACATTTTAGAAGTGAAATTTCTCTATGTGTTCGAGCTAATGTACGCATTAATATTAATGTGTAGCAATTCTCTGCATTAGCATTAATGAACTGAACCACACTGACAAACTTCAATGCACAAATCTGGTGTTCATTTTTTCTTGTCTTATTAAGCATAGGTTAAAGATGAACATCCAAATTTGCTCAGGCTTGCCCAGGAGCTCACAAATCACATTAAGAACACTCACTGTAAAGATAGCATTCAGATAGCGGAGAGAGTTGGCACAGATCCAGCATGAAGCAGAGTAGGAGACACTAAAAAAGAGCGAATCAACTGTTTCAAGCTGGAAAAGCCACATAGAGAGTCAGCCACTATTATTTTGCTGGACATGTTGGAAGAGGAAGAGGAGGAGGAAGGAGGGCAGAAGAGAAGGTCCAAGGCCATTATAGAAAAACCACCCGTATTCACTACTATGCTTGATAGCATGTCGACCTCTGCTGAAAGAGCTACCCTGACCTTACAAAGGAGATTATGCTTCAGGGGGAAAGTCATCGATGAATTGTTACACCTCCTGGAACCACATCTGCATCAAAGAAGCGACATCCGCACTGCACCACCAGTAGTAGCAAAGATGACAATGGCACTCAGTTCTTGACAAGAATCGTTCAGTTTTCAGTTCACCACTACATTACTCATGCCCTGTTTCAACATGCTACTGAATACATTACAATCAATGCCAACAGGCAGCAGCACCAGCAGAGGTTCCATTCCTGGTATACAGGATGCCATCAGTTGCACCCAACATGACTATTTAAGAACCTGTGCAATATTCGTGGCATTCACCCTCAGAAAAAAGATACCACTCAATAAACATCCAAATGACTTGCAACCACCAAATAAATCATTACGCGTGTGGATGCATTTTGTCCAGGCAGTCCCCACAAAGCCCACATCGTAAGGGATAAAAATAAAAACAGAAAATGCTGGAAACACTCAGCAGGCGAGGCAGCATCTGTGGAGAGAGAAACAGAGTTAACGTTTCAGGTCGATGACCTTTCGTCAGAACCCACATCATAAGGGAGTCCTCACTGATTCCAGGACGAATGTAAGTTGGAAAGTTGGGCTTTTCGGAGATATTGGTTGTCTGCTCGAAACATGGCTCACAACATCGCTACGCAACCCATGTTTCCCCAGCTCCAAGAAAGAGTGTTCAACACACATTCAACAGGCAGAAACATTTTTGAGTGGACATATTCTGCGCTGAAACAACATTTTTCTGTGTTTCAACTGCACCGGGGATGCACTACAATAGCCCCAGAGAGTTGGCAGATTGATAGTGGTGTGCTGCATGCTGCACAACGTAACCATCAAATGAAGCATATGCTTGTTTTCTGGAACCACAAGCATTGGCACCTGGGAAGGGAAGGAGGAAGAAGCAGAGAAGGATAGCAATGACCCAGCATAAGATCAGCATTTTTTGGCAAGAGGATGGTTGCTAGAGGACAAGGGATAGCCCCCTACACACCAGGCTGATGACACCCCTCTGTATCCCCACTCCACCTGCGCTACACAGGTACAATCAGAGCCATGGGAGCACCAGCAACATCATAGATCACACCGGTGGCATTTTGAAGCAAGGGTTCAGGTGCCTCGATTGCTCTGGGAGCTCACTGCATTACGGCCCAGACAAAGTGAGACACATCAATGTAGCTTGATGTATTCTGCACAGCCTGGCAATGCAAACAGGATTGGAGCTGGAGGAGGCAAAGCAACAAGAATAGACATCATCAGATGAGGAAGAATTGGATGATGGTGAGGGAGAACCACAAGAAGGAGGAGCAGCACAATGCATTGGATTGCTTCTTTGACAGCACCTCCCAAGCCCGTGACCTCTACCACCTAGAAGGACAAGGGCAGCAGGTGCATGGGAACACCACCACCTCCAAGTTTCGCTCCGAGTCACACACCATCCTGACTTGGAAATATATCGGCCATTCCTTCATAGTGGGTCAAAATCCTAGAACTCCCTACTTAACAGCACTATGGGAGTACCTTCACCACACAGACTGCAACGGTTCAAGAAGGTAGCTCACCAAGGGCAACTAGGGATGGGGGAAATAAATGCTGGCCTTGCCAGCGACGCCCACATCCCGTGAATGAATAAATTTTTTAAAAGCTAGCGATGCCAAGGATCAGTTGATAGCAGTGCTTTTGGTAACTGCAATCCCCTTGCCTGAAAAGTGACAAAAAGTCCCTTAGTATTAATATTCCTTGTTAACCCTTCACTGCTCCCTTGATTCTACACTGAAGAACATTGAATCCATTCAGCCAATCTCTACATCAGTGTCATTCTGACAAGCTGTAATGAGAAGAAACTAATGAACGAATTGTAAATATAATAAAGGTGTTGATTTTAATTCCAAACACAATATTGTGCAGTAAATTATTTTCTCACCCAAGTGATCAACCCCATAGTGCTTGTCTTAAAAGGTTTACTAACTCCACTACTCTGACGAGGTGCTTCCCCCAGTGGTTCCAGCAGTGCTGGTGGAAGGTGGCTGATGCTCTTGTAGGGACCTTTGAAATCCTTCTGGCCGGCGAATTCTGGGAGCTCGAGCCTCTGATTGCAGCACTTTGGTTGTTGCCAGAGCAGCCTGGCTCCGCTTGCTTTCTGGCACCGTGGTTGGTACGGGTTTGAAGGGGGTGGCGAGGGAGCAGATGTGCTGACATCCTTAGAGATGGCAACATGCGTTAGGTCCCACATGGGGCTGGGGCTCAGCACTTCCACTGATCTGTGGGAGAGCAGAGGTGAGTGTCTCCTTGCAAGCCCCCCATCCATTTGCTCAATCAATATGTCCAAGGTGAACATCTGCATCTCCAAGGTGGACATCTGCCTATCTGAGACACAGCCCAGAATTGAGCCCAGAGTCTGGAACGGAAGCCATTTGAGCTTCCATCAAAGGTACAAAGGGTATGAGCGCTGAATCTTGTTGTGAGGGCCATGCTGCAAGTGACCCTGGAGGTGGCCACAGTCTCCAAGGCAGAGTGGAGAGTCCTGATGCCCTTGTCCCAGCGTGTCAGGGGAGATCCAGCGAATTATACAAATGAGTGATCTTACAGTTCATCCTAAACTGCTCCTCAGAAAATAGATTAACCGGCAGCCAATTTTTTAAACCCTGCAAAGCACCGTGTCCTCAGCAGGGACTTGAACATTTTATCCTTGTGTGCGAGCCTTTGAGTTTAAACTCTTGTCTTCCCCTCTTGCTTAAATGCATGAAGCCAAGTTGCATAACAAAAAGGGTTTTTAAAGCAATTTCTTTACCAAAAGCAAATAACGCTACATGGCATTTTAAGTAATGCTTTCATCTTTCAACTGAAGATGTTATAATTGGTTGAAATGTGACAGATGCATTCAATACAGTAATTTCTTCTCTGGAACCCTGTCTGCCACAAGATCAAAGAATATACTGTTGCTAGTTTCAAAGAACATTGTCAGTCTTTTCAAAAGAACAGGACAGTAAGTGCCAGATAATTGAAAAGCCTAATTTCCCTGATACAAATATACTATCGGTGCTGTGTTGTGGAAACAAAGAAGCTAGTTACCATTTTCCAGCCATCTGTCCCTGTTACTTGACTGTTAATTACATAGAATTTACAGCACAGAAACAGGCCATTCGGCCCAACAATTTACAGCACAGAAACAGGCCATTCGGCCCAACAATTTACAGCACAGAAACAGGCCATTCGGCCCAACAGGTCCATGCCGGACTACTATAATGTTTATGCTCCACACGAGCCTCCTCCCACCCTATTTCATCTACCCCCATCGACAGATCCTTCTATTCTTTTCTCCCTCATGTGTTTATCCAGCTTCCCCTTAAATGCATCTGTGCTATTCGCCACAACTACTCCTTGTGGTAGTGAGTCCCACCTTCTCACCACTCGCTGGGTACAGAAGTTTCATGCGCAGTTCACAGTTAAGTAACATAGATGGTAATTTTCTGGCCCCAATGATTATCATCTTCATTAAGAAACAAAAACCTGCACAACATAGTCAGCAACTGTTACATAAAAGGTGTACTTAGACTTGATTAGCAATCAGTACCACATTGAAAGAATCATTCCACTGTGCTTGATTGCGTGCCTCCCTCCCACCATGACTACATTAGCAAGTTGTCATGACTACACGTAGTCAATGTGATGTAAGCAGACCATATGCTGGGATGTAACAATGTCAGCTATAAAAATGCGAAATCTAGTACGTCAATGTATCAGATGATTCTCCAGTTTCCACAGCAGTGGGAAATCTGTATATTTTCTTTAAATGAGTACTGCTGTGCTATTCGCCCTTTTAATCAGATTCAGGCACATGGGAGAGTCGAAAATGCGTTAATGTTCAGGCACTCCACACACTTTCGCGACAACACAAGGTCAGGTCATTCACATGAGACGCTGGCACTCCAGATACATCTCTTGGATGAGACGTCAAACCGAGGCCCCGTCTGCCCGCTCAGGTGCACGTAAAAGATCCTGCGGCCACTATTTCAAAGAAGAGCAGGGGAGTTCTCCCTAGTGTCCTAGGCCAATTTATATCCCACAATCGACATCGGATTATGCGACAAAAATAAGGGTGAGGCTATCAGCGGTCACTGGCTGGCTGCCACGTGGGAAATGGAGTAAAAAATTCTAATGAGGTGATGCTATTAAATTTGTTCCTGGGATTTTCAGGCCTCTGACACGCTCCCCCACTCCCTTCCCATAAATATCGGGGCCATTCTACTTCCCTGCTATAGGAGCAACTCGTTCTGGACAGAATAGGGTTAAAATTCTCTTTTTGTGTTTAAAAGACTGACCTTGCAAAGACAAAACAAATGGCAAAGGAAGCTATAAAAAGCTTCTTTGTCTTCTTTATTTACAGCACAGTGAAGTACAGCAAAGCTATTAAATCCTGAAGGGAAAGGTCTCAAATGACAACATGACCAGGTGAGCTTCTGATTTGAAGTGCAGTACCTTAACAGATGGTCAGGCTTTGCCTCAAGATTGATAACTTTGCAGGAGAGAGCCCATCCGACTGTAGTTTGGATGTATTATTCCCGTCTGTATCACAAAACCTATCCAAAACATATTTAAGGCCTAAAATCGTTTTTTGAATCACTTAAGATTAAAAGCAAATCTTCAAAAGAGAAAGGCAAACGATAATCCTTTTGGCGCATTTTAATGTGCAGGCTCCAGTTGTCAGACAGAGATCGGTTGAAGACAGAAAAAATGAAAACTAGAAAGGACTCAAACAGACCAAGACTGGAGGAAGAAGGCTAGAAACATTCAGGCAGCAAAGGAAGTAAGAAGTAGCCCACGGAACTCAGTCCAGTTCAGAGAGAAATCTAGTAGTTGTGATAAGTTAACTCTGTAAATTAGGTGCCTGAAGTGTGCGTTATCTAAGCTTTGATTTGGTGATACTGAAGATTTTGATGCAGACGCCAGTTAGCACAGGTGCATTTACACCCATAGCATGGGGAGGAGGTCGTGCTGAATTTTGCAATATGACCCCACCCCCTACCAATGTAGAAAAGGCTAGAGGCACAGGAAAAGCACCCTGCAGTGACCTGCCTGCATCATCTGCGGCACAGTGGGCAGCACTCTTGCCTCAGTCAGAAGGTCGTGGGTTCAAGTCCCATATCTGTGAAACTTGAGTACAAAAATCTAGTATGACACTCCCAGTGCAGTGCTGAGGGAGTGCTGCACTGTCGGATGAGATGTCAAACTGAGGCCCTGTGTGCTCTCTCAGGTGGATGTAACATATCCCACAGCACTATTTTGAAGAAGAGCAGGGGAGTTATCTCTGGGCCAATATTTATCCCTCAATCAACATCATTAAAACAGATCATCTGGTCATTATCACATTGCTGTTTGTGGGAGCTCGCAGTGCGCAAAATGGCTGCTGTGGTTTCTACATTACAACGGCGACTACACTTAAAAAAAAAGTACTTAATTGGCTGTAAAGCGCTTTGGATGTCTTGAGGTTGTGAAAGGCGCTGTAGAAATGCAAATCTTTCTTTCTTTGTAGCAGACTTGGCTGGGGATCACAAAGTTTGCAATCTGCCTCTTATTTGGGGGCAGAAGGCCGACAGAGGCAATAACTCAAGCTCAGTGGAAGGTACTTCTGAAGCAAGTGTGGAGGTTTCAGGCAACTACAGGATTAGCAAGGTAAGTGCACTGTCCTTTGTACACACACTGCCTCTTTGTCCATGTAAGGTGTGACACACAGGAGTTAATGCTCCCTGAGAGATACAGGATAAGGTCAAACAGGTCAACCCAGATTGTGGTTTGTATAAAGGAGATCTTAAAAGGCAGATGTGCTTTTAATGAGTTTTTTTTCATTTTTCTCAACGTTTTTTAAAAAAAATGTTATTTTCTGCATTTCTTTTGGTGTTTTCCTGGGTTTTCTTTAAGCTCACTTTGTTCTGGTCATTTCTTTCCTTTTTTGGGGGCTTCAGAATACATCCAGAACATTCATGTAGAAACAAAACACTGCAAAATGCCCAGGAAGCTCACTGTAATTAAAGTATCTAGAAGAGTTCATCAGAACAGAAAAAATGGTGAAACAGCACACATGGAAATCAGATCCAACAGGTCCACAAGAATATTTTGGGCTGTATTTTCCGATCGGAGGCTTCCTGCGTGCGGAGGCCTCCGATCTGGAAAAATCTACGAACTTACCCGAGGGATCCCGAGGTGCGTATAGTTCCGCTCCTGGGCCTCTCCAACTCCAAGTGTGCAGGGCCCACGTATCCGAGGTGCAGGCAGTTCGCAAGCGTCCCTGGGATCACGTGGGCCATGGGGAGCCAAGAGAAGAAGGGAATCTCCCTTCATACACTTGACAGATAGACCTGGCAAATATATGAATGGAGATCACCACAAAAACATAGTAAAACTTTAAATAAATTTTTAATAAACCATCACCTTTTTAAAATTAGTTGAAATTACAATAAATTAAATATTTTAAACAAAACTTTAATTTTTTGAAAAAAATTAAAGTTTTTTACAGGGCTAAAAATAAACTTACCTTTTTTTAAAAAAAGTATTTTAAATGATAAATGAGTGAAAACATTTTTTTAAAACTTTTTTTCAACTCTTATCCTGGTAAAAGCAGGCCTTACGCCTGCTTTTACCAGGCGTAAGATTTCTAAGGGTTTTCTGCGGGCGGAGGGTCTCCAGAAAGCGGAACTCTCTGCCTGCGGAGGCCCTTCTTTAGGGCAGGCGTCCGATCTGTCAAGAGGATTCTTGACAGATCAGAAGTGTCGGTTTTCAGCGCATGCGCTTCGCGTGCCTGAAACCGGCACTTACGAGGCCCCTATGGGTGTGTACACACCTCGTACACACCCGTAGGGATCGGAAAATACGGGCCAAACATAAGCTCTGGAATTCTCTCCCAAACCTCTCCACCTCTCTACCTCTCTCTCCTCCTTTAAGACGTTCCTTAAAAAATCTACCTCTTTGACCAAGCTGTCCTAATATCTCCTTACGTGGCTCGGTGTCAGATTTTGTTTGATAATCACTCCTGTGAAGCGTCTTGGGACGTTTTACTACATTAAAGGTGCTGTATAAATGCAAGTTGTTGTTGGAGCAATGAAAATCGGGAATGTGCAAGAGGCCAGAATTGGCGAAACGCAGAGATCTCAGAGGGTTATAGGGCAGGAGAAGGTTACACAGATAAGGAGGGGGCGAGGCCATGGAGAATTTTAAAACCTATAATAGTTATATTCCAATTACCTGTATCTCTGTGTCAGCCATATCTCAGTAAATAGCACTCTTGCCTCTGGGTCAGAAGGGTGTGGGTTCAAATCCCATATCTGTGAGACTTAAGCACAAAAATCTAAGTTGGCACTGCAGTGCAGTACTGAGGGAGTGCTGCACTGTCGGAGGTGCTATCTTTCGGATGAGACGTTAAACCGAGGCCCTCTCAGGTAGACGTAAATGATCCCATGGCACTATTTTGAAGAAGAGCCGGGGAGTTCTCCCCGGTGTCCTGGCCAATATTTATCCTTCAATCAACATCACTAAAACAGATTATCTGGTCATTATTACATTGCTGCTTGTGGGAGTTTGCTGTGTGCAAATTGGCTGCAGTGTTTCCTACATTACAACAGTGACTACACTTCAAAAGTACTTCATTGGTTGTAAAGTGCTTTGGGAAGTTCTGAGGTTGTGAAAGGTGCTCTATAAATGCAAGTCTTTCTTTCTTTTATCTCCAAAGTTGCCAGTTAGTTTGCCACACAATAACGAGTACAGCTTACTCATCAGGCATATATTTTAGAGGCATGTTATGCATAAGGTTCAATTTTTGCTAGATATTTTCCAATATCTGATGGTGAAACTTCTAGCAAGCCATACTAACAAAGGTCACATAGATTTACACTAGACTTAATGCATAGTAACTTATGTAAATTGCACCAATGTTATCACTGGACGTGGCTAAAGTTATTAAATAGTTCCTCATGCAATTTTAATTTCTGAAATTAAATGGTCGATGCAGTGAACCATTTAGGATGCATAGCTGTTTTTTATTCTTCCTGTGGCATTTTGCTTTCTTCCAGAAAAGACGGAAACTTCCTAGAATTTAAGCAGTCTTAGTGATCTCTCATATTGTCTCACTGAACAGCTGGCCTCTCTACCCTTATCTGTCTATTAGAAAAGATCAAAGCAATCTCAAAAAAGTGTGTAACATTTAAATAATAGTATCTGAGTTGTGCCCGCTGAGTGCTACTGACTCCACGCAATTGAGCATGATGGCTTCCAAATCTTAAGAGACCCATTGCACATGCCCAGGCGAGTAGGTGCTACATCTTGCATTGTAAATGTTCCTGATCATGCCCAGTATTTATCCAGGTTTTGGAGGAAGCCACAGTACTGTGCATGTGCCCAGCCAGCATAAGCTGGCCACATGCAGTTTACAGCTGATTGCTTATGCATCAGTTACTGTCCTGAGGAAGTTGGTATAAATAGCAGCTCCACCATGCATCATGATGCTAAGAGCTCCATACTTGAATTTTTGCAACGCGTTTGTGCCACTACAAGTGTAAATACAGTGTGAAAGTCCTAGTATATGATGGGTGAAAGATTTTCAGACTTGTGTTTGTTCATAGCCGCAACTATTGATTATATGTTTTCCTGAGCCAAAAGATCTATAACAGCAGGTGCGTTATATAATGCTGTCCTTGCTCAAATAGCTTTTCAAATCCCAACCGGTGAGAAATGACTATCGATAATGGATTAGGTTGAACATGATAACACTGTGCAAAAAGGTTTTACAGTTGCTTAACGCTCAATTCCCTTGCTGTGCCTAATGTGCTCTAAGATGCGTTATTTGTTACTCACATCTTGCGCTTCACTATTAAAATTGCTTCATTGCACTTCACGCCACGCATTAAAAAAAACACATAAAGGCAAGCTGCAGACATCACTGAAAGATACATAACCATTAAGCTTTCCCTAAATATCAGTGCCCTTTCTTCACTTCACATTCACCAGTTCTATTAATTATCAATTCAAAATATCCTCACAACATCTCTTTGTCCATTACTGTGGAAACAGAGAGCCTCAAAACAGAAAATGTCTTTGGTTTTCCAGACCACAACTGACGCACATCACATAAATTACAGACTGCAGCACTGTTTCAAGGTTAAAAAGGAAGCACAAAATCGCAGGCTAAAAGCATTTTACTTTGACCCGTTTGCATCGTGTTTACAGACCCACCAATTCACTGCAAATGTGGCTCATATTAAAATCAATTTTATCACAGTACTAAGAGAAAAGCTTACTTAGGTAGAAGAAACAATAAAATATTTTGGATTTGAATGCATGACTTAAAAGGGTTAGTAATGGCTGGAGAATTCCTGCCTTCACTCATTTTAGTGAAGTAGACGCACATAAAAGCCGGTAGAATTAGTAATCAAAGTGCTAATGAATTATCCATCCATGTTTAATCCAGCTTTGGTCATCCTTGCATCTCCAAAATAGACCAACAAAGCCGAGTAAAGACTTGTTAAAGACCAATCATGAGAAGCTCTTACATAATCCATCTTAAATGAACAGGAACATTTCAAAATAACTAGTCGATCTTCCGTGGCATTGACACAGAAAATCAACAAGTATAGTCTTCAGGGGATAATTCGACCAGATGTAATTCAGTTCCCATTTTAAAGTCATACATTTTGTCTTTATTTTTATATCTATGTTTCAATCATATATTAAATTCAGTACATGTAGCAAATGTTTCATTGCAGTCATTATAAGTACCTGCATTACCTGTTACTCCTGTGGATGGCGTTGTGATCTGTATTTTCAATGTTAAATGTGTCACACTGTGTGACACACAATAACTGCTATTTTATAGTGAGTATATGTTACGCTGAGATCGTGCAATCTGACGACTGGACTCCCATAAAACACTCAAAATGTTTTCTGAAAAAATTTCACTTGCCATTTCTTTCTCAGTAACTAATATTTCTAATATCCAAATAAGACTTTAAACAAAATTATAAAATTACAAATTTCACAATAACTTGATTAAATGTGTCCACTGAATTTGTGACTTTTAATACCCTCATTAAATGTTTTACTTGAAGACCTCAGCCTCTACCAAATACCTGAGTTTGGACTTGCTATTTTTACCATAGCTGTAACTCGGTGATCTAAATTGTGATCATGCAGTCTGTGCGGGGTTACTTTGGCCGATAGTGAAAAATGGGCGATATTGGTTTTGGCCGCCCAGCATATATCTCTCGGGATTTTCATTTCCATTAAAGCTGCACATCCTGTCCCCACACTTTTACTTCTGGAGTCCCCAAGGATCTATCCTTAGTCCTCTCCTTTTTCTCATCCTCATGCAGCCCCTCAGCGACATCATCCGATGTCAAATTCCACATGTATGCTGACAATACCCAGTTCTACCGCACCACCACTTCTCTCGATCCCTCCACTGCCTCTGTGTTGTCAGGCTCCTTGTCCAATATCCAGTCCTGGATGAGCGAAAATTTCCTCCAATTAAACATTGGGAAGACCGAAGCCACTGTCTTCGGCCCCCGCCACAAACTCCTTTCCCTAGCCACCAATTCCATCCCCCCTCCCTGGCCACTGTCTCAGGCTGAACCAGACTGTTCACAACCTCGGTGTACTATCTGATCCTGAGCTGAGCTACCAAACCCATAGCCTCTCCCTCACAAAGACCGCCTACGTCCACCTCCGTAACATCGCCTGTCTCCGCCCCTGTCTCAGCCCAGCTGCTGTTGAAAAGCTCATCCATGTTTTTGTTACCTCCAGGTTAAAATACTTCACTCTCCTCCTGCAAGCCTTTCTTTCATCTTGTACCCTCCATAAATTTGAACTCATCCAAAACAGTGCTGCCCATATCCTAATCCGCACCAAGTCCCACTTATCCATCAGCCCTGTGCTCGCTGACCTACATTGGTCCACCAATACCTCAAATTTAAACTTCTCATCCTCACGTTCAAATCCCTCCATGGCCTTGACCCCTCCCTATCTCTGTAACCTCCTCCAGCCCTACAACCTTCTGAAATCTCTGCATTCCTCCAACTGAGGCCTCTTGTGCATCCCCCACTTTCTTCGCTCCACCACTGGCGGCCGTGCCTTCAGCCCTCTAAACCCTAAGCTTTGGAATTCCCTCCCCAAACCTCTCCGCCTCTCTATCCGCCTTTAAGTCACACCTTAAAAACTACCTCTTTCCCTGTCCTTATATGGCTTGGTGTGAAAGTTTTGTCTGGTTGGTTATGCTCCTGTGAAGCGTCTTGGGATGTCTTACTGCATTAAAGTCACTATAAAAATGCAAGTTGTTGGTGCTCCTCCAGAATCTGTAAATAGAGAGGTCGGCAGGGAAGCAGACTCTTTGCTCCGAAATCTACAGCACACAATGACAGCTTCTTGAGGAAAGAGGCTTGGATAGCAGATTGATGTAGAACTTTAAGAGCCTTCAAAAGGTTGGTTTTGGCAACACAGCAGTGTCAGCCGTGGCTCAGTTGGTAGCACACTCACCTCTAGGTCAGAAGGTTGTGAGGTTCAAGTCCCACTCCAGAGACTTTAGCACATAAATCTAGGCTGACACTCCCAGTGCAGTGCTGAGGGAGTGCTGCACTGTCGGAGGTGCCGTCTTTCAGATGAGACATTAAACCGAGGCCCCGTCTGCTCTTTCCGGTGGATGTAAAAGATCCCATGGCACTATTTCGAAGAACAGTAGGGGAGTTCTCCCCAGTGTCCTGACCAATATTTATCCCTCAATAAACATAACAAAAACAGTTTATCTGGTCAGTATCACAGTGCTGTTTGTGGGAGCTTGCTGTGCGCAAATTGGCTGCCGCATTTCCCACATTACAACAGTGACTACACTCCAAAAGTACTTCATTGGCTGTAAAGCGCTTTGAGATGGCAGGTGGTCGTGAAAGGCGCTATATAAATGTAAGTCTTTCTTTCTTCAAAGAAGCAGTGAAATAGCTATGTAGCAGTTATACACAATGAGTTCCCATTAACAATAAAGAACCAACAGTAGGGAAAAGGCCTCCCAAACAGTGCAATTTTATATGGAGGCTGAGCATATATGTTCAGCAACTCAAAGTGCATTGAGTTCTCACCCTAATTTGCATGTTTTACAGGGTTGCAATGAGCCGAGTGCACAACAGGTGGCGCTCTTCTGCGTCACATGACCATGTACCGTGCTCACCGTCCGCTGAGGAGGCTTCAGGTGTCAACACCTCATACTGCAGGGCACCAGCGCCCATGCACCGCTGCATTAGTGTCCCCTACAGTTAGCACTGATGGGATCGTTGCTCACAGGGCACGTGACAATTAGGGCAGCGCCCCATAATGCAAGTACAGCTAATTTAAATATTTAAACTGTACTCCCAGCACAATGCACTTGATGTACTGGAATAACACTAAGGTCGCGGCGGTGGATTGAACACTTATGAGATGCTGATCAGGCACTTCAGTCACTTTATGGCACTTTGCCCTTATTGAAATAAAATTAGGGATTTTAAAGATCCTTATGCACAGTTGCTGTGCAGGATGAAAGTGTTGAAATCACTTGGGCCGCACGTTATGAGGCCCACTTAGAATGTGCCAACAAGATACGCCTGCCCAATCCTTCAGGTGCTAAGGATCACAGTATCAACCCCTACATTCTGAATCAGAGGAAATACCTTGATTTTTCCCTTGGCTGGAGAGTCTAGATCGAGGGGGAATAGTCTCAGGATAAAGGGTCGGCCATTTAGGACTGAGATGAGGAGAAATTTCTTCACTCAGAGGGCTGTGAATCTTTGGAATTCTCTACCCCAGAGGGCTGTGGATACTCAGTCGTTGAGTATATTGAGTATATGGGGGTATTCTATAGGCCTCCAAATAGTGAGAGGGAGGTAGAGGAGCAAATCTGCAGGGAAATCGCAGAGACATGCAAGAGCTATAGAGTGGTGATATTGGGGGGACTTTAATTACCCAAATATCGATTGGGATAATGCTAGGGTAAAGGGAAAGGAGGGCGAGGAATTTCTGAAATGTGTTCAGGATAATTTCCTTGACCAGTATGTTCTTGGCCCAACTAGGAAGGAGGCATTGCTGGATCTGGTGCTGGGGAATGAGGTGGGCCAGGTCGACCAAGTGTCTGTGGGAGAACACTTGGGTACGAGTGATCATCGTATCATAAGATTTAGATTAGCAATGGAGAGGAGCAAGGAACAATCTAGAGTGGAACTTCTAAACTGGAATAGGGCTAACTTCAATGGGATGCGAAAGGATCCAGCCAGGGTAAAATTAAACCAAAGACTGAGAGGAAAAACTGTAACGGAACAATGGGTGATCTTTAAGGAGGAGATGTTCCAAGTACAGGCAAGATACATTCCAACAAGAGGAAGGGTAAGAGAACCAAAGCAAGGGCTCCTTGGATGACGAGGGAGATAGAGAAGATGAAACAAAAAAATAGGGTGTATGATGCATGTCAGATGAATTCTTCAAGGGAGAACCAGACCAAATGCAATAAGTTGAGAGGGGAAGTAAAGATGAAAATAAGATCGGCAAAAAGAGAATATGAGAGTAAAATGGCAGTTAACATAAAAGGGAACCCAAAAATCTTCTACCGGCATGTAAACAGTAAGCGGGTAGTAAGAGGCGGGGTGGGGCCTATTAGCGACAAAGAAGGTATTATATGCTTAGAGGTGCAGGGCAAGGCTAGAATACTCAATGAGTACTTTGTATCGTATGTTTACTAAGGAGGTGGATGCTGACAAAATATCGGTAGCAGTGGAAAAGGTAGAAGCAATGGAAGGGGTGAAAATTGATAGACAGGATGTACTAGAAAGGCTGGGCATGCTTAGAGTGGATAAGTCGCCTGATCCAGATGGCTTGCATCCCAGGTTGCTAAGGGAATTGGGGGAGGAGATAGCGGAAAGGCTTGCCATAATTTTCTAATCTTCCCTAGATGCGGGGGAGGTGCCTGAGGATTGGAAAGTGGCAAATGTGACACCATTGTTCATGAAAGGGTGTAAGGACAATCCTAGTAACTAGTCAGTTTATCAGTGGTGGGTAAAGTTTTAGAAACAATAATCAAGGAAAAAATTAACGGGCACTTGGAGAGGTTTAAGCTAATTAAGGAGAGCCAACACGAATTTGTAAAAGGCAGATCATGTTTGACTAATCTAATTGAATTTTTTGATGAAGTAACAGGGAGGATCGATGAAGGGAATGCAATGGATTTTGTCTACATGGATTTTAGGAAGGCGTTTGACAAAGTACCACATAGAAGGCTGGCTAACAAAATTGAGGCTCATGGAATAGGTGGGTCAGTGGCAGCTTGGATAAGGAATTGACTTCAGGACAGAAAACAGCGAGTTGTGGTAAATGGCTGTTTTTCAGACTGGAGGATGGTAGACAATGGTGTTCCCCAAGGGTCAGTGCTGGGGCCACTGCTTTTTTTGATATATATATATAAATGACCTGGATATTGGAATACAAAGTAGAATTTCTAAATTTGCCGATGACACCAAACTTGGGGGTGTGGCAAACAGTGAGGATGATACCAATCGACTGCAACAGGACATAGAAAGGCTAGCAGAATGGGCAGACAAGTGGCAGATGGAATTTAATACAGAGAAGTGTGAGGTGATGCATTTTGGCAGAAGGAACAGGGAGAGGCAATATACACTTAATAGCACAGTTTTAAAGAGTGTGCAGGGACAAAGGGACCTGGGAGTTAATGTGCATAGGTCCCTGAAGGTGGCAGGACAAATTGAGAGAGTGGTTAGCAAAGCATATGGGATCTTGGGCTTCATAAATAGAGGTATTGAGTACAAAAGTAGAGAAGTTATGCTGAATCTTTATAAAGTGCTGGTTAGGCCACAACTGGAGTATTGCGTCCAGTTCTGGTCACCACACTTTAGGAAGGATGTGAAGGTCCTTGAGAGGGTGCAGAGGAGATTTACCAGAATGGTTCCGGGGATGGGGGATCTTAGCTACAAGGACAGGTTGGAGAAGCTGGATTTGTTTTCATTAGAGCAAAGGAGGTTGAGGGGTGATTTGATAGAGGTGTACAAGATTATGACGGGTTTGGATAGGCTAGACGGGGAAAGGCTGTTCCCACTAGTTGATGGTACAAGGACTAGGGACACAGATTTAAGGTTTTGGGCAAGAGATAGAGGGGGGATGTGAGGAAAAACTTTTCTACGCAGCGAGTGGTGAGGACCTGGAACTCGCTGCCGACGGAAGTGGTGGAAGCAGACACACTTAATGTTTTCAAGGGGAGACTGGATAGGCACTTGAGGGAAATAAACTTGCAGGGCTACTGGGATAGAGCGGGGGAATGAGACTGACTGGATTGCTCTGCAGAGAGCCAGCACGGACTCGATGGGTTGAATGGCCTCCTTCTGTGCCATTATGACTCTATGACTCTATATTCAAGACTGAGATTGCTAAATTTTTGGACTCTAAAAGAATCAAGGGATGTGGGGATCGGGCGGGAAAGTGGAGTTGAGGTTGAAGATCAACCATGATCTCATTGAATGACAGAGCTGGCTCGAAGAGCCGTATGGCCTACTCCTGCTCCTATTTCCTATGTTCTTATAACAAATGAAGAAACATAATAGAGTACTTCATTTGCAAGGGAAGTAGGCCACTTATGTTACATAGCTTCTACTAAATTTTAATGATGTCACAATATTTTGGAAGAGAAGAGAGAAATTATTATAAATATAATTATCTATTGAACAAAGAAATCACTGTATGTGTGGGATGCCAATATAATATGGGTGGTTCCCACTGGCTGCTCCCCTTCTACACCGGGAGGACAATAGGTACATGTGTTGGCTGTCAAGGCAAACAATGAAATACACTTGAAGGACAGACTTATCCATACCTATCAGCCACCATGCACAAAAAAATAAATATATTAAGGGCCGTTTCCCAAACACACACTCCCAGCATAGAGCCTTGCCAACCAGGAGAGCACATCAAGAAATCAAAGGCTCGTCCCTGACAATTCCTGTCGGGAGTGAACATTCAGGAAATCAGGCTCGCACCGCAATCCCACTGAATAACAATATAATACATAACGGACCCTCAATGTAACATCTGACGAAGGGTCATCGACCTGAAACGTTAACTCTGTTTCTCTCTCTACAGAGGCTGCCTGACCTGCTGAGTGTTTCCAGCATTTTCTGTTTTTATTTCAGATTTCCAGCATCCGCAGTATTTTGCTTTTGCCTCAATGTATCAT
This sequence comes from Squalus acanthias, assembly GCA_030390025.1. NCBI lineage: Eukaryota > Metazoa > Chordata > Chondrichthyes > Squaliformes > Squalidae > Squalus > Squalus acanthias. The sequence continues at coordinate 73,735,450 of CM059436.1, forward strand.
CTTCATTTTACACTCGCATATCATAAAGTGACATGAAGATCTATGCAATGTACAGTATCTTTGAACGTAATTTTTTCTTTTGATCTTTAACTGTGCTGTAAGTCAGGAAGCATTGCTGGCTTGACTGCTCATGCCAACAGCAATCACACCAGCAAGGAGAGCAAATTTCTGACTTTTTTAACATAGGCACTTTCCGCTTGCTGAGTGCAGTGCCACAAACTCCGTGCGGGCTGTTTGCTTCCTCGCAACAATTGTCCAGTTAATTCGAATATGCTCATCAACACCATTTAAGGCAGTGAGCCCGCAAATTTCCTGTTTTCATGCAATGTGCTAATCTCACCCATTACAAATGAGCGTCAAAGGCCAATCAGATTCTCACACGCTGGAAGCTGAAACATAACAGCAGCAGAGTTAATTTGATTTTACTGCCAGACACTTGTAAGCTATGGGGATTTGCTTTCAGTGCTCCCTTCGTAGTTGGTTTAATGGAAGAGGAAGAAGTGGAACAAATAAGAATTGCCAGGGATATCAGATGGCGCCAGAGGCAAGCTGGCGAGTCACATCAATATGCTACCTACAATATCTACAGGCCGAGGTACAGCAACCTCTGCGGGCTCAGGTCCAGTGGGGTACTTACAAAGCTGTGCCATCTGCTCCAATCTCAACCATAGGGGCAGCAATGTCAGTGGCAGCCAAGGTGATCATGGTCCTTCGTGTTCATGCCTCTAGTTCCTTCTAGGCTAACACAGGTGGCATCTGCTGTCCATGTTCATACCGAATAGGTAACTGATGCAGAGTCGTTACCTTCATGTTCCTTCCCACCAAACAGCAACATAGAATTTACGGGTCATTTGGCCCTACCAGTATATGTCAGTGTTTATGCTCCACTCGAGCATAACGGGCTTCACTGGATTGATATACACTGAGACCCAAGTACAGAGGTTTATCTAATTATAGGTTCCACTCACTAAACAGCCAATTTAAATCCACTGTTCCACCACAGAAATGGAACAAAAAATAACATCAAAAGTCTACTGAAATAAACGTAATTCATATATGGTTCTAAATTTGAAAATGTCCGGTTACACTGCTTTGCTGACCAAACAGTTAACAGGCAGACAGGTACAATGCAACCACTGGAGAGTTGTAGCACTCACCAGCAATACTCTTCCTCTTCTGGTGAATGACATGATGCTGAGTTGCGGACAAATGGAAGGCGCTACTCTTATTCTGATTGACTGTGGTTTTTATGAATTCAATGGCACTCTGAAGGACCTTGTCTTTGTATTCATGACAGGGCTGCCCATTTTCCTCACAGGGAATGATTGCTGGCATCCACAAGACCAGCGGAACCTGTGTCATAATGACATTGTTGATATGAACAGAAAGCAGCTCTACTCTATCAGTGTTCAGCTAGTCAGTAACTACCAATGTCATATATGCAGCTGAAAGCTTCCCAGGTTGCAGCAGGCACAAAGCTTTCATATTCAGAGAATCATAGAATGACGCAGCACAGAAGGAGGCCATTCGGCCCATCGTGCCAGTGACGGCTCTTTGGTAGAGTCATCCAATTAGTTCCACTCCCCTGCTCTTTCACCATAGCCCTGTAAAAAAAAATTCCCTTCAAGTATTTATTCAATTCCCTTTTGAATGTTACTATTGAATCTGCTTCCACCGCCCTTCCAGGCAGTGCACTCCAGATCACAACAATTCGCTGCACAAAAAAATTTTTCCTCTTGTCGCCTCTGGTTCTTTTGACAATCACCTTAAATCTGTGTCCTCTGGTTACCGACCCTTCTGCCACTAGAAACAGTTTCTCCTTATTTACTCTATCGAAACCCTTCATGGTTTTGTACACATCTGCAAATCTCTTCTTAACCTTCTCTGCTCTAAGGAGAACAACCCCAGCTTCTCCAGTCTATCCACATAACTGAAGTCCCTCATCCCTGGTGCCATTCTTCCTCATCCCTGCTACCATTTTAAGGCAAGTACTTGTGCCAGGCTCATTTGAAACTGAGGGGCGACTGGAAGGATGGCTCCTCAAAGACCAAGGCTACCCTCATCATCTCTGGCTAATGATACCCTTGCAGGAGTCATGGACAGTAACAGAGCACACATGTAACAAGGCACATGCAGCTACCAGGATCAATAGAGAATACTATTGGCATCTTGAAGCAGCACTTCAGAAGGCTTGACTGATCAGGGTGAGGGTCTCCAGGATCACTGTCATCTGCTACATACTTCACAATTTTGCAACATAAAAGAGACTTAACCATGGAGGAAGAGGAGGATGCCAACCAGAAATCAATAGCTGGCCAAGATACGGTAGCATAGTGGTTATGTTACTGGACTAGTAATCCAGAGGCCTGGACTAATAATCCGGAGACCTGAGTTCATAATCCCACCATGGCAGATTGTGAATTTGAATTCAGTTAATTGAATTCAATAAATCTGGAAAAAAGTTAGCATCAGTAATGGTGACCATGAAGCTATCGGATTGTCATAAAAACCCAACTAGTTCACTAATGTCGTTTAGGGAAGGAAATCTGCCGTCCTTACCCAGTCTGGCATATGTGTGACTCCAGATCCACAGCAACGTGGTTGACTCTTAACTGCTCTCTGAAATGGCCTAGCCACCACCTTCTCAAGGGCAATTAGGGATGGGCAATAAATGCTGGCGTTGACAGCAACGCCCACATCCCAGGAACGAATAAATAAAAAAAATTAGGACACTGACCAATAGGATGTAGCTGCAATAGGGCCAGGAAGACTAGTGCATCAGGAAGTCATCCAAAAGACATTCAACTTTTCAGGAAGGCTGCTGTCCACATGACACCAGGTTCAAAGCATCGCAACTGCCTGCTCTGCACCTCTGCATCTACCAGCAATGGCCTCGTTTACTGCGGTGCTACTGTATTGCACACAGTTAGGAACAAGCTCCCTCTTCAAATTTGCGGGGAAATTTTGTGAGGTTCCACAGCTCCAGCAGAGTTTCACACATAGCCAACAACAACTTGCATTTATGCAGCGCCTTTAACGTAGCAAAACGTCCCAAGGCGCTTCACAGGAGAGATTATCAAACAAAATCTGACTCCGAGACACAGAAGGAGATATCAGGTGATCACCAGTGAACTATGCATCACAGTTGGGGGGCATTTGCTAATCCTGGGTACGGTAACTCATACCTGGCACATGTAAGGGCACAGGTTTAGAATCATAAGTGACTCCATGACGCTGTTTCGTCACGAGGCGGTCAGTATGAGTCGCTTAACACGTTTTGATAAAATAAATGGCTTAATACCCCCATTAAAATGGTAATTTCATACCAACAGGTTAAGCATTAATGGTGTTATACTGCACAGCATAATTTCCAGCCTAAATTCTTTGATTTACACAACAGCCAAGATAGTCTCGAGGACATTAGTCAGGACTGCCACTTTGGCCCTGAGCACACTAAATGTCTTGTAGATAAATTGATATCTTCTCTGCTGGCATTCAGCCATTCTCTACGACAATTGCATATTCCACAGCTGATTGATGAAATTTGGGAGGTTTTTCCTGGTGCAGAGGCTCATTAGCTACTTGAGAAGTGTTAAAGAACCATTACTGCCGGTGTGTTGTGATCGGCTGGTATCCTTATTTTTCAATTATGTGTGTGTTCCTGCATTTTCATTAGCGTTTCACAATTAGCTAATTAAAAGCAGGCCTCTCTCGCATCAGGATATCCTTCTATTCCTTTCTCCCTCCTGTGTTTATCTCGCTTCCCCTTAAATGCATCTCTGCTATTCGCCTCAACCACTCCCTGTGGTAACAAGTTCCAGATTCTAACCGCTCTTTGGGTAAAGAAGTTACCCAAATAGTTTGACTCCATGTCCCCTTGTCCTATTCTCATAATGATATACTCCGTTCACAAGGCAAATGACACCAAGAGGGCATAGCAGGGATAGGCACTCGCTATGTTGGAACTCGCTATGTTGGAATTCCCACTCCTCTGGCTCAGTTGGAACTGAATGTATCAGTGGAAGCTGCTAAACCAAGTGAGATGAGGTGCACTGACCTCCACAAGGATGGATGTGCACCCCACCAGTGGGGTCTAGGCCAAGGATGAGACTTGGGCCTCCAATAAGAGAATTTTTTAAACTTTTTTTTTTAAACAGAGGGAGCTGAGGAGTCCATGCTGGGGTTGGAGGGGCTGCGGACAACCCTCCCCCAATGGACACGTGAATGCTGGTTGCCATGGGCATATACCCAAAATGGTGGTTGTGCCCACTTGTCCCTTGGTAATGAGGTGATCTCCTCCAACGGGCTCACCGAAATGAGGGCACGAGGGAGCGCGATCCCAGCCGAACTGACAGGTTCATGACCTGTGAATCTTCAACCTCAATGAGTAAATCATTGTTTAACATACAAGCTAAATATTTTAATTAATTCATTGTTTTACAAGCTAAACATTTTAATGCATTGTTTAATATATAAGCTAAACATTTGAATGCACATCCTTTCTTTTTTTTAATCTTTGTTGAAAAGTGGCTAATGTTAACTGAACTTCTTTTTTCTGTTTATATGAGCAGAAGCATCATAACCGTACCTGGTCAATTTCCTCAGCTCCTCTGCAGTCAGCAGAGTGGGTTTATTGTGTTGGCGAGGCTGTAATTCCACCTCTGGGCTGACAGACTTCACCTTTGGCTGTAGATAACAGAAATCCTCATTACACAGCACACCAAATGGAACGGCTCGTTCAAAAATGATCTGAGATTCTGCTCTGCAGACCAGCTCTTTCAAATCGGATTCTGATTTACAGAATAAGATGGAATAATACAATACACATTCATTGAAAACCAAGGATCCAGATTTCGTGTCAGTGCTAATTCTCAATGTATGAAGTTTGTGGACACAACGGCCTAGAAATTGGATCGTGAGCCCGTGTTGGGGAGCGATTCCCAGCGAGCACGTCGAATGAAGCCAGCGGCAAAATCATGGTAAATTGGTCTGCCTACATCATTTTCTTATTACCGGGCAGCTGCAGTTGCGGCCCCAGAGGCAGCTGGCCATCATTGGGACGCAGCAAGATCGCATCGGCCGAGGTCGTAAGGAGAGTCCGGGCGGGGGTCAATAACTGGGGCGGGGGCGAGAGCGGTGGTCAGCAGAGGCCTGAAGATTTAACGCGGACTCGGGAGGAGCACTCCCTTTTCCTCCCAGCTCCACAATGAGGTAAGTAAAAAAAAAAATTCAAACTTAACTTTCCAGTGGCAGCAGTAGCGGTCCCTTTCAGAGCCGCTGGTTTAGCTGCCAAGTGCCTGAAGAATCTGACCGCTGCATACACGGCACATGCTGCAGGCAAGCACATTCCAACTCTGCAAAGGGGGCCCCAAACATGCATTAGAGCCTCTGTTTGCATATAAAAAGGGCCTAATGCCTGATTCAGGCACACAAATTACGGTCGATGGAGGAGCCTTCATCAATATGGAGGGTGGCACATTTCCGGCGAGGAACGAGCACGCACATGCCATCCTCCATATTAGGCCATTAGGTGTCCATTTCAAGCCCGCAAAACGGGCACAGCACGATCCAATTTCTAGGCCAACACGTTGGAATAATCGAATATAAGAGCTTCTCAGCAATAGCAGGATCTCCCATGATGTTGCTCACAGGTAATCCACGGTTTCTGTTGTTTACCATGGTTCAGTAAGAAGAACTTGCATTTGTATAGCATCTTTCATTCTCTCACAAATGTCCCAAAACCCTTTACAGCCAATGAAATGCTTTTGAAATGAAGTAACTGTTGCAATGGAGGGAAACCGCAACGTAATAGTGTTTTACCCATCACGGCAACAGAGCGAGTTGACTGAAGCAATATATCACATGACTGGCACGGGCAGTGGGCAATTATAACCTAACCCGCCCAGCGGGAAACCCACGGGATTGGGTGGAACGCCAGTTTTACACCCCGTCCAACAGTATTCTACATAGGAGCAGGAGTAGGCCGTTCAACCCCTCGAGCCTATTCCACCATTCAATGAGATCAGGGCTGATCTGTATCCTAACTCTACCCACCCACCTTGGCTCCATATCCCTTAATAACGTTGTCCAGCAAAAATCTATCGATCTCCGAATTAAAATGTTTAATTGCGCTAGAATCTACTGCTTTTTGTGGGAGAGAGTTCCACACTTCTTCCACCCTTTGTGTGAAGAAGTGTTTCCGAACTTCTCTCCTGACTTCAATCGCGGGTAAACAACAACAACAACTGCATGTATTTATATAGCACCTTTAACATAGTAAAACGTCCCAAGGCACTTCACGGGAGGGTTATAAAACAAAATTTGACACTGATCCACACAAGGAGAAATTAGGGCAGATGACCAAAAGCTTGGTCAAAGAGGTAGGTTTTAAAAAGCGTCTTAAAGGAGGAAAGAGAGGTAGAGAGGTGGAGAGGTTTAGGGAGGGAATTCTAGACCTTAGGGCCTTGGCAGCTGAAGGCACGCGCCAATGGTGGAGCGATTAAAATCAGGGATGCTCAAGAGGCCAGAATTAGAGGAGCACAGAGATCTTGGAGGGTTGTGGGACTGGAGATTACAGAGAAATGAAGAGCAAGGCAAACCAAGAAAGTTATGCTAAATCTTCATAAATCACCAGTTAGGTCCCAGCTGGAGTATTGTGTCCAATTTTGGGCACCACACTTTAGGAAGGATGTCAAGACTTTAGAGAGGGTGCAGAGGAGATTTACTAGACTGGTACCAGGGATGAGGGACTTCCATTACATGGAGAGACTAGAGAAACTGGGGTTGTTCTCTTAGAGCAGTGAAGGTTAAGGGGAGATTTAAAAGAGGTGTTCCAAATCCTGAAGGGTTTTGATAGAGTAAATATGGAGAAACTTCCAGTGGCGTAAGAGTCAGTAACCAGAGGACACAGATTTAAGGTCATTGGCAAGAGAACCAGAGTTGAGATGAGGAGAATTTTTTTTTTAAAGCAACAAGCTGCTATGATCTGGAATGCACTATGTGAAAGGGTGGTGGAAGCAGATTCAATAATAACTTTCAATAGGGAATTTTAAATGTTGCAGGGCTATGGGGAAAGGGCAGGGGAATGGGACTAATTGGATAGCTCATTCAAAGAGAATGGCTTCCTTCTGTGCTGTATCATTCTATGATTCTATGAAGGCACTGATATATTCAGGACCACATTTGTTAATCTAGTACAGCCACACGGATGTGAATGAAGCTTCAGTGTGTGAGTACTGTAAGGAACAGGAAGAGGATGTAGCTATCTTAATATAACTGACAGTAATCAAATTGCAGTTAGATGGATGATTATTATGCATCCAGAGCAGAGGGAGTTTTCCACAGTTCTATACTGCACCGTATGACAACAAGATAACTAGCAAAGGGTGAACCACTTTGCAAGAGATATACAAGTGATTCATGTATGGCAAAATTTGACGCATAATTCTGACCTCCACTCAGGTGCTAATGACTTTTTTTTTATTCGTTCATGGGATCTGGGCAACGCTGGCAAGGCCAGCATATATTGCCCATCCCTAATTGCCTTTGAGAAGGTGGTGGTGAGCTGCCCTCTTGAACCGTTGCAGTCCGTGCGGTGAAGGTACTCCCACAGTGCTGTTACGGAGGGAGTTCCAGGATTTTGACCCAGTGACGATGAATTTGTTAATTTAGATGTGTAACTCATAATTCTTTACATATAGTACATGACAGCTGTTTATGACTAACAAAACATTGATTTTTTTTCGATAAGTCTATAAATTATAAGTAACAAGTCTAATGCATAGTGTAATCTGGGCTTCCTGCCAAAATTCCCCACGACGTTAGTTTCCAATCCTGACCTGTTCTTAGGGGCAAGGAAGTAGCATAAATAGGCTTCACACAGAGGGAGGAAAATTACACAGCAAATTATCCTGGGCAAGACTCACACACCTCCTAGCAAGAGCTATCCATTTAGTCCCATTTCCCTGCATTTTCCCCATATCCTTTTTAAACATTTCATTTTTCAAATATTTAGCCATTTCCCTTCTAAAAAGGATTGTGGATTCTGTTTCTAGTAGATCATTCGGATTCTTAATGATCCCCTGACATTTTCTGGCTAATCAATCTGGAGGTTTTAAGGTAAATGGCAAAAGAACCAGAGGCGAGATGAGGAGAATATTTTTTACGCAGCGAGTTGTTCTGATCTAGGATGTATTACCTGAATGGTGGAAGCAGATTTAATAGTAACTTTCAAAAGGGAATTGGATAAATACTTCAAGGGGATAAATTTAAAGGGTTATGGGGAAAGAGCAGGGGAGTGGGACTAATTGGAGAGCTCTACCAAAGATGGGCATGATGGGCTGAATGGCCTCCTTCTTTGCTGTGTCATTCTATGATTCTAGGAAGCAGAGCATGGGAAGCATAATAACTTCAAACTTTTATGTATCAGGAAGAGTCCTGAAGAAGTACATTCACTGCAAAATGCGTTGCTAGTTGGCCTTAACATTGATCCAGACAGGAAGACAGCAATCACCCAATGCATTATCTTCTTGTGAACTTGAACAGTAGTGAGATGGAATGCACAATGGGCATGCACTTTTCCATAAAGACAAACCTATGTTGACAACAGAATCAGTGTGCCTACTTGATTCTACGAAGATAAACTAGGCATTAAGGGTAATGACAGTAATCAGGGATATCAATCAACATAACCAAAACAGATTATCTGGTCATTATCACATTGCTGTTTGTGGGAGCTTGCTGAGCGCAAATTGGTTGCCACGTTTCCTACATTACAACAGTGACTACACTTCAAAAAGTACTTAATTGGCTGTAATGCACTTTGGGACGTCCGGTGGTCATGAAAGGCGCTATATAAATTCAAGTCTTTCTTTCTTTATGTCTATTACCAGTGCATATGATTAGGAAATCAAATAGTCATTGTTCACGTTAACAATCCCTTGAATGTAGATGATTAAGGGTTGATCTAATTGAGGTATTTAAGATGATCAAAGTAGTTGATAGAGTAGAGAAAAAAACTATTTCCTCTGGTGCGGGGGTCTAGAAAAAGTGGGCATAACCTTAAAATCAGAGCTAGGCCGTTCAGGGGTGATGTCAGGAGGCACGGCTTCACACAAAGGGTAGTGAAAATCTGGAACTCTCTCCCCAAAAAGCTGTTGAGGCTGGGGGTCAATTGAAAATTTCAAAACTGAGATTGCCATTCAACCCCTAGAGCCTGTTCCGCTGTTCAATTGGATCATGGCTGATCTAAATGGTAAAAAATTTAAATGAAAGGCTCTTTATCTGAATGCACGAAGCATTCGTAACAAGATAGATGAACTGGTGGCACAAATAGAGATAAATGGGTTTGATCTAATAGCCATTACAGAGACGTGGTTGCAAGGTGGCCAAGGTTGGGAACTAAATGTTCCAGGGTACTTGACGTTTCAAAAAGACAGGCAGAATGGAAAAGGAGCGGGGGGTAGCCCTTTTAATAAAGGATGACATAAGGACAGTAGAGAGAAAGGATCTCGGCTCGGAAGATCAGGAAGTAGAATCCGTATGGGTGGAGATAAGGAATAACAAGGGGCAGAAAATATTGGTGGGAGTAGTACATAGCCTCCCTAACAGTAGCTATACCATTGGACAGAATATTAATCAAGAAATGGTAGGAGCTTGTAACAAAGGCAATGCAATAATCATGGGGGAATTTAATCTTCATATAGACTGGACAAATCAAATTGGCAAAGGTAGTCTGGAGGACAAGTTCATGGAATGCATTCGGGACAGTTTCCTAGAACAATACATCATGGAACCAACCAGGGAACAGGCTATTTTAGATCTTGTATTGTGTAATGAGACAGGGTTAATTAACAATCTCATAGTAAAGGATCCTCTGGGGCAGAATGATCATAATATGATAGAATTTCACCTTAAGTTTGAGAGTGACTTGCCTATGTCTGAAACTAGAATCTTAAACTTAAATAAAGCCAATTACATGGATATGAGGGGCGAGTTGACTTAGGTAGATTGGATAAATAGATTAAAAGGTATGGCGGTCGATAAGCAGTGGCTAGCATTTAAAGAAATATTTCATAATTCTCCACAAAAATACATTCCATTGAGCAACAAAAATTCCATGGGAAAAGTGATCCATCCGTGGCTAACTAAAGAAGTTAAGGATAGCATTAGATTGAAAGAAGAAGCTTATAATGTTGCGAAGAATAGTAGTAAGCCTGAGGATTGGCAGAGTTTCAGAAACCAGCATTGAATGACCAAAAAATTGAATGAGAGAGAAAACTAGCAAGAAATATAAAAACAGATTGTAAGAGCTTCTACAAGTATGTAAAAAGGAAGAGAGTAGCAAAAGTAAACATTGGTCCCTTAGAGGCTAAGACAGGAGAAATTATGAGGAATAAGGAAATGGCAAAAACGTTAAACAAATATTTTGTATCTGTCTTCACAGTTGAAGACACAAAAAGCATAACAAAAATGGTGGGGAACCAAGGGGATGATTTTGCCAGCCCTAGGAAAGTGGGTATGGAGGCAGGACTGCTGGGAAAATGGCAGAATCTGGGGGCGGGTACCCATCCTGCCGACAACCCGCCTCTGTGCCATCTTCCCAGGAGGCGGGTACCCGACCCGCACTGGGAGCCGCCTCTTCGAGGCGAGAAGGGGATTAGTGCCAATTAACTGCCTGTTAACAGGTAGTTAATAGGCAGTTTTTTGTATAATCCCTATTTTGAGCCCTAAAGTGTGGGCTTCCCGACGGCTCCAAACCTCGCCAGGGTCAGCGAGGTGAGCCGTGGGTCTGCGGGGGTCGGAGGGGCCAAGATGTCCGGTGTGCAGGTGAGTGATGGGTGCACGTGTGCAGAGGTAAGTGTGTGAGGTGAGTCTTAAGTGTTTTAAAAGCTTTACTTACCTTTGCTTCTTCCTCCAGGCTTCATCCCTTCAGGTCTCGGGAGTCCCTCATCTCACTGGCAGAGAAAGTAGAATGGCCGCTGCCTTCTCAAATGCATCAGCCTTCTGCTTTCTGCTCAGGAGAGATCTCTAAGTAAGCCTGTGTCCCAGGACTCAACTTAGAGGACAGATTGTCAGTGTTTAACAGCTTCACAAAGCTGTCAAACGATGACAATTCATCTGTCAAAAGCTCTTGACAGATGAAACGTCACTCGCTGATGTCACCAGTAACCAGCTTTCCCCTAATTGGCCTGCTAAGCCCGCTGGGCGGGCTTAACAAGGTGAATTAAGGGAAAATAGCGTAGGTTGGCCGGACGTCGATGGAGGCGAGACTAAAACCCGACAAGCAGCAGTCCCGCCTCCATCACGTCCCCATTGGCAAAATCAGTCCCCTCAGGTCTAATGAGGGTGAGGAACTTAACATAATTAATAGAAGTAAAGAAAAAGTACTAGAGAAACTAATGGGAATAAAAGCCGACAAATCCCCTGGACCTGATGGCCTACATCCTAGGGTTCTAAAAGAGGTGGCTGCAGAGATAGTGGATGCATTGGTTTTGATCTTCCAAAATTCCCTAGATTCTAGAACGGTCCCAGCGGATTGGAAGGTAGCGAATGTAACACCGCTATTCAAGAAAGGAAGGAGAGAGAAAACAGGGAACTACAGGCCAGTTAGCCTGACATCAATCGTCGGGAAAATGCTGGAATCCATTGTTAAGGAAGTGGTATCAAGGCACTTAAAAAATCATAACATGATTAGGCAGAGTCAACATGGTTTTATGAAAGGTAAATCGTGTTTGACAAATTTATTAGCGTTTTTTGAGGATGTAACTAGCAAGGTAGATAAAGGGGAACCAGTGGATGTAGTATATTTGGATTTCCAAAAGGCATTCGATAAGGTGCCACATGAAAGGTTATTACACAAGATAAGGGCTCATGGGATTGGGGGTAATATAGTAGCATGGATAGAGTATTGGTTAACGGACAGAAAACAGAGAGTAGGGATAAACGGGTCTTTTTCGGGTTGGCAGGCTGTAACTGGTAGGGTGCAGCAAGGATCAGTGCTGGGGCCTCAGCTATTTACAATCTGTATTAATGACCTAGATGAAGGGACCGAGTGTAATGTATCCAAGTTTGCTGACGATACAAAGCTAGGTGGGACAGTAAGCTGTGAGGAGAACACAAGAGTCTGCAAAGGGATATAGATAGACTAAGTGAGTGGGCAGTAAGGTGGCAGATGAATTATAATGTAGGGAAATGTGAGGTTATTCATTTTGGTAGGAAGAATAGAAGAACAGAATATTTTTTAAATGGTGAGAAACTTTCAAATGTTGGTGTTCAGAGAGATTTGGTTGTCCTCGTGCAAGAAACACAGAAAGCTAGCATGCAGGTACAGCAAGCAATAAGGAAGGCAAATGGCATGTTGGCCTTTATTGCAAGGGGGTTGGAGTATAAGAGTAAGAAAGTCTTGTTAGAATTGTACAGAGCCTTGGTGAGACCACACCTGGAGTACTGTGCACAGTTTTGGTCTCCTTATCTAAGGAAGGATATACTTGCCTTGGAGGTGGTGCAACGAAGGTTCACTAGATTGATTCCTGGGATGAGAGGGCTGTCCTATGATGAGAGATTGTGTAGAATGGGCCTATACTCTCTGGAGTTTAGAAGAATGAGAGGTGATCTCATTGAAACATAAGATTCTGAAGGGGATTGACATGGTAGATGCTGAGAGGTTGTTTCCCCTGGCTGGAGTGTCTAGAACTAGGGGGCATAGTCTCAGGATAAGGGGACGGCCATTTAAGACCGAGATAAGGAGGAATTTCTTCACTCAGAGGGTTATGAATCTTTGGAATTCTCTGCCCCAGAGGGCTGTGGATGCTGAGTCTATGAGTATATTCAAGGCTGAGAGATAGATTTTTGGACTCTAGGGGAATCAAGGGATATGGAGATCGGCTGGGAAAGTGGAGTTGAGGTCGATGATCAGCCATGATCTTATTGCCTACTCCTGCTCCTGCTCCTATTTCTTATGTTCTTATGTTCTTAACTCCACCTAACTCCCTTGGTTCCGTAACCCTTAATACCCTTGCCTAACAAAAATCTGTCAATCTCAGTTTTGAAATTTGTTCTGGACTCCCTCACCAGAGGAAATAGTTTTTCTCTATCTACCAGAACAACTCATCTGATCAACTTAAACACCTCAATTAGATCACCCCTTAATCTTCTATACTCAAGGGAATACAAAACTGCTCTATGCAACCCTTTTAGCCCCGGTATCATTTTGCTGAATCTGTGTTGCACCCACTCCAAGGTCAATGTATCCTTCTTGAGGTGTAGCTTCTCAACCTTTACCTTATTCACATAGAAAGGACAGGAGGCCAAGAGCTTGCTGTTGAAAGCCAGGTGAGATCCCTTATGTGCATCATCAAGTAACGTTTTTAACAATGGTTTACATTTAACCAGTTGCTTAAACTACTTAGCAGGACAAAGCGATATTCTTCTGCACCCTGTTGTCGAGTTCTATTAGCTGGGCCATGAATAGATGAGAAGATTTGGTATTGATTAGGAAAGCACTACTTTAATCTATTTTTGCGCTTACAAAAAAAATCAATGCCTGTTTCATTCCTTTCAGCTGGTTTTCTGTGAATAATTTTGAAAGGAAATCAATTCAAATGTTCATAATTCACCATTAGAAAATGGTTTTGAGTTAAAATACAGAGCACAACAGATTGGGGTAGACTTGTGTGTCATGGTGCAATTCAAGCTTTAGATTTCCACGGGGCAAAATTTAAAGTGGAGGTAAGGTGCAGTACAGATCATTGCAGCCTGATGTCACATTGGCTGACCCTGCCACAGTATAAGGGAAGGCCTCAAGTTAATGCTTTGGATGAGCTCTAAGCATCAGGAACACTGCTCGTTGAGAACTCACCCATTCTGGGTGGAAACCAGCGTGCTATTGCAGGCTGGATTGAATCCTGGGATGAGGGGGTTGTCCTATGAGGAAAGATTGAGTAGAATGGGCCAATACTATCTGGAGTTTAGATGAATGAGAGGTGATCTCACTGAAACAGATAAGATTCTGAGGGCTTGACAGGGTAGATGCTGAGAGGCTGCTTCACCTGGCTGGAGAGTCTAGAACTAGGGGTCATAGGCCGGAATTTTCTGGGGTCCGTGCGGACGCAATCGGAGGCGGATCGGGTGGGAAATTTGAAAAAAGTTGGAGCAGGTCGGGAACCGGCCATCATCCCGCCCCCCACGCGCCTTTCCCTTGGGTGCGTTTGCCGGTGCGGCAGCGACTCGACCGGCAGAGGCGGGCGACCTAATTGAAATGATTATCAGCTTGTTGTCAGACACTTAAGAGCCCTTTTCAGCCTACCTTTCAAATTTCCTTGCATGGCCACGGGATTCACGCAGCTCGGGAACCACGTCTGTCAACCTGAGGCGGGAGTTGAGTGTCCACTGATCCAGCTGATTACTTGGCATTATGAAATGTACTTTAAAAGCTCCCACCTCACAGCTGATCACTTTCCTCAGGCAGAAGCTATTGCTGACTGCATTCCCAGCACAGATTTAACTTTCTACAGGCTGCAAGTGTTTCCAGCAAAGTCTCCACCCAGTGTCACCTCATTGGAAGAACCTCTCTCACCACTGACAGATCGCTTCTGTCAACTCTACTTGACCTGCCATCTATTCAATCAACATGGGTGCCATTTATACTGTCTCAGCTTGGTCCTCAGAATCTGACCACCTTGGTCCTCGGAATCACAATCCGAGGAGCCATCTACGGCTCTGACTGAGGGGGTGGCAATGGGGGAGATGTGCAAGCGCTTTGAGAGGAGCCCACACTTCCCTCTCCCATCACACTGTCATCCCTCTCATGGGCCACCCACAATTCCCTGCTCGCAAGGAGCTGGAGAGCACCTTGCTGCACATCAGTGGGGCCATGAGAACCCAAGTCTACGCTGACATCCCTCCTAGACAGGGGGCTAGAAATTCATTATAGCCCAGGAACGGGCGGTAAAATTAGAAATGTTGGAGAATTAGCGCCAGGCACTAAGGCTTTAGACTCCACGCAAAGTTCATGCTCAAAGAAATGATTGGAGAGCTAATTCAAGTCTTAAAGCCCAAGCTCAGTGGTGTTACTGCAGCGCTTCAGCTATGAAGAGAGACTGGACAGGCTTGGGTTGTTTTCCTTAGAGCAGAGAAGGCTGAGGGGGGACCTGATTGAGGTGTACAAAATTATGAGGGGCATAGATAAGGTAGATAGAAAGGAATTTTCCCCTTAGTAGAGGGGTCAATAACCAGGGGGCATAGTTTCAAGGTAAGGGGCAGGAGGTTTAGAGGGGATTTGAGGAAAAACTTTTTCACCCAGAGGGTGGTTGGAATCTGGAACTCACTGCCTGAAAGGGTGGTAGAGGCAGGAACCCTCACAACATTCAAGAAGCATTTAGATGAGCACTTGAAACGCCATAGCATACAAGGCTACGGACCAAGTGCTGGAAAATAGGATTAGAATAGGCAGGGCTTGATGGCCTGCGCGGACACGATGGGCTGAAGGGCCTCTTTCTGTGCTGTATAACTCTATGGGGGAAAAATTCAGTTGGTTGCGCCTCCCGTTAGCGCCTTAAGAGGGCGCTAATGGGGCGCAAAGCATCTAGCGCCCGGGCGCGGCGATGTTGTTGCCGCTCGCGAAATTAACTAGACATTTTGCGGCGGCGCTAAACACTACCGCCACGATCTCCTGCGCCGGCAGATCGTGACGTCAGTCGAGTGCGCAACGCCCCGGTATCGCCCCAGAGCAGATATTGAGTGGCGCCCCCTGCCTTACCGCCTGCCGCTAGCAACGACAGGTTGAGGGGAGCGTTTTGCAGTCAGGAAGGGACTGGGGGAGCGCTATTTAAAGGCGACTGCTTCCTGCCTTTTATTGTTGGTGACATTTTTGAACCACGCATTCTGAGAGAGAGACTTCTGGAGAGATTCAACGCTGTGTGAAGGAATTTTGGGTACTGAGCAGCACTTTGCAGGTTCATTTTGATTTGCCCTTCCTTGTATCGATTTAGAAGAGACTGTGGGGTCTGCACTCTGAGCTCTTTCCCTGTTACTCTCCATTGTTCTTTCCAGCAGATTTGATGTGCAGGTCTCTCCAGGCCGAGATTCAAGGCTGCAATGAGCAGGATGTGGATGGAAAGCAAGATCAACCCTCCCCTTTAAGAACTGCCCCGCGCCATTGTGTGTGTGTTCCATTGCTGACTGACATCACATGAGCTTCGCCAGTGCTCTGAGGTAGCGCATCGCTCCTCGGACTTTGCACCTTAAGACAGGTGTTAAGCGCCTGATTTAGCGCTCTAATCACCTCCAGGGGCGATAAAAGTCAAGTTTGCAGTCGGTGGCGATAATTAGCGCCAGGCGCTAATCTTTGCGCCCGGCCAATAATTGCGCCCCAAATGGGGCGATACTGAATTTCTCCCCCTATGACTCTATGGGGGAAAAATTCAGTTGGTTGCGCCTCCCGTTAGCGCCTTAAGAGGTCGCTAATGGGGCGCAAAGCATCTAGCGCCCAGGCGCGGCGAAGTTTGCGCCGCTCGCGAAATTAACTAGGCATTTTGCGGCGGCGCTAAACACTACAGCCACGATCTCCTGCGCCGGCAGATCGTGACGTCAGTCGAGTGCGCAACGCCCCGGTATCGCCCCGGAGCGGATATTGAGTGGCACCCCCTGCCTTACCGCCTGACGTTAGCAACGACAGGTTGAGGGGAGCGTTTTGCAGTCATGAAGGGACTGGGGGAGCGCTATTTAAAGGCGACCGCTTCCTGCCTTTTATTGTTGGTGCCATTTTTGAACCACGCATTCTGAGAGAGAGAGAGAGAGAGACTTCTGGAGAGATTCAACGCTGTGTGAAGGAGTTTTAGGTACTGAGCAGCACTTTGCAGGTTCATTTTGATTTGCCCTTCCTTGTATCGATTTAGAAGAGACTGTGGGGGCTGCACTCTGAGCTCTTTGCCTGGTACTCTCCATTGTTCTTTCCAGCAGATTTGATGTGCAGGTCTCTCCAGGCCGAGATTCAAGGCTGCAATGAGCAGGATGTGGATGGAAAGCAAGATCAACCATCCCCTTTAAGAACTGCCCCGCGCCATTGTGTGTGTGTTCCATTGCTGACTGACATCACATGAGCTTCGCCAGTGCTCTGAGGTAGCGCATCGCTCCTCGGACTTTGCGCCTTAAGACAGGTGTTAAGCGCCTGATTTAGCGCTCTAATCACCTCCAGGGGCGATAAAAGTCAAGTTTGCAGTCGGTGGCGATAATTAGCGCCAGGCGCTAATCTTTGCGCCCGGCCAATAATTGCGCCCCAAATGGGGCGATACTGAATTTCTCCCCCTATGACTCTATGGGGGAAAAATTCAGTTGGTTGCGCCTCCCGTTAGCGCCTTAAGTGGTCGCTAATGGGGCGCAAAGCATCTAGCGCCCAGGCGCGGCGAAGTTTGCGCCGCTCGCGAAATTAACTAGGCATTTTGCGGCGGCGCTAAACACTACAGCCACGATCTCCTGCGCCGGCAGATCGTGACGTCAGTCGAGTGCGCAACCGGTATCGCCCCGGAGCGGATATTGAGTGGCACCCCCTGCCTTACCGCCTGACGTTAGCAACGACAGGTTGAGGGGAGCGTTTTGCAGTCATGAAGGGACTGGGGGAGCGCTATTTAAAGGCGACCGCTTCCTGCCTTTTATTGTTGGTGCCATTTTTGAACCACGCATTCTGAGAGAGAGAGAGAGAGAGACTTCTGGAGAGATTCAACGCTGTGTGAAGGAGTTTTAGGTACTGAGCAGCACTTTGCAGGTTCATTTTGATTTGCCCTTCCTTGTATCGATTTAGAAGAGACTGTGGGGGCTGCACTCTGAGCTCTTTGCCTGGTACTCTCCATTGTTCTTTCCAGCAGATTTGATGTGCAGGTCTCTCCAGGCCGAGATTCAAGGCTGCAATGAGCAGGATGTGGATGGAAAGCAAGATCAACCATCCCCTTTAAGAACTGGCCCGTGCCATTGTGTGTGTGTTCCATTGCTGACTGACATCACATGAGCTTCGCCAGCGCTCTGAGGTAGCGCCTCACTCCTCGGCCTTTGCGCCTTAAGACAGGTGTGAAGCGCCTGAATTAGCGCCCCAATTACCTCCAGGGGAGATAAAAGTCAAGTTTGCAGTCGGTGGCGATAATTAGCGCCAGGCACTAATCTTTGCGCCCGGCCGATAATTGCGCCCCAAATGGGGCGATACTGAATTTCTCCCCCTATGACTCAAAGGGTTGACCAATATTGCATGCAGTCTAATCGCAAATTGTCATTGCCACAGGCTTTTTCCAGTTCTTAAAGGGGAGGTTCATTGGTGCTGCAGAATCTCATTCTCAGCATTGCTGGCTGTGCAGCTGCCTCAACAAGCAGCAGCAGGTCAAGGAGAAGGAGCCAGACGACTGAAGCAGCTGTACTCATGGCACATCCATGCCCCAGGGAGAGAGCCCACAGATTCAGCGAAATAGCATTGTAGGCATTGGTGTTCGCTGTGGAGCGACGGAGGGCGGTGCTCTGCCCAGCAAGTGGCAGGAGGCCCTTGCTGCAAGTCTTACGCACCATGTGGAAGGAGGTAGCCCAGTAGGTCTCGGGCAGCACTGTGGTCCCCAGGACCCACACACAGTGCAGGAAGAAATTTAACGACCTCACTCGGGTGGTCAGAGTGAGTCAATCCTTCAACAAATGCTACATATCACCGTCTGAACTACAGTCTGCACACACTGCCTAAAGCACCACACCCCAGCACTCACCCACCAACAATCTCCACCTACCAACACTCACACCCACATCTCACGCTTTGCGCACAATGACAGCTATTCAGCTATGGCAGGCATATCACCCAAACACATTGCTCCACACTCACTCACACACTTTCCTCTCTCTTGCAGGCCAAGGTGGCTCACAACAGGAGGGAGCAGGAGCGCACAGGCGGGGGACAAGCCGACACCCAACCACTGTCTGAGCTGGAGGAAAAAGAGTGCTGCAAATCATTGGGCGCCTGGTGGTGGGCGCCGTGGCCACCGGCGACGTTGACCCCTCCTTGGGGACAACAACGGTATGTTCATCCCTATTCCTTCTTCTCACATCCCACTTCCCCCTCACCCCACAAGCCTTTCGCACTTTCCAGCTAATCATGCTGTATGCATGCCTTTCTCCCTTCCTGCCCCCCTCCCCTCACCTTAACCCAACTCTTGTGCCCTTATTCTTTCAGATAATCAGCAAGCACTGAGCAGCCTGTCCCTGAGGGCACCACAGAGAAAGAGGGGGGGGAGAAGAGGAGGAGGAGGAGGAAGAACACACCGCGTCACTGCATGTCTCACCTGCAGTCACCAGCTCAGATACTGGCACTACGCGTTCTTTAGAGGCTAGTATAGTAGCGGGATCTGCACAGGATGAGGCACCGGGGACGAATGGGCTGCAGCAAGGCCAGGGGGAAAGGGTAGCTCGGGGGCCAGCTCCCCTGAGGGCAAGTTCGCACGCGAGTTCTGCTGCAAAGGACTCAGATGAGGACCTCGATGGGGAGGCATTTAGAAGGGTGATGGGCATGCACACGGAGATGATAGGTGCAATGGCAAGGGTGCCCAAGAGCCTCTCAGCAATGATAAGGAGCATGCAGGAGTCCGCCTCTAACATTGCACAAGGCTCTGCGCACACCATGGAGCCCATCATTTCCAGTCTGCAAAGGATGGTCGACTCCCAGAGAGAACGTGGTAACCCAGACCTGATGCCGCATGTGATGGGCGATCTGGCAGCTTCCATTACAGCACAGGCGGAAGCGACGTACTGGGCCAAAAATTGATCCCGCTGCGCGAGAGTACGCACTGCGTACTCTCGCGTATTCTCTCTCCAATTGCCGGTTTTCTGCATGCACTGCGCATGCGCTGAAAACCGGCACTTGGTCTTTGGAAAAGGGGACGGTTCCTCGGTGCGTCGCGTGCGCGCTACAGGCTGCGCGCACGCTGTGCACTTAGTGCTTTGGACGCGCAGGTAAGGACGGAAGATTTTAGAAATGGAAAAAGGAGGAGTAAGACCCACTTTTAACAAGGTAAGTAGTGAATTAAGTATTTTTTTGAACTTTTTTTAACAGGTATATCTTTTTTAGAGACTTTAAAGACAGGTAAGTTTATTTTTATAACTTTTTAAAAGATTTTAAATTTTTTCAAAAATTTAATTTTTTATTTAAAATGGTTAATTTATTTAACTATACTTATTTTATTAATGTGATGGTTTTTTTTTAAAATTTAATTGAGGTTTAGCTGTTATTTTGGGGGGGTGTAAGATTCATAGCTTTCACAGCACGTATGTGAAACTTATGAATAGAAGATGGTGTGCTGCCATTGGCTCTAACTGAGTCACGTGATCCCACAGCTCGCACGAATTCACTACGCCGGTGGGATACGCAAGCACTGCCCAGCTGATGTCTGGAACATCAAGTTCATGCGAGCTGGATCTGAAAAAGCCAACGCGGAGTGAGAGATCGCGCCTGCTCCTTACCCCCGCGGGAACAGAGCGAGATCAATTTCTGGGCCAATGTCTTAGTGCTGTAATGCAGTTTATGGTTGGTGCCATCGATTCTCAGACTGCTCTCATGCAGTCTCAGCTTGATGCCATGCAAGCTCTGACTGCTGCAGCGTGGCTGGGTCTACCACCGTCGACCAGGGCTTTCACGGTGTCGCAGCAGGCCAGCAATCTGTGCTCCAACAAATGCTGAGGGGCTGCCCCGGGGGACTGGCAGTGAGTCAGTGGAGCAGGAACCTGCTGTCCTCTCTCAGGATGACACCATTCCTGCTCCCACCACTGCCACTCCACCATTGCCCTTGTCGCTGCCTGTCATCCAGCCAGCCCAGACTGCTGCCGCCCATGCTGAGGTGGTGCAGTCTACAGCCGGGCCTTCCAGGCCCAGAGCTGGTCGAGGGCGTCCTGCAAGGCCATCTGAAGTCTCCCGCACGGACACTCAGCAGCCTTCCACCAGCCGTGCTGCAGCCACTGGGCCAACACTTCGCAGGAGCACTAGACAAAGGCACAGTAACGAGAGGCACTAAGGGATTGCACAAGAGTAAATAGTTAATATTTTTGGTGTAAATTTATTAATTCAGTTTGGATTCTTTTGTGGTGCGCCTCCTTTCAGCTTTGCACTGTGATATGACCTGCGACAGGGATGGAATGATGGGGATATGGTGAGCAACAGGGATCTGGGGTTTAATTTATTGGAACCGCAATCTGATGAGGCGATCACGGACCGCCCTTCCGGAAGGTCGACTGAGTGGCTGCCTCCTTGCGTCCTCTGACTCCCTCCACAAGGATATGGAGGGAGTCACTGGAGAACCTGGGTACAGTCCTCTGCCTCTGTGCAGCCATCTCTCCAAATGTTTGGAGCAATGGAAACCTCCAGTGTGCTGCCTGCACACTCCTAGATGAACCTTCAAATGCAATGTGGCCATGGCTCCTTTAAATATTGAGAGGTCGCACAACACCAGGTTATAGTCCAACAGTTTTATTTGAAATCACAAGCTTTCGGAGCTATCGATCGCCCCTTCCTCAGGTGAAGTAAAGAAATTTCAAATAAAACTGTTGGACTATAACCTGGTGTTGTGCGACCTCTCAATTTTGTCCACACCAGTCCAACACCGGCATCTCCGCATCATGTCCTTTAAATATCCCAGCTGAAAACGCGTCATGGATGATGTCAGCAGACCCGCACCATTTAATTGGGCCGGGTAACACGCTGGGTGGACTTAATAGGCCTCATTATCGCAAAGTCGATTTCTGCAGCGGGATGGAAGCAACAACGGGGTCGCGACCTACCACACCGACCCACCGAGGTACAGAAAATTCCAGCCATAAACTCAGGATAGGGGGTGGACCGTTTAGGACTGAGATGAGGAGAAATTTCTTCACTCAGAGGGTTGTGAATCTTTGGAATTCTCTACCCCAGAGGGCTGTGGATGCTCAGTCGTTGAGTATATTCAAGGCTGAGATTGATAGAATTTTGGACTCTAGAGGAATCGAGGGATATGGAGATTGGGTGGGAAAGTGGAGTTGAGGTCGAAGATCAGCCGTGATCTTACTGAATGGCGGAGCAGGCTCGAGGGTCCGAATGGCCTACTCCTGCTCTTATTTCTTATGTTCTTTCTTATGTTCCTAGGACAGCTGAAAGGGGAAGGATACAGGCCATTGTTTTTTGCAGCAGATCTGAATGTTTTCTTTTGAGAGAATGTCAGTGAGGTCTGCAGGAACCCAGAGAGCCCCTAAAGTTCTCAAAGACAGAAGCTGAAGTGCTGCTAGATGAAGTCGAGCAGAGGCCGGTATGTCGCATATCACCATGAACAGCTACTCAGGAATAGTGGAAGAAGGCGACCAGGGCAGTCAATGCCCATGAGAGCATCCCATTCATAGCAAATCAATGCTGGAGAAAGTTAAACAACATTACCAGGTCAGCCAAGGTAAGAAGAGACTGCAACACCATCCAAGAACGCACTGTAATAAATAGCGTCATCCACTTTCAGTGACCTCCCCTCACACTGTTTTAAAGTGGTTGAATTGGTTGTCAATCACTGCCCATGGGGCATCACAGCACAGGGCCCCTTTCATCCCCGAGTCTCCAGCTGGAAGTGTTCTTTCATTCACTGCAACCACCTACAAAAAGCCTTGCATGGAATGCAATGATTGGGGCAGTCAATTGTCATCACAGGCTGCATACGGACACCTGGGTCTTACTGCAACACGTGGCACTTCTTGCTTTTTGCATCCTTTTTAACACCAAAGAGAAGATTGTGCAAGGCAGATGGAAAACTCCTAAACATCTACCCTCTAACCCACTTATGAGGAAGAAAATCTCCAAATCCTGAAGAGGGTTTCAGGGATGGGTAATTAGGAACGCAAGTGGCAGCTTCAGTTTGGCAATGACATTCTGCTTTGCATCCTACTGCACCCCCTCATTTCGTATATCATGAAAGCCTCATGTCACTCTTGTTTTTTTCCCCCTCCACTGGCTGTGCCAGAGGAACTAGAATCAGGCACTACTGGAATCGGGTTTTGCCGGCATTTACGGACACAGGCGTCTCCTCGCAAGCACCAGCCCAGAGATAGTCAACCGGGAGTATGGCAGAGGGGTGTGCACTGGGCGATACACATATCAAGCACCCTTACATAAGAACAGGAGTAGGCCATACAGCCCCTCGAGCCTGCTCCGCCATTTAATCTTAGCCCCATCTATCCGCCTTGGTTTCGTAACCCTTAATACCCTTGGCTAACAAAAATCTATCAATCTCAGTTTCGAAACTTTCAATTGACACCCCCAGGCTCAACAGCTTTTTGGGAAGAGAGTTCCAGATTTCCACTACGCTTTGTGTGAAGAAGTGCTTCCTGACATCACCCCTGAATGGCCTAGCTCTAATTTTAAGGTTCTGGACTCCCCCACCAGAGGAAATAGTTTCTCTCTATCTACCCTAGCAACTCCTTTAATCATCTTAAATACTTCGATTAGATCACCCCTTAACCTTCTATACTCAAGGTAATTCTTTTAAAAGCAGGTTCTTTAACCTAGCGGTAATGTCTCTGGACCCTCCATTCAGCAGGGTCTTCCCTTCCGCCCCTCATCTTCCATCCACAATGTTTCTTAGCCTCTCAGTGTTTTGTGCACCATCCTGTGTACTTCTCTCTGCCCGATTGTCTAATTACTCCCAGGTGGATCTCTCGAGAAGGAAAGATTGAGTTATGGCTCACACTCTGATTTTTCTAGCACATCTACAGGAGGAAGGACGAAGAGAAATTAGAAAGGGTTGCTGAGGGGCTGCGTTCACACGTTGCTTTCAGTACAAGTGAAATGAAGGCATCATGATCCATTTTGCTGACAGTGGCATGGGGGACAGGGGCATGGGGTTCAGTAACATGGGGTACAGTAACACGGGGGACAGTGGCACGGGGGTCAGTGGCACGGGGTTCAGTAACATGGGGTACAGTAACACGGGGGACAGTGGCACGGGGGTCAGTGGCACGGGGGTCAGTGGCACGGGGGTCAGTGGCACGGGGGTCAGTGGCACGGGGTACAGTAACACGGGGGACAGTAACACCGGGGACAGGGGCATGGGGTTCAGTAACATGGGGTACAGTAACACGGGGGACAGTAACACGGGGGACAGTGGCACGGGGGTCAGTGGCACGGGGGTCAGTAACACCGGGGACAGTGGCACCGGGGACAGTGGCACGGGGGACAGTGGCACGGGGGACAGTGGCACGGGGACAGGGGCATGAAATGGAAGAGTAGCAGAATGTCCTGGTGACCCTGCAGCTGCATCTACCCTCTGACTTCACCATCTCTCTCTAAAGCCTATCTTCCCAGCAGCTACAGGGCTTCCTCCCTGTTGGAGGAGAGAGGAGGTAAACCCTCCCCCACATTAGCATTTCTTGCACTGGTATTATGGACTGTCTTCTCTTGGAAACAAAAAGTTAGAATTGCCTTTGGATAGCATGAGTCTCCAAAGCCAAGGCGTCAGCAAACAGCCCATATTAGATGTGATGACAGGTGCATGTACCATACCAATAGAGCCCATATAAGCCTTTCAGTGGGGCGACTAAACAGAAGGCAGTGAGGGAGGAAATAAAAAGGGGGCAGAAAAATAACTATAAACCCATGCTAAATTTCTAATTATTTGACTTTTGTTGCTTTTTTTTTTACTTTATTAGCTGTGTTAGCCATGGCTCATTGGGAAACACTCAGTCAGAAGGTAGTGGGTTCAAGCCCCACTCTCTCCGGCAAAAAGCTGTTGCGGCTAGGTCATTTGAAAAAGTCAAGATTGCGATCAATAAATTTTTATTGGGTGAGGGTATTAAAGGATATGGAACCAAGGCAGGTAAATAGAGTCGAGGTACAGATTAGCCATGATCTAACTGAATGGTTTAAGGTAATTGGCAAAAGAACCAGAGGCGAGATGAGGAGAATTTTTTACGCAGTGAGTTATTATGATCTGGGATGCAGAGCCTGAAAGGGTGGTGGAGCAGATTCAATAATAACTTTCAAAAGGGAAATGGAAAAATACTTGAAGGGGAAAAATTTAAAAGGCTATGTGGAAAGGGCAGGGGAGTGGGACTAATTCGATCGCTCTTTCAAAGAGCCGGCACAGGTACGATGGGCCGAATGGCCTCCTTCTGTGCTGTATCATTTTATAATTACTAGTCTATTTTTTGTTACTTTGTCCTACTTCTGCCATAGATGTACCTATGTTTTCCACCTTTCTGCATGGATGCAGCCTTTATGATAACCGGGGAGTAACAGCTCACATCACACAAAGCAAAATTAGGTTAACAGACAGGCTTTAGGATAGTTAGCTTCAGCTACAAAGCACAAACATGGAAAGCAAACATTCAGCTCTCTTAACGTGTTTGAGCATGTTTAAACACTTCAGGTCACATTGATCGCATTCAACAGATGAGGTGTACGCAAACCAAAGCACAAAAGTGGGCTAATTACAGAGACGGCCTGACAAACCCGGCTAATGTGACCTATTAGGTTGAATGGCTTTTCTGGGGAGCAGCCACAGTGTATTTTGCAAATATCAGTCACTTTGTTAATGCAGTGAAAAGGAATGTTTGCTGAGTACAGAAAAAAATCAACACACCAGCAGGGCAAACACTTGAAGGACAATTTGCTGACAGCTTTGTTATTTTGCAGCTACAGTTTTCAAACAGACAGAGATACTTCATGCTTAGATATATATTTGCGAAATATGGTTCCTCTGGTCAGGTCATGCTGTTGTTTCAAGAATCGTGAGGTAATAATAATCATTTATTTGCTCATAATTTTCCAGATAGTTCGCTTACTGTAGTCAATCGCTCGTGGTGTTGCACATGGCGAGTCAAGACCAAGTGCCGTATTCAGGCCCAGCCGGGCTAGAGGGGTTGGGAGAATAATTCGATCAAGGCAGGAGATGGGGAAAGGATCTAGGGTGGAGGATACAGATGGCAGGGGAGAAAGGAGAGGTAGAGAAGTGGCAAAGCGGACAGGGAGAGGGGGAAGGAGGGGAGGAGGAGAGGAAGAGAATGGGAGGATGGAGGGGGGGCAGAGAAGAAGATGGGAAAGGAAGAGAGGCGGGTGTGATGGGGGTATGTTGGGGAACAAGGAACGGGGATGGTGAGGGAAGATGGGAGGAAGGAGGGTAAAGAGCAGGAGGATGGGAGAAGAGTGAGACAGGGTGGGAGGGAGATGTGAGGCTTGGAAGGGGTATGGACAAGGGGACAAGGGGAAAATGGACAGGACTAGGAGCTAAAGGAGGGGAAGCAAATGAGGGGAGCAAAGGCAAGACAACTACCTCAGAGGAAGGTAGGAATGCAAGACCAGCAAATTCACACTGGGGGCCTGGTGGGTGGGGCAGCCTGGCAAACACTTTTAGTGGAGGCGAGTGAGGACACCAGGGAAAACTCATCAATGGGGCCAGAGCAGAGTGTTTAGGATGACATCCAGCCAGGCAGGAGAGTGCAGTGGGGTGCACCTCTTGGGCATAACACGTACCATATTTGAGAGGCTGCATTTATATGTGGCTACATCTCATCAATTCTCAAGCAAGAGCAAAGCACCCTCGACTGTGGCCCAACAACATGCCCGAGATCAAATCTCAGAAAAGAAAAGAAATAAAGACTTGCATTTATATAGCGCCTTCCATGACCTCAGGACGTCCCAAAGCATTTTACAGCCAATTAAGTACTTCTGAATTGTAGTCACTGTTGTAATGTAGGAAATGCGGAAGCCAATTTTGCGCACAGCAAGATCCCACAAACACCAATGTGATAATGACCAGATAAATTTTTTTTTTACTGATGTTGATTGAGGGCTAAATATTGGCCAGGACACCGGGGATAACTCTCCTGCTCTTCTTCAAAATAGTGCCATGGGACCTTTTCCGTCCACTTGAGAGAGCAGACGAGGCCTCGGTTTAATGTCTCATCCGAAAGATGGCACCTCCAACAGTGCAGCACTCCCTCAGTAAAAGGACCATCTATTGCATGACTGTGAGAATTTTCCATTTCTAAGGCAGCTATCCTGTGGCTTTTCTTGGTAAGGTTGTCAATTTAGTGCTAAATTCGGGGCTGTTTTGTGATTTTTATATTTTAAATGCTGCATTCAACTAGAACAACAAGAACTGAATTGACACTGCCAAGGCCAGTTTCACCTCCTTTATATTTTAAATGCCACACTTTCCTGATTACTGCTCCACACTGGGGAGGGCAGGGGGTAGAATTTTAAGACCTCTCGCCAAGCGGAAACGGGCGTTAGGATGCCAAAAATTGCAGGCAAGAACTTAACAATCTGTTTGCGCCTTCGCTGTGGCTGTTGCCATTTTGCCTGGGCGGGGAGGGGGGGGTCAGCCTCGGAATAGGGAGCCCAGGCGGCCTCCTGAAGCAAGTGCAATGGTAATTTAGATATTTAAATATGACGTCAATACATCCCAATGCCATTTCAGGACTCAACTGAGCTCTGTGCACTGTGAATGCCAGCAGCAGCCTAGCCGAAGAGGAGTCCAAAAATAAGGGTCCTCGACCTGAAACGTTAACTCTGTTTCTCTCTCCACAGAGGCTGCCTGACCTGCTGAGCATTTCCAGCATTTTCTGTTTTTATTTCAGATTTCCAGCATCCGCAGGATTTTGCTTTTGTACTTATTTATTTTTGTGGGGCCAGAATGATCAGGAATGCTCCTCTGGGCTCCTCACAAATAACCTGGGCCCCTGTCATAATGGGTACCCCCTCATGCCACCCACCACCAGGAAGAAATATGCCATGCCCACCCCAAGAACAACTCCCCCCCCGTAAGCAAAGTGCTTTTGCAGGCTTCCATTTCAGAATAAGTCTTTCTATGTAAACATTGTAGTTTAATTAGGCAGCTAAAGATTGAAACCTTGTCTAGTCAAGCCTGTCCTTGGAGCATTTCAAGTAAGGAGGCATTCATTAATTCTTGTTATCTTGTGTTTTATAGGATGGTTGGTTTTAGGGAGGCTTGGGAAGTCAGGTACTGTGTGCGTTATCTCAGATGAGGTAATAGAACAGATGGATATTATGCTGAGACAAAGACCAGGATTGATGGGAAGTCTTTCAAGGGAATGAGGATAAGGGCGTCTTTAATGTATTTAAGGAAGACATTAAGCCTAGCAGTTAGAACATTCTCGGAGCCCAACTGGACACGCTCAAGTGGTAACAAGGCCATTCAAGTTTGATCACCCCGAAACCTTGTGGTGTTAGTCCGATTTTAAAATCAATGGCTCATTCACTGTTTAACTATTTAATAAGTATAACCTTTGTATTTTAAACGTGTTTATGCTGTACTGTAGTTTTTTTAATAGGTGTAATAAACTTTGGAACAAGGCTCTCTCTAGTCACCGAGTATCATTGACCGAATCTAATATAAATCATTTACACCATCCCCCTCCCCGCCAAATCCCAAGCCCAGAGGGCGGGCTAGCTACCCAATATTGCAGAGTCCCAGAGCCAGCGTGCCGTGACCCGAGGCGTTTGCTTTCCGTCCGCAGCCAGCGTTAATGAGGCGCAGTCTTCAAAGCGGGACCTGGAATCCCATTTGGCACAATCAAGCAGTCGGCCAGTGCTCTCCGCCAACCCAAAAACCACACGGAGGGCAAAATCTGCTCCGTGATCATGCTCGTAAGCGTGCATAAATAGTCTGTGGCGCCAAGTGCTCCGTGACATCTTGTAAGCCTGCAGGTGCCATTGTAAGGGTCCTGTATAATTGGTGTCTCCTCACACATGGGTTTGCTATCACGAACTGCAACTGCACCATGACTTCGGTGTCAGTATAATAACAGTGTGGGAAGCTGAGTAGCATTGAGCAGCGATGACTCATGCAAGGAATTATTTTTGGATAGCACTGAGATTGCATGTCGTCTGCAGGGAGTTGCGTCCTGCATTTAGCAGATTTTGGAATGCCATTGTGATTGTTAAGGATTTCTGTGACAGGTAGAATTACAGATAATTAGCTGAATTTCATGAGGAAATTGTGCTGGTGGGCTGAGGACACGTAGCAATGAAAGTATTTTTTTTGTTTCCACAGTTCCAATTCCACAGGAGTTTTTACTTTTCGATAATGAGTTTCCTGTATTATATACAGCTTATTATAATGATGCATCAATTACTATTAACCATTAAAGTCTGAACCGGAAATTGAAGAGATTGCACCCTGCTCACATTTTGTGGCATGTCACTCGATAGATTTTTACATCATCACTTTGTGAGATGTTAACACTGGCCCTAATGTTACAAACTATTCCATAGAATTTACAGCACAGAAACAGGCCATTCGGCCCAACTGGTCTATGCCGGCGTTTATCTCCACATGAGCCTCATCCCACCCTTCTTCATCTAACCCCATCAACATATCCTTCTATACCTTTTACCCTCAGGTGTTTATCTAGCTTCCCCTTAAATGCATCTATGTTATTCGCCTCAACTACTCCCTGTGGTAGCAAGTTCCACATTCTCACCACTCTCTGGGTAAAGAAATTTCTCTTGAATTCCCTATTGGATTTATTAGTGACTATCTTATATTTATGGCCCCTAGTTTTGGTCTCGCCCACAGGTGGAAACATCTTCTCTACGTCTACCCTATCGAACCCTTTCATAATCTTAAAGACCTCGATCAAGTCACCCCTCAGCCTTCTCTTTTCTAGAGAAAAGAGCCCCAGCCTGTTCAATCTTTCCTGATAGGTATAACCTCTCAGTTCCGATATCATTCTAGTAAATCCTTTTTGCACCTTCTCCAGTGCTTCGATATGCCTTTTATAATATGGAGACCAGAACTGTGCACAGTACTCCAAGTGTGGTCCAACCAAGGTTCCATACAAGTTTAACATAACTCCAGAAATGCGCACTCAATATCAGCCCTTCCCGATAGGCGTGCAACCACTGAGTAGCACTGGCTGCTCACAAAAATCATTGTAATCAGCAGGCAGCACAAATATCACGTGCCATTGGGAGGCAGTAAGAGAAAGAGAGAGAGAAAGAGAGGCAGCGGAAGAGTAGCAAACACTGGCCCCAATTTTAACTCCAGGTGGAATCCCCACTCAGACCTGAGTTAAAATCACAGTCGGGTCTCAATGATGTCACGGGGCCACAACATGCATATGTAAAGAAGGACCCTGTTGGCTCTGGGCGGGTGTCCTTGCTGCCTGCTCAGGAGAGCAGGTTAAAATTGCAGATGTTGCGATCATGCCGGCTTTCGGACAGATAAGAGACAGGGCGATTTTAACTGCCCACCCGCCAGGTTTCTGCTGAGCGAAAAGTGTTAAAATCGGCCCCAGTAAGAGAGTAGCAGGCTGAGAAGCACAACGTAAGCAGAAGTGACAGAGATAGTAAGATTATAACAGTGAGACAGACACACATACAAAAAGCTGGTAGCAACAGAAAAGTAACCAAAAAAAACACATATAAAAGAGACTAACACAGAAATGCAGAGCACAGTAAAGCTCTTCCTGTGGCCCCAAATTTTCTAATATGGCCGTGTACCGAAAAGGCATGACAGAGGCACATAAAAAGAAAAAGGTGATAAAATAGGGAAAATCAGCACCTCAATATCAGACACACATGCTGCACTCTCCGCTAGCCCACAAATGTTTGCCATCTTGAAGGTACAATCAGCCCAGCCAGTCTCGGCTTTGCAAGTGGAAGCCTGGTCTTGAAGGGTTTCTAGACCCCCACGTTCATCCCAACAACCAAACAAAGCCCCTGAAAATCAACTGCAACCCCTCAATGAGATTAATTTCAGATCTGCTGCATTGGTAGTTCTTTTCTCCTCTCTTTCTCCATTTTCCCTATTTTATCACCCTTTATCTCTTTGTGCTTCAATACAATCTACATTAATGACTTGGATTTAAGGGACCGAGTGTACTGTTGCCAAATTTGCTGACGATACAAAGATAGGTGGGAAAGCAAGTTGTGAGGAGGACACAAAGAGTCTGCAAAGGGATATAGATAGGTTAAGTGAGTGGGCAAAAATTTGGCAGATGGAGTATAATGTGGGAAAATGTGAGGTTATCCACTTTGGTAGGAAGAATAGAAAAGCAAAATATTATTTAAATGGAGAGAGACTACAGAATACTGTGGTACAGAGGGATCTGGGTGTCCTCGTACATGAAACACAAAAAGTTAGCATGCAGGTACAGCAAGTAATTAGGAAGGCAAATGGAATGTTGGCCTTTATTGCAAGGGGGTTGGAGAATAAAAGTAGGGAAATCTTGCTACAACTGTACAGGGCGCTGGTGAGACCACACCTGGAGTACTGCGTACAGTTTTGGTCTCCTTATTTAAGGAGGGATATACTTGCATTGGAGGCAGTTCAGAGAAGGTTCGCGAGGTTGATTCCTGGGATGAAGGGGTTGTCTTATGAGGAAAGGTTGAGCAGGTTGGGCCCATACTCATTGGGGTTTAGAAGAATGAGAGGTGATCTTATTGAAACATATAAGATACTGAGGGGGCTCGACAGGGTAGATCCTGAGAGGATGTTTCCCCTCGTGGGGGAATCTAGAACTAGGGGGCATAGTTTCAGAATAAGGAGTCACCCATTTAAGATGGAGATGTGGAGGAATTTCTTCTCTCAGAGGGTCGTGAATCTTGGGAATTCTCCACCCCAGAGAGCTGTGGAGGCTGGGTCATTGAATATAGTCAAGGCTGAGATAGACAGATTTTTGAACTACAGGGGAACAGGCAGAAAAGTGGAGTTGAGGCCAAGATCAGATCAGCCATGATCTTATTGAATGGTGGAGCAGGCTCGAGGGGCCAAATGGCCTACTCCTGCTCCTATTTCTTATGTTCTTTATGTGCAGCATGCTGCTGTGTCGAGATTGCTCAGTAGCTTACACTGGGGAGCCTTAAACATAATGATGGATTTCTGCGTGTGTCAGACACCTGGCTGAGCACAATAAAAACAGTATGATAGGGCTAGCAAGATGCAAACACACCCTTTTTTAGCACTACATTGTGCATTGCATTGTGTTGGTATCTTATCAATATAAGACCGTATTCCCTATCTTACCATGGGCAATGCCATGGGAGATCCGTTAGTATATGTCAATATAGCAACAACAGCTTGCATTTATATAACGCCTTCAATGTAGTAAAACATCCCAAGGTGCTTCACAGGAGCGATTTATCAATCAAAATTTGACACCGAGCCACATAAGGGGATAATAGGACAGGTGACCAAAAGTTTGGCAAAAGGGTAGGTTTTAAGGAGCGTCTTAAAGGAGGAGAGAGAGGTAGAGAGACAGAAAGGTTGAGAGAGGAAATTCCAGAACTTAGGGCCGAGGCAGCCATTACAAGGGGGAGCCAGTCTGTGGTGCTCAGTATCATGGAAGAGGAAAGGACAGAAGTTCAAGTGCCACTCTGTTCAGGCCTCATTTGAGCCACATCAGGCAAAGAGGAACAGAGAAAAGGCAACAACATATCACAGCATGGTGGTGAGTAAACTGGAGGGGAAGGTCACACCTGGTAGTGTCTGATGACAGGCTACAGTGGATATTGGTGTTCATCTTGGCTGCAAGCATCCAGGCTAACCAAGGCTATAAAAATACAGAAAAGTGAGGGAAACATACCCAAATATTCCCATTAAAAATAAAGTCAAAAAATGTATCCAGTTACTTTTCAATTATTGGAGTAAATGTCACCTCTAAACCTTATTAAACAGACAAATTGTAACTCCAGCATTTGAGACAGTATAATAAATGTTATCTCATATTTGACAGTGCTCAACAAAAGAGCAAATCTGAAAAGGCAGAAGTCTTGGAGCTGTATATAGATGATTACTCATATTTTAAGGAAAGTTTTTTGTCAATTAACAGGTGCAGCAAAATGGGAACAAAGGTGAAAGCTCACCTTGACAACAGTGCCTTTGAAGCCTTGCCTGGGTTCAATCACTCGCAGCATCTCAATTCTTTTCTAGGAGGAAGCAGACAAAACAATATAATAAAATGCATAAATATGCAGTGATTTAAAGGTGAATTTGATCATGACTCCATTCCATAGAGCCATAAATAATTCTTAATTTCCCTCTTTCACCAAGAAAACACACAGGAGACAGGGATAAAGGGAATGCACTCTGATTGCCGGGATGTGACAAGTGATATTCCCCAGGGATTTGTACTGGTGTTTCAGCTTTTCACCATATACATCAATGACTTGGATGAAGGAATAGAGAGTTGCATATCCAAGTTTGCAGACGCCACTAAGTTAGAAGGAACAGTAAGTCATGCAGATGGGAGCAGGAAGTTACAAAGGGTTATAGACAGATTAAGTAAGTGAGCAAAACTGTGGCAAATGGAGTTCAATGTGGGGAAGTGTGAAGTCATCCACTTTGGATCCAAGATAGACAAATCAATGTTTTCTCAATGGCAAGAGAGTAGAAATTGGAAGAGCAAAGAGACTTGGGTGTTTAGACAGTTGAGGGGGGATACAGATACAGAGAAGCTATTTCCTCTGGTGGGGGTAGTCCAGAACAAGGGGTCGTCATCTTATAATTAGAACTAGGCCATTCAGGAGTGAAATCAGGAAGCACCTTTTCACACAAAGGATAGCGGAAATGTGGAATTCTCTCACCCCAAAAGGCTGTGGATGCTGGGAGTCAACTGAAATTTTCAAGACTGAGATCAACAGATTTTTATTGGTAAGGGCATCAAAGGAAATGGATCATAAGAACATAACAACTAAGAGCAGGAGGAGGCCATGCGGCCCTTCGAGCCTGCTCCTCCATTCAATAAGATCATGGCTGATCTTCTACCTTAACTCCACCTTCCCGCACTATCCCCATATCCCTTGATTCCCTTAGTGTCCAAAAATCTATAGATCTCTGTCTTGAATATACTCAATGACTAAGCATCCACATCCCTCTGGGGTAGAGAATTCCAAAGATTCACAACCCTCTGAGTGAACAAATTTCTCCTCATCTCAGTCCTAAATGGCCGACCCCTTATTCTAAGACTGTGACCCCTGGTTCTAGACTCCCAGCATCTACCCTGTCAAGCTCTCTAAGAATTTCATATGCTTTAATGAGATCACCTCTCATTCTTCTAAACTCCAGAGAGTATAGGCCTAGTCGACTCAATCTCTCCTCATAGGACAATCCTCTTATCCCAGGAATCAATCTAGTGAACCTTTGTTGCACCCCCTCTAAGGCAGGTATATCCTTCTTTAGGTAAGGAGACCAAAACTGTAGACAGTTTCCTATTGGCACAAATCATGCTGTGGAAATTCATCCCCCTATACATTTCCTCTTTTCTGGGTCTAATTTATATCTTTGCACTGTTCTTAGAACCATGGAAACCATCAAAGAAATCTAAAACTAATCCCGCTGCCCTTCACTGTCGCTATAGATCTGAATCTTCCTCGTTTTTAAAAATGTAGCCATCACTTCCTATAGCAAAGTATTTCATTTTCCAACAGTTATCTGCATAAAGGATTATCTCCCAAAATCTCTGATCATTCTTTTAGTGAAATTTTAAATTGGTGATCTCTGTCACTGACTCCTCAACCAGTTTTTCTCTATTCACCCTATCAAAACTCTTCCTAATTTTAAATACTTTGATTAAATTTCTTCTCTAGTCCTGTGGAAATAGTCCCAGTATCTCGGCTCTCGTCATAACTATAGTTTTCCATTTTTGGCATCACCCTGCAGTATATACGCTCTCCACATCCCTCTTAATGTCCTTTTGAAAACAGAGCCTTTGAGTCAGAAGGTTGTGGGTTCAAGTCCCACTCCAGAGACGCTCTAGTACAATACTGAGGGAGTGCTGCACTGTCTGAAGTTTTGTGTTCCAGATGAGACGTTAAACTGAGGTCCCGTCTGCCCTCTCAGGTGGACGTAAAAGATCCCATAGCACTACTTCAAAGAAGAACATGGCCAATATTTATCCCTCAATCAACATCACTAAAACAGATTATCTGGTGATTATCACATTGCTGTTTGTGGGAGCTTGCTGTGCGCAAATTGGTTGCCGCGTTTCCTACATTACAACAGTGACTACACTTCAAAAGTGCTTCATTGGATGTAAAATGCTTTGGGATGTCCTGAGGTTGTGAAAGATGCTATATAAATGCAAGTTTATCTTTCTTCCTAACTGTTGCCTTGTATCAATTTGTGCACATTTTTCCTGATACACTGAAGATTAATTGATATATTGTTTTGAGACTTTTTATACAGAGCAAGTAATGAAAATGTAAACGCGTGCACAGGCAAAGACAGATTATACACCAAAGCTTACTCAGGAACATGAAATATATTACAAAAGGCAATATTACTAAGGGAATCCAAGGGATATGGGATAGTGCAGGAAAGTGGAGTTGAGGTAGAAGATCAGCCATGATCTTATTGAATGGCGGAGCAGGCTCGAGGGGCCGTATGGCCTACTCCTGCTCCTATTTCTTATGTTCTTATTTGCACCCACCGGTGTTCTGCAGAGGTATTTACACAAGGGTTTCCTGGGTCAGCTCGTGTGCATAATAATTGGAGTATTGATTGGTGCAAATCCCATGTAAAATGGGTGCAATTTGCTGGAATGCATGGAAATTAGAGTGCAGACTTTACTGTGTTCTGCCTGAACACTTCAGCTGCAGATTGAGGGACAAGCAGGTAAGAAAGCAGCAGTGCTCAGCTCAGTCACTTGACTCTCAGCTAAATCCACTGCCTATTCCGTCAATCTTTTTCTGATAAAGCTCTCGTCCTTGTTTTCAAATCCCTCCACGGCCTCGCTCCTCCCTATCTCTGTAATCTCCTCCAGCCCTACTACTCTCCGAGATATCTGCGCTCCTCCAATTCTGCCCTCTTGAGCATCCCTGATTATAATCACTCAACCATTGGTGGCCGTGCCTTCAGCTGCCGAAAACCTAAGCTCTGGAATTCCCTCTCTAAGCCTCTCCGCCTCTCTACCTCACTTTCCTCCCTTAAGACGCTCTTTAAAACCTACCTCTGAGTCATCTGCCCGAATATCTCCTTATGTGTCATATTTTGTTTGATAACACTCCTGTGAAGCGTCTTGTGACGTTTTACTACGTTAAAGGCGCTGAATAAATGCAAATTGTTGTTGATAATTTGCAAGAATGTCTAGGACAGGTTCAGCTGGAACAAGCAGCCAAACGAGGCAACAGGGCCTGGCATCCTGGCACAGAAGAGCACAGGATTTCACTGACTTGAACCTGCAAGGCCTCCACAGGGAAATGGAGTATAGGAGAGACAGATTCTGGGTGTCCATGGCTCACAACCAGCAGCTTGGAAGTTCAAAAGAGGGGTCCCAGAATGCTCTGCCCAGTCCCTAATCTAAACCATACTGAATAGAA
Source organism: Squalus acanthias (assembly GCA_030390025.1). Lineage (NCBI taxonomy): Eukaryota > Metazoa > Chordata > Chondrichthyes > Squaliformes > Squalidae > Squalus > Squalus acanthias. The sequence goes on from CM059436.1 coordinate 73,771,754, forward strand.
AGCATCAAGTGGAGTATGAGAGGGAAAATGGGAAGGGGGAGGGTAGGGGCAAATCCGACTTGGGCAGTCTCTAATGTCATTTTACGAATCGCATTTCCAGCAAGGAGTGTCAACAATAACTAACTGAGTCTGCACAGTTGTCCCACAAATCATCTGCACACATACAGCGACACGACTGAGTTGCTCAAGTACAGCCAGATTGCTGATCTGCACACGTACAGCGACATGACTGATCCTCACAAGTACTGCCACACAACTGATTTGCACACGCACAGCCAGACTGCTGCTCTCCAGCTACACAATCGCACAATGAAGCAGAAACACGTATACAGTGGCAACTAACTGAACCATGTTTTCCAAAAATATCATCCAGCAAGAGAAATTGACCTGAAATGTCAAATATTTCAAACTAAATGGGGCCCATTGTGATTCTCAATAGCCTTCCTCTTTATTTCATTTGTCAAAAATAAGGTCTCAACGCAAGGTTGAACTGAATGTGGGGAACTGATGCACATCAAAGTGTAGCGATTCACCATGGGTCAGACTTGGAGAATAAGCCTACTATTTTATGCATTCATAAAGAACGTAACTCGAGTGTCTGTCTTGCAGCGGAATTGTGATTTAGCATTTCTGCTTTGCCATACTGAACAGCTAATGAGTTATGTCTCAAACTACACAGCCAAGTGACCACAGAACTTGTCAATCACATAAGAGACTTTGAACTGTCCCTGGGCATAGAATCATAGAATGATACAGCACAAAAGGAGGCCATTCAGCCTATCGTGCCTGTGTCGGCTCTTCGGTAGACCTATCCAATTAATCCCACTCCCTGCTGCTTATTCCCCATAGCCCTGCAAATGTTTTCCCTTCAAGTATTTATCCAATTCTCTTTTGAATGTTACTATTGAATCTGTTTCCACTGCTCTTTCAGACAGTGCATTCCAGATCATAACAACTCGCTACCTAATGTTTTTTTCCTTATGTCTCCTCTGGTTCTTTTGCCAGTCACCCTAAATCTGTGTCCTCTGGAGCATGTAGCTCCAGAACCTCTAATCTACCCAATGCAGACGATGGGGAGGAGTTTTTGTTAACTGCTCATGATAAGAAGATTGCAGTCCTGCAGCTTGAAATCTAGACAGTATCTCAATTTCTATGTTAAGCAGTACGATGTTGAACTATTTGCCTCTCCATTCAATGTGAACTTGAATAACACGTCCCTGGAGACGTCCAGGTGGAACTGATTGAACTGTGGTGCAATTCCATTTTGAAGAACAAGTACATTCTGCGCACAATTTGATGGGAGGTATTGATTCAGAGATAATAGCAAACAAGAACTCATGAGTATGGTTCAGTTTAAAAACCTATATGAAATATTAAAATAGTGTTTCATTCAGACATTATAAAACAGTAGGTCAATTTACCAAGTACAGTATACGGTTTCATTTGCACTTTTCTCATCTTTTGATTTTTATTTAGCCCCTTGAGTGTTCTGATACAGTCAATGTGATCCTCTACCTGAAATATATTTTACCTGAGTTCCTGGTGTAGCAGATACTTATTCCAATTTATGACTCACTTCCTTTATCATGGTGTCAGCTGGTAATACTCTTGCTTCTGAATCAGTAGGTTGTGGGTTCAAGTCCCACTCCAAAAACTCGAGCACCAAAATCTAGGCCGACTCTCTGAGGGAATGCTGCACTGTCGGAGATGCTGTTTTTCGGATGAGACGTTTAATCGAGACCCCGTCTGCTCTCTCAGAAGGACATAAAAGATGGTTGCGTCTATTTGCAACACCATATTTCTGATTGGTCCCCTTGGAGGTCAAGACCAGATTTCTGATTGGTCCCCTTGGAGGACAATACACACCCAGCAGTTTATCTGGAATGTGTAATTAGATCCTGCCTGCCTAAGTAATCAAATACTTTGTAATGTGTAATTCGAGCCGTTCATTCTGACTGCCAAGCTCCAGACAGAGCTCACCCTCGTAGGTTAGGAACTTCTCGCGCCCCCAAATAAGTTCCTGCACCCCCCACCAACAAGTTCCTAATCTTCCCCCCAACCCCCTCCCTGGGTTCCTGACCTTCTCCCCCTGTCCAAGTTCCTGACCATCTACAAGATGCACTGCAGCAACTCGCCAAGGCTTCTTCGACAGCACCTCCCAAATCCGTGACCTCTTCCACCTAGAAGGATAAGGGCAGCAGGCGCATGGGAACACCACCACCTCCAAGTGCCCCTCCAAGTCACACACCATCCTGACTTGGAAATATATCACCGTTCCTTCATCGTCGCTGGGTCAATATCCTAGAACTCTCTCCCTAACAGCAGCGTGGGAGTACCTTCACCACACAGGCTGCAGCGGTTCAAGAAGGCAGCTCACCACCACCTTCTCAAGGGCAATTAGGGATGGGCAATAAATGCTGGCCTTGCCAGTGACACCCACATCCCATGAACTAATATTTTTTTTTTAAATGGCCGCGCTGTGGCCCCCTCCCCATAGCCGGCAATCAGTGTAATCAGTGAAATCAGTGAAACTGACGAAAACTTGGGCTTTTCTGCGGAAATATCGCTGTTAAAAGTTAGGCCTTGTTGGATTAGGTGTAACTGGGTTTTTAACAGTGTATTGGCTGCTAAACAAAGGTTATGGCCCTGAAAAACAAATTTTAATTTTGTGGCGTGTCAAGTTTCTCCATAATGATAAAGATTACAATTTTTAAGAAACTTTTTTTAAATCATTTTTTTAAGATTTTTTAAAAGTTTGTTCATGATTATTTTAGGTTCTACTGTATCCCCATGTGAGAGGCCCAATCTTTGTTTTGCTCTCTGTAACATTTTTAAAAAGTCAGGATAAAAGCAGGTTCTCATTTCCTGCTTCCCTGTCTGTGCGAATTCTGCAATGTGATTGGCTGCTAAGACAGCTTGTTGCCGTCACAGCAGAGCGCTCTAGGGAATCCCCATTATATTGCACTGAAATCTCTTATGCATCAAAAAAGGCAAATTACTCGCCACAGAGATTGCGAGATCTCTGTGGGCAGCTTTCTCTGGGGCCAGTGGCAAACGCTTTTGCTTCGCTGCTGACCGCAAATTCCGGGCCAATCCATTTGTGCATTGTCTGATCCCTGCGGTTCGGTGGCATTAAGACACATGCTACAAGGTTCCTTCGGTTTACCAAGCCCCCGACTCTATCTAGTGGTACAAATCAATTACTGCAATAACACAAAGATGAACTGTGAAACTAAACAGAACCACTGGTTGAACAACATGCTTTATAAGTGTGCTCAGATTCACCTTGAGGGCTGGAAACAAAAAACATTCTTAAATGGACTGGGTTTTCCTCTGGGTGGCCAGTGTCCATCCTTCAGATGACATGTTGAACTACCTGCCTAAAGTGTAGTCAATGTAGAAAGGCCCCAGGGTGGCTGATATATGAAATGTTGGTGGCGCAGTAGTGGCTGCTCCTCTGACGTAAGGCTGAGCGACATTGTTGGGGGCAGAGTGAGGACAGCTTTATTCTGCACCTAGCCATATCAGACCTAACCCGAGAGCACTCGATACGAACACTGGGTGCTTGAAATGGAAGATGGTCCACTCACCATAACTAGCATAACTTGCCATAACTAGCATAACTCACCATAGCTAACATAACTCACCATAACGAGCACAAAAATTCACTCTTAAAAGAAAGTTAGATTCAAATACCACCGTGTTGGATCCAAGTTTGAGAGAGTCTTATTTAAGTTTTTATTCAAACTATAATAATAATAAACAACTGTAGCAGCAGCAGGATGATCTATGACCGGGTGTTAATGGTCCAGAGTTTGCAGTTAGTGTCGAACGAACGGCGCCTGCCATTCATCCCGCTTAAACTTGCCCACAGACGTTCTTTGGGCTTTTACACTGCGATTTGCAGTTATCAGACAATTAAAGCAGCGTGGCGCCCTCTACAGGGGATCTGGAACCTGTGTGAATAGGGCAAACAACAGCATGTCTCCTCAACCAATCAGATTAAAGATTCCTTACTGAGGCACGCAGAGTCTAAACCAGGAAGTATAAGTTAGACTATATAAAGAAGAGTTTTCCTCATGCCCTGGCATATATTCCTCACTCCACTAACATCATAAAAAAAAATCACTGCTCATTCATCTCGTTACTGGTTTTTGGATCTTGCAGTTTGCAAAATGGCTGCCACACTTGCCTACGTAACCGTCGCTCCATTGTAATATAATTAAAGTTCTTTACAACATTACTGAGGCATGCTAACATCCTATATAAATGCAAAACTTTCTTGTTGTCAAAGTTAAATAGTTAAGTTTACCTAGAGAAAAACCAACATCTTAAATATTAAGGGGGGAAAAATGGCTCACACCCCCTTTGGGGCGATAACTTCACCGTAGCCCCCCAAAAATGTTAGCGCCCCGCGCCCGAAATTCAATGGTAGCGCCCCAAGCAGGAGGCAGGGCGCTACTGGAAGCGCTCCCCCTCCCTCTTGGGGCGCTCCCATGGAATATCGCAGCGCTATGTGCAGCAGTGCCACGTGCAGCAGCACGTAACACCGCGGTACTGCAGGCCTCCCTCCCCTGATTAAAGGGGAGGGGCCTACCGCAGCATGCACCAGGGCCCTGCTGGACCACCGGGAGCGGGGTGCTGGGAAAAGAGCCCGGCACTCAAGAGGAGTGCCAGGCTGCCCAATCGCAGCCGGCACCCCGCAGCAGGAGGCGAGAGGGGGTAGGTGCTGGCAGGCAGCCCAAAAAAAAAGGCCGCCTGGCACCTGCCCTTTAATTATCGCCGGCCCGGCCACAAAAAAGCCACCCTGACCCTGTTGGACACAGCGCCCGGTGGTAGGTCAGAGGACGCGAGCCAAGTTTGCGGCCGGGGCGCCAACGAGGCGCTGCACACAGCGATGACATCATCACCAGAGGCACAGCGCAACGAGGCACTACTGGTTACCGCCGCCATTAACCGCCCGCTGAAGTTAGCGGTGCCGAGCCCAGGCGCTAGTTGCTTTGCGCCTTGTTAGCGCCCCCTCAGGGCATTAATGAGGCGCAAAGCAACCAAATCTTTCCCCCTAAAACTCTTTATTGATGTTATTTAGGCATTTAAGCACCTAAATTAAGAAACTACTGGAGCAAGAAATAGGAGAAAGAGTTGTTTAGCTCACTGACAAAGTACAGGTTACTAAGGGCAATTTTAAGTATTTTAGTTTTGTCATCTATCCTCGACAGTTGGGAATCCTGTTCAACTGAGGAAAGGATTCCAGCCAGAACGCGAGGGGTAATGAGAAGACTGGTACATTTGCTCTCATCACTGCTATGCAGTATTTATAGGTTGGTGATGTGCAAAACCACTGGAAGGCATAACACGGGAACATCCAGGCCATTATGTTAGCGGGATAATTGCTGGAAATATTTACACTTGGCAGATGCCAAGCAGGACCCCATGTGGTTAAACTGTGCAACATGTTTTAATAAGACAAATACAAAAAGCTGCAAAATAACAACGAATTAACCTGCGGCTCCATAACTCAACATGAGCGTGCAGCAGAAAATAGGGGTAAAGAAATCCGGGGGAATGACAAACGTACTGCAGTCGGATCTGAAAACATTTACAAATGTTTTACAAGTTATTGAACTCATTACAGATGAGCGCAATGCTAATAAGCTATGCAGTTTTTTTTAATTAATTAACTACAATCTGGTGTTCTTATAGCATACATTGCATCCATCTATACCATAATACTTAAGGCCGAATTTATTTACTCAGAGTGGTTAGAATGCGGAACTCGCTACCACAGGAAGTGGTTGAGGCAAATAGCTTAGATGCTTTCAAAAGGAAACGAGACGAGTACATGAGAGAAAAGGGAATAGAAAGATATGCTGAAAGGCTGAGATGAGGTAGATGGAATGGGAGGAGACTCGTGTGGATTATAAACACCAGCACAGACTAGTTGGGCTGAATGGCCTGTTTCTCTGCTGTATTTTCTATGGAATTCTATCTCTCTCTCTTATGAAATGTTTTGTGTCTGTAAGTGTGTAATGCAATGGCCTCGTCCCTCCCTATCTCTGTAACCTCCTCCAGCTCTACAACCCTCCGAGATCTCTGCGATCCTCCAATTCTGACCTCTTGCGCATCCCCCGATTTTAATCGCTCCACCATTGGCGGCCGTGCCTTCAGCTGCCTGGGCCCTAAGCTCTGGAATTCCCTCCCTAAACCTCTCTGCCTCGCTCTCCTCCTTTTAAGACGCTCCTTAAAACCTACCTCTTTGACCAATCCTAATATGTTCTTATGTGGCCCGGTGTCAAATTTTGTTTGCTAACACGCCTGTGAAGCGCTTTTACTATGTTAAAGGCGTTACATAAATGCAAGTTGTGTGGCTGTACGATCATGAGACATAACTTTGTAGGAAGCCTCCAACACTGTTGATGGTTCGTGCTAGCATCACGACACCAAAGACCAACCAGTTTGAAATTATTTCAATGGCCCGTATTTTCCGATGCCTACGGGTGTGTACGGGCTGTGTGCACACCCGTAGGGACATCGGAAATGCCAGTTTCAGGCATGCCAAGCGCATGCGCTGAAAACTGGCATTTCCGATCTGTCAAGAATCCTCTTGACAGATCGGACGCCTGCCCTGGAGAAGGGCCTCTGCGGGTGGAGAGTTCCGCTTTCTGCAGAACCTCCGCCCGCTGAAAACCCTTAGATATCTTACGCCTGCTTTTACCAGCATAAGAGTTTAAAAAAGTAAAAAAAATAAAAAAAAATTCATTTATAATTTTAAAATACTTTTATAAAAAGTAAGTTTATTTTTAGCCCCGTAAAAAACTTAAATTACTTGTTTCAAAGAATTAAATTTTTGTTTAAAATATTTAATTTAATGTAATTTTAACTCATTTTAAAAACGTGATGGTTTTTTAAAATTTATTTAATGTTTTAATGTCTTTTTGGAGTGATCTCCATTCACACTTTTGACAGGTCTATCTGTCAAAAGTATGAAGGGGGATTCCCTTCTTTCATTGGCTGGCCTGGCCCACGTGATCCCAGGGCACTTGCGAACCGCCTGCGCCCCTGGGATACCTGGGCCCTGCGCATTTCGACTGTGGAGAGGCCCAGGATCAGAAGTGGCCGCACTTCGGGAGCCCTCAGGTAAGGGCGTAGATTTTTTTACCAATAGGAGGCATCCGCACGCAGGAAGCCTCCTATCGGAAATTACGGGTCAATGTGTTTTTGGTCACAGTATTTCACCATTGCTCCCTGGTAGAGGAGAGGGAGCGGAGACCAGAACTGAGCCAGATGGTCCTGGAGTTGTACGAGCCTTTTCCCTCTCAAACGTTGGGCTTGCTATCTGCATTAAAGAATGCAAGATCTTGCATTTATGTAGCACCTTTCATGTCATCAAGACATCCCAAAGCACTTTACAGCCGGTGGATTACTTTTGAAGCGTAGTCACTGTAGTTTTTTAGGCAAAACGCGGCAGCCAATTTGCGCACAGCAAGGTCCCACAAACAGCAATGAGATAAACGGCCAGTTAATCTGTTTTTGGTGGCATTGGTTAAAGGATAAATATTGGCCAGCAGTCCCTCAGTACTGCACTGATGTGTCAGCCTAGATTATGTGCTCAAGTTCTGTAGTGGGGTTTGAAGCCACCGCCCTCTGTCTCAGAGGCAAGAGTGCAATCAATCCCGGGCTTCGTAACCACTCTACCCAGCTTCTGTTGTGTCCCAGCCCTGCCCCAACTGCTCCAGTTCTGGCTCAGCTACCTCCCCCCTACAAAGGCCCATGCATGTACTCCATGTCATGACCTGCCCCCAAGGAGATCCAGCTCCCCTTCTCTTCCTGCTGCTCTACCGCCACTCTCCCAGCTCCCAGCCTCTCTCACCAAGTGGAGGTACATCAGAGTGTCGTGTCAGATTGGCTCAGTGATTGCACTCTTGTCTCTGAGGCAAACCCCCACTGCAGAACTTGATCAACATAATCTAAGCTGAAATAAAAACAGAAAGCGCTGGAAATACTCAGCCTCCACAGAGGCTGCCTGATCTGCTGAGTCGTTCCAGCGCTTTCTGTTTTTATTTCAGATTTCCAGCATCCGCAGTATTTTGCTTTTGTATAATCCAGGCTGACACATAAGTGCAGTAATGAGGGAGTGCTGGCCAATATTTATCCTTTATCCAATACCACCAATAACCGACCATTTATCTCATTGCTGCTTGTGGGACCTTGCTGTGCGCAAACTGGCTGCCGCATTTACCTAAAAAACTACAGTGACTACGCTTCAAAAGTAATCCACCGGCTGGGAAGTGCGTAGGGATGTCTTGAGGATGTGAAAGGTGCTACATCAATGCAAGATCTTGCATTCTTTACTTGATAGCAAGCCCAACGGTTCAGTGAGGGAAGAGGCTCGTACAACTCCAGGACCATCAGATCAGCTGATTTACCACATGCTGCTCCTGTGGCCTCTAAAACTGAAAGCAGAGATGTTCCACAATCAAAGCTTGAAATACCAGGTGATCAGCCAGGCCCATTGCCGAATGGCAGGTAGAACCTCAACTGCAAGGAAATATGTTTTACTTCATGATGTTAATAAAGCACACCCACATAGTGCAACAGCTCTGAGTTTGCAACGCAGGGCAAAAAATTATATTCCACTTCTACCACTCGTCACTATTTTGAATGTCAGTGATGGGAGTTTAGGTATAATGCAAAATCTGAGTGTCAGCCTTGTCTCAGTGATAGCCCTCTCACCTCTGAGTCAGAAGGCACCCCACCTGACCCGCTCCGCTCCGCCCTGCACCCAGCCCGTCTCGAACGCGGGCATAGTTAAAATTGGGCCTTTAATTTAGTACTTACAAAGCGTTGATATTCCACTGAAGTTTTTGCTCGGTAAAGGCTTCGCCTACGAAAAAGAGGTGGTACGGCGGCAATGTGATTAAACCTCGACGGAGAGCTTATCTGAAAGACATAGGTTTTACACAATGTTTTATAAATAATGCCTAGCAACGGTTATCATTTCAATACTTTTCAACTTGGGAATTGATTAATTTAACGCTAAATACAAGAGTGTTAGAAATTTAAATGTGCCCAAAAATGGACGTGCAGTGCGCTCGGGGAATGATCAACTAAGCCAATACGGTATCCGTCGCACTTCCGGTCCAGATCAGGCGCGACAGGTCGTGACGCGAAATTCAGAAGCCTAACGCCCAATTTACAGGCACAAAACAAGCAGCTATAAGTTGAATGTCACCTCCATGGAGGTTTTATAGCACAAAATAGCAGGCCATTTGGTCCATCCACTGCCCTTTCCCCACACACTTTTAACACTTTCCTGATTCAAATATTTAACCAATTCTCTTTTAAAAGCTATGGATTTCATTTCCGCCATTGTTTCTGGTAGGGCATTCCATTCCTCAAGTGCTTCTGTCTTAAATAGAAATTCTCCAAACCCTTCACTTTGTTCTTAGCTTTATACTCTCTAGTAACCAACTCATTGACCAGTAGAAATAATGTTTCTTATGGACCTTATCAAAACCTCTCAGAATTTTGAACACTATCAGATCCTCTCTTAACCTCCTCTGTTCGAGTGAAAAGAGCCCAGGTTCTTTTAGTCTCTCCTCATGACTAAGGCCTCTCAATCCTGGTATTACTACTGAATCTTCTCCAAGGCCTTGGTATCCTCCCTATACTAGGGCTCACATAACTGGAAACACTGGTCCAGATGTTCCATCCTCCCTCCCCGACTTCTCAGTGGAATTAGGGCAAGGTGGGAGTGGCGTAGGGAAGTAGCATAGCTCCGCTGCGTCTCTGCCCATTTTCACATGCATCTGGATGTACTGGACGTCAAGTGAGCAGAGGATCAGCCTTGGTTGTGACATCCCTTATGGTCAAGGAGCCTGCCGACACTCGCAATACCGATGGCCTCTTGGACGAGGTACTGGAGATAATGTCTGCCCATATAGCAATTCTCCAGCAAGTAATCGATGCCCTCAGGGGAGGAGACAAGGGGAGAGAGTTGGCAAGAAAAGGAGTGGCGAATGAATGGGGCGGGGTGAGGGGCGAGGTGAAAATACATTCTTGTTGAGTGTCTCCGTGTGTACATCGTTTGCTTCGCTGCCAGCGCATTCGAGGCCCCTTCCCCCATTCCGCAAGGCCCTCCCCCCCCCCCCCACACACTCTGACCCGGCCAACCGCATAAGACCCGGCTGATTTCCCACTCTCCCTGACTGGCGAGCTGCAACGGGGCACCCGTTTGCCGCCTGCAGCTCACTGGTGGCATTTGAATGAGGCCCAAGGGCTGGATTTGGCCCAGGCCTCAGGCAAGCACAGGACCAGCGTGCGGGGCAGTTGCTCCGCCGACTTTGCACCTGATTCTTGAGCGCAAGTCAAATTTCTCTCCCCTCCCCCCACTTTATGGTCAATAGTGGCAACGCCAAAGCAAAGATGGGATTAACTGTAGAAAAATTAAAACAAAGCACTACATATCTCCTCCAAAAATTGTATGAAGTTCCTGGCAGTGAGTTAGACATCCAGTTAAACACATTTCAGCTTAGGAACTATTGTTTCAGTCATAGGTTGGAGTTATACTGAATGTAAACCAATGCAAGATAGTCTCCTGCAGGGTGGGCTTTCAATGTGTTCAGTAGCCTTATGAATTACACTACCATTTTCACATTGATGGGCACCAAATTCCACTTTAGGTCGATGCAAAAATAGCAATATTACTGTAACCTTAACGAATGACAAAAGCAAGATTATAGAAATGTGAATGCTTTAATTATTTTGCAAACCAAAGAGTGTTTGAATACTAGATTCAAGCTACGTGTGTTCGGCATGTTGTTTATGGGCAAGTATAGACATGTTCTTAGCTCCTACTGCTAACAACTGGTCACAATGAACAGCTATGGGGGTTTTAGTAGCTGTCCAATTGAACAGAAGGAATGCAAGAATGGTCATAAGGCACCTGGCAGCTAAATCATCCAGCACTACAGTTTCAGTTTAATGATTTAATATTTTATTTGCTTTTTAACAGCAACATGTGGAGGCACTCAGGACAACTTGTCAGGGTATAATCATCATTGTACTCCTTCGGGTAAATTTTCCAATTAGGAACGTCAGAGTTTTGAGCTTAAATTAGGCACTCCTGAATGGAAAATTGGCTGCAGATCCATTATGTGAATCCCTGTCCGTATGGGCAGGAATTTGTGGAAACAATAAAGGGGTCTGAACGATGCACGCTGTTATTAATGCGCAAATCGTCCAGCAACTTGTGGCGAGGAAGAGACACCCCGTGGATTGCAAATCACCACAAGTTGCCGGACGATTTGCACCGCTCCGCCATTAGCTCCCGAATACGGCATCTCGCGTTTGCATTTGTACATTAATTGTCCATTAAACTCACCACAGAATGTTAAGTCTAGTAATTAACAGTGTAGATGCCCTGTTAACAACATGATAATTGTCAATGACTACCAATCAACCTCTCTGCTCTAGAAAGTGAACAATTAAAAGTGTGGAGTCTCACTCCCTCAAGTATAGTTGTTGGAAATTTTTTTAAATGTCTAATTTTAATTGTTTTTTCTCACTTTTCCTTTCTGTCTCTTTTTTCTCTCACTCTTCATTCAATCTTTCTTTTCCTCTCTTTATTTCTCTTTCTGTACCTGATTTGACTCTAATTCAGCCTACTTCCTTCTCCGTCCTTCCTCTGTTTCTTTCTCAATCCCAAAATCTCATTGGTTAAGGAGATAGGCTGTTGGTCCCATGGTGCACTGAAGTCCCAGATGCCCATTGCCCTTGCCACACCGTTATCAGCTCACACTCCCAGCAACTTACAGGGAAAGAAGTTTGTAGGTATATGCTTGATCATGCCATTTGCATCATTTCCACTCACTTAACATCCTTTCCTTTACCTTCCCATATAAACTGATTGCTAGGTGCCAATCTCTATACTAAAATTAGTTAAAAGTGGCCAGATTGCCATATCGTAAGAACGTTGCTGAAGCATTTCTCTTGTTTTTTTTTCCTGTTACCACTGAGGTCCTTAATGTAGATTTGTAGCAACTGCTTCTTTTGATTCCAGCTGCCACAGTGCCACTATGTGTTTTCCCCTGGGATTTCCCCTTAACTAAGTTCTCAGCTGGAGTATTGTGTCCAATTCTGGGCATCACACTTTAGGAAGGATGTCAAGGCCTTGGAGAGGGTGCAGAGATTTACTAGAATGGTACCAGGGATGAGGGACTTCAGTTATGTGCAGATACCAGAGAAGCTGGATTAAATTATCCTGCATCTTTATTTTTTTTACCAAATATCTCTACTTAGTTTACCGAAAAGGTAATGCTTAAATAAGCACATTTAGAGCTTTTATTCAGAATCTCTTTCCAGACTGGAATACTTATACAGTTCTTTAAAAAAAAATCCATTTTAATGTTAACTGTTCTGTTTTTCTGGTTGTTTTTGAACTCAAAGTCTTAGCACCCTGGAGGTAAGAACATAACATAAGAACATAAGAAATAGGAGCAGGGGTAGGCCATACGGCCCCTCGAGCCTGTATGGCTGATCTTCTACTCAGCTCCACTTTCCTGCCCGATCCTCACATCCTTTGATTTCCTTGGTATTCAAAAATCTATTGCTCGCAGTCTTGAATATACTCAACGACTGAGGATCCACAACCCTCTGAGTGAAGAAATTTCTCCTCATCTCAGTTCTAAACAGCCGACCACTTATCCTGGAACTATGACCCCTAGTTCTAGACTCTCCAGCCGGGGGAAACATTCTGCATCTATCCTGTCAAGCCCTGTAAGAATTTTATATGTTTCAATGAGATCACCTCTCATTCTTCTAAACTCCAGAGAATATAGGCCTAGTCTACTCAATCTCTCCTCATAGGACAACCCTCTCATCCCAGAAATCAATATAGTGAACCTTCATTGCATCCCCGCTGAGGCAAGTATATCCTTCTTTAGATAAGGAGACCAAAACTGTTCAGAGTACTCCAGGTGTGGTTATAGCACCCATCAATTGTCATTGCATTGAAATGAATGGAATGAAAATTAGATGGGTTCTATAATAGATGGGCAATTTATCCAACCAGATTACCATCCATGCAGTGAAAATAAAATTTACCCCTGTGTATCCTGAATAAACAACCACTTGAACATAATGGCCCGTAATTTGCAGTCAGCAACAAAGCAAAGGCGTTCGGCGCTGGCCCCGAAGTAAGCTTCCCACAAAGATCTCGCGATCTCTGTCGAGAAGTTCGGCTTTTCCGAGATGCAGTTGAAATCAGCGCAGTTTAGTGGGAATCCCATAGCCCAAGCTGCTGTGACGTCAACAAGCTGTCTAAGCAGCCAATCACAATGCAGAATTCTCACAGACCGAGAGAAGCTCCTTTGATTCTAACTTATTAAAAATGTTATAGTGAGCAAAACAAAGATTGGGGGTCTCACATGGGGAAAAGGTAAACCTGAAATAAAGATTTTTTTTTAAGTAAAAAAAAAGTTAAAGTTTCTTAAAAATGTAAATTTTTATTAAAATGGATAAATTTAAAACTCCACAAAATTAAAATTAGTTTTTCAGGGCCATGACGTTTGTTTAGCAGTCAATACACTGTTAAAATCCCAGTTACACCTAATCCAAAAGGATCTAACGTTTTAATGAGGTATTTAACAGTGGCATTAAGCAGAAGTTTTCATCAGTTTCCCTGATTTGACAGATTACACTGATTGCCGGCTTTGAAGAGTGTAGGGGTTCACAGTGCCGCCAGTGCTGGAGCAGTGAATGACTGACCGCAACTTCAGGATTTCTGCGTTAGGGTGTGCATGCGCTACCATCCTGAAGTTGCGGTCAGTTTCAGAAGGGGTAATAACAGCGAACGCTGTTCCTTTGTTGTTATTACCCACCGCAAATTCCGGGCCATTTTGTTCAGAAAAGTTACATCAGAAAAAGTTGAAAAGTTCATATTGTCACATTTTTAAGTTTCCTGACTATACCTCCGATAAGGGATCTTGGTGTAATAAATGTTAAAAAAAACAATTATTGAGCTAAACTTGGCTCTCAAGGGGTTAAATTCACAGGACTGCACGGTTGGGGGATTCAGATGAGATGTCTGAACAACGTGCTGAGACAGTGGAAGATAATTTAACATTCTAGTAATCATTCACAATTATTGCTGCAGCAACAACTTCATTTATTTGAAATCAGCAGGGGTCATTGCCAAGTTACGCTGCTCGAGTCCGTTCTTTGGTGGAGATTGTCAGTTTTGACAAAACTCTAACACAGGAGAGAGGCTTTTTGAAACAGAAAGCCTGCAAGGGCAGTCAGATTTGTTAAGGGGACAGAGAGCAGTGAGTGATTTCCCTAGGCTCTGAAAGTCAGAAATAGAAAGAAGAACTTGCATTTATATAGCGCCTTTCACGACTTCAGGATGACCTAAAGTGCTTTACAGCCAATGAAGTACTTTTGAAATTTAGTCACTGTTGGAATGTAGGGAACGCGGTAGCCAACTTGCGCACAGCAAGCTCCCACAAACAGCAATGTCAGAAATGCTATTAAACCTCAGACAAGCCTATAGGTACAAGGGCATGGTAATAGCGAAACAGGATTGGGATCGCAAGGGACATGCTGCATCTGAAAGCCTGCAACAAAAGGACATTAATCCTTTGTGTAATTGTAGTCATTAATTGCAACCTCTGTTAACATAGCAGAACTTTTGTCTCACACATACTTTCCTCTTTACTGTTAAGCCCCAGAAAACAAAACGTACCATTCCCAGGTATATTCCAGTCATGTTCCTAGGTGATGTATTTCGGTGTAGTTGCTGGTTCTGCATTTTGGAACCTCAGTATCTTCACACGCAAAGAGATTATGAAGGAATGTTTTCAGAGACAAAATAAACGTTCTTTTTCCATTTTGTAAACGTTCTGTTTCCGTGCCAATAAATGACGTTTGGAGACAAGGAAGAAACCGCAGGTGATTGTCAATAAAATGAAAAACAAAGATGTTTTTATAGAGTCCAATGTTGTTTCTCTTCACTCTGAAAAAAATAGAAAAACTATTATTGCATATGACAGCATAAAAGTTGTAACGCATAATTTCTTGTGGGGTCTAACATCAGGACCACTAATTTACAGTAACTGAAAAAATCTAAGTTATATTTTTATTATATGGTATTCTGGACTTTAGGGATCAAATTTCCATGATAACATAAGAACATAAAAAATATGGGCAGGAGTAGGCCATACAGTCCCTTGAGCCTGCTCCAATTTCAATAAGATTGTGGCTGATCTTCGATCTCAACTCCACTTTCCCGCCCAATCCCCATATCCCTTGATTCCTTAGAGTCCAAAAATCTATCGATCTCTGTCTTGAATAAACTCAACGACTGAGCATCCACAGCCCTCTGGGGTAGAGAATTCCAAAAATTCACAACCGATATTCCCTTTAATTTTATTTGGGCGCATGGCCCCTTTAAGGGGCTGTGCGGCCCATTCAAAATACCGCGCATGCACGGGTTTTCCTCTTTAAAAGCTGGTGAGCCAGTGTGCCAGTGAGCCAGCTGCGTGAGAGCTCCAGAGCGCTGCACAGCTGCGCAGCTTAAAGGGAACATTGTTCACAACCCTCTGAGTGAAGAAATTTCCCCTCATCTCAGTCCTAAATGGCCGACCCCTTATCCCGAGACTGTGCCCCTAGTTCTAGACTCTCCATCCAGGGGAAACAACCTCTCAGCATCTACTCTGGCGGTCACCATTGACCAGAAACTGTGGGGGGTGGTGGTTTGTGTCAGCTTTACCTCTGACTTCTGAGCGGTTCGAATCGCTCCCACTCCCTTGGTTCTAGACCTTGGACTTATTTGGGGGTTGTGATACAAAGATGCAGCAGACAACTGAGTTTGATGAAAGAACTTCAATCTTTATTAAAAGGTAAGACACAAATAATAACACTCTTATTACTCTAAAGGTGGGGAACACTTCGGTACAAGCGAGGGAAATGACAGTAGAACAATACTTCACCCCTCCCAACCCCACTTTACTAGCTAAGCTAGGTTTTGAAGGACATGGGATAATGCTCACCAATCCTTTGACAGTTGGGCTAAATCGTGGTTTTGGGGTTCGCTGTTTATGGCGGTTAGTGTCTACCGTACCCCGTACGCGGTAGAGGACTTCACCTGAGTCTCTGGTCAGTCTTCGCGAGTCCGCTGATGCGGTAGGATGTCGTTTTGGATTTATCTGGTGAGTACCCAATTTCTTTGGTTTAGCAGTAGGGCTTAGAGTCTTTGGGGAAAATCTTACCCAGGGGTAAGTCAGGATTAGTTTGTAATGTGGAAACTTTACGGTTCTTCGGGTTTTCTTCCCTGGAGTTGGTCTTTGTTGGTCGCGGTGGCCTGCTATTACCCGGTCAGTTGGGGGTAATGCGCAGTTGTTGGTTTCGTGAGGCATTTGGTTTCCGCGATGGCTTTAGGCTTTGTTTAGTGTGTCGGTCGACCTCGTGGAGCCGTCGGTGACTTGTTGCTGCTTGTTGCTCTGGGTGACTGTGTTGGGACCGTTGTTGGAGGTCCGTCGCGGTGGTATCTTCACGGGCTGGACTCAGGTATGTCTGAGTGGGGAACGATGCCGACTCGCTTCCAGCTCGGATATTCTTCTTCCTGGTTTCTTCTTCTTCTGATGACCACCGGTTGCGACTGACGACTCGACTGCTTGATGGGCCTTCAATTATACTAAATTGAAGTGGCCTTATCTACCCGCCAAATCTACTCAGTTCATTGTCTGGTTTTTGGCGGGCTCGTAAATCGGTAACGACTTACTAGCACTTTAACTGAGGTTTTAACAGGCCTTCAATCTCACCCATTGAACATGGCCTTATCTACCCGCCAAATCTACTCAGTTCATTGTCTGATTTTTGGCGGGCCTGTTACCAGTAACTGCTCTGTAAGTGTCAAATGGGTTTTGGGATTGTTTGTATCCTATCGATCTTCTTGGCTGATCACTGGTGATTGGTTTCGTGTTTTGGGTTTCTAGGCTGGACTCAGTCTTTTCTATAGCCTGGTCCTGAGTGATTTGTATTATGCATGTTTTCTGATAGGCCCTGTAATCGGTTTGATGGGGCCTGTTATTTTGGGTGGGACTGTCTTCTCCCAGGGTCTATTGTCAAAATGGTAATGCTTGCTGGGGCTTGAGTAAGGTCATCCCGGTTCCCCACAGTGCAGATAGAGGCCATTCGGCCCATCGAGCCTGCACCGACGCATCCCGGTTCCCCAGACAGTGCAATTAACTGCAATAACCAAAACTGCTTTTACAGCGGTCGATCCCACATTCTTGTTCCTTTACAGGCCCAGACATAGTTTTAAAATGCCAAAACTTGGTTTTTGGTCTTATATTCCTTAGGTAAGGCCCAAATGCAATTTTATCACTCTGAGGTAGTTCCAAAGTCCCTTTTCCTTAGGTTTTGGGGATCTGTAAATTTTGGAAACCTTACAAAACTTAACTGGACCAGCCACATAAATACTGTGGCAACAAGAGAAGGTCAGAGGCTGGGTATTCTGCGGTGAGTGTCTCACCTCCTGACTCCCCAAAGCCTTTCCATCTACAAGGCACAAGTCAGGAGTGTGATGGAATACTCTCCACTTGCCTGGATGAGTGCAGCTCCAACGACACTCAAGAAGCTCGACACCATCCAGGACAAAGCAGCCTGCTTGATTGGCACCCCATCCACCACCTTAAACATTCACTCCCTCCACCACCGGCGCACCGTGGCTGCAGTGTGTACCATCTACAAGATGCACTGCAGCAACTCGCCAAGGCTTCTTCGGCAGCACCTCCCAAATCCCCGACCTCTACCACCTAGAAGGACAAGGGCAGCAGGCACATGGGAACACCACCACCTCCAAGTTCCCCTCCAAGTCACACACCATCCTAACTTGGAAATATATCACCGTTCCTTCATCGTCGCTGGGTCAAAATCCTGAAACTCCCTCCCTAACAGCACCAAGGGAGTACCTTCACAACACGGACTGCAGCAGTTCAAGGTGGCGGCTCACCACCACCTTCTCCAGGGCAACTAGGGATGGGCAATAAATGCTGGCCTTGCCAGCGATGCCCACATCCCAGGAACGAATAAAAAAAAACCCTGCCAATCCCCCTCAGAATCTTATCTGTTTCATTGAGATCTCCTCTCATTCTTCTGTGTGGAGTTTGCACATTCTCCCCGTGTCTGCGTGGGTTTCCTCCGGGTGCTCCGGTTTCCTCCCACAGTCCAAAAATGTGCGGGTTAGGTTGATTTGGCTATGATAAATTGACCCTTAGTGTTAGGGGGGGATTAAATATGTGGGGTTATGGGGATAGGATGGGATATGTTAGGGGGAATTAAATACGTGGGGTTACGGGGGTAGGGTGGGATATGTGTACTGTGGGGATTAAAGCAGGGACAGGGTACTGGATTTGGATGATCAGCCATGATCGTATTGAATGGTGGAGCAGGCTCGACGGGCCGAATGGCCTACTCCTGCTCCTAGATGCTATGTTTCTATGTTTCTATGTTTCTGAACTCCAGATTCTGTCCATTATTCTGTGAAAATGCCTAAACAAGCCCACTACTTTATAAGTTAGCAGATGTCCTAAGGCATTGCTCACAGTGAATCACAGGATATGCTCAAGTGTGACGTCTTAATTGCCATGCCTAAAGTGTGGCAAGAAGTAAGTGTGATGCTTAGAGGAAAGGCGCACTATAGACAATACTTTTAATATATTAAACTGGCGGAGAGGCAGTAAAATCAAACGGGACTGAGGAACAACAACTTGCATTTATAAAACTCGTTTAATGTAGTAAACATCCAAAGGC
The DNA here is from genome assembly GCA_030390025.1 of Squalus acanthias. Classification (NCBI taxonomy): domain Eukaryota; kingdom Metazoa; phylum Chordata; class Chondrichthyes; order Squaliformes; family Squalidae; genus Squalus; species Squalus acanthias. The sequence goes on from CM059436.1 coordinate 73,790,567, forward strand.
GCTTCACAGGAGCGTTATCAAACAAAAATTTGACATCGAGCCGGATGAGGAAATATTATGACAGATAAAGAGGTCGGTTTTAAGGAGCATCTTAAAAGGAGGAGAGAGAGGTAGAGAGGCGGAGAGGTTTAGGGAGGGAATTCCAGAGCTTAGGGCCCAGGCAACTGAAGGCACGGCCACCAATGGTGGAACGATTAAAATCGGGGTTGCGCAAGAGATCAGAATTGGAGGAGCGCAAAGATCTCGGAGGTTTGAAGGGCTGGAAGAGGTTACAGGCATAGGGAGGGGGCGAGGCCATGGAGGGATTTGAAAACAAGGATAAGAATTTTAAAATCGAGGCATTGCCGGACCGGGGTGCTAATGGGAGGCGCAAAGCAACCAAATTTTTCCCCCTAGAAGTTTCGGTTATTGAGCAAAAAGTTAAGATGAAAAACATTTCAGAAAACATTGAGTGATTTATGGAAGTCTGGTGGCCAGATTGTGTCATCATCAGATGATATACTTTGACCAGAGTGTCTATTGACACCACTGTGTCAGCCAATGAGTTGGAGGCGGGGCATGACGGACTGGAAATAGTGGTGTCACTATATGCAGCCGGACATGCGGCAGGACTCACAGCAGTCTATTTTACAGCAAACAAAGTCTATTTACTCAGCAGAGTCTATTTAAACAGCGCACTACACAAACAGTCTACAGAGTCTATTTCAAAAGAGTCTCTACGAACTACAGCAAACAGAACTCATTACCAAAATTACAGCAACGTCACCCAATAAAGGCAGGGTGATTTCTCCAGCAAAATGCAGCTACATACAAATTATGTGCGTAAAATCAATCCCAGTCACTTACAGCAGTGATTGACAGAGGAATTACCCAATCATCTCCATTCTGGTCGGGAATAGTGGTGTCACTATGGGCAGCCTTTTACTTTGACTGTAAAATAGTAGCTTTTGTAACATGGCTTGACACCCCTTTAATGTTGAAAAGGCTTTGTAATGAGGTTTCAATGCCTTGCCTCACATATTGAATCTGCTAAACAATAACGCATAGAAGACGAATCATGTGCATGTAAAACAGTACTTTAAGTCAACAGTAGCGCACTGCGTGCACAGCCAGGCAATACCTGTGATTACGAGAAGGAGGACAGAAGATGTTTTCCTATTTACAAACTACGGCTTAGAGTTAAATACACAGAATATTCACGAGCAAATATATAAGTGCTTTAAAATAATAAGAAAATAATCTGTGACAGTAATAAGTGGGTTAAATCTTTAAAAAAATATTTAAAATTAAATTGTGTTAATCTCACCAAAAAACCCAACAGTATCAAAGTATCAACTCCCTCAAAAAAGTACCAACTCCCTCAAAAAAGTACCAACTCCCTCAAAAAAGTATCAACTCCCTCAAAAAAGTATCAACTCCCTCAAAAATGTACTAACTCCCTCAAAAAAGTACCAACTCCCTCAAAAATGTACTAACTCCCTCAAAAAAGTACCAACTCCCTCAAAAAAGTATCACCTCCCTCAAAAAAGTATCAACTCCCTCAAAAATGTACCAATTTCCTCAAATAAAGTATCAACTCCCTCAAAAAAGTATCAACTCCCTCAAAAACGTACCAACTGCCTCAAAAAAGTACCAACTCCCTCAAAAACGTTTGAAGTCCCTCAAAAAAGCACTACCTCCCTCAAAGCCGAGAAACTGGACGCACAATTGAAGGGGGGAAAGGTTTAACGCCAAGGAGACCCACAGCGGGAGAAAACAAACAGGAAAAGTTCAAGCGTACTTCCCCAATACCGAATTGCCATTTGCAGCCAGCTGATGAAAATGTGAACCAAATGCCGGAAAGTTGAGTTTGTGGCGAAGTTTTGTGCTCGGTGCTTCGCCTCGCCGCCCGCAACCCAGCAGTGGCCAAAACAAAACAAGCTTAACAAGCAACCTGGCAACCGGCAGATCCTGCAAAGATCAACCTCCCCTGCTGCCCTCCTCTTAGACTCCTTTCCCCGAGTATATCTCCGGAATGCCTATATCCCTGCAGACTTTTTTTTATAAATCGTATCGTGGAAGAAGATTTATTTCGCTATTGTCCTTTTGCTGGCCATTGGTGAATGTATAAACACACTTATCACACATGCACTCTGTGCATGTTTCTATATGCAGGCAATGCCTCCTCTTGCTAATCCAAGTTCCCCAATAAAAATGCTATGTAGCCTTTATTTGCTCTCTCCGTTTTGCTCTTTATTCCCAAACTAATGGTTTCTGCCCCTGTGAAGAAACAACATAGAATCATAGAACGGTACAGCACAGAAGGAGGCCATTCGGCCCATCCCGCCTGTGCTGGCTCTTTGGTAGAGCTAGCCAATTAGTGCCACTCCCCTGCTCTTTCCCCATAGCCCTGTAATTTTTCCCATTCAATGGAGTAATGAATGATTGCTGGAAAATAACACTATTATTATGTCAGGTCCTGCCGCCTATTTTTAAGGGAGTCTGGTGGATTTTTGCTGTTTGACACAGACTTTAAGATATGTGTAAAACACCAGCCTTTGCTTATGTTAATGCTCAGATCCCCCTGGGCATGTTACCAACGTCATCTGCATCTTCCACCCTCCAGCCACTATTGAGTGATGGAAAATTGATAACATTAAATTATTGTAGAGGCTTTGAAGGTTAAAAAAAAATTTGTATACAAAAACTAAGTATACACTGAAGCATATGCAAATAGGGGGCCGAACACTTGTTTCTGGACCCCTTCCCGAAATTGGGCTGCCTTTAATCTTCATTATAAATATATATTTGGATTTTTTTTAACGAATTATTATATTGTAAGAATCAGATTATGAGATAATAAAACTTATTATCTGTTGTTTCCATATACTTTTCACCTCAGCTCAATTTTTCCCTTGCCCCACACTCATGCATCACTCCTTGCTGGGAAACAGTTCCACGGGTTCTATATCCCTTCTGGTACCTCACCCAAATGTCCTATCTTTATGTGTGAGCTTTGACAGTGACTAACAGCAAGCTATTTTGCCACAGGAAGGCATTGCAGTGTAGCCTGATTCTGCTCCCACCTTACATCCACACATCTACTATGGGTCTTTGGCCAGTAGCGAGGAGCAGGAATTGCCAAAATTCCCCATCAAAACCCAGGGCTTATGAGACCAATTGTAGCACCAGTGCCCCTGCACCAGCTGAGATCAGCAAAGCTCAACATAGACCAGGGATCAAGCCTTAGGTCCTTCCTTGTATGTATGGCTTAATTATTCACTAGATAAAGAATGTGGGAGCAATTTTAACCCTACTCGCTCAGCAGAAACCTGGCAGGTGGGCAGTTAAAATCACCCTGGCTCTTACCTGTCCGAAAGCCGCCATGATTGCAACATCTGCAATTTTAACCTGCTCTCCTGAGCAGGCAGCAAGGACACGCCCCCGGAGCCAACAGGATCTTTCTTCACATATGCATGTTGTGGCCCAATGACATCATTGAGACCCGACTGAGCGGGGAATCCACCTGGAGTTAAAATAGGACCAATAAACAATGGAACGAATTATTTCTCGTTTCAGATACCAGTAGATTTCCAACATTTGTAGTTTTTTTTATGTCATCAATTTTGTTTTGGTTTGCAAGATGTTGGAATCATCTAATCAACATCTGAGCTACAGCAAAGTGTTCAGTGTTAAGAGAGAGTGCACAAAAAGAAAATGGGGTAGAGTTTCCGCTTTGGGAGCAAACTTTCGTATGAGACGTTAAACCGAGGCCCTGTCTGCTCTCTCAGGTGGGCATAAAAGATCCCATGGCACTATTTCGAAGAAGAGCAGGGGAGTTATCCCTGGTGTCCTGGTCAATATTTATCCCTCAATCAACATCACTAAAAACAGATTATCTGGTCATTATCACATTGCTGTTTGTGGGAGCTTGCTGTGTGCAAATTGGCTGCCGTGTTTCCTACATTACAACAGTGACTACACTTCAAAAGTACTTCATTGGCTGTAAAGTGCTTTGGGACGTCTGGTGGTCATGAAAGGCGCTATAGAAATGCAAGTTTTTCTTTCAATCGGCAATCTGGGAGCAACTTGAGTTATGGTTAAAGTTTGCGCTCAAACTCATTTGCATAATCACAAATGTAAAATCTTCTACGAACCAGTGCAATAGGGCAGCATTTTAGAATGTAATTTATTAATTTTTTTCTTGCATTAAAAAGAGTCCTTGATATATTTAAGAATGATAACTTGGTACAGTTTTATTAATACAGCTGAAAATGGGGTTATCACAAAAAATAAGCATTTTTAATCAGAGTGACTAATCCACCACCTGTGAGTAATCTGATTTTAAATAGCTGAAAATGACTTTAAAAACTATACAGAAACATTTACCAGTTTCACTGGTGTACAGTAGTCAGTTTCTGAGTAAATTAAATAGTTTTCAATATTTAAAAGCTTTTAAAAGGTGCCTATTAGTGCCCATATGTCTAAAAAAAAAGCCAGTTTTGTGGGCGGGGCCGGCTTCTAGCGCGATGATTTTTAAACTAACTCAAAAGATCGCGGAAACTCGACTTGCATTGAACATAACTTAGTATAGAAGCATAGAAGCATAGATGATAGGAGCAGGAGTAGGCCATTCGGCCCCTCGAGCCTGCTCTGCCATTTAATGCGATCATGGCTGATCTTCCAAATTCAGTACCCTGTCCCTGCTTTCGCCCCATATCCCTTGATCCCTTTAGCCTTAAGAAATATATCTAACTCCTTCTTGAATATATTTAATGAATTGGCCTCAACTGCCTTGTGTGGTAGAGAATTCCACAGGTTCACCACTCTCTGGGTGAAGAAATTCCTCCTCATCTCAGTCCTAAATGGCTTACCCCTTATCCTTAGACTGTGACCCCTGGTTCTGGACTCCCCGACCATCGGGAACAGCCTTCCTGCATCTAGTCTGTCTAGTCCTGTTAGAATTTTATAAGTTTCAATGAGATCCCCTCTCATTCTTCGAAACTCTAGCGAATATAAGCCTAATCGACCCAATCTCTCTTCATATGTCATTCCTGCCATCCCAGGTATCAGTCTGGTGAATCTTCGCTGCACTCCCTCCATGGCAAGAACATCCTTCCTCAGATAAGGCGACCAAAACTGCACACAATACTCAAGGTGTGGTCTCACCAAGGCCTTGTACAACTGCAGCAAGACATCCTTGCTCCTGTACTCGAATCCTCTCGCTATGAAGGCCAACATACCATTTACCTTCTTAACCACCTGCTGCACCTGCATGCTTACCTTCAGCGACTGGTGCACAAGGACTCCCAGATCTCGTTGCACTTCCCCTTTTCCCAATCTATTACCGTTCAGATAATAATCTGTCTTCCTGTTTTTGCCCCAAAGTGGATAACCTCGCATTTATCCACATTATACTGCATCTGCCATGCATCCGCCCAATCATCCAACCTGTCCAAATCATACTGGAGTTTCTCTGCATCCTCCTCGCAGCACACACGCCCACCCAGCTTTGTGTCATCTGCAAACTTAGAGATATTACATCTAGTTCCCTCGTCTAGATCATTTATATATATTGTGAATAGCTGGGGTCCTAGCACCGATCCCTGTGGTACCCCACTAGTCACTGCCTGCCACTCGGAAAAAGACCCGTTTATTCCAACTCTTTGCTTCCTGTCTGCCAACCAGTTCTCTATCCAAATCAGTACCTCAACCCCAATCCCATGTGCTTTAACTTTGCACGCTAATCTCTAATGCGGAACCTTATCGAAAGCCTTCTGAAAGTCCAAATACACCACATCCACTGTTTCTCCCTTATCTATTCTACCAGTTACATCCTCAAAAAATTCCAGTAGATTAGTCAGGCATGATTTCCCTTTCGTAAATCCATGTTGACTTTGTCCGATCCTGTCACTGTTTTCCAAGTGCTCTGTTATTACATCTTTTATAATGGACTCTAGCATTTTGCCCACTACCGATGTCAGGCTTACCGGTCTATAATTCCCTGTTTTCTCTCTACCACCTTTTTTAAATAGTGGGGTTACATTAGCTACTCTTCAATCCATGGGAACTGTTCCAGAGTCTATAGAATTTTGAAAGACGACCAGCAATGCATCTACTATTTCTAGGGCCACTTCCTTAAGTACCCTAGGATGTAGATTATCAGGCCCTGGGGATTTATCGGCCTTCAATCCCATCAATTTCCCTAACACCATTTCCCTATAAATAGTGATTTCACAGAATCACAGAATCCCCACAGTACAGATAGAGGCCATTTCGGCCCATCGAGCCTGCACCGACACATATCTCACCCTATCCCCGTGTATTTAATCCCCCCTAACACTAAGGGTCAATTTATCATAGCCAAATCAACCTAACCCGCACATCTTTTGGACTGTGGGAGGAAACTGGAGCACCCGGAGGAAACCCACACAGACACGGGGAGAATGTGCAAACTCCACACAGACAGTCACCCGAGGCCGGATTCGAACCCAGGTCCCTGGCGCTGTGAGGCAACAGTGCTAACCACTATGCCACCGTGGTTCAATTCAATCCCTCCCTCTCATTAGACCCTATGTTCCCCAACATCTCTGGGAGTTTATTTGTGTCCTCCTTTGTGAAGACAGAACCAAAGTATGTATTAAATTCGTCAGCCATTTCTTTGTTCCCCATTATAAATTCCCCTGATTCTGACTGCAAGGGACCTATGCTTGACTTCACCAATCTTTTTATATTCACATATCTATAGAAGCTTTTACAGTCAGTTTTTATGTTCCCTACAAGCTTACTCTCATATTCTATTTTCCCCCTCTTAATTAATCCCTTTGTCCTCCTTTGCTGAATCCTAAACTGCTCCCAATCCTCAGGTTTGCTGCTTTTTCTGGCCAATTTATATGTCCTCTCCTTGGATCTTATGCTATCCCTAATTTCCCTTGTTAGCCACGGTTGAGTCACCTTTTTTGTTTTATTTTTATGCCAAACAGGGATGAACAAATTCTGTAGTTCATCCATGCGATCTTTAAATGTTTGCCATTGCCTATCCACCGTCAACCCTTTAAGTAACACTCCCCAATCCACCCTAGCCAACTCGCGCCTCATACCATCGTAGTTTCCTTTATTTAAATTCAGGACCCTAGTCTCTGAGTCAATTACTTCACTCTCCATCTTAATGAAGAATTCTATCATATTATGATCGCTCCTCCCCAAGGGGCTTGAAATTCTGCGATCCTTTGCGCTGGTTTGGCCGATTTTGGGCGAATTTCGCTATTGTGGTTGTTTACATCATGACATTAAATGACCTTCAAATTGTTAGCCATAAACAACAATTCCGGTTGAATCATCATGTATATGAGCAGAGGAGTTGGTGGCAACTCTGTACAGTTACCGTTAAAACTATTTTCTGAGAACTAAATTGCACAATGGGGTAGACGCTGGCCTTCTATCTTTGGAACTTCTTGTTAAATCCAGCACAGCCTGTTGGAATGTATATCTCATCTGTCTGTTGGCTGTTAGGCCTTATGTGAAATAACCTTGGCCATGTGGCAACCTAGTTCATAGTAGACATGGGCGCACATCGGAAAATTGTTCCTGGAATTGTCACTAAAGGTACTTTTTAAAAATTCATTCATGGGATGTGGGCGTCGCTGGCAAGGCCAGCATTTATTGCCCATCCCTTATTGCCCTTGAAAAGGTGGTGGTGAGCTGCCTTCTTGAACCGCTGCAGTCCGTGTGGTGAAGGTACTCCCACAGTGCTGTTAGGGAGGGAGTTCCAGGATTTTGACCCAGCAACAATGTAGGAATGGCCGCTATATTTCCAAGTCAGGATGGTGACTGGGGCTGCATTCACGGGACCATCCATTGCAAAACTAAACATACCATTTTGTCCTTGTACAAGACCTTGGTTACGCCTCATTTAGTATAATGAGTCTAGCTGGGTCTATATACTAAGAGGAGCATAGACTCATGGCGATTTGAATGTCTATAAAATAATGAAGTAATTATATTGTGTACACACTGACAAATTATTTCCATTCGATAGATTGGGGAGGATCAGGGGTCATGCATATAAATTATGCAAGGGAAGAAATAGGTTAGTTATTCGGCAGTTCTTCCTTTCCCAGAAAATAGTGGAGCTATGGAACAAGTTGCTGGCTTGGGCGGTGTGCTGATTCACTGGATATATTCAAGAGAGTTCCTGACTGGGACAGAGATCGCAAGAGGTAGGTACCAAATAATATAAGCCATGGTCAGTGTGGTCCCCTGGACTAGTATCGATCGCCTAGAAGGATTGGAGAGGAATTTTCTAATTTTTTCCCCCCTTAATTGGCGTTGGGTTTGTGATCTCATTTTTTGCCTCACTCAGGACATGGCAGCTAGAATAGAATCATAAACACACAGAAGGAGGCCATTCGGCCCATCATGCCTGTGCCGGCTCTTTGAAAGAGCGCTCCAATTAGTCCCACTACCCTGCTCTTTCCCAATAGCCCTGCAATTTTTTTCCTTTTCAGGTATTTTTCCAATTCCCTTTTGAAAGTTACTGTTGAATCTGTTTGCTAGGGGTTTAGAATTTCCCGATGTGACGAAAAAGGCATCACAACTGTATGGGACCGGTTATATTGAACAGCTGGTCTCTTCCTGTCCCAAGTTTCCATATGTTTGTAAGCACCTTGGGTCATTTACCCATGTTAAATGTGTATATAAATGCCACTTGTTCTAAATAATAAGCCTACTGTGACTTCTCTCTAAGTTTTTTTTTCTTAAAAATAACTTTCGACTCATTGGGGGGAATTTTAACCCCAAAAAACGGGTGGGTTGGGGTCGAGTGGGAAGTTAACGTGTTAAAAATCTGAATCCTGACCAGAACCCGCCTCCAACCCCCCCACTTCCGGTTTTAACGGAGGCGGGACGGGGAGTGGGCAGCCAACCCGCTCTAGGAGGCGGGTCAGATATTTAAATATTATTATAATGAGGTTGGCGTGCTTCAGATTTAACCTGCATTTTGAATTTAACTGTGGCTGGTCGGGCTTCGCAGGCCTCAGGACACCTGACAGCTAATGGAAGGCGAGGATTGCTGGATCCAGGAGGTAAGTGCCTTTACACTTACCTCCTGGAGCCAGCGTCTCTGCCTAACCCACCCCCTGCAATCGGAGACCCACCACGAGGCCTCTGACTGCTTTCCGAGCCTCTACCAATCCCGCCGCCTCCCCCCCCCCGATCATTCTCCAAGCTGGCCCCGTTCTTTCCCTCCCCCTCCCGATCCCTCGGTGCCGGTCCCGAGGTTTTCCCCCCTACCCCCGAACCCTCAATGCCGGTCCCGAGGTTCTCCCCCCTACCCCCGAACCCTCGATGCCGGTCCCCAACCACCCCCCGGCCCCCACTCGATCCCTCCCTCCCTCCTCTCTGTGGCCTAGTGCCGCAGGCCTACCCGCCTGTAGCCAGCCAGCCGCTCCATCTGGCTGTGGGCAGGAAACAGAGGCTTCCAATGCAAATCAAGCCCTGCCCTTAAATTCAGCAGGGCCTGCGAGAAACCCCTTCTCCCGGGTTTCCCGACCACTTCCGAGCACTCCCTGTCCCCACTCTCAACCTGCCTCCCGATTAAAATTCCGTCCATTATTTATTTTTATGTCTGGAGTGTGAGGATCCAATTTTCTACATATTACCAATTGTCCTCTGACAGAAAACTGTTTCTTCAGCAAATGAGGCTCAGAATGATAAAAATTGATATAACCTGTCTGGTCAATCTTTTTAAATCAACCTTGAACACCAACTTAATTCTGTCACTAGATGGTGCTCACACGACACCCAAAAATGTAACCGTTTTAACTAATTTCAGTGCCACCAAAAATGTTTTGATGTTGGAAAATGTTCTTCAAAATGTGTTATTTTTATTGAGAAGAGCAAGTGAGTAAGTAATTGGTTAACGTAATGAACCATTATGTTTTGTCAATTTTAACTCAGTTTCCCGCCTGAAATCAACAGGAAGTGCTACTGGCAGGCCCAAGCTTTTCTCGTGGGGTCCATAGATGCAGTCCTACTCCTCCTAACCCACAAGGAAACAGCCTTCCGAGATCTCTGTGCTCCTCCAATACTGGCCTCTTGTGCATTCCCCGATTTTAATCGCTCCACCATTGGCGGCTGTGCCTTCAGCTGTCTAGACCCTAAGCTCTAGAATTCCCTCCCTAAACCTCTCTGCCTCTCTCTCCTCCTTTAAGACGCTCCTTAAAACCTACCTCTGACCAAGCTTTTGGTCACCTGCCTTAATATCTCCTTATGTGGCTCGGTGTCAAATTTTGTTTGATAATCGCTCCTGTGAAGCGCCTTGGGACGTTTTGCTACGTTAATGGTGCTATATAAATACAAGTGTTGTCATTGTATTAGATATCTGAATGAATAACAATTTCTACTAAATTTGGGACAGTTGACTTGAATCCATCAGGATCCTATTTCATTTGACTTGTCCCTTCAGGGGACAAGGGAGAAAATCAGAGGTAGGAAGAAAAAGAATATTAACGAGATTGCTTCTTAGAGGGCGGGCTTGATTACCTACCACTTTTTCAAAAGAGAATGATGCATGGTACAGAGTGACCCAAATTAGAGGAAAAAGAATGACGTTTTAAATAGGTTAGAACAAAATAATAAATATACTTGAGTTCCGACGAAAGGTCATCAACCTGAAACGTCAACACTGTTCTCTCTCCACAGGTGCTGCCTGACCTGCTGAGTATTTCTGGCATCTGCTGTTTTTTTCTTTTATATTATAATAAATATACTTAAAAGAGTCTGGAACATGTTCTGTTTACATATTCAGAGTGTTGGTTGGCGCTGTCATGTTTCAAAATGTACAAGGATCCAGAATCATACTATGGTTGGTGAAGTTCTGTATTTTGAATATATTACTGAAATTATGCCAGAAAGTAACCATTTTCCTTTCCTTTTGGACTGTGACAATCTCATACAGGCACTAAAACCTGTTCAGCCATGATCTTATTGAATGGCGGGGCAGGCTCGATAGGCCATATGGCCTACTCCTGCTCCTATTTCTTATGTTCTTGTGAGATCAGAGCCCAGAACTGCCATCTAAATGGAATAAATGTGAGAAGTCGCACAACACCAGGTTATAGTCCAACAGTTTTATTTGAAATCACAAGCTTTCGGAGCGCTGCTCCTTCGTCAGGTGAAGTGAAGAGATGTATGAGATCTAAATGGAACCATATGAAGGCTGACCAGCAGGGGCACATCTGAGTCGAGCACAACAGTAGAAGCTGTTTGTTTTTCCATTGGAATGATTTTGGACAGAAAGTAGCATATTCCACTGTGTGCTGTGGTCACAAGTTAGCAAACAAGCAGCGCTGCAGGATTCTGTATAAAGATACTGTTCACTTCAGCATCTCAGCACCCTTACAAGGACAAAACTTTCGGGTAACGGGTAACATTATCACTGTGGTAAAATGTTGCAGCTTGTAACAGTGCTAAAATATTTTTGGCCTCAATTTTGTTGCAGAAGTATAGCTTTTATTGAGTAAACTGGGCCTATCTTCTCTGGAGTTTAGAAGAGTGAAAGGTGATCTCATTGAAACGTGTAAAATTCTTAGAGGGCTTGACAGGGTAGATGCTGAGAGGCTGTTTCCCCTGGCTGGTGAGTCGAGAACTAGAGGGCACAGTCTCAGGATAAGGGGTCGGCCATTTAAGACTGAGATGAGGAGGAATTTCTTCAGTCAGACGGTTGTGAATCTTTGGAATTCTCTACCCCAGAGGGCTGTGGATGCTCAGTCGTTGAGTATATTCAAGGCGGAGATAGATAGAGTTTTGGGCACCAAGGGAATCAAAGGCTATGGGATAGGGCGGGAAAGTGGAGTTGAGGTAGCAGATCAGCCATGATCTTATTGAATTGTGGAGCAGGCTCGAGGGGTCGTATGGCTTACTCCTGTTCCAAGTTCTTATGTTCTTATGTTATGTTCTTTTGCCATTCACTGTGCCAAAGATATCTCTTTCCTCTACCGACTCCAGTACTAGAGAGCTAACATAAGGGAAGGTGGGAGGGAAGTCAGTTCATTTTGCAATCAGCCAGCCCATACTCCTTTTTTCCTCCAGTACAGATTCTCTAAACAGAACGTGTTCCAGACTGATTCAAGTACATTTATTATTTTGCTCTAACCTATTTAAAACGTTACTCTTAATATATATGCATCATATATAAAACCTGATTTTAAAAATTGGCAGCTACTGAAAATCAACAAAAATAAACAGCACAACCATGCATTGTACCATCTGCATGCTACCTTCCTACTGCAATCAACACATACTGGCCTGTTTCTGCACTGACTGTCAATTTAAATATAATTAAACATGTTTTATGTTTGTATTGTAGACGCTGCTTGCTGTCTTTAAGTGGAAAACATAGCACTTAATGTGTTGTCAGTTTTATACAACAGTGGGACATTCCAGTATTGTTTCCTATATTACAACAGTGGCTGTAAAGCGCTTTGGGATGTCCTGAGGTCATGAAAGGCACTATATAAATGCAGGTCTTTCTTTGTTCCTTCTTTCTTTATGGCTCCCTTTATGTCAACCACATGCCAGAGGTGAAACAACTTGGTGATGATATATGTAAAAATAATGTAGTGGTGTTGTTCCTCTAAAGGGATTTCAGTCTCATAGAAGACAATCTTCATTATACGATTACATCTCTCCTGTTCAAATACTCAGTATCACATTGGAAAATGAATGAAGGAAAAATTCGAGCAGCGCCAGTTTCCGGCACAATGCCAACGCACGGCCAAAAACGGCGGCTCGAGGCTCGATTGAGATTGGGCCTCACCTGCACAAAACCAGTGTGCTGCAGACACCAATTGGGCCTTCTAATGCAGCTCACTAGTTGGATCCTCACTATGTCTTGACCCTTCCGCTGTGCCTTTGTGCAATTGACATCAACTGTTTCCATTCGCATGTAATGTCTGTCAGACGCTAATGATGGATGGAGGTTAGTAGCAATTGTATACATTAGCAGACAGCAGCCATCTGTTCCCTACAACTGTTGTCCTGATGTAGTTGACCACACACATACACATGCCCGCGCACACACACAGACACACAAACGGATTAAGCAAAGTAAATATGCTTTAATTTTGTTTGTATATGTTTTTGCATCACACGAGAGCTTCAGAGTACATAGATTGCCTGCACATTATAGATAACTCATGGTTTGCCAATATGGTGAATGCAACTATATAGACATCTAAGTAAATTAACAGCATTCGTGTTATAAGCAAACTTTCAGCAAATCCAATGTTTCCCTTACTTAGTAAATCCTTGTAACTTTAATCCACTAGCTGTTCATGTGGACTAAACTAATGTGGAATCCAAAAGTATATGCATTAATTAAATTATGTATCACACAAATATTTGATAGAAAGATTGAATGTTTTATAACCAGCTATCTTTCATAAATGGAAAATAAATGAATTACCAATAGTTTATTAAGCAAGTCACTGTAATCGTAGCAAGGCATGAAATGGTTGACTTAGGTAACCTTTCCTACTAGTCTTCAGCATATGGCATTGTACATATAGTTTCATTTCTTGGAAATGTAACAAGGAATGCTCCTAGCAGCAAGAAACTAAACAGATCTTCTGAATTAAATTGCATTTTGTTCCACGTCTTTTCTTTGAGTGGTAGTTTGACGAGTAGATCATTAGCATTAGTCACAGTAGAAGTCGATAGCCTGAGTGGAAATTTAAAAAAAAGGAAACATCAGATTCTAAAACCAATTAACTACTACATCCTTAAACATTATCATTATGAAACATCAGTCAGTAATTAAGAAAAATACAGTGTCATTATATAACGAATAAATCAATGCATTTCCCACATCAATCAGCATAGCTTTAGTACGCACTTTTCCCTGTTTCCTCTTGTTGTACATACCCCTGGCCATAATGGGCATATCTGACAACATTTCCAGAGGAGTTCAGGAACAACCCCTTCCCTCAACACACCCACTGAAGGTTGCTGTGCTACCCAGGAAGAGGCAGGGATCTGGCAGAGAGGGGCTTCGACCTAATTTTCAGCCCCTCTGCTTCCAGGCTGACTTCCACCTCAAATACGAGCAGAAGTTCTGGCTCGGTAAAATTGGAGACTCTTTATCAGACCTGAAAAACTATATGAGACACGGAGAAGTAGAGTGCTTCTCCACAGGGAAAGGAAATTGGAGAAATCAAGCCATTCTCATGTGGTTGTTGATGACTAATTTAAAAATGCCATTAACAGGGACAGGCAAAGCTGTGTGCAAGGGAAGGGGGTAGGAGGTTGAACAGAGAGTAATCTAGACAGGAGAGAAAAAAAATATTTTAAAAATAGTCGTGAAGGAGCTAAAATGTTAACTCTGACTTTCTCGATGTTTCTGAAAGGCATCAATGAAGTACTCACAGTCGTGGGAAGTTCCACTGTTGTGTTCTGGAATACATGTTGCTCGTTGACCATAGTGCTGGGGAAATAAGCTACGATACCCATCTGATCTACATACTGATCATCACTGTAAATCTGCCAAGGGAGAGCCAACATCTTAACATGAACCAGAACAGCACACACAAAGAGCCCGCTTTCCATTTTCTATGTAAAAATGTATTCACTTACACTGCCAGACCAGAACTCGCCGCCTTGACCTTCCCGTACCAGTTTGTAGTAGACGTACATCAACTGTCCTTTCTTCAGGTTTAGAAACCTGCAATCTGGTGCATTGTAATCATCAACTACCTGGCCAATTGAGATAACATCTGAAAGGCAAACCATTCATTTTACTTGAACCCCCCCCGCAGAGAGTCTAAAAGATTTTCAGATATTTTTCGCCTCAGCTCAAAATGACAACCTGAGAAGCTAACCCCGTATAAAATATGTGCAGTGTTACTATTACAATGCCTCAGTGGATAAGGGCAAACCTAGGGCAGATATTCAAGCTAATCTGAATTTGGTCTGCCTTTGCCCTCTCTTTAAAAAATTCATTATGGCACTGTCAAAAAATAAATCACAATGTCAAATCCCTAAAGCCTGAATTTTCAATTTTCAAATATTGTCAGTGAGACCAGGACAAGACTGACATCTACATAGTGCAAGCTCGAATAAGCTCAGATTTCTTCTCAAAGGCAGAATTTGCACTTCTTGGGTGGCAGGAATGCTGGATCGGAGCTAGTTTTTCATTTGCCATTAATTTCTGTAGGGAATCAGTCGTTGTAATTGATCACCTCTGGCTCAGAGCTTTGGGCACTTTCAAGTGAAATGAATATCTGAATGGAGGCCAGTTTTGGTGCTTTGTAGAAAATAACTTTTCGGAGTAGCTTGATACGAAGTAACAATAATAGCAGATCACTGGGCACATATTGAAATCCTACGCGAGCTTACCTCAGTGGGTAAGTTTGGCCTACTATGTAAAAGCAGAGCATGCCATTTTAGGAGTAAGGACAATTGGCAAGATTTGGATAGGTATGTATCCTGTGTTGACTGCTAAAGGAGCAGTATTAACAGTGACTGAGAAGGTCCTTTTTTAAAGACTGGTGTGCTGTTCCAGTGAAGGAAGATTCGTATTCCAGGGCAGTAACAGCTAGATTTCAATGTGGAAAAAGTTGTGAAAACATATTCAAAATGTGAGCATACTTTCAATAGCTGCTGAATGTAGAATGTATTAATGTATACGTCGGGAAACTTAAATGGTTTTTAAGCTTCCTTCCTGAAAAGTGAAAAAGATCTACTTACAAATACATTCCTCGTCAGCACAGACTTTCTTCTCTGCAAGTTTGTCCATGTAATCTGCTCTTGCAACTTCTGTCAATCCAAGTAACAAAACTGGAAATAGACAACAGGCAAGCTGTGCCATTTTAATTTCACAGTTTGTAATCTTTTCCCTTTCTCTACGTGCTGCAAGATTGCTTGGATTAAATCTCTCCTTGCCAGCCACTTTGAGCTTTCCCCTTAAAAGCAGAAGCCAAATATCTGGATAAACATTTGCCACCCAATGACATTTCACGCAGCAGAATCCGCAGTCTTGTCTCAGACGGGAGGAGGGGCAGGAAAGGAACGCAGACGGTTTTGTTTACCTGAGTAGCTTTTCCTATTTTGTAGTAAATATTTATGGATAACTAAAGGTGATAGCAATTGGTCAACTCATATCTTGGAAGAACTTTAGAAATGCTTCAGAACATTTATATAAAAAAGCACAGACGTTTTAATTGAAGCATTTTTAAAAGTTGTGATTTGTAAACATAGGTTGCACAGCCTCTGTTAAATTTGGATACAACACCCAAATGCACGAGGATAAGTAAGTTTCTCCTCGCACAGGATAGAAAGTTATGTTTTAAATTTTTAACCTGCAAGATTTTTTTTCTCCACCAATTATATTCACCTCCCCTCTGAACAGCATTGACCCCTTGCTGGGGTGGAATTCCATGAGCAGCAGCTGCCATCTGGTACTTTACTCAAGAGGCCATTATCAAATGAATGCCTTGACAGTGTTGGCACGCTATTCTATCATGGGAAGCATCACAGCTACGCCTAATCCTGTCCTCACTCAACATCCTGCGTTGTTTGCAGTATTCAGGAGCAGGAAGCCGAGGTAATTTTCACCTTCACGTAGAGAGTCCTTGATCAAACAAGGGAAATAAGGAGAAATTTATTTACTCAGAGAGTGGTTAGAATGTGGATCACATTATCACAGTAAGTGGTTGAGGCGAATAGCTTAGATGCTTTCAAAAGGAAACTAGACGAGTACACGAGAGAAAAGGGAATAGAAAGATATGCTGAAAGACTGAGATGAGGTAGATGGAATGGGAGGAGACTCATGTAAAGTATAAACACCAGCACTGACTAGTTGGGCTGAATGGCCTGTTTCTGTGCTGTGTATTCTTTGTAATTCTATGTAAAAAGGTAGTAACCTTAGCACGTCCCAGGCTAGATATCTCAGCACAAGCTGGGGATCAATCCTGTGATCCTGTATAGCTCAGCTTCTTCCTAGAAAAACTCATTAATCCAGTTAGTTATTAACAAAACCTGAGCTGCCGGCTACATTCTTATTTCCTCCCATCTCTGGTAATCTTGATGGGCTTCCCTCCCCAGAAGTTTGAGAGTTCCTTCCTCATTCAACAACAACAACAACTTGTATTTATATAGCGCCTTTAACATAGTAAAATGTCCCAAGGCGCTTCACAGGAGTATTATAAGACAAACAATTTGACACCGAGCCACATAAGGGGAAATTAGGGCAGGTGACCAAAAGCTTGGTCAAAGAGGTAGATTTTAAGGAGCGTCTTGAAGAAGGAAAGAGAGACAGAGAGGTTTAGGCAGGGAATTCCAGAGCTTAGGGCCTAGGCAACAGAAGGCACGGCCACCAATGGTTGAGTAATTATAGTCCAACAGTTTTATTTGAAATCACAAGCTTTCGGAGCTATCGATCGCCCCTTCCTCAGGTGAAGTAGTAAAGAAATACAGACTCGACAAAGCATATATAGATAGAGAACAATGCATGTGTACCTTACAATTGCAGACAACTAAATTAAATCATCCTGACTATCTGCCGAGGTGTGATAAAGTTAATCAGGTCAGCCAGGAAGGTACCACATCAAAGACATAGCAAGATACAACTGAGACAATGAGGTGGAGTCGCAGGGGGTCTAACGTGTCAAAAGCTGCCGTCTGTATGTAAAACGATAAGCTGTAAAATTTTACTTTTTTACTGGGAAAATTTTTACTTTTTTACTGGGAATCACATCTGTGAACAAGCCAACGACGACTCGAGTCCGGATCACGTCATGTATCGTGACATAAACCCAAGATCCCGGTTGAGACCATCTGGTTAAAGGCCAAGGACACTGAGACAACGTATGAACGAGCACCGCGCAACAATCACCAGGCAGGATTGTTACCTCCCAGTCGGGGAACACTTCAGCAGTCAAGGACATTCAGCCTCGGACCTGCGGGTAAGCGTTCTCCAAGGCAACCTTAGGAACACACGACAGCGCAAAATCATCGAGCAGAAACTGATAGCCAAGTTCCGCACTCATGAAGATGGTCTCAACCGGGATCTTGGGTTTATGTCACGATACATGACGTGATCCGGACTCGAGTCGTCGTTGGCTTGTTCACAGATGTGATTCCCAGTAAAAAAGTAAAAATTTTCCCAGTAAAAAAGTAAAAAAAATTTACAGCTTATCGTTTTACATACAGACGGCAGCTTTTGACACGTTAGACCCCCTGCGACTCCACCTCATTGTCTCAGTTGTATCTTGCTATGTCTTTGATTGGTACCTTCCTGGCTGACCTGATTAACTTTATCACACCTCGGCAGATAGTCAGGATGATTTAATTTAGTTGTCTGCAATTGTAAGGTACACATGCATTGTTCTCTATCTATATATGCTTTGTCGAGTCTGTATTTCTTTACTACTTCACCTGAGGAAGGGGCGATCGATAGCTCTGAAAGCTTGTGATTTCAAATAAAACTGTTGGACTATAACCTGGTGTTGTGCGACCTCTCAATTTTGTCCACCCCAGTCCAACACCGGCATCTCCGCATCATGAGTAATTATAATCAGGGATGCTCAAGAGGGCAGAATTAGAGGAGCACAGATATCTCAGGGGAGATAGGGAGGAGCGAGGCCATGGAGGGATTTGAAAACAAGGATGAGAATTTTGAAATCGAGGCGTTGCTTAACCGGGATAGGAGGTTGGTTGTTTGGGAAAGCAACAACCAGGTACGAGTGTTAAAGGCCAAGGTCTCTGAGCAAGCTTTTGTTTTCCATATGCCAGTAGCCTATACAAATTAAGGGAGGGACGCCCATTGCAAAATTCAGTGAGGCCCACCTCCCTGTGCTATAGCTGTGGGTGCCTGAGCTGTAAATGCAACAGATAAAAGGATTGTTGTGGGGTAAATGCATGAGAAAGAACACTTCCAAGTGAAAGTTGGAGGTTGGAATGGTACCCTTTGGCCTCAAGGTTATTAATAGTAAAGTTATAAAGTACTTTACATAGAAGATAGGAGCAGGAGTAGGCCATTCAGCCCCTCGAGCCTGTTCCGCCATTTAATGAGATCATGGCTGATCATCCAAATTCAGTATCCTGTCCCTGCTTTCTCCCCATATCCCTTGATCCCTTTAGCCTTAAGAAATATATCTAACTCCTTCTTGAATATATTTAATGAATTGGCCTCAACTGCCTTCTGTGGTAGAGAATTCCACAGGTTCACCACTCTCTGGGTGAAGAAATTCCTCCTCATCTCAGTCCTAAATGGCTTACCCCTTATCCTTAGACTGTGACCCCTGGTTCTGGACTCCCCCTTTATATGGTGGATTTTTGTATCTTGGCTGGCTCGGTAATGTAATTAAAGCTCTTCTGGCAATGTTTCAATATGCAGAGAGTGGCACTGATTGAAGTCGTTGCTTCCTCCCATTCCTCCTGGCCAACTCAGTTTGGAGGTGTGCGTTGCTCTGTGGTGAAAAAGACCCCCTCCTCTGCATCACATCCTCTGAGGAGATGTGAATGGCATCATCTGAAAATTGGTCTGTTCTATACCCTTCGGCACTCATTCTAGACATGGTATTGACTGACTCGCACCAAGTCCCATTCACCCATCACCCCTGTGCTCTCTGACTTACATTGGCTCCGGGTCCAGCAAAGCCTCGATTTTAAAATTGTGTTCAAATCCCTCCACGGCCTCATCCCTTCCCTATGTCTGTAACCTCCTTATGGCCTACAACCCTCTGAGAACTCTGCATTCCTCCAATTCTGACCTCTTGTACATGCCCGATTAACTTTGCTCCACCGTTGGCAGCCGTGCCTTCAGCTGCCAAGGCCCTAAGCTCTGCAATTTCATCCCTAAACCTCTCCGCCTCTCTCTCCTCCTTTAAGACACTCCTTAAAATCTACCTCTTTGACTAAGCTTTTGGTCACCTGCCCTAATATCTCCTTATGTGGCTCAGTGTCAAATTTTGTCTGATTATGCTTCTGTGATGCGCCTTGGGATGTTTTACTACGCTAAAGGTGCTACAGAAATGCAAATTGTATCTTGTTATTGTATGTGTGTTTATTAATTATCCTGCTGTGCCTTCTTTCAGCCATTGCCAGTTGAAGCATGAAATATTGTGCTTGCAAAGAATCATCCTGCATTACAGTTAGTCAAGCTTTTGCATATCGCATTTGTGTCATCAAGTCTACTGTCATAACTTGCCTCGGACAAGTGAGGGTTGGTACAGCTCTGTTTGTAGATGTGGGTGTGAGGGTGCTGGCAGGGAAGCATGGTGCATCTTTGGTGATATAATGGTTGTAATGTTTATGTGACATCTTTAACATGAGAATTTCAGAATTTGCAGAGTCTTTTTAAACAACGCAAAAACTTTTATTAATTTCTGGTACAAACTGATTTTAAACCAGGGAATCTGGTAAAGAAAGGAGGGAGCCCATGACCACATCGCCAAACTATGAGTTGTGACTGCTCCCAAACAATGAAGCTGTGGAAGCAATAAATGAACAGCTCTGCAATATGGCACGTGACTAAATAGGTGTAAATCACAAAATAATAATTGGGTTGTAAAAGTCCAACCGTTTGTACCAAAAATTTCTGTAGGCATTGAATTATTTTGTTAATGTTCCACAACACGCAACTCCAAGTGATTTGTTACCATCCAGACAAAATCCATACAACCATTAGCAAGTTTTCAGTGGCACTAAATATTCACTTCAGTATAACAGGTCTGTGTGAGAAAATAGAAGCAGTGGGAGTAACTTTCAATATGGCCACCTGTGCGATAACCTGGCCGGAGTGGATTGCCCACCCATGGGATGAAAATCGGATGGGTTCTACAATGGCCAGGCTACAGTCAAGGCAGAGATGCTGAAAATTGGTCCCAATGTTTCTACAAATTAGCTATAAATCTAAATCAATCTAGGATTTGGTAAATATGTTACTTAATACGCTTCAAAATAAATTGAGCTATAACTAATCTGGGCAGTGCAGTTACCAAGTTTGTAAAAAGAAGACATGATATTTGGTTTGGTTAAAAATGTTTTAATGACTCATTAGCCGATTAGTTTGTTATACTGGCAATTATTTTAGTGTAACTGTTTGAGGCACCTGTTTGGCACACTTACAACTAATTTCTGCACGGAAGTTAACTTAATTCTGAGTTCAAGTTCCACTCCAGACATTTGAGCACAAAAATCTAGGCTGACACTTCAGCGCTGTACTGAGGGAGTGCTGCAGTGTCGGAGGTGCAGTCTTTCGGATGAGATGTTAAAACATCTGGGGGGAGAAATTCAGTATCGCCCCATTTGGGGCGCAATTATCGGCCAGGCGCAAAGATTAGCGCCTGGCACTAATTATCGCCACCGACTGCAAACTTGACTTTTATCGCCCCTGGAGGTGATTGGAGCGCTAAATCAGGCGCTTCACACCTGTCTTAAGGCGCAAAGGCCGAGGAGCGAGGCGCTACCTCAGAGCGCTGGCGAAGCTCATGTAATGTCAGTCAGCAATGGAACACACACACAATGGCACGGGCCAGGTCTTAAACTGGATGGTTAATCTCACTTTCCATCCACATCCTGCTAATTGCAGCCTTGAATCTCGGCCTGGAGAGACCTGCACATCAAATCTGCTGGAAAGAACAATGGAGAGTACCAGGCAAAGAGCTCAGAGTGCAGCCCCCACAGTCTCTTCTAAATCGATATAAGGAATGGCAAATCAAAATGAAGCTGCAAAGTGCTGCTCAGTACCCAAAACTCCTTCACACAATGTTGAAACTCTCCAGAAGTCTCTCTCTCTCTCTCTCTCTCAGAATGCGTAGTTCAAAAATGGCACCAACAATAAAAGGCAGGAAGCGGTCACCTTTAAATAGCGCTCCCCCTTTCCCTTCATGACTGCAGAACGCTCCACTCAAACTGTCGTTGCTAGCGTCAGGCGATAAGGCAGGGGGCGCCACTCAATATCCGCTCCGGGGCGATACCGGGGCGTTGCGCACTCGACTGACATCACGATCTGCCGGCGCAGGAGATCGTGGCGGTAGTGTTTAGCGCCGCCGCAAAATGTCTAGTTAATTTCGCGAGCGCCGCAAACTTCGCCGCGCCTGGGCGCTAGATGCTTTGCGCCCCATTAGCGCCCTCTTAAGGCGCTAACGGGAGGCGCAATCAACTGAATTTTTCCCCCCTGCTCTCTCAGGTGGACGTAAAAGATCCTATGGCACTATTTCGAAGAAGAGCAGGGGAGTTCTCCAATATTTATCCCTCAATCAACATCACTAAAAAGAGATTATCTGGTCACTATCACACTGCTGTCTGTGGGAACTTGCTGTGTGCAAATTGGCTGCCACGTTTCCTACATTACAACAGTGACTACACTTCAAAAAGTACTTCGTTGGCTGTAAAGCGCTTCAGGATGTCCTGGGGTTGTGAAAGGCGCTATATAAATGCAAGTCTTTCTTTTCTTTCTTTAAGCTTTACAGTTGTAGATTTAGAGTTCACATTATAATATACACTTGCATATACTTCCTCCTTTTTCTCTTTTCTATGTCCTCACTGCGTTGAAGAGTAGCACATCATGTTCTACTGTCACTCTTTCCCAGGATAAAAACTTTTAAAACCTTGACTTCTTGCTGTAACTTCTCTTCTCTTCTACACCTTTCAACCCTCGTCCTGCTCAGCCTGGACAGATTTGGTCCCTTCAACTCAGTTTCTCAATAAATTAAAATAAAAAATTCCCTGCAATCAACTGCATATTTTTTTTTCTGTAAACCTACCATAATCATATAACAGACACCTCTGAAGGAGAAGTTTACTCTGAAGTACTTTATTCCCTTGGTGTTCCAGTTATTTTTCAATTATCTTTTTAATTTCCTTAGAATTTGGTACTTCAAGTTAACTTCTGTAGAGCACAGAAAATATCCAGTTAATTTATGTAGAAGGTAATTGGCAACTTTAATCAAGAGGATTCCTGGGACGTACGTCTGGTACCCAACACTGAAATTATGGCTGCGATTTTGCCAGCGCTCAGGGACAGGTTTGGAGGCAGGTCAAAGGTTAAAGTCATTTTGATTGACAGCCAAAGTCTGCTCCTCCTGTGACTGTGCAGGGGCAGACTCGGCCATCGCTCACCGAGGAGGCATCTAGGGTTTGACTGAGGGGATGGCAATGGGGGAGAAGTGTAAGCACTTTGAGAGGAGCCCACACTTCCACGTCCCCTCTCACCATCATCCCTCTCATGGGCCACCCGAACTTCCCTGCTAGCAAGGAGCTGCAGAGCACCTTGCTGCACATCAGTGGGGCCATGAGGACCCACGTCTACGCTGACATCCCTTCTAGAGAGGACGCCTATGAGCCTCTGCCATCTATTCTCCATAGATATATGTTTATTCTCCATAGAGATCATGTGCTCCTGTGAGTGGCGCATTAGCTGCTCCATGCAGGTGGCCATCCTATCCATGGAAGAGCCTACAGTCGCCATCGCCTGGTGGTGCTCATGTTGGAGATGGATTCCGCCATTCTCTGAACATTTGCAGACATTGCGCTCGCAAGACCTGTCAGAGCCTCCTGCACTTCTTCCTGTACCTCCAGGTCTCCCTCTTTCTGGATGACCCCCGAGGCTCAGCGTCTGCATCCAGCTGAGCAGAGTTAGGAGCATCCTGCGCCCTCCGGCGAGGAGTCTCCACTGCTGTCCCTGTCTCCACCATCTGCTCTTGCTCACTTGTGACTTGTGACAGACCAAGTGACAACACTACTCTATCTCGTGTGGGACCCACCGAGGTGTGTGTCTCTGCGCTGGTGCTGGATGCGCTTATGTCTGGTGATGCTGCGCCCTCAGAGGCTGGAGGCTCCTCTGAGGAGTCGTCTTCCTCTTCCTCCTGGACAGTGGAGCTGGGGCTCTTGATGGACCTATGGGAGAGTAAAGAGATGAGTTAGATATGTCATATGAAGAATGGGTACACATACGATCATGCACATGATGACCATTCAGTGGCTGATGACATCAGTCCCCATATGAGTGACTGATGTATACCATGTCGCTGTATAATATGCAAATTTGTCACCAGGTTGCTGAGATATCCCCCTCTCTCCGTCTCTACCTCCAGCTGCTCGGCCACTCCTGATACTTCTGAGGCAGCCTCCTCTGCTGTTGTGAGGGTGGCAAATGATGGAGGGCCACCTCCAGTCCTCTCCCTCTCCCTCTTAATGTGCGCACTCTTTTCCTGCAAGGAGGGAAAGAAGAGAAGGTTGAGTGAGAGTGTTGGAATGAGTGTAAGGAATGGATGGACTACATCTTTAGAGGGAGACTATGATGGATTGGGGTGGCAATGCCAAGTGGCCTCCTTGCGTGTTGTTAGTTGATATGATTGCATTAGGATGAGGATGAGTGTGAAGGGTGGTTAGTCAGATGGGGATGTGATAATGTAGGTAGAGAGAGAGGGATGGGTGGGCATGCAAGGTATGTTGGTGTGAGTAAGGATGTGCAGGAGTCGGGTTGGGAAGGCAGAGTGATGGGGATGTGATGAGAGACGCAGCAGGATGAAGTTGAGTGTGGCTTTGTACTCACCTTTCCTGACCTAATGAGATCATTGAAATGTTTGCAGCACTGCACCCAGGTCCTCCTGACCACATCCATACTGTTGACCTCCTCTGCAATTTGGAGCCAGCTCCTTTTGTCTCCAGGGGAGGTCTCTTCTGCCCATTCGAAGGGAAGAGGATCTCCCTGCTTCCTCTGACTCCCTCCACAAGCATATGGAGGGAGTCATCAGAGAACCTGGCTGTAACCCTCTGCCTCTGTGCAGTCATGTCTGCAAGTGTTTGGAGCAATCAAAGCCTCCAGTGCAGTGACTGTACACTCCTAGATGAACCTTCAAATGCAATGTGGCCATGGTTTCTTTAAAGATCCCGGCTGAAAACGCGTCATGAATGACATCATCAGACCCGCACCATTTAGTAGGGCCGGGAAACGGGAAATGGGGCTTAATAGGCCCATTAGCGCAAAGTCGATTTCTGCAGCGGGATGGAAGCAAGAACGGGGTCGCGACCCGCCACGGCGACCGCCCGCAATGGACCTGCCCAGGTAAAGAAAATTCCAGCCTTTAAATTAGTTTATGCAAATATTGGCCTGGATCGAGATGTTTAAAAATTATGTATCAAAAAAATTAATTTTTAATGAGATTGCTGCAATGAAGGGACTTATGAATAAAATTGAAATTCAGTACATTTATATTTCTTAGAAGTGTATAAATTGTATAATTATTTGGGGATTCCATTGCATATCATTAGGGGATTCCCTTCGTAAATGATTGCAATGGAATTATCCTTTGTGATTGGAAGGGGCGCTTCCGAACCGCCTGCGTCCCTGGGATCCGTGGACCTTTACGCTGACGACCGCCTGGAGGCCTGAGACTGGAACTCTCCGCAGCCTGGACGCCTGGAGGTAAGTTCGGATTTGTTTCGCGGGTCGGAGGCGTATTTCTTTATAAATTGCCACAGCCTACAGATTCTGCAGAGACACCTTTCCCTTAGATCAACGGATCACATCCACTTGAATTCCTTATAACTAAAATGAATATGTCTTCTGGGCTCCACTGATGAGTCATTGAAGCAGTCAGGTACTAATTTCTTATGGAAAATGTTTTAAAACACTTGGAAAATGCTGAAGGATAGGCATTTTACATTCAATCCATCTACTCATGCAGTTAACATGCTTTAAAAAATTATTTGAATGTCACAGTGCACTTCTTTCAAGTGCTAATGCTGCAGCAAGCCACAATATACTTCAAAAAACTAAAGCACCAAAAAAGTCAAATAACTACCTGTCAACTCTCATTGGCCCAGAAATTGCTGGAAAAGTAACAGTGAGTTCGTGGTGCCTGCCATTATTCGTGCGTAAAAAAAAACAGCAATTTGTGCCAAGGAAGAGGTTTGCCGTGAGTTGCAAATCGCCACAAGTTGCTGGATGATTTGCACCGCTCCGCTATTAGCCTCATGAAAATGGCAGCTCATTGTCAACCTCCCAGTGAGTGTCAAGAAATTGCTGGATTTGCAGCGTAAATACGAATTAAACTCGCCGCAGAAAGTTAGGGCTGCTAGTTCATGGCGTAAGGACCCTGTTAAAGACGAGATTTACGGTCCTGACATGAAACTCAATCTTGGAAGCCCAGAAGGGGAACAATTGAAATTGTGGAGTCTCACTCCTGCAGGTAGTAAATTCTTCCTAGAGGTTTGTTAACTTTAAAAAAAAAATTTAATCTTCCTTTCCTTTCTACCTCTCTCTTAATCCAATCTTTCTTTCCCTCTCTTTATTTCTCTTTCTGTATCTAACTTGACTCTAATTCACCCTATTTGCTTCTCCATCATTCGCTGTTTCTTTCTCTATCCTTAAATCTCATTGGTTAAAGAGATAGACCATTAGACCCGATGTTCACTAAGGTCCCAGATGCCCCGTTATCAGCTCGCACTTCCAGCACTTTGCGGCGCAAAAATAATACGGCCGGAAGGATGAGGTAAAAAATCCAGTTCACGCGAGATGCGCCGCTTCAGAAATTTTTGGGTCATTGTCTATATTACTAATGCAATGAGGAAAAATATATTTTTATCCACCAACAGAAGATTTGCATTGTCCTTACAGATACTGGTTACAGCCAGAAATGGTATAAACGTAATGATTAAAAAATGTGTAATAAATATTATTAATAATATCAAATAGAAAGGAACGTCTTCATGGGTGTAAATTAATTTTGGAGCTCAGTTAAAGTTAGTCCAACTTTATGTTCAGACTAGATTATGACCTTGTAATCACACCCTGTATTATATTTAAAAGAACATTAAAAAGAGGAGAAATTGAGTGGTATAATTAAACAAACACTTCTGGACTCGTTTGAAATCTATTTCAAAATGGGAGTATGAACATCTCCTTTCTCTGATGGTAGTCGGGTGTCTATTGATTTGAGATCAGATGTGCATCCCATCAGTGTGGAAAATAAAAATACATGATTAAAAAGAAGAAAATATATATAAATGAAAACATTTAAATAAACCTCAAATTATTTCTTGTTTACTTCTATTTCCAAGGAAACGACCCATAAAATCTATATCGCTGAGTAAACTGCTCCTCCATTTCAAGTCCCAGCAAGCAAATCCGAAAAATTAAGTGGAAAGCTTAAGAAAAATGGTAATGATATTATTCAAACAAAGGAACATAGAGATAATCTGTTGTATTTTAATTGTTTTATCCATCAGTTAATTTCATTTTATGCAAATGGATGTTCTGTACATCTTCCAGGTAAATATTGGTTTACACATTCCTGAGGCTGAACCAGAATCTAACACAATTACGCTGTTATGCCCACTGAAATGAAACTTTAAGAGAAACACGTACTTCTCAATGCTACATTTCATTCAGAATAATCGAGACTCTGTTAAACTGTGAAATGTGCATTTTGCAAACCTGCCAAATGCAAATGTAATAAACAGAATATGCAAGGTAGAGATTTGTGCCTTACTTAATAATTATTTCTGTTCATTGTTTTTCAGCATTAAATTATATGTTTATGTAATTTCTGATTCAAAGCGAAGAGGTTAATTTTTTCTTTAACTTTTCTGGATGCTTGAGTACCTGAAAGGTTCAAAATCTTGGATGTTTAAAGTAAGTAACCTTTTAAACTACAAACATTCTTGTTGGAATTACTCAAACACACAGCCATGGTTCCAGTAACAAGAGTCAAAAGTGAGAAAGCATTAGAGCACTTGATGATAAACAACATGAATGACACATACTGAAAACGCCAATGAATCAATCTTCGTCCAACGGGAAAAGCTTATAATGGGATGTCTAGTTTAGTTATCCATTCGATGGCCTCTTGAGATGCTGAGTGGAGAAATGAGGTGCCTCCCACAACAGATCTTAGTGGGCAGGTTGATGTGATGTGTTCCATGGTTTGGGATTCATTGGTCACAGTCACATTTCGGGTCATCTCTCCTCTTCCACTTCATAGAATCATAGAATGGTTACAGCACGGAAGAAGGCCATTCGGCCTGTCGAGCCCGTGCCACTGGTGGAGCAGGTGGCTGCATCGTCCATGCCCTGTGTGGATTTGGTTGAGCGCTGTCCACTGTCTTCGAGGGAGGTCGAAGCCAGGGACCTCTGCTGTTGGGTCAGTGATGAGGTGATTAAACAAGTAAAGTTCAGAATATTAATGGATGTTTCCAAAAGCTATGCCTTAGCCATCCATCCCACATCTTGATAATAAATAACAATAACCCCTCCAGTCTATAATATATTAAATTGGTTATGTATGTTGCACACTCCTTATTGGAGTTGGTTATTCCGGTCTGTAGGACTTACAGGGCCAGAAATTCGGCTCTTGTCGGGTGAGTACGCGCTGTGTACTCACCCGTAAGGCCACCTGAAGTGCCGGTTTCCTGCATGCACTGCGCATGTGTGGGAAACCGGAACTTCCGTTCCCCTGAAGGAAGGGGTTCAGAAGTCGAACGCGTGCGCGGTAGAGGCTGCGCGCACGCAGTGAACTTCGTTTTTTTTTCAGGTTTCTCCATGAGGGTAAGTATGGAGAAGCTGCACTTTTATAAAGGAGGCGCAAGACCTGTTTTTAACAAGGTAAGTGGTTATTTAATTACAATTTAAACATTTTTTCAACAGGTTTATCATTATTACATACTTTAAAGAAAGGTAATTTTATTTTTAGCACCGTTAAAAAGTATAATTCATTTTTTCAAAAATTTAAATTTTTGTTTAAAGTAGTTAATTTATGTAACTTATAGTTATTTTAAAAATGTGATTTTAAAAAAAAATTTATTTGAAGTTTAAGTGTGGTTTTGGGGCCGATCTCTATTCATAGATTTGACAGGTCTTCCTGTCAAATCTATGAATGAAAATGCCCTCCATGGCCCACGTGATCCCAGGGGACGCTTCAAACTAACTGCGCCCCTGGGATACGCAAGCACTGCATACTGGCAGCTGCAGGAGGCCCAGGACCCGAAGTCCTCGTGGGCCCGAAGCACAACAGCAGGCGCGGTAGGTAAGTACGCGCGCGATCCTTGCAACCGCAGGAAGCCGGAGAGCCGAATTTCTGGCCCACAGTCTAACATCGCCTTAAGCAAAAACAAAAAGCTCAACTCAATTGGATTACCTCAAACAGTCACACCAGAGGAAATTTGTCTCATTAACCTTGAATGAGAGACACATTTATAGCCACGTATTTGGATGATTTGCTGGAAATATTGACAAGAGGAAGTAAATTATTATTATTTATGGAGGGAGTGAATTGAAGAGTCAGAAGGTACCCAAAATATTTTTTTGAAAGCAACTCAGAAGAGAAAAGATGGGTTGATATTTTGGCTAGAGACTCTTCATTAGAAATCCTAGCATTTTCTATTTTTATTTCAAATTTCCAGCATTTGCAGTTTTTAAATTTTCATCTCAGAAGATGCGCAATCTGGATGAAAGTAGAAACACTCCAGTCCACATCAGTGAAGTAATAGGTATGATGACTAACGGTATTGTGACTCATCCAATGCATAAACATCTTCAATTACACTTCAATGTTTGACTAAACCAGTCTACATCCCTGATTTTAACTCATGGGGGGTGGGGGCGAGGGGGCGGAGGAAGGAATGTGGCGTGTGGGGGCCAGGGCAGGAGTGAAACCCTCATGAAGCTGTCGGAGGGAGGCCAGGGCAATTTTAACTCCCAGGCCATTTTGGGGGCTTGAACACCCGACTGAACCCAGCAGGAAGGTGGGAGCGGGACTTTGGGTGGCAAGAGGTGGCCGGCATGGACCCAAGGGAACGTTCCCTGGCATAAGGTAATTGGTGAGGAGCTGGAAACGATGGCTTTCGGGGGAAGGCCCACAGTTTCCATGTGGGGCCTGGAGGAGACTTATAGGGAGTGCGAATAGCACCGGCATTTCATGCTGAATGTTAAAATAAGGCCCAACCATAAAATTGGTTTTGGCCTCCCATCGACATAATTGGGCAGGGTAAAGTTGCATAAAAAATTGTCCCGTGCCGTGAT
Organism: Squalus acanthias; assembly: GCA_030390025.1. NCBI lineage: Eukaryota > Metazoa > Chordata > Chondrichthyes > Squaliformes > Squalidae > Squalus > Squalus acanthias. The sequence continues at coordinate 73,820,571 of CM059436.1, forward strand.
GTTTTATAAAAACATGTAGCCAATCTATTGTCAGCTATACTCTTTTGATCTGGCATTAAATAAGGTTTAGTAGCTTCATGAATTGTGGAGCCTTCAAGTTTGCAGTGGATCTAGACAGCATAGAATCATAGAATAGTACCGCATAGAAGGAGGCCATTCGGCCCATCGAGTCTGCGCCGGCTCTTTCGAGGAGCAATCCAGTTAGTCCCACTCCCCCGCTCTTTCCCCGTATCCCTGCAATTTTTTTTCTCCTTTAAGTATTTATCCAATTCACATTTGAAAGTTATTATTAAATCTGTATCCACCACCCTATCAGGCAGTGCATTCCAAATCCCAACCACTCATTGCGTAAAAATGTTTTTCCTCATTTCGCCTCTGGTTTTGCCAATCATCTTAAATCTGTGCCCTCTGGTTATCGACCCTTCAGCCATTGAAACAGTTTCTATTTATTTACTCTATCTAAACCCTTCATGATTTTAAACACCTCCATCAAATCTCCTCTTAGCCTTCTCTGCTCTAAGGAGAACAACCCCAGCTTCTCTAGTCTATCCACATAACTGTAATCCCTCATCCCTGGAACCATTCTAGTAAATCTCTTCTGTACCCTCTCCAAAGCCTTCACGTCCTTCCTAAAGTGTGGTGTCCAGAATTGGACACAATACTCCAGCTGATTACTGGTTGTTTGTATTTTTTTTGATCCCCAAGAAATGGCAATGTGATGTAGATTCTGTGCAATTCTATATGCATAACTGCACACTTTATATTGAAAGACATTTGCCAATCTTGGGCTCACTTCCCCAATCCATCCAAATCCAGTTCCAATATATTTCCTCCTTCTAAGATCCTGATTCTACTATACAATTTCATGTCATCTGCAAATTTAATTACTGTACTATCTATGCCCAGCTCTAGATCATGAATGAACATAATAAACAGAAGAGGATTTAGCACTCAAACTCTGGGGCACCCCACTAGTGACTGGACTGGACCCCATTGCAAAGCTATCCCATTTAAACCCATCCTTTGTTTACAGTCCTGTAGCCAATTTATGATCTACCTTGCCCCATCACCCTTCATGCAATGGGACCTAATTTTAAGCACACAGTACTTCATGAGGCACTGTGTCAAAAGCTTTGTATAAATTCAAGTAGATGACATCTGCCAGAGCTCCCTGATCCACCAGTGACTTCTTCAAACTGGGTCAGGTTTGTCAAACATGACCTCTGTTTTTTGAAGTCATGTAGATGATGATGTTTTCCAATAACTTCCCCACAACAGAGGTTAAACTCACAGGTCTATAGTTTCCAGGATGTGATTTTAATCCTTTTTTTATATAAAATAAGGGCACCACATGCTTCAACAATCTGGCACTCCCCTCGTTTGTAGTAAGCTGTTGAAAATAGCTATCAGGGACATCACCCCTGACCTCTGCCATTTCTTTCAGTACCCTTGGATAAACTGAATCTGACCCTGGTACTTTTACTACCTTGAGCCCTTTTAATTTAACTGTTTCATTTCAGATGCACAAGCAATGTATTTAAGCTTCAGTTTTAACTGTTATGCAATAGTCAGATCCATCCTTCTCACGGTTCACAGCAAATACAAAGGCCGGGATCTTGCTCACCTCGGCGGGTCTGGGGCAGGCGATGTCGGTGGCGGGTCGTGACCCTGCTGCTAGCTCCAGCCCGCTGTGTAGAATGAATTCACCTTGATTGGACTTGTTAAGCCTGCCCAGCGCGTTTCCCAGGCCATTTAGAGGAAGCGGGTCTGGTGATGTCATTCATGACACGTCATCAGCCGGTTTCCTTAAAGGGACCATGGCCACCTTACATTTGACATTTGTGCTGTCAGTGTTCTACAGCATTGAAGTGCTGCAAACAATGACAATCACTGCACAGAGGTGCACGGCTGCACCCAGGTTCTCCCATGACTCCCTTCATATGCTTATGGAGGGAGTCACAGCACGCAGGGAGGTCCTCTTCCCTTCCCGTGGGCGGAAGAGACCTCCCCAGGAGACCAACACAGCCTGGTTGCACATTGCAGAGGAGGTCACAAGCAGGGATGTCGTCAGGAGGACCTGGGTGCAGTGGCGCAAACCTTTCAATGATCTCATTAGATCACGAAACATTACTGCAAAACCACACTCAACCTCATCCTGCTGTGTCTCTCATCACATCCCCATCACTCTGCCTTCCCTACCCTACTCCTGCACATCCTTACTCACACCAACTTACCTTGCACCTCCACCCATCCTTCTCTCTCTATCTATATTATCACATCCCCATCTCACTAGCCACACTCACACTCACCCTCATCCTAGTGCAATCATACCAACTAACAACACACAAGGATAGCCACTTGGGTGTTTTATCCAATGTTCATGTAAATTTCTGTTAATGTCCTGTCAAACATTGAAATCTTTATTTTCAACACTTTCCGCTCTTGGACAGATTTGCGTGCACCTTTGGAAGTGGCTTAGTGAGTTGCAGTGAATGGTGAGACATAACAGTATCCCCCGCAATGATGATGAGTGTGAAAGGAATGACTTGGGCATTGTAGGGATGCTTTATGGTGTTGGTGTGGGGTGGTGCCAACCTGGCGCATCATGTGGCAGCCAGGGTGTACAGCGTCAAGTGAAGTAAATCTGGCCATGGCGAGGCCATCCCTGGCATCCCGGGCAGCAATGTACTCGGGTGCTGATGCCTTCTGTCCTGTGCAGCATCAGGTGATTGCAGAGAAGGTTGGTGTTGTTGTTGGTGCTGCTGGTGTGCCTGGTGCTGCTGGTGTTGGGGCTGATCGTGGTGGGATTCTCAGGACCAAGGTGAGAGAGTATAAAGGGCACCCATGTTGATGGAATAGATGGCAGGTGAAGTAGAGATATAGTGAGAGAGTTCTTCCAATGAGGTGAGAGTGGATGGAGCATGGAAAGTGGAAAGCCTGCAGAATCTGTGCTGGAAATGGACTGAGAAACAGCTTGTGGCTGAGGAAAGTGAAGATCTGTCAGGTGGGAGCTTTTACTGTACATTTGAAGCTGTCAAGCAATCAATTGGAGTAACGGCCACTGAACTCCTGCCTCAGGTTGACAGATGTGGTCCCCGAACAGTGTGGTTTCCGTGGCCATGAAGTTGAAGTTAAAAAGTAAGTTAAAAAAGCCTGTTAAGTGTCTGTTAGGTACATTATAATGAGTTTAATTGGGTCGCCCGCCACTGCCTGTCGGGTCTGCTCAGCGCTGGCAGACCCGACATTGGGAAAGGCGCGTTGCGGTGGGTTGACAGCGGGTTCCCGAACCGCTGTCAAAAAAAACACTTTCCCACCCGACCCGCCACCGATCCCGCCCGCTGACCCCCTGGAAAATTCCAGCCAAAGTAACTGTTCAACTCTATTGCCCTGCCTTTAGCATCATTTGTAATCATCCCGAAATCTCTCTGCAATGGTTCTATTTGTTCTCTAACTGTTCCTATTCCTATTTAAAATGTGGCACCAACATACTATTATCGCTAAACGTGCTACAGCTCCATATTTCAAATTTTATAATAGAGTGGCCTGAATCATTAGTGTGCTGACTCTACTTTATCATAGGCAATTGCCTATTAAAAGTCAACCATGTGCCCCTTTTTTTAAAGGGGCACAAATAATAAGGACTGTAACTTAAAACAAATTAAAAGGAACCTCAACAAATCAAATTAAAATGTTGTTTCCGGGAGTGATTATGCACTCCAGTCCCTCCGGTGCCCACCGGTCATGGAAGGCCTCAAGCATGCCGGTGGACACCGCGTGCTCCATCTCCAGGGCCACCCGGGTGCGAATGTGGCCGCGGAAGAGAGGCAGGCAGTCGGGCTCATTAGTGTGCTGCCCCAACTCCAGCTCACCTATCAACAATGACTCATTACCAAACATTAAGGGCTGGATTTTCATTGACCCGTGGAGGCGGGTTTGGAGGCGTGTGGGGGGTTAAAATTGCGAAAACTGGCGGGCAGGCGGGCACAAGTCCGCCTCCACGCAATTTTCATTAAATCGTGTCTGCTGGTCCCAACTCCGTCCCGCCTCTAAGAGATGGGATAGGTTGTTCAGGCCCTTAACAAGCACTAAATTGGCTCTATAATGCCATTTTGAAAGGCCTTTGGGTCTCGGTCTCGGTCTCGGTCTCAGTCTTGGTCTCTCTCTCTCTCTCTCTTTCTTTCTGTGTGAGTAAAAATATCTGGGAGCAAACTTAGGGCTGCTGCTCATTTTGAATCCAAGTCCTCTCACAGCAAAGGCCAGGCAGTCTCTGAAGACTTTCAATGCAGCAGCAATGATGACATCATCAGAGGCGACTTTCAGACTGAAAACACTAATTGGTTCATGGGTTCCCACATGCTGGAACTCAATTGCCCAATTAGGTGAAAATTGCATCAATCTCCCACATCCAATTGCAGTCGGGTGGATAACACGAAAAGTGGATAACACGACCCCAACCCGCCCCAGTATCAAAATCCAGCCCAAAATCTCCTCTAATGCTCGTCCTCACATGCTTAATTAAGGAGTAATCATTGATTGCGTCAATAAATGCCTCTTGGGAACCTCCCATCTCTGTGCAAGCTCCTCATTTGTCCACCTTATAAGTGGATAATTGAAATCTCCCATCACTACTTCCTTTCTTTGTTACTGTTGTAATTTGGTTACACAGCTGCAGATTCCCTTCCCTTTCTTGGTTTGCTGGTCTGCAATAGTCCTAGATGCACTCTGGCATTTCTGATGATCTCCAGTTGGAGCCAGAATGTCTCCCCACTATTTTCTCCACTTACAATATTGCCTTGCTCCATTACTTTTATTCCTTTCCTAACAAAAAGTTGGTCAACTCCACACACCCTTTTCTAAACAATGTATGTTCAGATGTGTCAAATTCATACCCATCCTCAAAACCTAGTAAGAGTATATGTCGACCTGAAACGTTAACTCTTTCTCTCTCCACAGATGTTGTCTGGCCCGCTGAGTTTTTCCAGCGTTTTCTGTTGTTATTTCGGATTTCCAGCATCCGCAGTATTTTGCTATCGTTTGTAGTTCTGTCAATGTATTCCTAATGCTCGGCTAGTGTTTGAAACAGTTGATAAAACAGCAAGATAATTTGATGTAATTTAGTTCCCTGTTTACAGCCTTCTGCAGTGAGTCCCAAGAAGAGGTGAGTTAAAACTTGCATTGTCTGAAATAACACTATCTGTGATTGGACTCGTGCTGTTATTTTGCAGGATATGTATTTTGTCTCCTGGCCTGAATAGGTTAAAGAAACCCTGAGTGTTTCCTCCACATTGGCAGCAAAATGTTTTGCATCTACCATGCTTAAGTGAAACTCAACTTTGTTGAAAAGCCCTAGTCGTCCAACGAACATCATCCAGTTGTCAATAAATCAAAGCTTCTTCCTTGCCCAGCTTTGTAAACAAATGTTGACATCATGATTCTGCTGTTCTGGTCAGCAGCACCTTTCGTGATTGGTAGAAGCCTGAAACAACAACCTGAACATGACGCTAAGCTCTTTTTCCGCCGCCTTCATCTCCGTACCCACTTCTTTGGCCAGGAGTCTTCCCCCCGCACGGCTGACCCTTTCTCCCATTTTCAGAATTCTCGTTCTACCTGGACCCCTCCCTCTGGCATCTTAACCTCTCTAGATCTTTTCATTGCAAACTGCCGACATGACATCGGCTATCTCAATTTCTCTGCTCCCCTCACACACTCCAACCTACCTCCCTCTGAACTTGCAGCATTCCGTTATCTCGGATCCAACCCCAACATTGTCATTAAACCTGCTGACAAGGGTGGTGCTGTTGTTGTTTGGCGAACCGACCTCTACCTAGCGGAGGCTGAACGCCAACTCTTCGACACCTCCTCTGCCTGGACCATGACCCCACTACCGAACATCAAGCCACCGTTTCCAAGACTGTCACTGACCTCATCTCCTCTGGAGATCTTCCCTCCACGGCCGCCAACCTCATAGTTCCCCAACCCCGCACAGCCCACTTCTACCTCCTTCCAAGATCCACAAATAGGACTGCCTTGGTAAACCCATCGTTTCAGCCTGTTCTTGCCCCACGGAACTTATCCCTTCCTATCTCGACTCTATTTTTTCTCCCCTTGTCCAGTCTCTTCCCACCTACATTGGCAACTCTTCCGACGCCCTCCGCCACTTTAACAGTTTCCAGTTTCCTGGCCCCAACTGTCTCCTTTTCACTATGGACGTCCAATCCCGCTACACCTCCATCCCCACCAGGATGGCCTGAGGGCGCTCCGCTTCTTCCTGGAACAGCGGCCCAACCGCTCCCCATCCACCACTACCCTCCTCCGCCTGGCTGAACTTGTTCTCACATTGAACAACTTCTCCTTTGACTCCACTCACTTCCTCCAAATTAAAGGTGTTGCTATGGGAACCCGCATGAGTCGCAGCTATGCCTGCCTTTTCGTGGGTTATGTGGAACATTCTTTGTTCCAGTCCTACTCAGGTCCCCTCCCTCACCTCTTTTTTTCCGGTACATTGATGACTGTATCGGTGCTGTTTCCTGCTCTCGCCCTGAACTAGAAAATTTCATTGACTTTGCTTCCAATTTCCACCCTTCCCTCACCTTCACATGGTCCATCTCCGACTCTTCCCTTCCCTTCCTCGACTTCTCTGTCTCCATCTCTGGGGATAGGCTATTGACAAACATTCACTACAAGCCCATTGACTCCCACAGCTACCTGGACTACACTTCCTCCCACCCCGCTTCCTGTAAGGACTCTATTCCATTCTCCCAGTTTCTCCGTCTCCGCCGCATCTGCTCTGACGATGCCACCTTCCATACTAGTGCTTCCGACATGTCTTCCTTTTTCCTCAACCGAGGATTCCCCTCTACTGTGGTTGACACGGCCCTTGACCGTGTCCGTTCTATTTCCCGCACTTCTGCTCTCACCCCTTCCCCTCCCTCCCGGAACCATGATAGGGTTCCCCTTCTCCTCACCTTTCACCCCACCAGCCTTCATATTCAACGGATCATCCTCCGCCATTTCCACCACCTCCAGCGTGATCCCACCACCAAACACATCTTCCCCTCACCTCCTCTTTCAGCATTCCGAAGGGACCGCTCCCTCCGTGACACCCGGTCCACTCCTCTATCACCCCCAGCACCCCGTCCCCTTCGCCCGGCACCTTCCCGTGCAAGTGCAGGAGATGCAACACATGCCCTTTTACCTCCACCCTTCTCACTGTCCAGGGCCCCAAACACTCCTTCCAGGTGAAACAGCAATTTACTTGTACTTCTTGCAATTTAGTATACTGTATTCGCTGCTTACGATGCGGTCTCCTCTACATTGGGGAGACCAAACGTAGATTGGGTGACCGCTTTGCGGAACGCCTCCATTCAGTCCGTAAGCGTGACCCCGAGCTTCCGGTCGCCTGTCACTTTAATTCTCCGCTCCACTTCCACTCAGACCTCACCGTCCTCGGCCTCTTACACTGTTCCAATGAAGCTCAATGTAAGCTCGAGGAACAGCACCTCATCTTTCGATAAGGCACTTTACAGCCTTCTGGACTCAACATAGAGTTCAACAATTTCAGACCATAACCTTTGCCCCTATCTTTTTTCCATTTTTTTTCCTCCTCTCTCCCACATGGCAGCTGTCTTTCATTCTGCCAGTGCCATTTACACTTCTCTAGAGCCATCTTTTGATTCTTAACTTTTCCCATTACCATCTCCTTTTGCCTTGCACCATCTCTTAATCTCTCTTGATGTCTCTTAATCTCTCCTGCCTTCCATCCTATCACAGACCTTCCCTTTTGTTCTTTCCTCCCCTCCCTCCTTTCCCTGCCCCTACACTTGCTTAAAATCTGTTACATCTCCAGCTTTTTCCAGTTCTGACGAAGGGTCATCGACCTGAAACGTTAACTCTGTTTCTCTCTCCACAGATGCTGCCTGACCTGCTGAGTATTTCCAGCATTTTCTGTTTTTATTTCGGATTTCCAGCATCCACGGTATTTTGCTTTTGTAACCTGAACACTATACTATGGATTATTTTTTCAGATGTCTGTTTCACAATTTCAGACCATCTTTCCATTACATTGTTTGTCCTCAAATAAACAGCAATAGTAGGTACCCCCTTTAATGTTCACCTCCGCCTCTCCTCAACCCAACTATCTATATCAGTTATCTTAGCTTCAGGAAAACATAGCACAGCAGTATTTCATTCCTTCTGTCTATAAACTTTCTTGTCAGTTAACCTAACAATAGAATTCCCATCAAATAAGGTGGTTCAACTTACCTTAATCTTCTGAACTTGCTTATCCTGTCCTACATGTTCCATGAAACTTTTGACCCACACTGAAAAAGCATGATCTTGTCTAACTCTCAGAAGCTAAGCAGAGTTGAGGCCTGGTTAGTACTTGGAAGGGAGATGGCCTGGGAATAAAGAGTCTAGACGAAACTGAGCTTGTTCTCCTTAGAGCAGAGAAGGTTAAAGAGAGATTTAATGGAGGTGTTCAAAATTATGAAGGGTTTATTTTTGTTAACCAAAGGTATTGAGGGATACGGGGCAAAAGCGGGTATATGGAGCTAGGTCACAGGTCAGCCATGATCTCATTGAATGGCGGAACAGGCTCGAAGGGCTGAATGGCCTCCTCCTGTTCCTATGTCTGACTCTAATGTGTTTGTGTTGAATTATGAGCCTGCTTCTTCATCACCTTGTGTTTTCTTTTCCTCCTTGGTGGTGTAGCTGACCCCAACAGATATCCCCTGGGCGGAGTCGTCATCTGCACTTGGAGAAGTCTCCATCTGGCTCAGCAGCAGATCATGGTGTGTTATGTGGAATCTAATTTCAGCATCCTGTTTAGGAGCAAGTGCAGCAAAGGCAGGAAAAAAAACAACTCGTACTCTTAAAATCACTCACCTCTTTTTCATTCACCTGGCACTGTCTCTCCTCCAGTGTAGCCAGTCGTGAACACTTGTCACAGGTGAATTCCTTGCAATACTTCCTTGGGATCCCTTGCCTTTCCAGAGTCAGCTGAAATGTAAACATGCCACGAGGTATACAGAGGAACCTCCTCCGCACCTGATCTTTGGAATCTTCCTCTGTAGTCTCGATCTATGTACCTGAAATATAAGGCAAAAAGTAGGGGGGAGGTAAATCTAACACGAGACAAAGAATAAAAGTGAGAAGTCGCACAACACTAGGTTATAGTCCAACAGTTTTATTTGAAGTCACAAGCTTTCGGAACTGCTGCTCCTTCGTCAGGTGAAGTGAAGGAATACAAATCAGCACAGCATATATAGACAGAGAACAATGCCTGTGTAGCGTACAATGTCAGACGACTACAGTTAATCTTTCTGACTGTCTCTCTGCCGAGGTGTGATAAAAGGCAATCAGGTCAGTCAGGAAGACATTATATCAAAGACATAGCAAAATACAACTAAGACAATGAGGTGGGGTCACAGGGGGTCTAATGTGTCAAATGCTGCAGTCTGTATGGAAAACCATAAACTTTAAACTTTTTACTTTTTTTACTGGAAATCACATCTATGAACAAGCCAACGACGACTCGAGTCTGGATGACTGACGTAGAGTCACCCAGACTCGAGTCGTCGTTGGCTTGTTCACAGATGTGATTTCCAGTAAAAAAAAAGTTTATGGTTTTCCATACAGACTGCAGCATTTGACACATTAGACCCCCTGTGACCCCACCTCATTGTCTTAGTTGTATTTTGCTATGTCTTTGATATAATGTCTTCCTGACTGACCTGATTGCCTTTTATCACACCTCGGCAGAGAGACAGTCAGAAAGATTAACTGTAGTCGTCTGCCATTGTACACTGCACAGGCATTGTTCTCTGTCTATATATGCTGTGCCGATTTGTATTCCTTCACTTCACCTGACGAAGGAGCAGCAACTCCGAAAGCTTGTGACTTCAAATAAAACTGTTGGACTATAACCTGGTGTTGTGCGACTTCTCACTTTTGTCCACCCCAGTCCAACACCGCCATCTCCGCATCAGAGACAGAGAATAGTTTATGATTTGCTATCATTTATTTTTCGCCCAGTGATTTAAAAAGAAAATGACCACCACTGACAATTTTAGATAGGTAAAGCCAATCATGATGATGATAGCTTTTACAATGGCTGATGGACTTTTATCAGTTGATTTGATTACAACGTGCTTGTGTAAAGTTCCACTTATTAATTAAGCTTACACCAGGTTTTTGATCTTCAAATCACACAATGCTATTAAAATGCCAGGCCCCAATGAAACAAACTCCAACTAGACTATCACTCCTCCCACTGCCACAGGACTAGGGCATATCATTCTCATCCACTACTTCTCCTTCGCACAGAGGGCCAAAACAGTCCTTTACCTGGTCTGATTTCACTGAGCGTGCACTTTCTAAATTTGCAAAGAAGTAAGTAAGCTGATGACAAAACTGTTTTTAAAAAAAAAAAGGTGGCGTGCTTTGGTAATTTCCAAGTATTTCACAGGTTTACAACTTTTGTGGGTAAAATAGAAAAAAACATTTAGAACCCACCGACGGTGGTGCAGCAGGATTTTATTAGAATCCAGAAGATCCAGTCTAATTGAAATCAAACTGTAGATGAGGATCCCTCTTGTCAATGCATTCTTCAACAACAACAACTTGTATTTATATAGCGCTTTTAACGTAATAAAACATCCCAAGGTGCTTCACAGGAGTATTGTAAGACTAAAATTTGACACTGAGCCAGATAAGGAGAAATTAGGGCAGGTGACCAAAAGCTTGGTCAAAGAGGTAGGTTTTAAGGAGCATCTTAAAGGAGGAAAGAGAGGTAGCGAGGCGGAGAGGTTTAGGGAGTGAATTCCAGAGCTTAGGGCCTAGGCAACAGAAGACACGACCACCAATGGTTGAGCAATTATAATCAGGGATGCTCAAGAGGGCAGAATTAGAGGAGCGCAGATATCTCAGTGGGTTGTGGGGCTGGAGGAGATTACAGAGATAGGAAGGGGCGAGGCCATGGAGGGATTTGAAAACAAGGATGAGAATTTTTACATCGAGGCGTTGCTTAACCGGGAGCCAATGTAGGTCAGCGAGCACAGGGGTGATGGGTGAATGGGACTTGGTGTGAGTTAGGACATGGGCAGCCGAGTTTTGGATGACCTCAAGTTTACATAGGGTAGAATGTGGGACGTCAGCCAGGAGTGCATTGTAATAGTCAAGACTGGAGGTAACAAAGTCATGGATGAGGGTTTCAGCAGCAGATGCACTGAGGCAGGGGCGGAGATGGGCGATGTTACAGAGGTGGAAATAGGCGGTCTTAGTTATGCCGCGGATATGTGATCGGAAGCTCATTTCAGGGTCAAATATGACACCAAGGTTGCGAACAGTGTTGTTCAGACTCAGACAGATGTTAGGGAGAGGGATGGAGTCAGTGGCTAGGGAACAGAGTTTGTGGCAGGGACTGGAAACAATGGCTTCGGACTTCCCAATATTTAATTGAAGAAAATTTCTACTCCTCCAGTACTGCATGTCAGACAAGCAGTCTGACAATTTAGACACCGTGGAGGGGTCGTGAGAAGTGGTGGTGAGGTAGAGCTGGGTGTCATCAGCGTACATGTGGAAATTGATGCTGTGTTTTTGGATGATGTCGCCAAGGGGAAGCATGTAGATGAAAAATAGGAGGGGGCCAAGGATAGATCCTTGGGGACACCAGAGGTAACGATGCGGGAGCGGGAAGAGAAGCCATTGCAGGTGATTCTGTGGCTACGATTAGAAAGATGAGAATAGAACCAGGCGAGTGCAGTCCCACCCAGCTGGACGACGGTGGAGAGGCGTTGGAGGAGGATGGAGTGCTCAACCATGTCAAAAGCTGCAGATAAGTCGAGAAGGATGAGGAGGGATTGTTTACCTTTGTCACAGTCACAAAGGATGTCATTTGTGACTTTGATGAGAGCCGTTTCGGTACTGTGGCAGGGGCAGAAACCTGATTGGAGGGATTCAAACATGGAGTTGTGGGAAACATCGGCACGGATTTGGGAGGCGACAACATGTTCAAGGACTTTGGAGAGGAAAGGGAGGTTGGCGATGGGGCGGTAGTTTGCAAGGACGGAGGGGTCAAAGGTTGTTTTTTTGAGAAGAGAGGTGATGACGGCAGATTTGAGTGAGAGGGGGACTGTACCTGAAGAGAGAAAACTGTTAACAATGTCAGCTAACATGGGAGCCAGAAAAGGAAGTTGGGTGGTCAGCAGTTTGGTGGGAATAGGGTCAAGGGAGCAGGAAGTGGGTCTCATGGACAAGATAAATGCGGAGAGGTCATGAGGGGAGATCATGACATTGTCAACTTGTTACTGAAGATTTCCTCTGATCAAGATTTCTAATGAAGTCTTAAATGAGCTCCTGTAAAGCAGATTTGTGATTTCACTAAATACTGAAGAGGAAATCACAGATGCATTTACAATTTTACTGCATATAACGACCAAAGGATTTCTTAGCCCTCTCAGAACCATTTTACCACAATGTGATGGGGGATTGGTACTAAGTGGGAAAGACAAGTGCTGGATGTAGGAAGCACACACGTTGGGACAGGACTAGGCCAATTAGCCCCTTGAGCCTGTTCTGCCATTCAATGAGATGATGGCTGATCTGTGACCTAACTCCATATACCCACCTTTGCCCCGTATCCATTAATATCTTTGGTTAACAGAAATCTAACAATCTCAGATTTAAAATGAACAATTGACCTAGCATCAATTGCCGTTTGATGAAGAGAGTTCCAAACTTCCACCACCCTCTGCATGCACTGTTCCACCTAAGCTGCGCAGCCGCGCAGTTACCTCAAGGCTGCCGCGCACCAGGCGTTGCAGGTCATGAAGTCCCGCCAGAGCGGGCTCCAGCACACAAGCGCTCTTTTCAATCGCGTCCCACATGCTCGTTCTTTGGGCCCGCTGGAACCGATTTCAGCGCCTGCGCACTGGAGCTAATTTTTGCGCCTGCGCGCTGGAACCCGCTATAGGCCTGAGTTACTGAGAATGTGAATGGCTGCCGAATGCCGATACTGTGCTCGGACTGGGAGCGTAGCGAATGGCAATGCGCTTATAAATAGCGCCTGTGCACTGGAACCCGCTACAGGCCTGAGCCTTGGGAAGGGAGGGGGAGATAAGATAGGAGAGAGGGGGAGATAAGATAGGAGAGAGGGGGAGATAAGATAGGAGAGAGGGGGAGATAAGATAGGAGAGAGGGGGAGATAAGATAGGAGAGAGGGGGAGATAAGATAGGAGAGAGGGGGAGATAAGATAGGAGAGAGGGGGAGATAAGATAGGAGAGAGGGGGAGGGGGAGGGGGAGATAAGATAGGAGAGAGGGGGAGGGGGAGATAAGATAGGAGAGAGGGGGAGATAAGATAGGAGAGAGGGGGAGATAAGATAGGAGAGAGGGGGAGATAAGATAGGAGAGAGGGGGAGGGGGAGGGGGAGATAAGATAGGAGAGAGGGGGAGGGGGAGGGGGAGATAAGATAGGAGAGAGGGGGAGGGGGAGATAAGATAGGAGAGAGGGGGAGGGAAAGGAGAGAGAAAGAGGTGGGGAGGGGTTGGGGATGGGATGGGGTGAGCGAGAGAGAGGGTGGGGGGGAGAAGAGAGGGAGGGAGACGGAGGGACGAGGGACGGAGCGGGAGACGGAGCGAGTGGGAGATGGGAGGGAGAGAGGGAGGCGAGGGAGAGCGTGGGGCCTAGCCTGGGGTTGATCTGGCCTCAATCGGGGTTCTGCGCCACCCCCCTCCACTGGTGGTCGTGAGAACATTGTGGGGTTTTTAGTTGGTTTGTTCCATCAATATATAGGCGGGACTACTGATGATAATGCCATATTAGGTCAGTGTCAGTCTCCCCTGTTCCCTCCCCTGTTTATTGAGAGGAGTGGAATATTCACCACCCCCACCCCCTCCAATGCCCTATCAAGTCTGTGCAGCGCAGAGCGAATCCTTTCTGTTACGTGGAGGATTCGATTGTATTGTATTGGAGTGGACAGTGGATACCATCTGTACTTGTATGCTTCTTGGAGAGATAGAGTCTACCCTTGCGTGTGACTGACTTTGTTATCTTGGTGAGTATCTTTGTCATGTTTGCTGCTATGTAATATCCATCCCACCTGTTTCACTCTCCTCACTGTGACAAAGCTTCCATTGTGATACGGCATCGGCCGCCATGCGGCCTGGGTTGGGGGCAGGGGGAGGAGAGATGGAGCCTTCCATTGTCTGGCTCTGCGCCAATTCTCCGCGTCGTTTGATGCCAGAACTCCGCGGGTGTTGTGTGTTTTGATGGAATTGAATGGTAATTAAGCCAGTATTTCAGATAATGATCTAACCTGACCAGATGCTGTTATGGGCATAATTTATCAATTGGGCTACCAGGTTTTTCTTTCTCAAATGATGCTCTACTGGTAACTCGGCAAGGTGACTTTAAGCACTTTTCGGAAGGCTGACAGATTCCTTCAGTTCTTCAACAAGCTCTAACAAACAGCAATGAAATTAATGACCATAATATGATCTGTTTCTGGAGTTGTTTCAAGGATACATATTGGCCAGGACACGAGGAGAACTCCCCTGCTCTTCTTTGAAAGAAAGAGGCCGCCCTTGTTCACAACTTCGTCAGGTTAACTGTGTTTGCGTTTTCGACTACTACCATCACCATGTTCAAGCGAAATGTCTCAGAAAAAGTGCTGCTCAGCATTTAAGGAGGACTGGCTTTTGGAGCTTGTGGAAACAAAACGACCGATGTGCCTGGTAGGGGCTTTTGGAAACTGGAAGACATTTTTTCAGTATTCAGTGAGCGCCGGGGTCATGTGTAAGATATGTTCTGAAGCCAAGGTTAATGGGGAATTTACATCTGGCAAAAAATGGGCTGAATGGAAACCAGCCTATCTGAAACGCCACCTAGTTCAAAAAGCTCATGTTGATGCAGTTAAAAGGTTACGCAACCGAAAACATGGCTTTGGAATTCACCAGTTGTTTGCAGAGTCTGCTGAAAACCAACAGAAGTGCGTTGAACTGGGGGAACGTCGGCGAGCAAATCCAGACAAAATAAAAATTCTGATTGAAAACCTTCTCCTTGCTATAAAAATAAACGCAACCATGTTGTCGGTGCAGAAAATTAACGACCACCTAGCGAGATATGTTAATATCCCTACCAGCTGGAGAAGCAAGAACAATGCGTTTGAATTTGTACAGTCTATTAACGCTGTAATGCAAAACGATGTATTGGCAACTGTGCGCAATTCACGAGTGCATATGCTGATAGTTGACGAAAGCACCGACATTAGTGTGCATAAAATGTTAATCCTGTACATCAAGTTTCGAGAGCAGAACAATGTCAGCCACAAGGCTGTGTTTGCTGGCATTGTCCAATTAAGTGTATGTGATGCTATCAAGCAGTTCTACGTGGATCACAAACTGGATCTACAGAGAATGGTGATGCTGACTTCGGATGGTGCATCTGTCATGCTAGGTGGGCATAACAGTGCAGCTGCCCAGTGGAACAACGCAGTGTTGCCCATAGAGAAGATCTGGGAATTGATGATGCTTGGAAAGGTGTACCAATGATGAAAGATGTGGAAACATTAGTTCGAACTGTATATGCCATATTTAGCAGATCATCAGTTAAGAAAGCTAAGTTTGAAGAGTTAGCCAGCGTCATGGAAGTTGATGCATTATCTTTCAGGCCTTTGAATGAAGAGCGCTGGTTATCAAGTCAATTTGCTGTAAATGTCCTTCTGAGAAACTACGATGTACTTGTAGACTACTTGGAGGAAACCAATGATAATAATGGCCCAAAAATTCGTGAGGAAGCCTTCGTGCGAGGGTAAGGCCTCCCCGCGATCTCTCACTCCGCGTTGGCTTTTTCAGTTCCAGCTCGCACGAACTTGATGTTCTGGACAGCTGCTGTGCTGGGCTTGCGTATCCCACCGGCGTAGTTAATTCGTGCGAGCTGTGGGATCACGTGACTCAGTTAGAGCCAATGGCAGCACACCATCTTCCATTCATAACTTTCACATAAGTGCTGTGAAAGCTATGAATACTATAGCCCCCCAAAAGAACCGCTAAACCTCAATTAAATTTAAAAAAACCATCACATTAATAAAATAAGTATAGTTAAATAAATTAACCATTTTAAATAAAAAATTAAATTTTTGAAAAAATTTAAAATCTTTTAAAAAGTTATAAAAATAAACTTACCTGTCTTTAAAGTCTCTAAAAAAGATATACCTGTTAAAAAAAATTCAAAATAATACTTAATTCACTACTTACCTTGTTAAAAGTGGGTCTTACTCCTCCTTTTTTTATGTCTAGAATCTTCCGTACTTACCTGCGCGTTGAAACCACTAAGTGCACAGCGTGCACGCAGCCTGTAGCGCACACGCGGTTCACCTAGGACCCGCCCCCTTTTCCATTCACCAAGTGCCGGTTTTCAGCGCATGCGCAGTGCATGCAGAAAACCGGCAATTGGAGACAGAATACGCGAGAGTACGCAGTGCGTACTCTCGCGTAGCGGGACTAATTTTTGGGCCAATGATCCTATAGCAAAGTACTGTCTCAAAAAGCTTACAGATCTGCAGTATCATATTGTGATGCCTGTGCTAGATGATGTTTTTGGGGAAATTGTCTGAACTGTGCCACATTTTTCAGAGAAGTAGTCTCAGTCTCATTGAAGCCTATCATTATGCAAAGGCCAAAATTGCAAAGATGCACGCCCAGTATCTCAGAGAAGAAACTCACTGGAGTGAGAAAGTGAAGCAAGAAATGGCATCTCTCGGCAACACCATCAATACAACAGGTATTCTCTGTTTCATCACAAGACTATGTGAACATTTAGATGCTCGATTTCAGGAGAATGAGCTGCAAGAGTGGTCTGCATTTGAAATTGAAGCAATGGTTTCAGCCAAATTTGATTACGGCACAGAAAATTACATAAACTCGTTCACAAGTACGAAACAGTCTTGAATCTACCAGTGGAATCCGATGGATCAATAACCGATCGCATTTGCAAGCAGTACACAGACTATAAATTTATCGTTGCAGAAAAACTGAAAGCAAGTGCCATTAGTACATTTGCCAACAGGGTAACTTACACCCTGAAAGAAGAGCAGTTTACAAACCTGGTTGCGTTTGTTGATATTTGTGGCACCTATCAAGCCTCCAGTGGTGATTGCGAGCGTGGCTTCAGGTTAATGAATCAGATCAAAATCTCACAACAGCCTGGAAGTTATCCATCTAGACAAGTGTACTGTTGCCAAATTTGCTGACGATACAAAGATAGGTGGGAATGCAAGTTGTGAGGAGTACACAAAAAGTCTGCAAAGGGATATAGATAGGTTAAGTGAGTGGGCAAAAATTTGGCAGATGGAGTATAATGTGGGAAAATGTGAGGTTATCCACTTTGGTAGGAAGAATAATAGAGCAAAGTATTATTTAAATGGAGAGAGACTACAGAATGCTGCGGTACAGAGGGATCTGGGTGTCCTCGTTCATGAAACACAAAAAGTTAGCATGCAGGTACAGCAAGTAATTAGGAAGGCAAATGGAATATTGGCCTTTATTGCAAGGGGGATGGAGGAAAATTGGGAATCTTTTTTTTTATTTGTTTATGGAATCAGGGCGTCGCTGGCAATGCCAGCATTTATTGCCCATCCCTAGTTGCCCTTGAGTAGGTGATGGTGAGCCGCCTTCTTGAACCGCTGCAGTCCGTGTGGTGATGGTACTCCCACAGTGCTTTTAGATAGGGAGTTCCAGGATTTTGACCCAGCGACGATGAAGGATCGGCGATATACTTCTAAGTCAGGATGGTGTGTGACTTGGAGGGGAACTTGGAGGTGGTGGTGTTCCCATGCGCCTGCTGCCCTTGTCCTTCTAGGTGGAAGAGGTCGTGGGTTTGGGAGGTGCTGCCGAAGAAACCTTGGCGAATTGCTGCAGTGCATCTTGTAGATGGTACACACTGCAGCCATGGTACGCCGGTGGTGGAGGGAGTGAATGTTTAAGGTGGTGGATGGGGTGCCAATCAAGCGGGCTGCTTTGTCCTGGATGGTGTCGAGCTTCTTGAGAGTTGTTGGAGCTGCACTCATCCAGGCAAGTGGAGAGTATTCCATCAAACTCCTTACTTGCGTCTTGTAGATGGTGGAAAGGCTTTGGGGAGTCAGGAGGTGAGACACTTGCCGCAGAATACCCAGCCTCAGTATTTATGTGGCTGGTCCAGTTAAGTTTCTGGTCAATGGTGACCCCTAGGATGTTGATGGTGGGGGATTCGGAGATGGTAATGCCATTGAATGTCAAGGGGAGGTGATTAGATTCTCGCTTGTTGGAGATAGTCATTGCCTGGCACTTCTGTTGCGCGAATGTTACCTGCCACTTATCAGCCCAAGCCTGAACGTCATCCAGGTCTTGTTGCATGCGGGCATGGACTGCTTCATTATCTGAGGAGTTGTGAATGGCACTGAACACTGTGCAGTCATCAGCGAACATCCCCATTTCTGATCTTATGTTGGAGGGAAGGTCATTGATGAAGCAGCTGAAGATGGTTGGGCCTAGGACACTGCCCTGAGAAACTCCTGCAGCGATGTCTTGGGGCTGTGATGATTGACCTCCAACCATCACAACCATATTCCTTTGTGATAGGTATGACCCCAGCCAGTGGAGCGTTTTCCCCCTGATTCCCATTGACTTCAGTTTTACTTGGGCTCCTTCATACCAGACTCGGTCAAATGCTGCTTTGATGTCAAGGGCAGTCACTCTCACCTCACCTCTGGAATTCAGCTCCTTTGTCCATGTTTGGACCAAGGCTGTAATGATGTCGGGAGCCGAGTGGTCTTGGCGGAACCCAAACTGGGCATCAGTGAGCAGGTTATTGGTGAGTAAGTGCCGCTTGATAGCACTGTCGATGACACCTTCCATCACTTTGCTGATGATTGAGAGTAGACTGATGGGGAGGTAATTGGCCGGTTTGGATTTGTCCTGCTTTTTGTGGACAGGACATACCTGGGCAGTTTTCCACATTGTCGGATAGATGCCAGTGTTGTAGCTGTACTGGAACAGCTTGGCTAGAGGCGTGGCCAATTCTGGAGCACAAGTCTTCAGCAGGATAGCCGGGATATTGTCGGGGCCCATAGCCTTTGCTGTATCCAGTGCGCTCAGCTGTTTCTTGATATCACGTGGAGTGAATCAAATTGGCTGAAGACTGGCTTCTGTGATGGTGGGGACCTCAGGAGTAGGCCGATATGAATCATCCACTCGGCACTTCTGGCTGAAGGTGGTTGCAAATGCATCAGCCTTGTCTTTTGCACTCACGTGCTGGGCTCCACCATCATTGAGGATGCAGATATTCTTGGAGCCTCCTCCTCCCGTTAGTTGTTTAATGGTCCACCACCATTCATGACTGGATGTGGCAGGACTGCAGTGCTTTGATCTGATCCGTTGATTGTGGGATCGCTTAGCCCTGTCTATAGCATGCTGCTTCCGCTTTTTAGCATGCATGTAGTCCTGTGTTGCAGCTTCCCCAGGTTGGCACCTCATCTTTTGGTACGCCTGATGCTGCTCCTGGCATGCTCTTCTACACTCATTGTTGAACCAGGGTTGGTCCCCTGGCTTGATGGTAATGGTAGAGTGAAGGATATGCCGGGCCATAAGATTACAGATTGTGGTGGAATTCAATTCTGCTGCTGCTGATGGCCCACAGTGCCTCATGGATGCCCAGTTTTGAGCTGCTAGATCTGTTCTGAATCTATCCCATTTAGCACGGTGGTAGTGCCACACAACACGATGGAGGTTGTCCTCAGTGTGAAGACGGGACTTCGTCTCCACAATGACTGTGCGGTGGTCACTGCTGCCAATGCTGTCATGGACAGATGCATCTGCGACAGGTAGATTGGTGAAGACGAGGTCAAGTAGGTTTTTCCCTCGTCTTGGTTCACTCACCACCTGTCGCAGGCCCAGACTGGCAGCTATGTCCTTCAGGACTCGGCCAGCTCAGTCAGTAGTGGTGCTACCGAGCCACTCTTGGTGATGGACATTGAAGTCCCCCATCGAGTACATTCTGTGCCCTTGCTACTCTCAGTGCTTCTTCCAAGTGGTGTTCAACATGGAAGAGTACTGATTCATCAGCTGAGGGAGGGCAGTAGGTGGTAATCAGCAGGAGGTTTCCTGCCACAACTGTACAGGGCTTTGGTGAGACTGCACCTGGAGAACTGCGTACAGTTTTGGTTTCCTTATTTAAGGAAGGATATACTTGCATTGGAGTCAGTTCTGAGAAGGTTCACTAGGTTGATTCCTGAGTTGACTGGGTTGTCTTCTGAGGAAAGGTTGAGCAGGTTGGGCCTATACTCATTGGAGTTTAGAAGAATGAGAGGTGATCTTACTGAAACATATAAGTTTCTGAGGGGGCTTGACAGGGTAGATGCAGAGAGGATGTTTCCCCTCGTGGGGGAATCTAGAACTAGGGGGCATAGTTTCATAATAAGGGGTCGCCCATTTAAAACGGAGATGAGGAGGAATTTCTTCTCTGAGGGTCGTGAATCTTTGGAATTCTCTACCCCAGAGAGCTGTGGAGGCTGGGTCATTGAATGTATTCAAGGCGGAGATCGACAGATTTTTGAAAAACAGGGGAATCAAGGGTTATGGGGAGCGGGCAGGAAAGTGGAGTTGAGGCCAAGATCAGATCAGCCATGATCTTATTGAATGGCGGAGCAGGCTCGAGGGGCCGAATGGCCTACTCCTGCTCCTATTTATTATGAGAAGTCGCACAACACCAGGTTATAGTCCAACAGATTTATTTAATTTTACAAGCTTTCGGAGCTGTCGCTCCTTCCTCAGGTAAGTTAGCAGTGAGAGAATCTCCCAGAATTCACAATTTAAACACAGACAAAATCTATTCAAATATTTCCCTACATCAAAGACACACTAAGAGCACAGCCAAGACAATGAGATGTGTCCCAGGGGGTCCAACGTGTCAAACCACCTGCTGGCTGCATATCCTGTCAATTTGTGTTCTTGTGTTAGTCTTTTTAAAAAAAAAAACACCTGGGAAGACCGGCCATGATGTCAAGTCACGTTCTGTATCGTGACATGAACCCGATATCGCGATTGAGGCCAGCAGCCTATGCAGGATATGCAGCCAGCAGGTGGTTTGACACGTTGGACCCCCTGGGACACATCTCATTGTCTTGGCTGTGCTCTTAGTGTGTCTTTGATGTAGGGAAATATTTGAATAGATTTTGTCTGTGTTTAAATTGTGAATTCTGGGAGATTCTCTCACTGCTAACTTACCTGAGGAAGGAGCGACAGCTCCGAAAGCTTGTAAAATTAAATAAATCTGTTGGACTATAACCTGGTGTTGTGCGACTTCTCATTTTTGTCCACCCCAGTCCAACGCCGGCATCTCCACATCATGACCCCTATTTATTATGTTCCTATGAGGATAAAATCCTACCTCGCAGCAAACGGAGATGTGAACCTTGACAGAAGTTTCCATCACTGGAAAACTGAGAAGGACAGACGGGAGAAACTTCCAGCATGCTGAAATGTAAGTCATGTCGAATAAATATCAACCTTATTCCCTTGCATTATTGTATATGCAGTACTGCCATTTGCCAGCTGTCGCGATGGAATCTCTTTCAACTCAATTAAATGGTTCCTCATGCTTCAGGCTACAGCTTTTCGTCCAAATGCAAGTTTATTACTCAGACACCCATAGTGTAATAACTATTATGGCTATGCAATAGACTCATAGAACCTGGTTTCCTGCAGACCCAAGCAATGTTCCCTTTAAGCTACGCAGCCACGGCTGCAGTGTTCCAGGGAACCCGCGCAGCCGGCTTGGCGACTTTTCAATTTAAAAAACGTGCATGTGCGGTATTTGGAATGGCTCGGGTGGCTCCTTTAAAGGCCAAAAAAAAAATATCTGTGATAAAATCTGAGGATGAAAAACATACAATTGTGAATGAGTGGAACCACGTTCTGATCCAGAATGAACAGCAAAGTTTTATCTGTTGTACTCGAGAAGCAATTGGTCTGGGCTGCTATGAACTGAAACCTTCAACAGCTACTGCACTAGAAATTGCTAAACGCACAGCAGATGTCATCCCAAGTCTTTGTAACCTTAAACTGAGATGCATGGCACTGGCAGCGAAGTGATGGATTTCTCTGAAAGTTTTTTGTAAAGCATTTTCAGATGCAATAATATAGTTTTTGTAAGAGCTCCTGTGACCTGTTGATGATTAAATAAAGCCACTAATCTGGTTTAAAAAGCAAAAAAGAGCTACTGATTTCATGAATTTTAAGAGTTTGTCTGATTGTCTCATGATTTAAGATGG
The DNA here is from genome assembly GCA_030390025.1 of Squalus acanthias. NCBI lineage: Eukaryota > Metazoa > Chordata > Chondrichthyes > Squaliformes > Squalidae > Squalus > Squalus acanthias. The sequence continues at coordinate 73,842,877 of CM059436.1, forward strand.
TGGGGTGGCAAATGGCAATAAATGGTATGTATGCTTTTCTGTGGTTTCTGTTGCTGTCGTTGTAAAAGTTGTTGTTGTTGTAAGATTTGCCCACTGACAAAAAGGTCGTGCTCAAAGGAGTTTGTGGCCCGCTCAGTACAAAAAAAAATTAGAGGGAACATTGTTGGCGTGTAGAAATATTTCCTGACTTCACTCTGTAAGGTCTGGCTCTAACTTTTAGGCTGTGTCCCCTAGTCCTAGATGCCCCAACCAGCGGAAATAGTTTCTCTTGATCTACCCTACCAGTTCCCCTTAACACGCTGGTAATTTTTCCGGTTTGGGCAAGGCTAACAGCAGAGCGGCGCAAATCATCCAGCATTTTGTGGCAAATCCAACCTCATGGCGTATCTCTTCTCCGCCACAAATTGCTGGGGGGTTTTTTACGCACTAATAATGGCGTACGCCGAGAACTCGCTGTTATTTTTCCAGCAATTTCTGGCCCACTGTTTTAGTTCCTCTGCTCAGAATCCTGAGTACCATAGTCAGTATTTGTTCGACTAAAAGTCTGTCAGATCTATTCTAAATTATTCAGTACAGATGATAAATTGAGTTTGGTCTGTGAAAAGATAGAAAATTAATTCAGTACTCTAATTGCAGAAGAGGCAGATAATTAAGTAGGAGATTGAGGAAAACCTGCTGAACTGTAAAATATTAAATTTGAGCTGGTCATCTGACAAGGAAGAGCTGTAGAAAAATGAAAAATAGTTATTTGAGTTGGAAGCACATTGGAGAGACTTCATACTGAATTAGTACTCTCGGGTGGAAATATTGGGGAATGAATTTCTCTGTTATTCACAAATTCCTTTTCAAGGACATTTGTTTGGATGAACTTTGAAATATCTGGTCTGATGACTCCTGACATTAAGCATTACCGCTGATTAAGATATTGCTCCTTTAACCTTTCTCAGAAAATCAAAGGAACAAAGAGATTAATATCATGCAGGCACCGAGTTTGGAAATAAATTGGATTTATAACAATACCATGAAATACTATGATCCAGGACTGTCCTAAAATTTGGCCCCAGATTCCTTTGATAAGATTACATAACTACAGAATTTCTTTGGAAGCAAAGGGAATAAAATATTTGGGATAAAAGGAAAATCTGTGAATGCTGTAAATCTGAAATAAAAAGAGAAGATGCTAGAAATGCACAGCAGAATATTCAGCATTAGGGCACTCAGATCTGCAGTAGCAGCCAGGGACCTACAAAATGGATAGTCCAGTGGCAGATGAAATTTAATAAGTATGAGTCTAGGAAGAATGGGCAACATGCGTACTCTATGAATGGTGTTAAAATAGTTGAGAGCAAAGTTGAAAGAGAACTAAAGGTGATAGTAAACAGGGTGCTTAACAAATCTAGTCACTGCAGAGCAGCAATCAACCAACAAATAGAGGTGGAGTACAAGTCAGAGATATCATGTTAAAACTGTCCAGTGCTCCAGTTTTGGTTGAAAAAAGGCACACAGGATTTATTCAAACCATCAGTGTGATGCTGAGAAGAGCCACAGGGACAATTCTGGAGATTCTTAGGGGGCAAAATTTTACAGATAAGCTTCCATGTCGGCACCACCCAATGCCTAGAGAAATTTTAGCGCCTGTGCCTCATTTCCATAACGTAAATTGGACGATTTGATCCATTAGCTTTGTGAAAACGGCATCTCGCCTTAACCTTCTCTTGAGTTTCATGAAGTTGCTGCATTTGCACATTAATTGGCCATTAAATCCGCCACAAAAAGTTAAGTCTGGTAATTAATACCATAAAGTACCCTTTTAATGATGTGATAATTGTTAATGACTGTCAATCAACCGCTCCGGACCAGAAAGTAAACAAGTAAAAGTGTGGAGTCTCATTCCTTCAGTTAGGGAATTGTAGTTGGAGATTTAAAAAAAAGTCAAATAAAAAAAAAACCTTTCTTTTCCTTTTTGTCTTTTTTTCTCTCTCCCTTAATCCAATCTTTCTTTTGCCTTTTTATTTCTCTCATAAAACACTAATGGTTGCTGCTCTGAACCATCCTTCTGTTCTATCCGACGGAGGCTTGAGCATGTGGAGCGATTCTGCCTGGGCTGACCCCTGTTTGAATGGAGTTTTTCATCAGCGCAAGGCCCCGAATCCCCCCTCGGGCATCTCCGCATCACAACTTGAGTCGTCTCTTGGAAATCCCCTCCGTGCTATTCCACTCTCCACGGAGGGTTTTCCTGTATGGGCTGCTCCTGCACACACTTCACTCCATCACTCTCATCTCCTGAACGGACACACCCTGGTGTTCCATCTCACTGTCTCATCGTCCGGTCACGCCCTGGCGTTCCATCTCACCGTCCGGTCATGCCCTGGCGTTCCATCTCACTGTCTCACCGTCTGGTCACGCCCTGGCGTTCCATCTCACCGTTAAGTCACGCCCTGGTGTTCCATCTCACTGTCCGGTCAGGCCCTGCCGTTCCATCTCACCGTCCAGTCACGCACTGGCATTCCATCTTGCCGCCTGGCGGAGGCGGTGATCCCCAATGGAGGTGTCTCTACACGGGAGTTCTCCCCTGTTTCATTGGGGATCGAGTGTGCAAAGTGTTGAACGGAGCAATCATGTGCAATGGGTTTTAAAGCAGAATCACTAACTCCCAGGCTGCCTGTAACCTCTGCGGCCTGGATGAGTCTCCGTTCCATGTCTACGTGGAGTGCGAGAGGCTCTAGCCCCTCTACCATTTACGGGGCTGCTCCTCAACTTCTGGCCGCACTTCAGTCCCACGGTCCTGATCTTTGGCCACCCGGTGTGGAGGGGTGGGGGTGGCGGGGATGGGGGGCAGGTCGGAGGGACTGCTCCTGGGTCTGGCCAATGTGGCCATCAACAGGTCTAGGCAGCGGGCGGTCGATGGGACCGTTCCGCTCGACTGCCTGCCTCTCTTCCGCGGCTATCCCTGGAGAGGGAACACGCGGTGTTCATCGTACGTTTGAGGCCTTCTGCCATTGGTGAGAGGGGGGCATCTTCCACAGGGCAGAATCATTTAGATTTCAATTAATAAGTTTGTCAGTGTCAGCTGTACCTCAGTTGGTAGCATACTCGCCTCTAGAGTCAGAATTGTGGGTTCAAGTCCCACTCCAGGGACTTGAGCACATAAAGCTAGGCTGACAGTGCAGTGCTGAGGGAGCGCTGCACTGTCGTAGGTGCCATCTTTCGGATGAGACGTTAAACCGAAGCCCTGTCTGCTCTTTCAGGTGGACGTAAAAGATCCCATGGCACTATTTCGAAGAAGATTATGGGAGTTATCTCCAGTGCCAATATTTATCCCTCAACCAACATAACAAAAAAAATTATCTGGTCATTATCACATTGCTGTTTGTGGGAGCTTGCTGTGCGCAAATTGGCTGCTGCGTTTCCCACATTACTACACTCCAAAAGTACTTCTTTGGCTGTAAAGCGCTTTGAGACGTCTGGTGGTCGTGAAAGGCGCTATATAAATGTAAGTCTTTCTTTATAAATTTGGGTCTATGAATTCCTATTAAAAAGGGGGCCGTTTACGTTAAATTGACAGCCAATTGTTCTTAATTGGCGAATAAGAACACGAGCAGGCGCGTTGCCACGGTAACGGCGAACGCCTCCGAACGCTGTGACGTTATCATTTTTCACGTTGCAGTCACACTGTTTTCGGGGGGTGGGGTTCGGGTTGATGGAGCTGATTGGGCAATTCCCCCGTCAATCAGGCCAGGAGCCACCCTATAGAGAAAAGGGTGGGTAAGGGACGTTACGCAGTGTTTTGAGCCTCGGCGGGCACGGTAGGCGTTGTCAGCTGACTTCGATGTGAGTTTGCGCGTTGCCGGACAGTGGGTCATGGCGCCACGGAGGTACTGGTGGCAGCAGCGAGGGCTGTGAGAAACTTTTTAAATGCCCGTGGGCAGCTCCGGTGGGGGCGGGGTCTCTTTCCAACACGCCAGGAGCCGACAGTAGTAAACAAACCCGTTGGACCAGTCACCGCCGTAGCTGGATAGTGATGAATCATGGCCTCGGTGAAAGTGGCGGTGAGGCTGAGACCCATGAACCTGAGGTAAATGTCACCGCCAGCCCGCAGAATATTCCAGATCCTGCAGCAGCTCTTCTGCGGCCTGCTCCCTCCGCTTGAGCATCAGCCGAAAGGGACGTTGTTAAAATGCAGGGCGGCAAAGTTTTTTTTTAAAAAAACAACCAAACCGGGATCTTAATTGAAAAGAATACATGTCTCAAAAATATTATTGCTCCAGTAATCCTACAGAAGGTTGCCCATTTGTAGGACATTACAACCAGTTTGCTGGCTTATAGTGTCGTTTATTTTGTTCCACCACTCCTCATTTAAAACCTGCCCTAATATCGGCTCGTGTGTCTCGGTGTCAAATTTTGTTTGATCATCGCTCCTGTGAAACGTCTTGGGACGTTTTACTACGTTAACGGCGCTATATAAATGCAAGTTGTTGTTGAGCAAATTGTTTATAAATGTTCCTAGGGTTTCAATGAAATGTTTGGAAAAGTTTGTTTCGTTTTGAGCTCCACCTGATCTAAACGGAGGAAGGTCAGAATTTTAGTTGGAAACCTCCTGTGGCTGCATTCACACATCACGAGTGCCGAGTGCAAAGCTGATATCATCACCTACGCCAAGCTTGGAGTGTAAATCAGGTGCCAAGGTCCCAACTGGCTCTGAAGCAAAGCCGAATGAGGCTACCTCCTTCAAGTTGTCTCATTCAGCATTGTTCAGGTGTCAGGTGATGCTGGATTGAGGTTATTAAATGTCTGCAACTGCAGTTGTAGTGTGAATGTACCTTTTTATTAGGAGCAAAGTAAATATTTACTTTAGATCAAATGGAGATCTGTTGTGTTGATTTATTGCATAATAATTGTATGTAAATGGTTCGTACAAAAGTGATCAAAACAAAACTTTAATGTGCTTTTAGTGAAAGTTTGCCAAACGTGCATTTGTGAACTTTCTTGTAAAATGCAGGATGTGATCTAAAATGAAATTTACACTTACAACTTAAAATACCTTTTTTAAGTTGTAATATTCTGATGGCTGTGCAGTGTATTGGGACAGCTGCATCCATTTTTCTGTTCCTGTGTTCAAGTGCTGTGTGACAATGTCTGAAACCAAATGCTAAGTTTCATACCCCTGAGTAGAGCACTAAGAACATAAGAAATAGGAGCAGGAGTAGGCCATTCGGCCCTCAAGCCTGCTCCGCCATTCCCTAAGATCATGGTTGATCTGATCTTGGCCTCAACTCCACTTTTTTGCCTGTTTCCCATACCCCTTGACTCCCCTGTAGTTCAAAAATCTGTTTATCTCAGCCTTGAATATATTCAATGATTCAGCCTCCACAGCTTTCTGGGTAGAGAATTCCAAAGATTCACGACCCTCCGAGAAGAAATTCCTCCTCATCTCTGTCTTAAATGGGTGACTCCTTATTCTGAAATTATGGCCCCTAGTTCTAGATTCCCCCACGAGGGGAAACATCCTCTCAGGATCTACCCTGTCAACACTGGTATGGAGTAAACTGTGGTTATTAGATCAAGATGTAAGCAAACATTATTAGATGATGTGACAGAATGAGCGGATGCTGATGCAGTCAATCTGTGTAGTGGCATGGACGCCAAAGTCCAGCACAGAAAAGTCCGCATTAAACAAGGTGGCATAACATTAGAGCTGGGCGGTTCAGGGATGTTGTCCAGAAGCAGATCTTCACACAAAGGGTAGTGGAAATCTGGAACTCTTTCACCCAAAAAGCTGTTGGCTGGGGATCAATTGAAAATTTCAAAACAGAGATTGATAGATTTTTGTTAGGCAAGGATATTAAGGGTTATGGAACCAAGGCAGGTGGATGGAGTTAAGATACAGATCAGCCATGATCTAATTGAATGGTAGAACAGACTTGAGGTGCTTAATGGCCTACTCCTGTTCGTATATAAATGAAAGTCTTTTTATTTTTTCCTCTTTGTAGCTTAATTAATGTTTATTGTTCCACTATCCAAAAACTAGGGGGGAAAAAACTGAGGGAAGGTCTGTGATGGGTGGAAAGCAGGAGTGATTCAATGACAAAAGGTTGATGGGGCAAGGCAAAAGGGGGTGGTAATGGGAGAAGTAAAGAAACAGAAGATGGGTCTAGAGGAGGTGTAAATGGCAACAGCAGAATCATTACCAGCACCTGCTGTCCAAAAAAATAGGAGCAGTGGTTATGATCTGAAATTGTTGAATTCAGTGTTGAATCCGGAAGGCTGTAAAATGCCTAATCGAAAGCCCTTGGATCAAAGGGGACAGTGACAGCATGGATACGAAATTGGCCAAGTGATAGGAAACACGGAGCTGAACGGTTGTTTTTCACACTGGAGGAAGGTATACAGTGGTCGGTTCTAGGACCACTGCTTTTCTTGATATATATTAATGAGTTGGACTTGGTGTACAGGGCACAATTTCAAAATTTGCAGGATGACACACAACCTGGAAGTATAGTGAACAGTGAGGAGGATAATGATAGACTTCAAGAGGACATAGACAGGCTGATGGAATGGGTGGACACGTGGCAGTTGAAATTTAACACAGTAAATTGCAAAGTGATACATTTTGGTAGGAAGAACGAGACGAGGCAATATAAACTAAAGGATACAATTCTAAAGGGGGTGCAGGAACAGGGAGGCCTGGGGCTATATGTGCACAAATTGTTGAAGGTGGCAGGGCAGGTTGGGAAAGCGGTTCAAAAAGCAGACAGGATCCTGGGCTTCATAAATAGAGGCATAGAGTACAAAAGCAAGGAAATTATGATGAACCTTTATAAAACACTGGTTCAGCCTCAGCTGGAGTATTGTGTCCAATTTTGGGCACAGCACTTTAAGGCCTTCACATCCTTCCTAGAGAGGGTGCAGAAAAGATTTACAAGGCTGGTTCCAGGGATGAGGGACTTCCGTTATGTGGATAGACTGGAGAAGCTGGGGGTTGCCCTCCTTCGAGCAGAGAAGGTTGAGAGGAGATCCGATAGAGGTGTTCAAAATCATGAAGGGTCTAGACGGAGTAGATGGAGAGAAACTGTTCCCATTGCAGAAGAGTCGAGAACCATACACAAATTTAAGGTGATTGGCAGAAGAACCAAAGCGACATGAGGAAAAGCTTTTTTACGCAGCGAGTGGTTAGGATCTGGAATGCACTGCCTGAAAGGGTGGTGGAGGCAGATTCAATCGTGGCTTTCAAAAGGGAATTGGATAAGTGCCTGAAGGAAAAAATTTGCAGGGCAACGGGGAAAGGGCGGGGAAGTGGGATGAGTTGAAGTGCTCTTGCAGAGAGCCGGCATGGGCTCAACCGGCTGAAAGGCCTCCTTCTGTGCTGTAACCATTCTATGAGGTGCTGTTCCTCAAGCTTCATTAGAACATTGTAAGAGGCCAAGGACAGAGAGGGAGTGGGAAGGAGAATTAAAAGGACAAGCAACCAGAAGCTTGGTCAAGCTTGCGGACTGAACGGAGGTGTTCCGCAAAGCGATCACCCAATCTGCGTTTGGTCTCCCCAATGTAAAGGAGACCACACCGTGAGCAGCAAATACAACATACCAGATTCATTGATAAACATCACCAGATGTTGTGCATAAAGTCGCACACCAGTTGGCAGAGATCAAGGCCTTGTTTACAAGAGTGATCTTTGGTGCTCAGCATGAGAACTTGGATGTGTCAAGTCTTAATACAACAGGGAATTAACTGAGTTATGTTGCAATTTTTGCTACCAATATTGCATAAGAATCTGTAAATCCAGTCTTTGTTGGGTGGCTCTTGACTTAACTGTTACAACCTTAGTTACAATATTAAAAGTTGTATGTTTTTCACAGGCTGCGTTTGTTGTGTAGTGCCCCATAACTTGTGCAAAATCAGGGCGATCCTATGAATCTTATCGAAGTCTCCTATAATCTGTGTAAAATAGTCCAAACTTCATTGATAAATTAGAAATCTGCAGTTCAAAATTTAAGCATCCATCCTGTAGTTATGTTGAATAACAAGTTGAGTGTATTTCAAGAAGATGTCTCAATCCTGGGACTATGTGTTGCCAAAATAGTTAAATAATGTAATAGCAATGTACTATTCTATGTTATCATATGTTTATTTCACTTCCTGTTACAATGGAATCACATACCTTGTTGACACTGTAAGGGAGTAGTTTAATTAAGGCCATAAACTGCTTGAAATTTGATCTTGCAGTTTAAGTGTGTAGGGGGTGGTGTGTGGGGTCAGTTTCACCTCTGACTCAGTGAGCGGTTCGAATCGCTCCCACGCCCCTGGTTCTAAACCTTGGACTTACTTAGGGGTCGTGAACAAAGGTGCAGTAGACAACAGGTTTGATGAAAGAACTTTGACTTTTATTCAAGGAAGTAAAACACAACACAAACACTCTTATCACTCTAAAGGTGGGGAACACTTCAGTACAAGCAAGGGAAATAACATTAGAAGAATACTTCACCCCTCCCAATCCCATTTCACTAGCTAGGTTGGACTCTGGAGAACCAGGGATAATGCTCACCAAACGAATCCTTGACAGTTTAGAGTTGGGGTTTAGAGTCTTTTGAGTAAAAGGTTTCGTAAGGCCCTTGTTGCCGCGAGGTGTCCGATGGTCACTGAGGCAGTCGCTCTGGTTGTTTCTTGCGTGTCGGTCTGCTTGTGAAGTTGTTGGCCTTCTTTGTTGAACTTCTTGCTGTAACTGCTCCTCTGTTTAAACTGTCGTCTTCCGAGCTGTGGAACTGCCTTCTGCCTGCTTGTCCTGAACTCTGTTCAACACAGGCTTTCAATTCTCTTGGACTTGAACTTGAACTGTAACTGGAGAACTCGAACCCTGTTGTAACTGCTTGATGGGCCTTCAATTATACTAAATTGAAGTGGCCTTGTCAAAACCAAATCAAATCCTGGTCATTGTAAGACCTCGTTAACAGTAACGACTTTACTAAGTGTCAAATGGCTTGCGTCCTGTCGATCTCTTTGGTTGATTACAGGTGATTGGTTTCGTGTTTTGGGTTTCTAGGCTGGACTCGGGTTTTTCTATAGAATGTTCCTGAGCAATTTGAATTATGCATGGTTTTGATAGGTTTTAATGGGGCCTGTGTTTTGGGTGGGGCTGCCTTCTCCTAGGGCCTATTGTCCAAATGTTAATGCTTGCTGGGGCTTGAGTGAGGTCATTCCGATTCCTCAGACAATGCAATTTAACTGCAATACCCAAAACTGTATTACAGAGGTCGAACCCACCTCCTGTGCAGCCTTTTCTCCCTTACAGGTCCAGACATGTCTTTTTAAAATGCCAGAACTTGGTTTTTGGTCTTAAATTCCTTATGTTAGGCCCAAATGCATTTTTATCACTCTGGGGTAGTTCCAAAGTTCTTTTTCCTTAGGTTTTGGGGATCTGCAAATTTTGGAAACCTTACAAGTGTCATCTGAACCAGGGATCAAATTACACCTGAACAAGATGAATGCCATGACACTACTTAAAATGCGTATAGTTACACTATATGGTGCATTTTTATTCTGCCTTTGATAGCTTTCTGGGCTGTCAAAATAAACGTAAGCTGTTACTTTTGCTGCTTGGTTTTTACCCGTTCATAGTAAATCGTTAGAAAATTTAGGCTGTTGTGTAGGATACTGTTAATGAGAAAACTGCAGGGATAGTGATGCCACTTTCTTGCACCTCTGAACTCTGAAGCAAAGGGAAGGAAATGTTTCTCAAGCTTTGTCCCAATATGAATTAGTGTACCAGACTGATTTGTAACTGGTTAAGTAGGAAAACACTGATCTAAGAACATAAGGGGAAAAAATCAAGAATGAAAAAAGGCCATTCAGTCCATTGAAGCTCATCCCTATGGTATCCTAACTTTCACATCTTAGAATCCCACTGTAATTTGAACATCTTCCTTGTTTTTCCTTTCACTGCCCTGTGTGGCAGATTATTCCAAAAATTTATCACTGAGTAAAAGTGGTTCTTCCAGATTTGTGCTTTAAAAATACTTTTCTCTAAATTTATATCCTCTGGTTCTACATCCCTAGCTTACTTTGAAGTAGTTTCTGCATTTACCTTGTGTATTTCATTTAATATTTTGTATACTTCCAGTGAGATCTGCCCTTAACCTCTAACTCTCTAAATTGTACAGCACGAGGATCTCTAATCTTTTCTCATAGCTTATCTTTATTCTTGAGATCAGTTTTGTTCTCTTCTGTATTCTGTGCAATGCTTGTATTTTTTTTGTAGCATTGTGTCTGGAACTGAATACAGTATTCCCAAGTGTGCTATGACCAATGTATTTTAAAACCTTAACATAACTTCTACAGATTTGTATTCCACTGTTAAGAATATAACATAAGAAATAGGAGCAGGGGTAGGCCATTCGGCCCTTCGAGCCTGCTCCGCCATTCACTAAGATCATGGCTGATCTTCTACCTCAACTCCACCTTACCGCACTATCCCCATATCCTTTGATTCCCTAAATATCCAAAAATTTATCGATCTCAGTCTTGAATATACTCATGATGTGGAGATTCTCTCACTGCTAACTTACCTGAGGAAGGAGCGAATAGCTCCGAAAGCTTGTAAAATTAAATAAATCTGTTGGACTATAACCTGGTGTTGTGCGACTTCTCATTTTTGAATATACTCAACAACTGAGCATCCACAGCCCTCTGGGGTAGAGAATTCCAAAGATTCACAACCTTTTGAGTTAATGCTATTCTATAGCAGCTTTTTTAGTTGCTTCATTACATTGTATAGACACTGAAAGTGGAATGTCTATTACTTCTAGCTTCCATTCCCAGTCCCTCGTACTGATTTGAGTTCCATTTATTGTATACTTATGATGCACATTTTATTCAACTTAAGTACAATGCTTTAATGTTATCTGTAAAATTATATTTTGGGTTGGTACATGGTAATCTAAATCCTCATGCAACTATTTAGTTACATCTTTTATCTTTACTGCTTTTTCTGTTTGTGTCACCAGCAAATTGGAAAGTTACAGTTGATTTTTGGTATTCAGGTCATTTAAGTAGCTTGGAAGCAAGAGGTTGTTCGGTTTACACTTTCTTGGCTATATGCAATATTTACATATTTAACACTATAGTTTTAAAAGTATTCAATTTTTCCTTAAATGGGGTATCTTTCACTTATTTGGGTCCAAAAGCAATCTTGTCTCATTTCTTCACTAGTTTTGATTCGATTGCCTCGCTCCTGACAAGACATTCTCTGCTATCTTTATCCCTTCGCTATATTTCCCCATTTTCTTTACAGCAACGGGTGCGTGGGTCGGGTCGGGGAGGAAGCAAGGTGGTTAACAGTTTGGGTGTAGACCCTTCATTAGAACACAGTTCTAGAGTGTGGCACAGAAACGATGAGCATAATATATTCTGCATAATTGATAGTTAATCATAGAATCTTACAGCACAGAAGGAGGCCATTTGGCTCATTGAGCCTACACTGTCTCTTTGAAAGAGCTATCAAATTAGTCCCATTTTGGGGATTAAATCTTGGAACTCTCTTTTTTGTGAAAAACTTAAATCAGTGGCCTTGATCATGGGTTCTGGATTTTTGTGCTTGCAACACGGTGGCATAGTGGTTAGCACTGGTGCCTCACAGCGCCAGAGACCCGGGTTCGAATCTGACCTCGGGTGACTGTCTGTGTGGAGTTTGCACATTCTCCCCGTGTCTGCGTGGGTTTCCTCCGGGTGCTCCGGTTTCCTCCCACAGTCCAAAAATGTGTGGGTTAGGTTGATTTGGCTATGATAAATTGACCCTTAGTGTTAGGGGGGATTAAATATGTGGGGTTATGGGGATAGGATGGGATATGTTAGGGGGAATTAAATACGTGGGGGTAGGGTGGGATATGTGTACTGTGGGGATTAAAGCAGGGACAGGGTACTGGATTTGGATGATCAGCCATGATCGTATTGAATGGCGGAGCAGGCTCGACGGGCCGAATGGCCTACTCCTGCTCCTAGATTCTATGTTTCTATGTTTATTCCATAGATTTGCTGGCATTTTTTTTTAAAAAAAAGCTTTATTTGCACTAAATGATTTTTACCACAGAGTTTACTCTGGAAAGGATAATCTTAGAAGTATATGATTTGTCACATACCCTATCCTTTGACTAAATATGTTATCAGTAATCTGCACACTTTAGGCATTTCTATTTTTTTGGAGACAAGTAATATGCGTGCCAAATTTGCACTGTGCATCTCTCACAGCAGTAAAGTAGTACCTTATCGCTGAATAATTGAAACTTTATCCACACTTCAGCTCTGGGTATAATGGTCTCTCATCTGATGGTCAAAGCTACTGATTGCAGTTTTCACAGAAAATGGGACAGAATCATAGAATATGATTCCCAGAACACCAATGAAAATCCCGTGTAATAACAACTGAATTTGATCTTTTCAGTCACTGAAGCAGTGGCCCTGTTTATAATCATAGAATCACAGAATCTTAGAAAGCACGGAAGGAGGCCATTTCAGCCCATCGTGTCCGCGCCGGCCAACAAAGAGCTATCCAGCCTAATCCCACTTCCCAGCTCTTGGTCCGTAGCCCTGCAGGTTACAGCATCCCAAGTGCACATCCAAGTACTTCTTAAATGTGGTTAGGGTTTCTGCCTCTACCACCCTTTCAGGCAGTGAGTTCCAGACCTCCACAACCCTCTGGGTGAAGAAATTTCCCCTCATATCCCCTCCAAACCTTCCACCCATTACTTTAAATCTGTGCCCCCTGTATTTTGACCCCTCTGCTAAGGGAAATAGGTCCTTTCTATCCACTTTATCGAGGCCCTTCATAATTTTATACACCTCAATAAGGTCTCCCCTCAGCCTCCTCTGTTCCAAGGAAAACAAACCCAGCCTATCCAGTCTTTCCTCATAGCTAAGATTCTCGACTCCCGGCAACATCTTTGTAAATCTCCTCTGTACCCTCTCTAGTGCAATCACATCTTTCCTGTAATGTGGTGACCAAGACTGCATGCAGTACTCTGTTATAATACAATTTTTTTTAACCTGACTTTAAATTATAAACGCTAAGGTTGTATAGTAGTGTTGGTGCTAAACATTGTATAGAAGCTGCAGTTAAAGTGTAAATGCAGTCTGAATCCTGAGCCGGAGCTCGACCTGACACTGAAGCGAGGCGGAAGAGAGAATCTTGACACCTACTTTAGGCTACATAAGTTTAATGGTGCAAAACAAACTTGTAATGTAAATGCATCTTTAGATTGCCTAAGCAAACTTTAGTGTTACTGCTTGTATAGAGTATGACAAAGTGCCAAATTAGTTCCTTTACATACATCTTTAAGTGTGATGCAGGCACAGAATGCATTCAGTTTAGCAAATGTGGCTGTTTTTTTTTTAAAAGAGCTGTTTCTATTGCCCTAATCCTAATTGTTTTCATTTTTTATAATTATACAACTGCAATTTTAAGAGTGATAATTTGGGTGAGGAAAATCTGAATACCACCCAGTGAAGCTACAAGCTACACTTGACATACTTCAGAAAATATTTTTGTAAGTGAACAGGAACTAAGCACATGGGTGACTTGTCAGGCCTTTTTGCAGTGTTATTTATGTTGCCCCAAATACAGTTCCATATTTTCATGTTCTTATGAATGTTTAGAAACAGATATTTTGGGTCCTTGCTACAATTCTTCTACAATTTCCACTGTCATCTGCTCTTTCTATTACTGATGAATGAGTAGAATCACCAAAGGTAATCATTTAGGGTGGCATCGGGAGATAATCGAGCAGAAATTCCAGAGTATTAATGTAACATTACACCCTTCATTCTTTTTCATCCCCATCTTCTGCACACTGTAGGAATATAACCTAGCCCTTTGAGTTTTGGAAAAGCATTTACATGCGTTGTGCTCTGGACTGTGTTTGTTTATCCAAGTATATCTAATGTGAAGGCTGTTATGTCCTATAAAGGTTTTAATTTCATCCACTGTTCATATGATTACACACACATACTTGTGTGATTTGTTCATAAACCAGTTTGTATTGCATTAGTTGCATTCAATTGGCTAGACTTGCAAAGAAAAGTTAAAGTAGCTTATTGTGAAGTGCACATGGCATAAATTTAACTATGAACATTGTACAAGTTTTGACACAGTCTTCGTGAGTTTCATAGTAACAGTGTTTCTGGCAAATCTGGAGTGAGTTGCTGTTTGAACAATGCTTCTAGCAGTTGGGTAGAGATTTTAGTGTGTTGATGCACATCACACAACTGATCTGGCTAGTTTTTACTGTACGTTTTCTGCTCAGGTTGCCAGGAGATTGACTAAATGTTGCAGAATTTATGCGTGAGAGATAAATGACTTTAGGGACACCAACTTCCTCCAAAACAGAACCACAGCACAGGTGCAGGCATGTTTCTGGAGCATCATGCAGCTGGGTGGCACAAGTTTCAGAGGAAGCTGGTATGGATTGTATTTAAAACAAAACCTCTAGAGACAAAGAATATATTTTTAACAATCATGGATTTCTAAAAGGATGTTCATTTTTAACCAACCTTATTGAATTCTTGAAGTAACAAAAAGAGTCTTTCTGATGAGAAATTAAACTGAGGCCCTGTCTGCCCTCTTGGGTGGATGTAAAGATTCCATGGCACTATTTTGAAGAAGAGCAGGGGAGTTCTCCCTGATGTCCTGACCAATATTTATCCCTAAACAAACCGCTTGAAAACAGATTATCTGGTCATTATCTCATTGCTGTTTGTGGGACTTTGCTGTGCGCAAATTGGCTGCCATATTTACTACATTACAACAGTGATTACACTTCAAAAGTACTTAATTGGCTGTGAAGCAGTTTGGGATGTCCTGAGGTTGTGAAAGATGCTATGGAAATACAAATTCTTTCATTCTATGTAATGATTTGGGTGTCAGCCCAAAGTGTTTCCTCGTGCTGATGGGTACTTTGTATTATATAATGTTAACTCCTGGAGTGTTACACAGAAACAGTCACTCCATTTCCCATTATCCAGCCAGCTCACTCCCCAGCTGACTTCCACTTTGGGTAGATTGAGGTGAAGATGACAGAATCAAGCTGGCTTAAATTCATTGTGCAAAAGCTCACAGTATAGAGTCAATGCTTGTGTATCTAAAATTATAAATTCAGTGCAAAAATTAAAAAAAGGAAGTAAGAACATTCCTCTTTCCATCCACTACTAGCCTTTTTCAACATTGCTGGATGTGGTTCTGGGGAATGAGGTGGGTCAAGTAGCGTAAGTGTCAGTAGGGGAACATTTAGGGAACAGTCATCACAGTATCATAAGGTTTAGGTTAGCTGTGGAAAATGACGGGGAGCAATCTAGAGTAAAAATACTTAATTGGAGGAAGGCCAATTTCAGTGGGTTGAGAATAGATCTGGCCCAGGTAAATTAGAATCAAAGATTGGCAGGCACTACTGTAATCAAACAATGGGCTGCCTTTAAAGAGGAGATGGTTCGGGTACAGTCGAGGTACATTCCCACGAGGGGGAAAGGTAGGGTAACCAAAGCCAGAGCTCCCTGGATGACGAAAGAGATAGAGAGTAAGATGAAGCAGAAAAAGAGGGTGTATGACAGATGTCAGGTCGAGAATACAAGGGAGAACCAGGCTGAATGTAGAAAGTTCAGAGGGGAAGTGAAAAAGGAAATACGAGGGGCAAAGAGAGAATATGAGAATAGAGTGGCAGCTAACATAAAAGGGAATCCAAAAGCCGCCTTTTGGCATATAAATAGTAAACGGGTAATGGAGACTTGCGCATGGAGGTAGAGGGCATGGCTGAGGTACTAAATAAGTACTTTGCATCTGTCTTTACCAAGGAAGAAGATGCTGCCAAAGTCATAGTGAAAGAGGAGGTAGTTGAGATACTGGATGGGATAAAAATTGATAAAGAGGAGGTACTCGAAAGACTGGCTGTACTTAAAGTAGATAAGTCAACAGGACCAGATAGGATGCATCCTAGGATGCTGAGGGAAGTGAAGGAAGAAATCGTGGAGGTATTGGCCATAATCTTCCAATCCTCCTTCGAAACTGGGGTGGTACCAGAGAACTGGAGAATTACAAATGTTACACCCTTGTTTAAAAAAAAAAAGGGTGTAAAGATAAACCCAGCAACTACAGGCCAGTCAGTTTAACCTCGGTAGTGGGGAAGCTTCTAGAAACAATAATCAGGGACTAAATTAACAGTCACTTGGACAAGTGTGGATTAATTAAGGAAAGCCAGCATGGATTTGTTAAAGTGAAATTGTGTTTAACTAATTTGATTGACTTCTTTGATGAGGTAACAGAGAGGGTTGATGAGGGCAATGCGGTTGATGTGGTGTACATGGACTTCCAAAAAGGCGTTTGATAAAGTGCCACATAATAGGCTTGCCAGCAAAGTTGAAGCCCATAGAATAAAAGGGACAGTGGCAGCATGGATACGAAATTGGCTAAGCGACAGGAAACAGAGAGTAGTGGTGAACGGTTATTTATCGGACTGGAGGAAGGTACACCGTGGGGTTCCCTAGGGGTCGGTTATAGGACCACTGCTTTTCTTGATATATATTAATGATTTCGACTTGGGTGTACAGGGCACAATTTCAAAATTTGCAGATGATACAAAACTTGGAAGTATAGTGAACAGAAGGAGGATAATGATAGACTTCAAGAGGACATAGACAGGCTGGTGGAATGGGTGGACACGTGGCAGATGAAATTTAACACAGAAAAGTGTGAAGTGATACATTTTGGTAGGAAGAACGAGGAGAGACAATATAAACTAAAGGGTACAATTCTAAAATGGGTGCATGGACAGAGAGACCTGGGGGTATATGTGCACAGATTGTTGAAGGTGGCAGAACAGGTTGAGAAAGCGGTTCAAAAAACATACACGATCCTGGGCTTCATAAGAGACCATGATGCGGAGATGCCGGTGTTGGACTGGGGTGGACAAAATTGAGAGGTCGCACAACACCAGGTTATAGTCCAACAGTTTTATTTGAAATCACAAGCTTTCGGAGCTATCGCTCCGAAAGCTTGTGATTTCAAATAAAACTGTTGGACTATAACCTGGTGTTGTGCGACCTCTCAACTTCATAAGAGAGGCATAGAGTACAAAAGCAAGGAAGTTATGATGAACCTTTATAAAATACTGGTTCAGCCTCAACTGGAGTATTGTGTCCAATTCTGGGCACAGCACTTTAGGAAGGATGTGAAGGCCTTAGAGAGGGCCCAGAAAAGATTTACAAGAATGGTTCCAGGGATGAGGGACTTCAGTTACATGGATAGACTGGAGAAGCTGGGGTTGTTCTCCTTAGAGCAGAGAAGGTTCGAGAGGAGATCTGATAGAGGTGTTCAAAATAATGAGGGGTCTAGAGTATAGAGAGAAACTGTTCCCATTGGCAGAAGGGTCGAGAACCAGAGGACACAGATTTAAGGTGATTGGCAGAAGAACCAAAGGCAACATGAGGAAAAACTTTTTTACGCAGCGAGTGGTTAGGATCTGGAATGCACAATCGTGGCTTTCAAAAGGAAGTTGTATAAGTACCTGAAGGAAAAAAAATTGCAGGGCTATGGGGAAAGAGCAGGGAGTGGACTAGCTGAAGTGCTCTTGCAGAGAGTCCCCACTTGCTCGACGGACGGAATGACCTCCTTCTGTGCTGTAACCATTCTATGATTCTAACAACCAGGATGGTCTGAGTGACAGCTGATGTCAATGTCGCTGAAGAGAGGCAAGATTGGTTCTGCTAGTTCTGTCTGATTCCGCACAATTTTACTTCCTTCTTTGCCACAGACATTCATCAAATGATTAACACTACACAATAGGATCTTGAAACTGCCTCGAATAAGTGTTAAATTGGGATTGAAAGCAATCATTACTTTTGCATTTGTAGCACCCAACTGGCTGTCGTGAATGGTCCCAGTGGATTAGAAGGTAGCAAATATAACCCCACTATTCAAGAAAAGGGGGAGAGAGAGAAAACAGGGAACTACAGGCCAGTTAGCCTGGCATAAGTAGTTGAGAAAATGCTGGAATCCATTATTAAGGAAGTGGTAACAGGGCACTTAGAAAATCATAATATGATTAGGCAAAGTCAACATGGTTTTATGAAAGGAAAATCGTGTTTGACAAATTTATTCGTTTTTTGAGGATGTAACTTGCAGGGTAGATAAAGGGGAACCAATGGATGTTGTATATTTGGATTTCTAAATGGCATTCGATAAGGTTGCTATGCAGGATAAGGGCTCATGGGGTTGGGGGTAATATATTACTTTGGGTAGAGGTTTGTTAATGGACTGAAAACAGAGAGTAGGGGTAAATGAGTTATTTTCAGGTTGGCAAACCACGAGGATCTGTGCTTGGGCGTCGGCTATTTATAATCTAATATTAATGACTTAGATGAAGGGACCGAATTTAATGTATACAAGTTTGCTGACGAAACAAAGCTAGGTGGGAAAGTAAGCTGTGAGAAGGACACAAAGAGCCTACCAAGGGATATAGACAGATTAAGTGAGTGGGCAATAAGGTGGCAGATGGAGTATAATATGGGGAAATGTGAGGTTATTCACTTTGGTAGGAAGAATAGAAAAACAGAATATTTTTTAAATGGAAGAACCATTAAATGTTGGTGCTCAGAGATTTAGGTGTTCTCGTATAGGAAACACAAAGTTAGCAAGCAGTTAGGAAGGGAAATGGTATGTTGGCCTTTATTTAAGGGGGTTGGAGTACAAGAATAAGGAAGTATTACTACAATTGTACAGGGCTTTGGTGAGACCACACCTGGTGTACTGTGCACAGTTTTGGTCTCTTTATCTGAGGAAGGATTTACTTGCCTTAGAGGCGGTGCAACGAAGGTTCACTAGATTGATCCCTGGGATGAGAGGGTTGTCCTATGAGGAGAGATTGTGTAGATTAGGTCTATACTCTCTGGAGTTTAGAAGAATGAGAGGTGATCTCATTGAAACACACAAAATTCTGAGGGAGATTGACCAGGTAGACCAGGTAAGAGGTTGTTTTCCCTGGCTGGTGAGTCTAGAACTAGGGGGCACAGTCTCCGCATAAGGGGTTGGCCATTTAAGACTGAGATGAGGAGGAATTTCTTCACTCAGGATTCTGAATCTTTGAAATTCTCTACCCAAAAGGGCTGTGGATGCGCAGTCGTTGAGCATATTCAAGGCTGAGATAGATAGATATTTGGACTCTAGGGGAATCGAGGGATATGGAGGAAAGTGTTGAGGTTGAAGATCAGCCTTGATCTTGTTGAATGGCAGAGCAGGCTCAAGGGGCGGTATGGCCTACTCCTGCTCCTAATTCTTATGTGAGGTACGCTATTTTAAAATCTGAAGCATCGGTACAGTGATGTAGCTGACACATTAATGTAATTATTAAAGGTGATTGAAGGGGTTTACTAATAAATGGTATCTATCTATCTGTGTTACTGTCTGCATATAATGGCATCAGCTAACGTACATTTAAATGCAGTATTTAAACCAATTCCTTACTGATCTCAGATGGTTTTGGTACCGATTTTGATGGCTTCTCCTATTTTTTTATGTAGCTCAATGAGTACATGAACATAAGAAATAGAAGCAGGAGTAGGCTATTCGGTCCTTTGAGCCTGCTCCGCCATTCAATAAGGTCATGACTGATCTCCGACTTCAACCCCAACTTTCTGCACTATCCTCATATCCCTTGATTTCCTTTAGTGCCCAAAAATCTATCGATCTTTGTCTTGAATATACTCAACGACTGAGCATCCACAGCTCTCGGGTAGAGAATGCCAAAGATTCAGAACCCTCTGAGTGAAGAAATATCTCCTCATCTCCGTCCTAAATGGCCAAACCCTTATTCTGAGATTGTGACCCCTGGTTCTAGACTCTCCAGTCAAGGGAAACAGCCTCTCAGTATCTACCCTGTCAAGCCCTCTAAGAATTTTATATGTTTCAATGAGATCACCTCACTGTGTGAATAATGTGGTGCTGACAGAATTGGTGGGAGCTGTTATGATGGCACAACTGCATCTGTTCATGTGCTTTTATCTCCTCTTTCCCTCCCTACCTCCACCTAAACTCTAGATTTTGAGATTGGAGCCAGATAGATTGGGAAATCATGATGGTTTAAAAATTCACTTGCTAATATATTGCAATGTGATGGAAACATTAACAATGTGAAAATATATTTTGACTAAGGGAGCCAGCGAACGGTGAAAAATAGAGTTCCAAACAAAGTGGGAATGTTGAAAATAAAAGGCCTGATCTGCAGAAACTTGGTGTGACCTGGAAGCGCGGGGGGCCTGGAGGATTTATTGCTGTTTGCTAAAAGGTGCAGAAATAGCCAGGAGTTTGTTTATTGAATACCATTGCCAAGTAAAGTTTTCGTTACATATTCTCATTTTATTTTTCTCCATTTAAAAAAAGTAACGTGAAACTTTCTTTGCGGAAAGAAAGTGGTTGCCTGGTTGCTGTAAAATTGACGTACTGTAGAACATTTTTGGTAATTATTAGAAATCTTGTGTTGTAGATGTGCAGAAATAATTAGATTTTTGATTCCTGAAATATTTTTAAATAAAACTCTTGACATAATTGCTGATTTGCTGCAACCTACTGGATTAAAAGATTTTTTTAATGTAATCTTTTTATTAATAAATATCTTATTCTTGTGTAGAGAAAAGGATTTGGATGCCAAATACATCATACACATGGAAGGAAACAAGACAACAATCACAAACTTAAAGGTATAGCACTTTAAAATTGTATCAGCTCATTTTCAGTATAGTACTGTATAGGGAACAGTGCATTCAATATTTATTTTTCAATATATTATATGAAAATTATCACTTGTTGGGGTAGTTCAGTAACTTGACAATTGTATCTGGAGAATGCAGAGACCTACTGTGGAATTGCAGATGCAGCCTAGCAATTGTAAATTGGCCACTTCACTTGTGGACGGATGCCTATTGTTTATTAAGAGCCCTGATAATCTTGACTTCATTTCTGTTGAAGCCTGCTTCTGTAAAATTATCACTTAAGGGTAATTTTCTGTAATTTCACAGTCCATGCCTCCATTTTCATCATTGTAAATGGTGACCTGATTTGATAGTCTTTTAGACTAACTAATTACGTATGCCCTACTCTTAAGCTTTTAAAACTATCATTTTGTATTTTGCAGCTATAAAATGCAACCAAAATGCAGCTCTTATTTTTAAAGGACCAGGAAATGCTAGGGAGAATATTTTTATGCAAAGTGTTCTATCTCTACGGGGTGGGGGTGGAATGATAATTATTTGTTGGGAAATATCCTTTCTGTGCAGTTTCATTGGATACATTAAGACACTATTTTAGGTTAGCACTTTTACAAGGATGAGCTGTATGTGTCTTAGAGTGACTCGTTTAATTAAAGCACACCAGTGCTTTGTACCAGCAGTGAGATTGGACTAGAGCTGCTTGAGTCTGCCCTTGGAACTTGGATCACCAAATCAGCTTAGGACGCATAATGGCAGCTCTCCTGAAAATATAGCATAAAAATGAGGATACCTCCTAATTGTCACTTTAAAAAAAAAAGGAATGGGGGAAACCTTTCCTTCTCTTTTACGTAAATGTACTTACAGCATTTTGTTTTATGGTGTATAGTAAGTTACACACTGATCATATGAATGATGAAAATTATTCATTTTTACAGGCTATGGGGAAAGAACAGGGGATTGGGACTAATTGGATAGCTCTGCCAAGGTGCTGGCATAAGCACGGTGGGCCAAATGACCTCCTTCTGTGCTGTATCATACGATGATACTATGATATACGATTTCAAAAGACTTGACACCAAGAAATCTTGTGATGAAATCATTCTTGCTGAGCCACAAAAGATAAGGGACTGGTAGCTGTTAAAATAGCAGAACAGTGACATACTGCCCGAAAGAGTGACAGGATGCAGGATTACTATTGCAACGACACATCATCAGTCGGGTAAAACTAACCTGTCTCACGATGGTCTAAACCCAACTCACGTTCCCTATTAGTGGGTGAACAATCCAACGCTTGGTGAATTCTGCTTCACAATGATGGGAAGAGCTGACGTCGAAGGATGAAAAAGCGACGTCGCTATGAATGCTTGACGGCCACAAGGCAGTTATTCCAGTCGTAACTTTTTTTCCCTTGCTCCGTGATTTCTCTTGCAGTGGTCTCTACATGTCAGCCTGTCTGGGAAGATAACAAGCAAAGATGTGGAGTTTACAAGAGGAATGATGATGCAAACTTGTGCTTCATTTTTTTACACCTTTTAATTAATGAGAGCCAGCGAATGGGCTGAATGTGTGACCTGTAATGCAGTGTATGTCAACTCCTTGTTTTGTGTGCCAGTCTCCACAGATGGTTGACGTGGTTCCAAAGTTCCATCAGCAGGTGTGCTATCTTGGAGCCACTTGACCCCAAAGAGGGTCTTAACTCACTCTTTCACCCTCTCTCCCTCTCTCTCCCTCTCTCTCTCTCCCTCTCTCTCTCTCCCTCTCTCTCTCTCCCTCTCTCTCTCTCCCTCTCTCTCT
The DNA here is from genome assembly GCA_030390025.1 of Squalus acanthias. Lineage (NCBI taxonomy): Eukaryota > Metazoa > Chordata > Chondrichthyes > Squaliformes > Squalidae > Squalus > Squalus acanthias. The sequence goes on from CM059436.1 coordinate 73,865,404, forward strand.
CTCCCTCTCTCTCTCTCCCTCTCTCTCTCTCCCTCTCCCTCTCTCCCCCTCCCTCCCCCTCCCTCCCTCTCCCTCCCTCTCCCTCCCTCTCCCTCTCTCTCCCTCTCTCTCCCTCTCTCTCCCTCTCTCTCCCTCTCTCTCCCTCTCTCTCCCTCTCTCTCCCTCTCTCTCCCTCTCTCTCCCTCTCTCTCCCTCTCTCTCCCTCTCTCTCCCTCTCTCTCCCTCTCTCTCCCTCTCTCTCCCTCTCTCTCCCTCTCTCTCCCTCTCTCTCCCTCTCTCTCCCTCTCTCTCCCTCTCTCTCCCTCTCTCTCCCCCTCTCTCCCCCTCTCTCTCCCTCTCTCTCCCTCTCTCTTACAAACCCTGACCCAAGGAGGATGTTTACTAGATAACCGACCATCATCGGTTTGACCCCTCGTGAAGTAGACAGCAAGTACCAAGACTCCTCGGGCACGATGGGTCGAATGGCATCTTTCTGTGCTGTATCATACGATGATACTATGATGTAAGATTTCAAAAGACTTGACACTAGGAAATCTTGTGATTTAAATCATTCTTGCCCAGCCACAGAAGATACGGGAATGGTAGCTGTTAGAGAAGCAGAACAGTGACATACTGCCCGTACTCCTCACAAACCGCATTCTGATTAGTACAGCTCACAACAGCAACTTGTATTTCTATAGCACCTTTAACGTAGTAAAACGTCATAAGGCGCTTCACAGTAGTATTATAAGACAAAAAAAATTGACACTGAGCCACATAAGGAGAAATTAATGCAGGTGACAAAGCTTGATCGAAAGGTAGGTTTTAAGGAGTGTCTTAAAGGAGGAAAGAGAGGCGGAGAGGTTTAGGGAGGGAATTCCAGAGCTTAGGGCCTAGGCAATAGAAGGCACGGCCATGAATGGTTGAGCGATTCTAATGAGGGATGCTCAAGAGGGCAGAATTAGAGGAGTGCAGATATCTCGGTTGGGGGGGGAGGGTTGTGGGGCTGGAGGAGATTACAGAGATGGGGAGGGGCGAGGCCATGGAGGGATTTGAAAACAAGAGCGAGAATTTGAAAACAAGAGCGAGAATTTTGAAATCAAGGCGTTGCTTAACTGGGAGCCAATGTAGGTCAGTGAGCACGTGGTGATGGGTGAATGTGACTTGGTGCGCGTTAGCACACGGGCAGCCGAGTTTTGGATGACCTCAAGTTTATGTAGGGTAGAACGTGGGAGGCCAGCCAGGAGTGCTTTGGAATAGTCAAGTCTAGAAGTAACAAAGGCATGGATGAGAGTTTCAGCAGCGGATGAGCTGAGGCAAGGGTGGAGACGAGCAATGTTACAGAAGTTGAAATAGGCGGTCTTAGTTATGCCGTGGATATGTGATCGGAAGCTCATTTCAGGGTCAAATGACACCAAGGTTGCGAACAGTGTGGTTCGGCCTCAGACAGATGTTAGGGAGAGGGATGGAGTCAGTGGCTAGGGAACGGAGTTTGTGGCGGGGACCGAAAACAATGGCTTCGGTCCTCACAATATTTAATTGGAGAATGATATGTGTCACCATAAATGTGACAGTGCGCTGCCTCATCCTCCTGTCCACAGAATGGACACTCATCATATCCCATGGGTTGGTGGTTTCACCAAATTGATACTGGCTGGAGGTGTGGAGCTTCAGCTGCTGCTGCATACTTCTCTACAACCCAGTCAGAGTTGGTATGAGTGGATGTTTACAGGTAACACATTCCAACAACATTCATTGTATGTCTCAAGTTTCCTTATCAACTATAAGCTGGTCTTTGATATACGCAATGTCTTTAAGCAGTAGACATACAGAGAAATAAACAATATTACCCCGTGTTCCCCATGGAAGACAGGTAACCTTCATCAATCCTTTTGCTCCTTACTCTATAAATTGTTAAGGAAAGCGCAAGATCTTTATAGGCTATCTCCCGCGCACACTGTCCTTGCTGATTCATTATGGCATGACAAGTGTTATTGTGAACAAGACCCCCAAAAATTAGAGAGTTCCTTCAAAACATCAGATGGCAACTTGTTTACTATCTAGGATGTAACTAATCATCCTGAGCTCCATTGTCCTACTTCCTATCAAGAGTGCCTTGGCTATCTCGTTTCATAATGTGCCCACAAAAATAAGTCAACTCACACATCCTGCACCTCAGCAGAAGCTAAACAGCAGAGTCAGGTAAATTGTACCCATACGCATTAAACCATAAAGCATCCTGGGAATTAATAACTTTAACCATTTCTAGCTACTGTACAAATCCACAAGCCATTTATAAGCAAAAAGAAAACAAATACCTTATCTTATGTGATTAAACCAAATCCTAACGCTACATATATATGCAAGTGATCCATCCGTGGCTAACTAAAGAAGTTAAGGATAGTACTAGATTAAAGGAGGCTTATAATGTTGCGAAGAATAGTAGTAAGCCTGAAGATTGGGAGAGCTTCAGAAACCAGCAAAGGATGACCAAAAAATTGATGATAAGGGAGAAAATAGAATATCAGAGTAAATTAGCAAGAACTATAAAGACAGATTGTAAGAGCTTCTACAAGTATGTAAAAAGGAAAAGAGTAGCAAAAGTAAGCGTTGGTCCCTTAGCGGCTGAGACTGGTGAAATTATAAAGGGGAATATAGAAATGGGGGAGACTTTAAGCAAACATTTTGTCTCTGTCTTCACAGTAGAAGACACAAAAAATATACGAAAAATACTGGGGAACCAAGGGGCTTAGAGTAATTAATATCAGTAGAGAAAAATACTTGAGAAACTAATGGGACTAAAAGCCAACAAATCCCCTGGACCTGATGGCCTACATCCTAGGGTTCTAAATGAGATGGCTGCAGAGATAGTGGATGCATTGGTTGTGATCTTCTAGAATCTAGGGAATTTTGGAACGGTCCCAGCGGATTAGAAGATAGCAAATGTAACCCCACTATTCAAGAAAGGAGGGAAGAGAGAAAACATGGAACTACAGGCCAGTTAGCCTGTCATCAGTCGTTGGGAAAATGCTGGAATCCATTATTAAGGAAGTGGTAACCGGGCACTTAGAAAATCATAATATGATTAGGCAGAGTCAACATGGTTTTATGAAAAGGAAATCAGGGTGTAACAAATTTATTAGAGTTTTTTTGAGGATGTAATTAGCAGGTTAGATAAAGGGGAACCAGGTGGATGTAGTATATTTCCAAAAGGCATTCTATAAGGTGCCACATAAAAGGTTGCTATACAAGATAAGGGCTCATGGGGTTGGGGGTAATATATTAGCATAGCTAGAGGATTGGTTAACGGACAGAAAACAGAGAGGAGATAAACGGGTCTGTAACTAGTGGGGTGCCACAAGGATTAGTGCTGGGGCCTCCACTATTTATAACCTATATTAATGACTTAGATGAAGTACCGACTGCAATGTATCCAAGTTTGCTGACGATACAAAGCTAGTTGGGAAAGTAAGCTGTGAGGAGGACACAAGGAGCCTGCAAAGGGATATAGACAGGTGAAGTGAGTGGGCAGTAAGGTAGCAGATGGATTATAATGTGGGGAAATATGCGGTTATTCACTTTGGTAGGAAGAATAGAAAAATAGAATATTTTTTAAATGGTAAACTATTAAATGTTGGTGTTCAGAGAGATTTGGGTGTCCTTGTACAGGAAACACAAAGTTTGCCTGCAGTTACAACAAGCAATGAGGAAGGCAAATGGCATATTGGCCTTTATTGCAAGGGGGTTGGAGTACAAGAGTAAGGAAGTCTTTTTTAAATTCATTCATGGGATGTGGGCGTCGCTGGCAAGGCCAGCATTTATTGCCCATCCCTAATTGCCCTTGAGAAGGTGATGGTGAGCTGCCTTCTTGAACCGCTGCAGTCTGTGTGGTGAAGGTACTCCCACAGTGCTGTTAGGGAGGGAGTTCCAGGATTTTGACCCAGCGACGATGAAGGAACGGCGATATGCTTCCAAGTCAGGATGGTGTGTGACTTGGAGGGGAACTTGGAGGTGGTGGTGTTCCCATGCGCCTGCTGTCCTTGTCTTTCTAGGTGGAAGAGGTCGCGGGTTTGGGAGGTGCTGCCGAAGAAGCCTTGGCGAGTTGCTGCAGTGCATCTTGTAAGTGGTACAAACTGCAGCCAGGGCACACTGGTGGTGGAGGGAGTGAATATTTAAGGTGGTGGATGGAATGCCAATCAAACTGGCTGCTTTGTTCTGGATGGTGTCGAGCTTCTTGAGTGTTATTGGAGCTGCACTCATCCAGGCAAGTGGAGAGTATTCCATCACACTCCTTACTTGTGCCTTGTAGATGGTGGAAAGGGTTTGAGCAGTCAGGAGGTGAGACACTCGCCACAGAATACCTAGCCTCTGACCTGCTCTTGTTGCCACAGTATTTATGTGTTGGGTCCAGTTAAGTTTCTGGTCAATGGTGAACCCCAGGATGTTGATGGTGGGGGATTCGGCGATGCTAATGCCATTGAATGTCAAGGGACGGTGGTTAGACTCTCGCCTGGCACTTGTGTGGCGCGAATGTTACTTGCCACTGATCAGCCCAAGCTTGAACGTCGTCCAAGTCTTGTTGCATGCAGGCATGGACTGCTTCATTATCTGAGGAGTTGTGAATGGCACTGAACACTGTGCAATCATCAGCGAACATACCCATTTCTGATCTTATGTTGGAGGGAAGGTCATTGATGAAGCAGCTGAAGATGGTTGGGCTGAGGACACTGCCCTGAGGAACTCCTGCAGTGATGTCCTGGGGCTGTGATGATTGACCTCCAACCACCACAACCATCTTCCTTTGTGCTGGGTATGACTCCAGCCAGTGGAGAGCTTTCCACCCCGATTCCCATTGACTTCAGTTTTACTTGGGCTCCTTGATGCCACACTCTTTCAAATGCTGCCTTGATGTCAAGGGCAGTCTCTCTCAACTCACCTCTGGAATTCAGCTCTTTTGTCCATGTTTGGACCAAGGCTGTAATGAGGTTGGGAGCCGAGTGGTCTTGGCAGAACTCAAACTGGGCATCAGTGAGCAGGTTATTGGTGAGTAAGTGCCGCTTGATAGCACTGTCGATGACACCTTCCATCACTTTGCTGATGATTGAGAGTAGACTGATGGGGTGGTAATTAGTCGGATTGGATTTGTCCTGCTTTTTGTGGACAGGACATACCTGGGCAGTTTTCCACATTGTCTGATAGATGCCAGTGTTGTAGCTATACTGGAACAGCTTGGCTAGAGGCGCGGCTAGTTCTGGAGCACGGGTCTTCAGCAAGCCAGCTGGGATGTTGCCCATAGCCTTTGCTGTATCCAGTGTGCTCAGCCGTTTCTTGATATCACGTGGAGTGAATCGAATTGGCTGAAGACTGGCTTCTGTAAGGATGCCGATATGGATCATCCACTCGGCACTTCTGGCTGAAGATGGTTGCAAATGCTTCAGCCTTGTCTTTTGCACTCACGTGCTGGGCTCCACCATCATTGAGGATGGGGATATTCTTGGAGCCTCCTCCTCCCGTTAGTTGTTAAATGGTCCACCACCATTCACGACTGGATGTGCCAGGACTGCAGAGCTTTGATCTGATCCATTGGTTGTGGGATCTCTTAGCCCTGTCTATAGCATGCTGCTTCTGCTTTTTAGCATGCATGTAGTCCTGTGTTGCAACTTCCCCAGGTTGCCACCTTAATTTTAGGTACACCTGGTGCTGCTCCTGGCATGCTCTTCTGCACTCCTTATTGAACCAGGGTTGGTCCCCTGGCTTAATGGTAATGGAAGAGTGATGGATATGCCGGGCCATGAGGTTACCGATTGTGGCGGAATACAATTCTGCTGCTGCTGATGGTCCACAGCGCCTCATGGATGCCCAGTTTTGAGCTGCTAGATCTGTTCTGAATCTATCCCATTTAGCACTGTGGTAGTGCCACACAACACGCTGGAGGGTGTCCACAGTGTGAAGACGGGACTGCGTCTCCACAATGACTGTGCAGTGGTCACTGCTACCAATACGGTCATGGACAGATGCATCTGCGACAGGTAGATTGGTGAGGATGCGGTGAAGTAGGTTTTTCCCTTGTGTTGGTTCTCTCCCCACCTGTCACAGGCCCAGACGAGCAGCTGTGTCCTTCAGAACTCAGCCAGATTGGTCAGTAGTGGTGCTACCAAGCCACTCTTGCTTATGGACATTGAAGTCCCCCACCCAGAGTACATTCTGTGCCCTTGCTACTCTCAGTGCTTCTTCCAAGTGGTGTGGATTGTACAGGGCTTTGGTGAGACCACACCTGTAGTACTGTGCACAGTTTTGGTCTCCTTATCTGAGAAAGGACATATATGCCTTAGAATTGGTGCAACAAAGGTTCACCTGGATTGATCCCTGGGATGAGAGGGTTGTCCTATGAGGAGAGATTGAGTAGTTTGGGTCTATACTCTCTGGAGTTTAGAGGAATGAGAGGTGATGTCTTTGAAACGTAAGATTCTACCATCATATCCCACAGGTTAACCCATTGTTTGAGATGGTAGATATGTGCACTAGATCCCCAGGTGAGTTTGCTATGATGTTGGGAGAGCTCCTTGCTCTGCTTTGCATAGTGCCATGGGATCTTTAATGTCCACCTCAACCAGGAAGACAGAGCCTTGGTTTAACGTCTCATTTGAAGAATGGCATTTCCGACAATGCAGCGCTCCTTCAGTACTACATTATGTGCTCAAATCCTGGAGGGATGAGTGAAACCGCAACCACAGCAATGTGGTTGACTCTTAGCTGCCCTCTGAAATGGCCTAGCAAGCCACTCAGTTGTACACAATCGCTACGAAAAACAATAAGAATAAAACTGGACGGACCACCCAGCATCGACCTCGGCACCGGCTGCAGACATGACAACGGCACACACAGCCCAGTCGATCCTGTAAAGTCCTCCTCCCTAACATCTGGGGACTTGTGCCAAAATTGGGAGAGCTGTCCCACAGACTAGTCAAGCAACAGCGTGACATAGTCATACTCACAGAATCATACCTTTCAGCAAATGTCCCAGATTCCTCCTTCAGCATCCATCCCACCGACAGGACAGACCCACCAGAGGTGGCGGCACAGTGGTATACAGTCAGAGGGAGTGGCCCTGGGAGTCCTCAACATTGACTCTGGACACCATGAAGTCTCATGGATTCAGGTCAAGCATGGGCAAAAAAACCTTCTGCTGATTTCAGCAGCTGCGGAAGGGCGGTAGGTGGTAATCAGTACTCCTCCATGTTGAACATCACTTGGGAGAAGCAAGGGCACAGAATGTACTCTGGGTGGGGGACTTCAGTATCATCACCAAGAGTGGCTCGGTAGCACCACTACTGACCGAGCTGGCCGAGTCCTGAAGGACATAGGTGCCAGACTGCACTCGCCTGGTTCCATTCTTATCTATCTAATCGTAGCCAGAGAATCACCTGCAACGGCTTCTCTTCCTGCTCCTGCATCGTTACCTCTGGCGTCCCCCAAGGATCTATCCTTGGCCCCCTCCTATTTCTCATCTACATGTTGCCCCTTGGCGACATCATCCGAAAACACAGCGTCAGTTTCCACATGTACGGTGACGACACCCAGCTCTACTTCACCACCACTTCTCTCGACCCCTCCACAGTCTCTAAATTGTCAGACTGCTTGTCCGTCATCCAGTTCTGGATGAGCATAGATTTTCTCCAATAAAATATTGGCAAGACCGAAGCCACTGTTTTCGGTCCCCACCACAAACACCGTCCCCTAGCCACTGACTTCATCCCTCTCCCTAACATCTGTCTGAGGCTGAACCACACTGTTTGCAACCTTGGTGTCATATTTGACCCTGAAATGAGCTTCCGACCACACATCCGCAGCATAACTAAGACCGGCTATTTCCACCTCCGTAACATCGCCCGTCTCCGCCCTTGCCTCAGCTCATCTGCTGCTGAAACCCTCATCCATGCCTTTGTTACCTCTAGACTTGACTATTCCAAAGCACTCTTGGCTGGCCTCCCACATTCTACCCTACGTAAACTTGAGGTCATCCAAAACTCGGCTGCCCATGTCCTAACTCGCACCAAGTCCTGTTCGCCCATCACCCCGTGCTCGCTGACCTGCATTGGCTCCCAGTTAAGCCACGCCTCGATTTCAAAATTCTCATCCTTGTTTTCAAATCCCTCCATGGCCTCGCCCCTCCCTATCTCTCTCATCTCCTTCAGCCCACTGCCCCGGGAGATATCTGTGCTCCTCTAATTCTGCCCTTTTGAGTATCCCTTAAAACCTACATCTTTGACCAAGCTTTTGGTCATCTGCCCTAATTTCTGCTTGTGGCTTGGTGTCAACTTTTTTGTCTTTTAATACTCCTGTGAAGTGCCTTGGGGCATTTTACTACATTAAAGATGCTATATAAATACAAGTTGTTGTTGACTAGGACTGCGGCAGGTATAAGCGAACCAACAGGAGGGAAAAACCTACTTGACCTCGTCCTCAGCAAATTACCTGTCACAGATGCATCTGTCCATGACAGTATTGGTAGCAGTGACCACCGCACAGTCCTTGTGGAGACGAAATCCCATTTTCACACTGAGGACACTCTCCATCGTGTTGTGTGGCACTAAATGGGATAGATTCAGAACAGATCTAGCAGCTCAAAACATGAGGCGTTGTGGGTCATCAGCATCAGCAGAATTGTATTCCACCACAATCTGTAACCTCATGGCCCAGCATATCCCTCACTCTACCATTACCATCAAGCCAGGGGACCAATGAGGAGTGCAGAAGAGCATGCCAGGAGCAGCACCAGGTGTATCTAAAAATGAGGTGCCAACCTGGGGAAGCTGCAACACAGGACTACATGCATGCTAAACAGCGGAAGCAGCATGCTATAGACAGGGCTAAGAGATCCCACAACCAATGGATCAGATCAAAGCTCTGCAGTCCTGGCACATCCAGTCGTGAATGGTGGTGGACCATTAAACAACTAATGGGGGGAGGAGGAGACTCCATGAATATCCTCATCCTCAATGATGGCAGAGCCTTGCATGCGAGTGCAAAAGACAAGACTGAAACTTTTGCAACCATCTTCAGCACAGAAATGCCGAGTGGATGATTCATATTGGCCTCCTCCTGAGGTCCCCACCACCACAGAAACCAGTCTTCAGCCAATTCGATTCACTCCATGTGATATCAATAAATGGCCGAGCGCACTGGATACAGCAAAGGCTATGGGCCCTGAAAAATCCCGGCTGTCGTGCTGAAGACTTGTGCTCCAGAACTAGCTGCGCCTCCAGCAAAGCTATTCCAATACAGCTACAGCACTGGCATCTACCTTTCAATGTGGAAAATTGCCGAATTATGTCCTGTCCACAAAAAGCAGGACAAATCCAATCCGGCCAATTACCGTCCCATCAGTCTACTCTCAATCATCAGCGAAGTGATGGAAGGTGTTGTCGACAGTGCTATCAAGCGGCACTTACTCACCAATAACCTGCTCACTGATGCTCAGTTTGGGTTCCACCAGGGCCACTCGGCTCCAGATCTCATTACAGCCTTGGTCCAAACATGGACAAAAGAGCTGAATTCCAGAGGTGAGGTGAGAGTGACTGCCCTTGACATCAAGGCAGCATTTGACCAGTGTGACATCGAGGAGCCCTAGTAAAATTGAAGTCAATGGGAATCGGGGGGAGGGGGGGGGGAAACTCTCCACTGGCTGGAGTCATACCTAGCACAAAGGAAGGTGGTTATGGTTGTTGGAGGCTAATCATCTCAGCCCCAGGACATCGCTGCAGGAGTTCCTCAGGGCAGTGCATCTTCAGCTGCTTCATCAATGACCTTCCCTCCAACATAAGGTCAGAAATGGGGATGTTCACTGATGATTGCACAGTGTTCAGTTCCATTTGCAACTCCTCAGATAATGAAGCAGTCCATGCCCGAATGCAGCAAGAGCTGGATGACCTTCAGTCTTGGGCTGATAAGTGGCAAGTAACATTCGTGCCCCACAAGTGCCAGGCAATGACTATCTCCAACACTTGTAAAATTAAATAAATCTGTTGGACTATAACCTGGTGTTGTGCGACTTCTCATTTTTATCTCCAACAAGTGAGAGTCTAACCACCGCTCCATGACATTACCATCGCCGAACCCCACCACCATCAACATCCTGGGTGTCACCATTGACCAGAAACTTAACTGAACCAGCCACATAAATACTGTGGCAACAAGAGCAGGTCAGAGGCTAGTTATTATGCGGCGAGTGTCTCACCTCCTGACTCCCCAAAGCCTTTCCACCATCTACAAGGCACAAGTCAGGAGTGTGATGGAATACACTCTACTTGCCCGGATGAGTGTTAAGGGCAGAAAAGGGGAAGACTTTCTGAAGTGTGTTCAGGAGAACATTCTTGATCAGTATGTTTCCAGCCTGACGAGGGAGGAGGCATTGCTGGATCTGGTTCTGGGGAATAAGGTAGGTCAAGTGGAGCAAGTGTCAGTAGGTGAACATTTAGGGAACAGTGATCATAGTATCATAAGGTTACTTCAGTTACGTTGATGGACTGGAGAAGCTGTGGTTGTTCTCCTTGGAGCAGAGAAGATTGAGAGGCGATTTGAGAGAGGTGTTCAAAATCATGAGGGGTCTGGCCAGAGTAGATAGAGGGAAACTGTTCCCATTGGCAGAAGGGTCGAGAACCAGAGGACACAGATTTAAGGTGATTGGCAAAAGAGCCAAAGGCGATGTAAGAAAAAACTTTATTACGCAGCGAGTGGTTAAGATCTGGAATGCACTGCCTGAAAGGGTAGTGGAGGCAGATTCAATCACGGCTTTCAAAAGGGAGTTGGATAAGTATCTGAAGGAAAGAAACTTGCAGGGCTATGGGGAAAGGGCGGGGGAGTGGGACTAGCTGAAGTGCACTTGCAGAGAGCCGGCACGGGCTCGATGGGCCGAATGGCGGCCTTCGTGCTGTAACCATTCTATGAGGTGCTGTTCCAACAACATTGAAGTGTGACACCATCCAGGACAAAGCAGCCTGCTTGATTGGCACCCCCTCCACCACCTTAAACATTCACTCCCTGCACTACCGGCGCACCGTGGCTGCAATGTGTACCATCTACAAGATGCACTGCAGCCACTCGCCAAGGCTTCTTCGGCAGCACCTCCCAAACCTGCAACTTCTACCACCTAGAAGGACAAGGGCCGCACAAGCATGGGAACACCATCACCTGCAAGTGCCCCTCCAAGTTACCCACCATCCTGACTTGGAAATATATCGCCATTCCTTCATCGTCGCTGGGTCAAAATCCTGGAAGTCCCGCCCTAACAGCACTGTGGGAGTACCTTCACCACACGGACTGCAGCAGTTCAAGAAGGCGGCTCACCACCACCTTCTCGAGGGCAATTAGGGATGGGCAATAAATGCTGGCCTTGCCAGCGATGCCCACATCCCAGGAACAAATAAAAAAAAAAGCTTGCAAGTTCGATTTTGGATCCTATGCACATTTTGTGCAAGGTTGAAAAAAATTCAAACTCAAGACTCAAACCACTGCTTTACTAAGAATTTGTTAGTTGTGCAAAAACCCATTTCAGTTTGAAAATATGTCATCGACCTGAAACGTTAACTCTGTTTCTCTCTCCACAGAGGCTGCCTGACCTGCTGAGTGTTTCCAGCATTTTCTGTTTTTATTTCAGATTTCCAGCATCCGCAGTATTTTGCTTATGTAAATTTAGGACTTAATAAATTCTTCTTTATGTAAGGTCTAATAGAACTATTAATAACTAATTAACTAATTTCTATACAGAAAAAATACTTGTGTTACAGGGGGTTCGTGGAATTTTTATAACATGCAAGGGGCGCCTCCTTGGCAAAATGGTTGAGAACCCCTAGCTTAAAGTGAAATGCCGAGAATATTGATACAATAAAAACCATGTGCATTGATATCCCTCTGTTTTCTTTTCAGTATTGAACACCAAAATAATTTCAATGCAGTTGTAAGCACTTTTCCAGAAATGCTTTGGTGTTCAAAGTATACGGGGATAGGGCAGGGGAATGGGACTAGCTGAATTGCTCTTGCAAGAGAGCCGGCATGGGCTTGATGGGCCGAATGGCCTCCTACTGTGCTGTAATGATTCTATGATTCTATAAAATATTGCACTGGTGACTGAACAGTGTGTTCTAGTAAAGTACCCTGTTCTATTGGCAATGTTGAACTGTGGTGAAAAGTGTTTCTATCCAAAATGAATGTACTTTATTTCACCTTGTATGTAAAAACATTTATCAATTTCCAAATTTAAAGTAGATTTCTACAATACCTTACAATAGGCTCATTGCAGGGTAAATGTGAACATTTTTGGAACTTTGCGTAAATGGTTAAATGTGGTGAGCTCTTAAGTCCTGAAACCAGCCTTGTTCCCAAAATATGAGTTAAAGAGATATCAATGCACATGGTTTTTATTGTAGCAAATTAATGGGTGATGACTTTGAAGATTTTAATTATTTTTTCCCCCTCCCAATAGATCCCAGAAGGAAGTTCAGGAGATTCCGGGCGAGAGCGGCTAAAGACGTTTACGTATGACTATTCTTACTGTTCTGCTGATTGCAGGAGTCCCAAGTTTGTGTCTCAGGAAAGGGTATGTTTTTCCTATGATGATCAAATGCACTTTATTTCATATTTCCCTACCCCACAAAAAAATTGAGAGGTATAGATCATCATGCAAATAATTGAATACAAATTGTAATTACAGGATAGAGTACAAATTTGAAAAGCCTCTAGTGAGAATAGAGATCAGAGGTTCTTTTTACAACAGAGAAGCAGTAATGTGGAACAGATTCCAAGCAAAATTTGTGGTTGCAATGTCTTAACCTCTTTATATATAAAAAAACCCCCAGAATATCTGAAAGAATGGAATTCAATGATGCAAGGATGAATACAGGGGACACTGCTTGGAATAAAATGGTCATGTACTGCTGTAGCCATGCAACTAGTCAGAATCGTATGCATGAGTTAAAGTTGGATTAACATCCTGGAGTTCTGCTTGCACATCTTTGGGGGACAGCAGGAAATTTTCAGAGGTTATTTTGTTGGAGGTTTGCCTGGTGGGGAAGCGGGTTGGAGGTTGGTTGTTTACTTCGGAGACTGAGGGCTGGATTTTCCTCCAATATACTGCCTGATTTTTGGGTACTGTAGCAGCTCATGATCAAAGGATAGGGGGCTTACCGCCATATCCCTACCTCTACCAGCACTCCTCTTGATTTTCCGCCCTCAAAATTCTTTCCCCAGCCCAGCAGGGGAGATGGCTGGCATGTAAGTAATGGCAGGGATATAGAGCACAGAAGCCTGCCTGATTTCTCTGTCTTTCTGTCACTACTACAGCTGACTCTAGAGACTGCCAGGAGAAGGGGTGGCAGTAGCCCCTGGGGCATTGATGGAAGGTGTGCTTGAATGCCTTTTCAGAGGGGGGAGGTCCCATTAGTGGGCACCTCTTCCTCACCCGTTTACCCGATGAAAGCTTCAGCCCAGTCAGAGATCTAAAAGCAAAATTGGGTGTAGAGCTTCAAGTCCCTTTTAAAATGTTTTGGTCCTCCTCTTCTGTTGCTGCAGCAGGTATCTCCAGATTTTGCAGCCTGACAGCAGCCGGTTACTAGATAAACGGCCATCATGGTTACCTGATTGTAGCCTGTGAAGGAAAAAAAATTGTATTTATTCTCTGGAAGAATAGGATTGATACATTTTTAACAATGTATTTGTTCTCTGGATGTCGGCAAGGCCACATTTGTTGCCCTTCTCCAGTTGCTCTGAAGTTGGCAATGAGCCTGAACAGTTGCAATCCTTGTGCAGATGACGACAGTTAGGTAGTGAATGCCAAGATTTTTATCCAGCGATGATGAAGGAACTGCAATGTATGTCAGGATGGTGTGTGACTTGGAGATGATGGCGCTCCCATGACATTGCTGTTCTCAGCACTCTTGGTGGTAGAAGCAGCAGGGCTAGAACGTGTTGTCGAAGTAAGCTTGGTGAATTGCTGCAGTGCAACCTGTGGATAGTACACTTGGCAGCCACAACGTGCAGGTGGTGGATATTGAGTCCAGTGGCAAGGGCTCCAATCAAGAGGACTGCTCTATCCTGAATGGTCTTGAGGATTGTTGTGGCAGTACCATCTAGGTGAGTTAGTATTGCTTTTTACTCCTAAATTGAGCCTTGAAGATGGTGGAGTGTTTTTGAGGGACCAGGTGAACTCTTTCTCACAGCGTACCCAGCTTTCCTGTGTTATTGATGAGCTGGTCCAGTTAAATGTCTGGTCAGTGATGTTGATAGTGCAGTAACTCCGCATTGGTGATACTGTTTAAGGTCAGGCAGGTGGTTGAGCCTTTTCTTGCTTCTATTTTCTTTTGATCTTGTGTTGGAAAATTTTGTTTATCAACTATTAAGGTTTAATTATATCATAAGTAAGTTTTAAAAGAAAATTATGCTCGTCACAGCTTTTGTATTTCTGAAACTAGAAAACCTACAAAGGGAATCGAGGGATATGGGGATAGGGCTGGAAGGTGGAGTTGAGGTAGAAGATCAGCCATGGCCTTGAATGACCTATTCCTGCTGCTATTTCTTGTTATTTTCTAATGTAAATGCAGCAAAAGGAAACCAAAAAAGGCTAAATTAAAAACTGGTACCATATATGCATAACCAAGTAATTTTGTTTCCCTTAATCCTACCAGCGTTTTTAAACTGTGGCAGTCACTAGTTTGTCCGAAAACCGCAATTATACAAAAATAACCCTCACAATACATGAAGTCTTGTTAATCAGTGACCAAAAGCTGGAAATCATCAATAAAAACAGAAAATGTTGGAAATATGCAGCAGGTAAGTCAGCATCTGAAAGAAAAAGATAGATTCAGTTCAAACAACAAGCGAGAGTCTAACCACCGCCCCTTGACATTCAACGGCATTACCATTGCCGAATCCCCCACCATCAATATCCTGGGGGTCACCATTGACCAGAAACTTAACTGAACCAAATACTGTGGCAACAAGAGCAGGTCAGAGGCTAGGTGTTCTACGGCGAGTGTCTCACCTTCTGACTCCCCAAAGCCTTTCCACCATCTACAAGGCACAAATCAGGAGTGTGATGGAATACTCTCCATTTGCCTGGATGAGTGCAGCTCCAACAACACTCAAGTAGCTCGACACCATCTAAGACAAAGCAGCCTGCTTGATTGGCACCCCATCCACCACCTTAAACATTCACTCCCTCCACCACCGGCGTACTGTGGCTGCAGTGTGTACCATCTACAAGATCCACTGCAGCAACTCACCAAGGCTTCTTTGGCAGCACCTCCCAAACCTGCGACCTCTACCACTAGGGCAGCAGGCGCATGGGAACACCACCACCTCCAAGTTCCCCTCCAAGTCACATACCATCCTGACTTGGAAGTATATCGCCGCTGGGTCAAATCCTGGAACTCCCTCCCCAACAGCACTGTGGGAATAGCTTCACCACATGGACTGCAGCGGTTCAAGAAGGCGGCTCACCACCACCTTCTCAAGGGCAGTTAGGGATGCCCACATCTCATGAACGAATTAAAAAAATAAAAAAAAATGTTCTGACCAACAATTCCAACAGAAGGGATCTCTTTCTCTGATGCTGACTTAGCACAGCTTTTCCAGATTTTACATTGGGCCAGAATTTGCTGTCAAAGTAATGGTGAGGCTAATGACGCTCGCCATTATTTATGCACAAATGCTACACCAACTTCAGGCGAGTGGCGTGGTTAAATATGGAAATCCTAAAGTTGCTGTCTGAGTTACAGCGCTCCACCGTTAGCTTCACGAAAGCGGCATCTGAGGAGGCATACACACATCCGCCAACCTAGAAGGAGGTGGCAGCTGAGGAGGCAGCAGCAGAGAATAAAGAACGCGGGACCCGAGGACAGCGGACGTGGAAGGAGGCGCCATCTGAGGAAGCATACACAAATCCGCCGAATTCCAAAAGAACAGCAAAAGCAAGGAGTGACGTCACAGGACTGCAGGTAGGTGATTGGTGGGTGAGTATTAGCATTTTATTCTCTCTATAATGTCACTAGATAAACTAATTAATATAACTATATAAATAATCGTGCAAATAAAGACTTTGTGAGAGAAGCGGCCGGAGATAAAGGTAGGCCTGACTTCTAAGACACTTAGAGGGAAAAATTGGGTTGGTTTGCGCCTCTTGTTAGGGGGCGTTAACAGGGCACAAATCTCCTAGCGCCCGGGCGCAGCGCCGTTAACACCGTCCGCGAAATTCGCCGGACGATACGTGCGACAGGATCAGGGGGGCGGATTTGCAGCAGCGGCGGCACAAGTTAAAGGGCAGGTGTCTGGCAGAGGAGGCCTGCAATAACACGACGCTACTGCACGTAGCGGCGCGAAATTCAGTAGTAGCGCCCCAAGCAGGAGGTGTTGCGCTTTCCAGTAGTGCTCCACCTCCTGCTTGGGGCGCTACTACTGAATTTACGGTGGAGGGGCGCAAACTTTTTCGGGGCGCCACCCAATTTTTCCCCCTTAGTCTTAAGTTTATTTCTGTAAGCTAGTTAATAGCCTATTAAATAGAGACATGACAGGGCACTTCAGTCCTGCGGAATGCACATCTTGTGCCATGTGGGAAATCCAGGACGCTTCCCACGTCCTGGACAACCACGTGTGCAGGAAGTGTCGTCGGCTGGAGGAGCTCGAACTCCGGGTTCAGAGCTTGAGCAGCAGCTGGAGTCACTGCGGTGGATCAGTGAGGCTGAGAGCTACGTGGATAGCGCATTTCAGGAGATGGTCACCCCGCAGCGTAATAATGTGCAGGCAGAGAGGGAATGGGTGATAATCAGACAGACAAGGAGGACCCAGGCAGGAAATGTGGGAGTCCCCTGAGTGCATCTCGCTCTCCAACCAGAATACTGGTGAGGGTGATGGTTCCTCTGTAGATTACAGCTAGAGCCAAATCCTTGGCACCATGGGTGGCTCAGCTGTACGGGGGGGGAGGGAGGAGGAAGATTGTGAAGGCAATAGTGGTAGGGGATTTGATAGTTAGGGGAACAGACAGGCGTTTCTGTGGATGCAGACATGATTCCAGGATGGTATGTTGTCTCCCTGGTGCCAGGGTCAAAGATGTCACTGAGCGGCTGCAGAATATTCTGAGGGTGGAGGGTGAACAGCCAGAGGTCGTGGTCCATATCGGTACCAAAAGAGAGATGAGGTCCTGCAGGCAGATTTTAGGGAGCTGGGAAAGAGATTAAAAAGCAGGACCTCAAAGGTAGGAATCTCTGGATTACTCCCGGTGCCACGTGCGAGTGAGTATAGAAATAGGAGGATAGAGCAGATGAATGTGTGGCTGGAGAGATGGTGCAGGAGGGAGGGTGTCAGATTCCTGGGGAATTAGGGTCGGTTCTGGGGAGGTGGGACCTGTACAGGCCGGAGGGGTTGCACCTTAACAGAGCCGGAACCAATATCCTCGCAGGGAGGTTTGCTAATGTTGTTGGGGAGGGTTTAAACTAAGTTGGCAGGGGGATGGGCACCAGGATGTAACATTAGAAAGGAGAAACAAAGGGCACAAAGAATTGGGAGAGACGGATAGCACTAAAGTAATAAATTGTAAGGTATTAGGTGGGGGTCAGACTAAGAGAGAATACAGGATGGTCTAAGATAGGTTTACAGTGTATGTATGTGAACGCACGAAGCATAGTAAACAAGGTTGGTGAGCTGCAGGTGCAAATAGACACATGAGAATATGATATTGTGGCAATAAATGAGACCTGGCTCAAAAAAGGGCAGGATTGGGTATTAAATATTGCAGGATATAAGGTGTTCAGGAAAGATAGGAGGTGGTGTGTCAGTATTAGTTAAGGATAATGTTACAATGCTGGAGTGAGAGGATGTCCTGGAGGGGTCAAAGACAGAATCTATATGGCTAGAGTTAAGAAATAATAGAGGTGCCATTACACTACTAGGTGTATTCTATAGGCCACCAACTAGTGGGGAAAATATGGAGGAGCAAATTTGCAGAGAAATTAGAGTGATGCAAGAGCTATAGAGTAGTGATAATGGGGAACTTCAACTATCCTAATATAGACTGGGATAGCAATAGTGTAAAGGGCAGAGAGGGAGAAGAATTTCTGAAGTGTGTTCAGGAGAACTTTCTGGATCAGAATGTTTCTGGCCCAGTGAGGAAGGAGGCATTGCTGGATCTGGTTTTGGGGAATGAGGTTGAGCAAGTGTCAGTAGGTGAACATTTAGGCAACAGTGATCTTAGTATCATAAGGTTTAGATTAGCTATGGAAAAGGACAAGGAGCAATCTAGAGTAAAAATACTTAATTGGAGGAAGGTCAATTTCAGTGGGATGAGAGCAGATCTGGCCTGGTAAATTGGAATCAAAGACTGGCAGGCAAAACTGTAGTGGAACAATGGGCTGTCTTTAAAGAGGAAATAGTTTGGGTACATTTCCACTCGGGGGAAAGGCAGGACAACTAAAGTCAGCGCTCCCTGGACGACGAAAGAGATAGAAAGTAAGATGAAGCAGAAAAAGAGCGCGTATGACAGATGTCAGGTCGAGAATACATCTGACAATCAGGCTAAATATAGACAAGTCAGAGGGGAAGTGAAAAAGAAAATAAGAGGGGCAAAGAGAGGGTATGAGAATAGAATGGCAGTTAACATAAAAGGTAATCCAAAAGTCTTCTATAGGTATATAAATAGTAAATGGGTAGTAAGTGGAGGGGTGGGGCCGATTCGGGACCAAAAAGGAGACCTACACATGGAGGCAGAGGGTATGGCTGAGGTGCTAAATGAGTACTTTGCATCTGTCTTCACCAAGGAAGAAGATGCTGCCATAGACATAGTGAAGGAGGAGGTAGAGGAGATACTATATGGGATAAAAGTTGATAAAGAGGAGGTACTCGAAAGACTGGCTGTACTTAAAGTAAAGAAGTCACCAGGACCAGATGGGATGCATCTTAAGATGCTGAGGGAAGTGAAGGAAGAAATCGCGGAGGTATTGGCCATAATCTTCCAATCCTCCTTCGAAACTGGGGTGGTGCCAGAGGATTGGAGAATTACAAATGTTACACCCTTGTTCAAAAAAGGATGTAAAGATAAACCCAGCAACTACAGGCCAGTCAGTTTAACCTCGGTAGTGGGGAAGCTTTTAGAAACAATAATCAGGGACTAAATTAACAGTCACTTGGACAAGTGTGACTTAATTAAGGAAAGCCAGCACGGATTTGTTAAAGGGAAATCGTGTTTAACTAACTTGATTGAGTTCTTTGATGAGGTAACAGAGAGGGTTGATGAGGACAATGCGGTTGATGTGGTGTACATGGATTTGCAAAAGGCATTTGACAAGGTGCCACATGATAGGCTTGCCAGCAAAGTCCATGGAATAGTGCCAGCATGGATATGGAATTGGCTCAGTGATAGGAAACAGAGAGTAGTGGTGAACGGTTGTTTTTCAGACTGGAGGAAGGTATACAGTGGTGTTCCCCAGGGGTCGGTTCTAGGACCACTGCTTTTCTTGATATATATTAATGACTTGGATGTGGGTGTACAACAACAACAACTTGTATTTATATAGTGCCTTTAACGTAGTAAAACGTACCAAGGCGCTGCACAGGAGTATTTTAAGATCAAAAATTTGACACCAAGCCACATAAGGATAAATTAGGGCAGGTGAGGAAAAGCTTGGTCAAAGAAGTAGGTTTTAAGGAGCGTCTTAAAGGAGGAAAGAGGTAGCGAGGTGGAGAGATTTAGGCAGGGAATTCCAGAGCTTAGGGCTTAGGCAACAGAAGGCGCGGCCACCAAAGGTTGAGCGATTATAATCAGGGATGCTCAAGAGGGCAGAATTAGAGGAGCGCAGATATCTCGGTGGGGGGGTTGTGGGGCTGAAGGTGATTACAGAGATAGGGCACAATTTCAAAATGTACAGATGACAACTTGGAAGTATAGTGAACAGTGAGAACGATAGACTTCAAGAGGACATAGACAGGCTGGTGGAATGGGCGGACACGTGGCAGATGAAATTTAACGCAAAAAAGTGCAAAATGTTACATTTTGGCAGAAAGAATGAGGAGAGGAAATATAAACTAAAGGGTACAATCCTAAAGGGGGTGCATGAACAGAGAGACCTAGGTTTTGAACAGAGAGACCTAAGTTTTATTTGTTGGAGATTTAAAAAATGGAAAAATTTAATGCCCCAAAAATTCGTGAGGAAGCCTTCGTGCGAGGGTAAGGCCTCCCCGCGATCTCTCACTGCGCGTTGGCTTTTTCAGTTCCAGCTCGCACGAACTTGATGTTCTGGACAGCTGCTGTGCTGGGCTTGCGTATCCCACCGGCGTAGTTAATTCGTGCGAGCTGTGGGATCACGTGACTCAGTTAGAGCCAATGGCAGCACACCATCTTCCATTCATAACTTTCACATAAGTGCTGTGAAAGCTATGAATACTATAGCCCCCCAAAAGAACCGCTAAACCTCAATTAAATTAAAATAAAACCATCACATTAATAAAATAAGTATAGTTAAATAAATTAACCATTTTAAATAAAAAATTAAATTTTTGAAAAAATTTAAAATCTTTTAAAAAGTTATAAAAATAAACTTACCTGTCTTTAAAGTCTCTAAAAAAGATATACCTGTTAAAAATTCAAAATAATACTTAATTCACTACTTACCTTGTTAAAAGTGGGTCTTACTCCTTTCTTTATGTGTAGAATCTTCCGTACTTACCTGCGCGTTGAAACCACTAAGTGCAGCCTGTAGCGCGCACGCGGTTCACCTAGGACCCGCCCCCTTTTCCATTCACCAAGTGCCGGTTTTCAGCGCATGCGCAGTGCATGCAGAAAACCGGCAATTGGAGACAGAATACGTGAGAGTACGCAGTGCGTACTCTCGCGTAGCGGCACTAATTTTTGGGCCAATATTTATTTTACTTTTATTTCTGTCTCTTATCTCTCTCTCTTAATCCAATCTCTTGTTCCCTCCTTATTTCTCTTTCTGTACATGATTTGACATTGAATTTACCCACTCTAATTAATACTTCCTTCTCAGTCCTTGCGCTGTTTACTTCACAATCCTGCAATCTGATTGATTAAGGAGATACAGTTACTTGCCCTGTTCACTCAGGCCCCAGATGCCCTGTTTCCTTCTCTGCGCCGTTATCAGCTCGCACTTTCAGCAACTTGACACACACAAAATTAAAAACCTAAACGTTCAAGGGCAAGTCTAACTAAAGGCAGACACCGTTGGATGCTATGCCACCGAAAATTACGGCTCATTAGCTACTAAGTTGCATCATCACTGAAATAATATAACTGGCTTTCAAGATTAAAGGGATTGACATTGAATGGCTTTAGCAAAGGACCGGGAGCAGGCCATGCGCCCTTTTTAGCCAAGGAATATTAGAACTGAAATTACAAGGCGTTGTCAGTGGCACAGAGCCTATGGTGCGGTGACGGAAGTGGGGGATGGTCAAGAGGCCAGAGTTGGAGGAACGCAGAGTTCTTGGAGCATTGTAGGACTGGAGGAGGTTACAGAGATAGGGAGGAGCAACAGCTGAATGCTGGTAAACAAGAGATGAAAAACAACATTGTGGAGGACTTAGTTTCAAGCAAACAAAGTAAAAGGAGAAAGTATAACCTTCCGTCATCAGAAGTCCATAATTAGTATCCTGGCAATTTGTTATTTTCTACCAGTTACCATACCAATAACAGATATTGTGGTGCAGCTGTACAAGAGCAGTGATTGAATTGCTATATTATGTTCTGTGTTGCAAGCTGAGGTGTGATGTGATCTAGTTCCAAAATGTAGGAGATTAATCCTTGTTTATTTTAAACTTCATTTTGAATTTTTTTGCATAATGGCATCAAAAGGTCAACAACAAAAAGAGTTGCCAGTGATAGTTATGGTGTGGGTTATGTAGAGTGGGTGAGTATTTATCATTTATAAAGTCTGTAGAGTATTGTTGCCATGTCAAATGTGAAGCAATGGTTACTGGGTTTCATAGCCCTGTGATAGCATTAGCAATAGAGGCTTCTGCTACCAAGAGCTGAAATGTAGCCAATGCAAGAAAAAGGGGCTTACTTAGAATCATAGAATGCTACAGCACAGAAGGAGGCCATTCGGCCCATCGTGTCTGTGCTGGCTCTTTGGCAGATCTACCAATTAAACCCATAGCCCTATTTAAAAAAAAAAAAAAAAAAATTCCTTTCAAATATTTATCCAATTCTCCTTTGAATGTTACTACTGTATCTGCTTCCACCACCCTTTCGGGCAGTGTATTCCATTATCACAACAACTCGCTGTATTTAGAACAAAATTGTTTCCTCATGTTGCCTCAGCTCCGTTGCAAATCATCTTTTATTAATAAAACGAGAGGAACAAAAGCAGAGCCTACAAACCCAGGTTGAAGGGTTTGATTCTAGGACTTGCATTAAAAAATTAAAACAGGCATCTGCAATATAGTGCCACAGAGTGAACCAAGTTCTGAATAGGTTTGAGGGTGGAGGAGAAGGGGAAGAAAAGGAGACAAGCAATTGTAAAATGGTCTACTCGGACTACTCTTGCTTCCTTCTTTACAAGACTGGCAGTAGCCTACTTTGTTTTGTTTTTTTTCCTCTATCAATAAGTGCTACATTTGAAACTCTCTTTGTAATCGTTTGTAGTCTTTCGGATGAGACGTTAAACCGAGGCCCCATTTGTTCTCTTAAGGTGGATGTAAAAGATCCCATGACACTATTTCGAGGAAGAGCAGGGGAGTTCTCCCAAGTGTTCTGGCCAATATTTATCTCTCAATCAACATCACTAAAAATCAGATTATCTGGTCATTATCACATTGCTGTTTGTGGGAGCTTGCTGTGTGCAAATTGGCTGCCACGTTTCCTACATTATAACAGTGACTACACTTCAAAAAGTACTTCTTTGGCTGTAAAGCGCTTTGTGCCGTCCAGAGGTCGTGAAAGGCGCTATATAAATGAAAGTCTTTCTTTCGTTTCAAATCTTTCCTGAGAGCTGTGATTACTATTTTTTCAATCCAATTTAATGTAAATATATTTACATTTAAAGGGCTCCTGTGTGAATGTGATAAGATATGGGACAAGGGGATTCCGTGCAGCTGGTCCAACCTGCAGCATTAGTGTGTGTTTTTTTATATTTCGACAAGGCCAGCATTTATTGCCCATCCCTAATTGCTCTTGAGATGGCCATTTCAGAGGGCAGTTAAGAGTCAACCACATTGCTGTGGGTCTGGAGTCACATATAGGCCAGACCAGGTAAGGACGCCAGATTTCCTTCCCTAAAGGACATTAGTGAACCAGATGGGTTTTTACGACAATCCGATAGTTTCATGATCAGCATTACTGATACTAGCTGGTTTTGTGTGCTGTTGCTGCTATGCACCATAACAATTGGGTAGCGGGACACTAGCGTTGGAGAGCCCAGAACAGCTAGGAGAGTCTGCCGAGGCTACAAGTACATGAGTACGCTCTCTGAGTGAGCTAAAGTACCAACCATTGCATTGGCATGCATATAAGATGATGCACTACTTCATGCTCCCTAACAGTGACCTAAATTTATCTTCAGACACAAGTACATATTTGGTATAGAAAAATAAGCATGTATTAGTTTCTCTGTACAAAAAATAAAGGGCCAGAAATTTGGCTCTCCGGCTTCCCGCAGGCGCAAGAATCGCGCGCGTACTTACATACCGCGCCTGCCGTTGTGCTTTGGGCCCACGAGGAATTCGGCTCCTGGGCCTCCTGCAGCTGCCGGCGCGCAGTGCTTGCGTATCCCAGGGGCGCAGTTAGTTCGAAGCGTCCCCTGGGATCACATGGGCCATGGAGAGCCAATCGGAGCAGGGAATCTTCATTCATAGATTTGACAGGAAGACCTATCAAATCTATGAATAGAGATCGGCCCCAAAACCTCACTAAAACTTAAAATAAATTTTTTTAAATCACATTTTTAAAATAACTATAAGTTACATAAATTAACTACTTTAAACAAAAATTTAAATTTTTGAAAAAATTAATTACACTTTTTAACGGTGCTAAAAATAAACTTACCTTTAAAGTATGTAAAAAAGATAAACCTGTTGAAAAAATGTTTAAATTGTACTTAATTCACCACTTACCTTGTTAAAAGCAGGCCTTGCGCCTCCTTTTTCCCCGCGCAGCTTCTCCGTACTTACCCTCACGGCGAAACCTGAAAAAAAAACGAGGTTCGAGGTCTACGTGCTGCCTCTCCGGCGCACGCGTTCGACCTCTGAACCCCTTCCTTCAGGGGAACGGAAGTTCCAGTTTCCAGCGCATGCGCGAAACCGGCACTTTCGTTGGGTCTACGGGTGAGTACACAGCGCGTACTCACCCGTGGAGACCCGAATTTCTGGCCCAATATGTTGAGAATGTGTTAGTTTTACCTTTGTGTTTTAAAACTCCACCTCTTATGAATTCTAAAACACTTTCATGCCTATACTGGTTACGGTTCTTGGTTTGATATTGTATAATTGTTTAAGAATTTCCAAGTTTCATGTAAGGTCACATGAACCACACACTGAATACTGTGTATATGGACTATTCACTGATGTATTAATCAGGTTCGGGGGTGGGAAGGTGGGGAAACATACTGGCCCTGAAATTCCGTTCCCTACAGGTGAGTACGCGCTGTGTACTCACCCGTAGGGCCAATGGAAGTGCCGGTTTTGCGCATGCGCTGGAAACCGGAACTTCCGTTCTCTTGAAGGAAGGGGTTCACAGGTCAACTGCGTGTGCCGGAGAGGCAGCGCGTACGTAGCAAACTTCCGTTTTTTTCTCAGTTGATGCAGTGCGGGTAAGTCCCTAGCAGTTGCGCTTGGAAAAAGCAGGCGCATGGCCTGCTTTTAACAAGGTAAGAGGTGAAGAAAGTAAAAGTAAAACATTTTTTCCACAGGTTTATCATTTTAAAATACTTTAAAGGAAGGTAAGTTTATTTTTAGCCCCGTTTAAAACTTTAATAATTTTTGAATTTTTGTTTAAAGTAGTTAATTTATGTAATTTATAGTTATTTTAAAAATGTGATTTAAAAAAAAAATTATTTGAAGTTTTACTTAGGTTTTGGGGCTGATCTCTATTCATAGATTTGACAGGTCTTCCTGTCAAATCTATGAATGGAGATTCCCTGCTCCGATTGGCTCCCCATGGCCCACGTGATCCCAGGGACGCTGCGAACTAGCTGCGCCCCTGGGATACGCAAGCCCTGCGCACCGGCAGCTGGAGCAGGTACAGGAATGCAAGTCTGCGCGGGCCCAGAGCATAACGGTCGGCGCGCTTCTTAAGTGCAGGTCGGGGGCTTGCGCCTGCGGGAAGCCTCCGACCGGAATTTCTGGGCCAGTAGGGCTTGAAACCAAACTTTGTGCTGCTGCCTCCTACAGTCACCCTGACTTGAGTCTTGAACTTTAATAACTGTTTTGCAGTTTTGATTAAAGCTATTTGTTGCATGACTGCTCAGTTATTTTTGCAGTTGACATAAAGGGTTAACTACCTTGTAGTTTAGAAGGAATTAAGCTACCTAGACGAGTAAGTACATTTAGCTAGCCTTTATTCTAGAGGCTAAATAGTGTATCTATCTATCCCTGTCGTATGTAAAATATGTTTCTTTTTCTTGCAGGTTTTCAAGGATCTTGGCACTGATGTCCTTAAAGCTGCCTTTGAAGGCTACAATGCGTGCATATTTGCTTATGGCCAGACTGGATCTGGCAAATCATATACAATGATGGGAAACCCGGTAAGATTTTTTAGTAGCAGTATGAGAGGTACAATGGGTACATTTTCCAGTGCCCAAGGCCAGTGGTGTAGGAACAGAACAGGTTCCGAGAACCAGATCTCCACCACTTTCATGCCAAATGCAGTTTTCTGGCAGGCACTTTAGGTTGGTCTAGAATAGCCTTGCCAAAAACAAGTAACCGTTTTACGTGAACACATTAATGCATTGAAATGAAACTTCATCTGAAAATCCATATAAGCTGCATTCCCTGTGTAGATTCCCATTTCCTTAAAAAAAATCTTTAAGATTACTCAAGCACGACCTAGCCTTTACAACTCCATGCCAACTCTGTCTGATTAAATGGCTAAATTTAACATTCTATATGTTCACTAATTTCATGCTGTATTGTGGATTCTAGAAGTTTACCTTCAACTGAGATAAGACTGACTGGTCTGTAATTTCTTGGCATATTCTTTTCCCTTTTCATGAACAGAGGTATAACATTTGCCACCATCCAGCCCTTTGACTCTATTGTCTCTTCCCCCAACTTCATTTAGTATTTTGGAATACATACAATGTGGACTGGTTGCTTTTTTTCTATGTTTCGTCCTTTTTTTAATGTAGTCCAGTAATGACTTTTGCACAAACTCCTCAGATACTTTTACAGTTGTATTTTCACCTTCCTCTGTAAAATGGTATAAAATAGTTAAAACATCTGGATTGTTAGTCCAGTAACATAACCACTAAGCTACCATACCCCCATTCTAGCTTTAGAGCGTCCTCTGGCCCAGAACTCACCCAGTGCCCTAGATATAAGATTTCCAAACCATCTTTCCGTCCACGCATTGATGTGCCTAA
Organism: Squalus acanthias; assembly: GCA_030390025.1. Lineage (NCBI taxonomy): Eukaryota > Metazoa > Chordata > Chondrichthyes > Squaliformes > Squalidae > Squalus > Squalus acanthias. Next base: position 73,891,953 of record CM059436.1, read on the forward strand.
TTTGCTTTACTATTGCAATTGGCATTGAGTTGTTATTTTGACAAACTTTTTAAGGTTTACATTAATGGTAACAGGAAAGCTTAATAATTGAATGCACTAGAAGGTAAACATAGGGTTGAGCATCTCTCTCTCTTCTCTGGACCATGTACAATCTACTGTATATTCTACTTTAGGAAGATGTAGGCCTGATACCTCGAATTTGTCAAGGGCTGTATGACAGAATTGCTGGGAAGTCTAGGTGGGATGAAGCTTCATTTCGCACAGAAGTAAGGTAGGAACCTGGAATATTTTTGCTTTGTTAGTTCAGTCTCCTCAGACTTCTGCGTTATATGCCATTCCCTGGCTGATGTGAAGAACCATACTGTGTTCACTGGCACCTCGTAATGTCATTGTGAGAATTAGATGGTTCAGTGTTAACTTACCCTCTGAATTTATCAAAGGAAGTCACCAGCGTGGCTGTTGAAGTGTAACACTATTGCAGGAAATGCTCTTATGAGGTATGAATTGAGGGGGCAGAGTAAGAGCGATTTATCTTGTATCGTTGATGGTTGGACCAAAAAAATGGAACCAGTTTTCATCTTCAGCACCACTATTGGACAGTTTAATCAGCACAAAAATTTATCCTAATTAATTTTTTTTTGAAAAAAATCCAAACTGGATGGTTGGATTGGATTTGATTAGATTTTGCTATATAATGTATGCAAAATTAAGAAAAAGTTAGCACCCCCATGGCCTATTTTCCTACTGGGAGTGCCCCGCGTCCCTCTTGGGGGCACTGCGAGCCAATATCACGGTGCTATGGCGCTGCGGCACGTCGCGCCGCGGTACTGCAGGCCTTTCTCCCCTTATTAAAGGGGAGGGGCCTGGCACAGCGTGTCCCGGCGCCCAGCTGGGCCACCAGGGATCGGGAGTGCCGGCAAATGAGCCCAGCACTCTGGAGGAGTGCCGGGCTCATGGAGAGCAGCCAGCACCCCGTGGGGGGGCTTCACGGGGGCCGGGGACAGCAACGGGGGCAGGTGCTGGCAGGCAGCCAGCAACAAAAATGGCCACCCGCCACCTCCCCTTTAACTAGCGCCGCCCCGGCTGCAGGTAGGCCCCCCTGACCCCGGCGGACATAGGTCTGGCGGTAAGTCAGGGGGCGCCACCCAATATTGCGAGCGGGACACTGCGCATGGCAATGACTTCATCGCCAGCGGCGCGGCACCACATGGCGCTAACCTCCCGCTAAATTTTGCAGGAGGCGTTAGCGACGCAGTGCCCAGGCTCTAGTTGATTTGCGCCGCCTAAGGGCGCTAATGGGAGGCGCAAATCAACCGAATTTAGCCCCCATAGTATCTTGAGCTGAGCTTTAATTTCTATATGCTATCTATCACCGAGATTGCTTACTTCCACCTCCACAATGTTGCCTGCCTCGCCCTTGCTTCAGCCCCCCCGCTCCTGAAACCGTTATAAGTACTCTTCAACTTGCGGAATTAAAAATTTCAGTGCCCCCTCACTGGCCTCCCATCTTCCTCCCTTCATAAAGTTCAGCTTGTCCAAATCTCTACTGCCCGCGTCCTGTCCCACACTAAGTCTCGTTCTTTGATCACCACCATCAATAACCTCCACTGGCTCCCTATCAAGTATTACATTTAAAATCCTTGTTCTTCTCTATAAATCCTTTCATGCCCTTGCTCCCCCAAAACTCTGCAAGCTCTTCCAGCTTGTAACCCTTCCCAAAGCTTGTAACTCTGCTCTTCTGATACTGGGCTTCTATTTCTCTCTTTCCCCGCTCTCCCCCGTCGCTTTACGCCACCATTGGCATGAGAACTTTGAGTTTTGCATCAGACCTGCTCTCTGGAACACTCTCACCGAACTTCTTTGCCTCTTTATCTCTCTTTCCATCTTTTATTTAAAAAAAAACTTAGGTACCAGCCTTGAGACTTGAGCCCATAATCTAGTTTGATGCTTCAGCGTAGTACTGAGAGAGTGCTGCACTGTCTGAGTGCCGTCTTTCAGATGAGAAATCAACCAAAGCCCCAGTCTGCTCTCCTTAGGTGGACTTAAAAGATCCCGTGGCACTATTCAACGAACAGGAGAGATCTCCTGGTGTTCTGGCCAACATTTATCTCTGAATCAACATCACTAAAACAGATTATCTGGTCATTTATATCTGTTTACTGCTGTTTGTGGGAGTTTTCTGTGAGCAAATTGGCTGTCGTGTTTCCCTACATTACAATAGTTGTTACACTTTGAAAGGTAATTCATTGGCTGTAAAGCACTTTGGGATGTCCAGAGTTGTGAAAGGCTTTATAAATCCAAGTTCTTTCTTTCTCAAAACCCATTTCTTCAGCCTCATGTTTCTCTTGCTTGGCAGTCCTTCCCAATCAGTATCTGTAAAGTGCTAGTAATGAGTTGTGTAACTTTGCTGTGGGTGTCAGGGAGCCCTCAAGCCACAAGAGCAGGTGTGGCAGGCAGAGGAATGGATCTGAAAGGATCCTGCTGGTCATGATGTTTGTGGCATGCAAAATTAATTTTGTAATATGTTTAAGTATTAAAAAAACCTTTTTCTTTCACAAAATAGCTACCTGGAGATTTATAATGAACGAGTAAGGGATCTGCTCAGGAGAAAGTCAACCAAAACGTACAATTTAAGAGTAAGGGAACATCCAAAGGAAGGCCCATACGTAGAGGGTAAGAATATATTTGTAACAGAAACTTCAAGTATGGGCTGCATTTGTCCTGGATTACGAGTGTTTAGACTAGAATGGGGACACTGGACCATTTTCGAAAATTGCTTATCTAAATTGATGGATACAAGTGGATCGCATACTCTTTCATGATGTCAAGATAAAGTCTAAACCGTAAATCCATGACTTTCACCAGAAAGAAAACAAAGGAGTGCAATGAGATAATAACTAAGGGCTAAATCCCATGCATGGCTTATGTCTTAGTAGGAATAGTAATTGGGAATTAAGAAAACATTTATTTTTAGCCACAACACTTGTCTAGGACACTAACAAATCCATACATGACATCTTGCATACACGTTAAACCTTGCTATTGCAGAAGGAAGACTGCTGATTAGAGTGAGTCCCTTCATTTCAAAGGGTGTCTGTCCTGTGTTCTGTGTCTTGGGGTGGTAGGATACAAATCCATGCATGCAATTCATTCCCTGAGTTTCTGTTCTTGCGTGGATGAGCTGAGGAGGTGCCAAGTGGAGATTTGATGTTTCCTTGTAAGGGTGAAGGGCTCAAGTTTAGCTTTGCCTTGCAAAATAATGGCCTGTATTTTGCGGTTGGCGGTGTACCTACAGAGTAAGCCTCTGGCATCCGAATAGAATTCGCACTTACCTGATGGGGACCCTCCTTTGCGAACTTGCTTTTTGACGCTGTGTACTCGAGGACAGCGTAATGGCCCATGGATCCCAGGGGTGCAGCGTGTGCGGAAGCGTACCTGGGATCACGTGGGCCTGGTGCTCCAATCAGTGGAAGCACCGAGATTCCTCCAGACAGATATGTAGGAACCAGCATCAGGCTTTTACAGTTAATTGTTCAATGGGATATGATAACTAGTACATGGGGGAATAAAGTTAGTGTTAAGTTGGACATGATAACTAATACAAGGGGGAATAAAGCGACAGAGGAGAAAGGAGGGTGCAGACTGGCACCTGACCCGCTGAATCCACTCACCGAATGGGCACAGTCGATAACAACAGCACCGTGCGGTGACTTTAAAAGCTTTAATGTCAGGAAATAAGATATAAATATATAGTTAGGTTTAACATTTCGTTCTTTATTTGGGATTTAGTATCGGTTGAATTCAGATTGCCCCACACAAAAGAAACTGGCAAAATGACAGTACCAAGTTTCAACATCAGGATTTCAATAAAATATGTAGACAAAACAAACTTAACAATTTCACTTTTATAAATGCTAAATATATGCCAAACAATGCCCTTAGGTATCCCCTTACGCTGATGCAAACAGACCCTGCGCTTGTTTGCATCAGCCGCAAAATTTTCGTACGTAATTGCTGGGCAGCTGGTGGGCAATTAGCCCAACTCTGCACCAGCAGTTGGGATTTCCAAGGTGGAGCAGATGATTTGTCAAGTCGTAATTTGACAGATCGCAAGTTCGGGATTTAGCAGATGCGGAAATTCCGAACTTGCGGTCCATTTCAAAGGCGGTATGATTGCGTACTCTCACTATCATACCCACTGAAAATTCTGGCCCAATGTTTTATTGTTTGTCAATTGTAATGTACAGGAATGCCGGGCACACTTCTCTGTCTCCCTCTTCCTTTTACTCCACCCCCTTCATAATATCTTTATAAATATGGTGTAACTGTAACAGCATTACAGTGCTGGATATCTGATTCATGTGGATCTGGAATTAACATTGCTGATTTTCCATATTGTGAATGACCAGGATTATTTTGGCACGAAATGGATGTTATGCTATGTAATGCACAATATTATTAGGATTATTGATTTATGGAAACTGAACAATTCAAATTCTGTTTTTATTGCATAATACTTCAGAATTTTTTACCAGCATTTTGAGGATCGAATTCCGAGACCCTGCCCATTATTATCTATGAAAGCTGTTAAGTCAGTATCCTTGATTATATATTGCTTTACTTATGTACTCTATTTTTATCTCGTACTTTTTTTTTTAAAGAAAGTGATACACAGCAAGGTGGTAGGCAAGCTGGAGCAGGTGGAGATGGGCAGGGCAAGGCTATCCAGGAGGAAGGGAAAGAGCAAGTGGTCAGCAAACTTGAGTTGGGTAGGAGTGAAGCAGGGGGGTGGATGTGTGCTGTGCTATTCTGGGGGAGAGGGATGCACATCTTGGGGGAAAGAAGTTTGCAGCAGTTGATAGTAAAGCAAGTGCATTGTACAGTCTGTCACATTACACTTTCTGTATTACACTTTGACGTCATAGATTTTGATTGGATCAAACTTTGGCTAAATACTTTTTGATTAGTCCAAATTTCATATTTATAAAACAGCAACAAAATAAAACTTTTTTTTATTTGTTCTTTGGGTGTAGGCGATGCTGTCAAGACCACATTTCTTTGCCCATTCCTAGTTGCCCAGAAAAGGTGGTGGTGGGCCACTTTCTTGAACCACTGCAGTCCTTGTGATGATGGTGCTCCCACTGTGGTGTTGGGTAGGGAATTGAAAAATATTGACCCAGTGACAATGAAGAAACAATTATATATGCCCAGGTCATGATGGTTTGTGATTTGGAGATGATGGTGTTCCCACAACATTACTGTTTCTGTCCTTTACGGTGGTAAAGGTTGCAGGGCAGGATGGTGCTGTCATAGTCATCTTGATGAGTTGCTGCAGTGCATCCTGTAGATAGTATACATTGTAGCCACAGTGTGCCAGGGGTGGAGGAGCTGGATATTGAGTACAGTGGCAGGAGTGGCAGTCAAGCAAACTGATTTGTCCTGGATGGTGCTGAGCTTCTTTAGAGCTGTGTCTGCAACCATTCCGGTAACTGGTGAGTAAGCCATCATACTTCTGATTTCCGCTTGTAGATTGTGGAGAGGCTTTGAGGGTCCAGGAAGTGAACCATTTGTTGCAGAGTATCCAGTCTCTGCCATGCTCTTGTAACCATGACTTTGATATGTCTGGTCTTGTTACGCTTCTGGTCAATGGTGCCTGCCCCCCCTCCCTCCCCCCAAATATTGATGTTGACAATGAATATGCCATTGAAGGTTAGGGAAGGTGTTTAGACTTTTTAATGTTGGAGATAGTGATTTTTTGGCACCTGTGTGAATGTTACCTGTGACTTGTCAGCCCAAGCCTGGATGATGTTCTGCTCTAGGTAAGAAATCTCAAAGGAGCAAATAAAGTATGCGCAGCAAGTAAAATCTACCAATAGAAGAGCAGAAGCTAAACCAATCAAATTGTTCAAAAATATTTTGACAGCCCATCTTTTCTTCAGTTTGCTGACCACATACCAGTAAAAATATTAACGAGGTTTATAACATAACAAAAACATAAGATTACATAATTCATATTAACATGACTAATCTTCTATAAAACTATTTTTGTGCCTTCATATCCCTTCATTAGTGTTTTTACTCAGAGGTCTGAACCTTTCTGAAGTCCTACGGTTTGAATTAATAATCTTCCCAGAGCAATTAATGTCTCAGTTGGAGAGTTAACAACTACACTTTATTCCCAGCATGCTGCAGGCTAAGCTTGTGCACTGTGGGGAATCTCCCAGTATATATCGGTATGATTCTCTCAAGCAATCTGTACAGCAATCGAAGCGTGTCTTTGCTTGGGATCAAATAGTAATTGAGTTTGCTTTTCCAAATGATTTCAAAACAAGCTGGAACATACCATAAAAGAGGGTTAAAAATATAAGTTTTGAGAGGAAAACTTAGAAAATGCTGCATGCTTCTGAACTGACCAGCACCTTCCAATGTCCAAAGATCTTTGGCCAAACAGCAATTGAACTTTGAATGACCAAAGGTGAACTCTAAATTTATCATGGCTTTCTTTTTATGGTCTTAAAGGGACGCTGCGTCACCATCCCAGCAGAATAATAGCTTGTGCATTACGTAGTAAACACTCCTCTCTAGCATGAGCAATTGCATGGGAAATACGCTACAATAAAAACTGTATGTCTAGCACATTTCTGTCACACTTAAAAAGTCAAAATAAAGGCAGTCATTTGGAATGTACAAAATCCTCCATGAATTGCAAATACCTCAAATGGACAAGAGGCAGAATGTCTGTAATTTCTGACTGATCTTATCAGAAATAGAAAGAGAACCAGGTTATGAACTGTACTTGAAGAAAAATTAAACACTGACCTCACCGAGTATCTGCTTAATAGCAGTTAGACTTGATGACATCAAAGAAATTCAGCTTCAACTTAGCAACAGCATAATACATTGTGGATTACATGGTATAAAGCTCCAGTCCTTGGAAAGCATCCGACTTACTGTGAGCATCTCTGTGGGAGGTCTGCTAATATATTCCAATGTTGTAATCGGAAATAGTTTTAGTGAGGCACTGAGTATTATTGCTGATATATTCAACCCAACACAAGACTGATCAATTGTCCATTGTTGTACAAATAGATGAGGCTTCAATTGTTACTGTAATGCATTTATCATAGAATAAATAAGGAGAAGCGGTTTCCACTGGCAGGAGGGTCAGTATTTAAAATTTAAGGTAATTGTCAAAAGAACCAGAGGTGAGATGATGAGAATTTACTTATGCAGCGAGTTGTTATGATCTGGAATGCACTGCCTGAAAAGGTGGTGGAAGCAGATTCAACAGTAACTTTCAAAGGGGAATTGGATATATGCTTGAAAAGGAAAAATTTACAGGGCTATGGGGAAAGAGTAGGGGAGTGGGACTATTTGGATAGTTCTTTCAAAGAGCTGGCACAGGTACAATGGGCCGAATGGCCTCCTGTGCTGTATCATTCTATGATGCTATGTAATGCATTTGACCTCTCACATGGGCCAGCAATTTGACTTGGGAGGAATTTTGCCTCTGTGAATCTTCACATGCGCAGTTAAGCTTTTTGCTGAATCTGCCCCATAATATACAAGGGTCACAATTGGTAACAAGAGAACTGGGTTTATTAACCATCCGCTTATAAAATAAATGGAGCATGAGAGGAGATTCTTAAGCGTCCTTACTTTATATGCATTCAGATTTATCAAAGCACTTGGTGCAGAATTACACTGATGTGGAAGAACTTATGGAAGCTGGAAACATCAATCGAACTACAGCTGCCACAGGGATGAATGATGTCAGCAGTCGTTCCCATGCCATTTTCACCATCAACTTCACTCAGGTGAGTGGCCTGAAAACAACCTTAATAGGTTCAGTTTTATCAAGTATCTTGTCAGCCTGAAGGAATAACTGTCAGTTGTTACTCTTGAGACACTAACGAGAACTAAGTACTGTAGATTTCATTAATGAAGTTGGAAGACGAAAGCATTTTAATAGTGCTCTGTAGTAATTAGTATTGCACATGTGACGGTTACTGGAATTGCCTTAAGGGCAAAGTGTAATCTGAACTCGCCTGGTTGCGCATTCTACATTTTAGTGAATGACAACTTTCAGCAAATTTAATTGCAATAGCCATAATTAAGTTATGAAGCTGTATTTCAAAACAATCTTCTGTCTTTTCAGTTTTAAGTATCCTTTAGATCTTATTAAATGTATTGTTTGAATCTTAAATCCTCCAATGTCATTTAAAATTGCAAAGGTTCATTGGGTTAAGAATTTGCTAAATTGTCATGAAAGGGTATATTTATTTTTTCCTGTGTTAAGAATAAAGAATACCAAGCCTAAATGCTGTTATTAACCAAATTATTGTACAATATTGACCTAGTCTACCACACTTTACACAGATAATCTCTTTCTTTTAAATGTTCTGTCCCTTAGCTTGTATACATGACCAAAATAAATCATGTTTGTGAGATACCTTAGGACATTTTTCTATATTAGAAAGCACTATATTAATGGAAGTTATTGGTATCCAATCAAACAGCTGCCTTTTCCTCTGCCTCTAAATAAAACACATTATAATAGAGGTTCTTAATGAAGAAAGAATATGTAATAATTTATATCCTTAAAATCCCTTCTCTGAAAAGACTTGCACGACAAATAATATTTTAAATGTGACCTTGTAATTAGTTTCTGTTCATAAATAGTTTCAATTTTGTAATCTTTATAGAATGCCAAATGTTGTTGTTATGGGGTAGGGTTTTCCCCAACTCTTTTGAATTGTTTTCACAGACAAAAAGCGGTTTCTACTACAAACCAAAATCTGTGATCTTGTGTATGCTACAATTGGTATCGCAGACTCAGATTAATAATTACACTTTAATTACAATATTGGCCACTGGAGATCATGTAGGATGCCCATGATGTTCTCATGACTGCCTCAATGGCAGAAAATACCATGCAGCAGATTAATGAGTACAGGCTAAAAAATAATAGATTTATTAGCAGAATAATACCAAGAAATAGTGAGATATTGCTAGATAATTGAAAACATAATGCTTAAAAACAATATAATACTTAAAAACTATAAATTACATCAGTCCACAAGGGGGTAAAATACCATTTTTAGACATGATTTCTTAAGACAAGTTTGATGAGTGACAGGACTTCCGGATGCAACAGTTTCTCATAGACCTTCAAGATGTAATATTGTACATAGCTGGCCCAAATTTCCAATCTGCCCACATAATTTGGATCTTCAATCAAAACTCAAGTCTTTGGCATTATTCTCTAGACTTGAATAGTTCAAAAGCCTCTGAAGTCATATAAGTCAATCATCTTTGATTAACAACACAATGGTACAGAGGAATGTATGAACCGGAAAAGACAGCTGAGGCCCATCTGGCCAGTTCCAGTGCCTAGGAACTATCATAATCCCACAATACTTCCATACCTATCAATTTTTTTCTCTATGTACTTAATCTAATTCTCTGTATCAGCAAATTTAAGAATCAGCTTTCTCCTTTCCCTTGGCAGTCCATTCCATATCTTTTATGTAAAGTGGTTAAATCTAAACTGTCTTTACATCTTTCCTGTTTGCCGCTATGCCCTGTAACAGTAGATATTCCATGCCATGCTAACAAGTCAGTTTCACACTTCGCCCAGCTCTCTCATATATCTGGTAGTCCTTTAACCATGTATCATTTAATTAGTACCTAGAACAAGGCCCCTGTGCCCTGATAAATCTCCAGAATAGTCAACTTGACCTGGCCCCTTAGACATCTCAACCTCCATTGTGAAATGTGGGTAAGGGAATACGGTTTCAATTTTCAGTGTGCTTTCTTCACACTTGTATCTTCACTGTGGTACAACATTTAAATTTTTATTTTAATATAGAAAATTTAATAGCCTCATTGCATGTCTAGGCATAAAACTATTGATCTAAATGCTGCTTCTACAAGGTTACTATTTTCATAAAATGATCATTGTTGAGGGTCATGAGGTTTTTTTTTACTTTAAATCCTAGGCTAAATTTGATGCTGAGATGCCTTGTGAAACTATCAGCAAGATCCACTTGGTCGATCTTGCAGGAAGTGAAAGAGCAGATGCCACGGGTGCTACTGGCGTAAGATTGAAAGAAGGAGGGAATATAAATAAGTCTTTAGTCACACTGGGAAATGTCATTTCTGCTTTGGGTAGGTTCTTGATTCAAATTTTTCTTAAACCATTTCTAATTTTGGAAGCAACAATTAATGTTTATTGAAAGCAGCTGACTGACATTACTTTGGATTTCCATGAGGTTCTTGAAAAGTGATGAATTGAACTGCTTTTTATTTTCACAGCTGACTTGTCTCAGGATGGGGCAAATTCTCAAGCAAAGAAGAAACAAGTGTTTGTGCCTTACAGAGACTCTGTTTTGACCTGGTTATTGAAAGACAGCCTTGGTGGAAACTCAAAAACAATTATGATTGCCAGTAAGGTTTTAGTTTTTATAATGCATACAATTTCAAGTTCCAACATATTCATTTTATTGTTATGCCTATTAACTGCCCTAACCACGGAATGCTTGCTTTAGAAATCAAAATGGTTATAAATTACATTGAAAAATGTAAGCCAGTGAATAAAAAGTCAGTTGGCTGTGAACCCTGTACCAATTTTACTTGGTTTAGGCACCTCCTGATCAGGATTTAGGCTGGTTCCAGATACCAATATCTAGGGTTCTTTGTGGACCCACTCCCTGATGTACGTCTAACCAACTACTGGAACAAGAGGAGCCTAGATATGATGTGTCTCCACGGTGGTTGGAAAGGCAGAGAAACAGTGCTACAAACAAATATATATTCTGAGTTAGGAATCCTAGAAAATATTTTTGGTAGATTGTGGTGTGAGTCCTTTGTACTGAAAGTCATTTTATTCCCCAACTTGCATATGCTGTTTTTCCTTCAGCTCCCTTATTCTGCTAGGATGAACAGCTTCTTAAAATCAGTTTCCCTACACATTGCCATTAATGGTTAAGCCCCTGAGCAAAAGCCATGGACAGGCTAAGGTCATTTAGCCCGTCAAGCTAGTCCCTAGAATTCCAACTCACCCAGCTTAGCATTCAACTGCAGTTGTATTTCCCTTAATATCTTTGATTTCACAATCTTACCAGGTTGCATATTCCAATCACCCTTTTGCGTAACAACTTTTTTTTAACATTACCGTTCACTAATTTAAGTCCTATTTCCTACTGGCTTGACTAACCTTGAAATACTTTTCTGGGTTCATCTTGCTTATACCATTTAATAACAACTGCAGCTTACATTTATATAGTGCCTTTAACATAGAAAAATGTCCCAAAGTGCTTTACAGAGGCATAATCAAAGAATGTTTAACATACCTGGTTTAGATCCCCTTTCTCTATCCAGATGGAGCTTTAGTTTCTCTAATCTTTTGTGATAGCTGATCCTCTTGGCTCTTAGGATCATTATGTTTTCCTTTTCTATACCCTTTTCTCCATTGCCCTCAAATGTGGCAACCAGAACTTCACACAGTTCTCCAAATCTGCACTAACTAGTGCATTATAAAGCCTCAGGATGAATCATAGAATCATAGAAGTTTGCAGCACAGATGGAGCCCATTTGGCCCATTGTGCTGTGCCAGCCGAAAAAGAGCTATCCAGCCTAATCCCACTTTCCAACTCTTGATCTGTAGCCTTGTAGGTTATGGCACTTCAAGTGCATACCCAAGTACATTTTAAATACGATGAAGGTTTCTGCCTCTACCACCCTTTCAGGCAGTGAGTTACAGACCACCCTCTGGGTGAAAAGTTTCCCCTCAACTCCCCTCTAGTCCTTCTACCAATTAATTTCAATCTATGCCCCCTGGTTATTTGACCTCTCTGCTAAGGGAAATAGGTCCTTCCTATCCACTCTATCTCGGCCCCTCATAATTTTATACACCTCAATTAAGTTTCCCCTCATCCTCCTCTGTTCCAAAGGAAAAAAACCCTATCCAATCTTTCCTTATACCTTAAATTCTCGAGTGCTGGCAACCTCTCTAGTGCAATCACATTTTTTCTGTAATGTGGTGACCAGAACTGTACACAGTACTCTATCTATGGCCTAACTCATATTTTATGCAGGTCTAGCATAACCTGCCTGCTCTTGTATTCTGTGCCTCAGCTAAAAAAGGAAAGCGTCCCGTATGCCTTCTTAACCACTTTATCTACCTGTCCTGCTACCTTCAGGGATCTGTGGACATGCATTCCAAGGTCCCTCTGTTCCTCTACACTTCTTAGTATCCTACCATTTATTGTGTATTCCCTTGCCTTGTTAGCCCTCCCCATCCTTGTTTTCAAATCCCTCCATGGCTTCACCCCTACCTATTTTTGTAACCTCCTCCAGCCTTCCGAGATCTCTGCCCTCCTCCAATTATGGCCTCTTGCGCATTCCCGATTTTCATCGCTCCACCATTGGTGGCCGTGTCTTCAGCTGCCTAGGTCCTAAGCTCTGGAATCTCCTCCCTAAACCTCTTCGACTCTATTTCGCTTTCCTCCTTTCAGACGCTCCTTAAAACCTACCTCTGACCAAGCTTTTGGTCGCCTGTCCTAATATCTCCCCACATAGCTCGGTGTCAAATATTGCTTGACAACGACCCTCTGAAGCACCTTGGGACGTTTTAATACATTAATGGTGGTATATAAATATATGCAGGTTGTTGTTGTTGGAGTACTTTGCATTTGGGAGTATTAAATTTCATGTCCCATTTGTCTTCCCAATTATAATAGCTCTAAACTTTTACACATGAACTGCATCCTCCATTCCTCCCATTATTTAATTGGTGTCTGGAAATTTAACAATTTGTTTCTGTGTCCAAGTCGCTTAGGTAGATCAGAGATACAGGAGTGCAAATGTTGATCATTACTCCTAAATTATAGATGGCGCCCTAATTGCAAGAACCGAGTCCTGATGTGAGTTCTCCTTAATGGGATCCAATGCATATTGGGGCTGATTAAAATGAATTCTGGTGCCATTGTGCTGATGCAAATTGCTCCTCATATTAATGGGCACAGAAGTCTGAGTCCTACTCCGCATTCACTGTGCCAAACAGTTCCCAATATGGCCGGCCAACATATAAACATGCTGGGAACCTGTGCACGACCTATGCACAAGATTCATTAACACCCCCCCCCCCCCCCAACCCCCTCCCAAAAGAAAATGATGTAAATTCGGAGTCATACCCATAATGTGACTGGAGAGGCTGAGCAGTACTTGTATGGAATGAGCAGGCTTGAAAGAAAAAATATTTGTTTGTCTCAGGGGTGCTCCACTCAGTTTTTCCAGGTCTACAGCGGCCTAACCAGCAGTCCTTAAATGGACCGCTGGAGGCCGCCCATTAGAAGGTAAGTAGCATTTTTATACTTTTGTTTCTGTGGAGCAGGAGTGCTCCTACTAACTCCACAAAAGTACTGCGAGCCACTGCCGGCCTGGGATCACCCTCTCCAGTTCGCCCCCCCGCTCAATTTTGTGTCTTTTTCCAATTTCTCAGTCTATAACTACTGTATCTCTCTCTCCGTAGAGTTTTGTGATGTTTATAGCTTATTTATTTATAATTCAAAACCAATAAAATCTACAAATACAGTCATCATTGTTTCTACCCCTCTCTGTTTTATTAAAACACTAAATATAAATTTTATTTGAATAAACCTTTTGAAATTTGCCCTCTAGCTTTTCTTCAGATAATTTTTGTTAAAATAGAAAATTGTTAAAGACTGAGAGAAGCATTGTATTATTTGACGAGCTAAAAGCTACTGGTGCATCCTTTAAATTGTACACACTGCACATGCTCAGACTGCAGGATCTGCTTTCAACTAACAGTCACCGTTCCAGGCAAAAATATAAGTTTTGAGAGAGACTGAGGCGTTCAGGTAAAAGCTTTAATGAAAGTATTAAAAGAAGCAAAAGAAAACTTTAGATAAATTTACTTATTGTGAAATACGCAATTTTTGAATGACTTTTGTTTAAAACCTTGTTTTTGGACATTTGAGTTTCAGTTACTGAGGCTAAGTAGTGAACAATTTTGTTTTCAAAAAGCATTTTGAATGATTCGATTGGATCTTCAACAAAGTGTGCTGTTCCCTACTATTAATGTTTACATAGGGTTTCCCATTGTGACATGTTGCCTGACACCAGAAATAAGAGTAATATGTACAGCAAGTGCATGTCATAAGCAAGGAGATATATAAATGTGAAATATATTTGTGTATTTTAAATTTAAAACTGGGATTCCTCATTAAGTTATCTTCCAAATTTATGTAAGCTTTAAATATTGGCCCAAAAATTCGTGAGGAAGCCTTCGTGCGAGGGTAAGGCCACCCCGCGATCTCTCACTCTGCGTTGGCTTTTTCAGTTCCAGCTCGCACGAACTTGATGTTCTGGACAGCTGCTGTGCTGGGCTTGCGTAGCCCACCGGCGTAGTTAATTCGTGCGAGCTGTGGGATCACGTGACTCAGTTAGAGCCAATGGCAGCACACCATCTTCCATTCATAACTTTCACATTCGTAACTTTCACATAAGTGCTGTGAAAGTTATGAATACTATAGCCCCCCAAAAGAACCGCTAAACCTCAATTAAATTTTTTTAAAAACCCATCACATTAATAAAATAAGTATAGCTAAATAAATTAACCATTTTAAATAAAAAATTAAATTTTTGAAAAAATTTAAAATCTTTTAAAAAGTTATAAAAATAAAGTTACCTGTCTTTAAAGTCTCTAAAAAAGATATACCTGTTAAAAAAAATTCAAAATAATACTTAATTCACTACTTACCTTGTTAAAAGTGGGTCTTACTCCTCCTCTTTTTATGTGTAGAATCTTCCGTACTTACCTGCGCGTTGAAACCACTAAGTGCACAGCGTGCGCGCAGCCTGTAGCGCGCACGCGGTGCACCTAGGACCCGCCCCCTTTTCCATTCACCAAGTGACGGTTTTCAGCGCATGCGCAGTGCATGCAGAAAACCGGCAATTGGAGACAGAATACGCGAGAGTACACAGTGCGTACTCTCGCGTAGCGGCACTAATTTTTGGGCCAATATATATCATAGTGCACAGCATATGCAAATCTGAGAAAGTAACATAAGCAAATTTACTTTGTCCTAATTTTTCTGATCTAACTTTATTATAACAATTTGTGTTTTGTCAACCCACACTAATTATATATCACTCCATTGTATGTTCTGTGAAGAATTATGTTTTGTTTCAGGTATGGCTTATAATATGCTTTGAATATCTTATGGGTAGCTCAATACTTCACTATTTTTCATTATCTTTCTTTTGATAGCCATTTCACCAGCAGATGTCAATTATGGAGAAACATTGAGTACACTTCGCTATGCAAATAGAGCCAAAAACATCATTAACAAACCTACCATTAATGAAGATTCTAATGTCAAACTCATTCGTGAACTACGTGCTGAAATAGCACGACTGAAGGCTTTACTTGCTCAGGGGAATCAGGTTAGTTTTTATCTTTTGATGGATTGGTAATTTATTTTTGTTTTTGGGGAAAGAGCTCCTGATTCCCAATTTTAATTGCCGTATTGCATTATGGTAACCTCAAAGACTAATTGAGTTGTACAACTAATGGCTAAATCATTTATACTCGTTGAGCTTGGCTTATAGAAGCTGTTATTTTCTTGTGTGGGTGTTGCAGTAATAATAGGGACACATTAATGATCTTCCCACAAGAAATTAATGAAGCTGACTTTAGCTCTGTAGAATTATAAACCTAATTAAGAAACTTTCTTTTAGATGTAATCCACTCTGGATCATGATTAATAATTGACTTAAATACAGGGGCTTCAGTTTTCTTGTTTCAGCTAAAAACCTCTAGATGGCAGCCAAGGTTTTCTTCTACAGCTTTAGCTT
Source organism: Squalus acanthias (assembly GCA_030390025.1). Taxonomy (NCBI): domain Eukaryota; kingdom Metazoa; phylum Chordata; class Chondrichthyes; order Squaliformes; family Squalidae; genus Squalus; species Squalus acanthias. The sequence goes on from CM059436.1 coordinate 73,907,835, forward strand.
AAATTGTGAGTGAAATTTAAAAACAGTGGTGTGTTTAGAGCATAACTGCAGGTTGCTAGCACAACAAGTCCGGTAATATGTAGCAAATCTGTAGTGTCAACGTGCACCTAATCCACCTAAATTCATTGATGCATTAAAATTCACTGCATTAAAACTACCCAGATTTGGTTTGTTCTAAAAAAAAAACAACTTGTATTGATAATATGGTTCAGAAGGTGAAACATTCCTATGGAGAGATGCTAAAGTTGTTCATTTTAGGTAAATCTTCTCTTCTTCTTCTTCTTTGGCAGTCCCTCGGAACCGAGGATGACTTGCTTCCACATTAAAAATGAGTTCGCAGGTGACTGATGAGTCCAATGCGGGACCTACAGTCCCTGTCACAGGTGGGGCAGACGGTGGTTGAAGGGGCGGGTGGGTGGGGTGCTTGGGTTGAAGTGCGCTCCTTGCGCTGCCTGCGCTTGGCTTCCGCTTGCTCCTGGCGAAGAGACTCGAGGTGTTCGGCGCCTTCCCGGATGCTTCTCCTCCACTTTGTGCGGTCTTGGGCCAGGAATTCCCAGGTGTCGGTGGGGATGTTACACTTTTTCAAGGAGGCTTTGAGGGTGTCCTTGAAGCGTTTCCTCTGCCCACCTGGGGCTCTCTTGCCGTGCCGGAGCTCCGAGTAGAGCGCTTGTTTTGGGAGTCTCGTATCGGACATGCGGACAATGTGACCCGTCTATCGGAGCTGATCGAGCGTGGTCAAAGCTTTGATGCTGGGGATGTTGGCCTGAGCGAGAACACTGATGTTGGTGCGCCTATCCTGCCAATGGATTTGCAGGATCTTGCGGAGGCAGCGTTGGTGGTACCTCTCCAGTGCTTAATTAAATATTTTTAAATTCACAGCTTTTATTAAAATGCATATTATATCATATCCTCTGGGCAAATACCTTTGATGTTATGCATTCTGAACTATCCAAATTACCTAGTTAATCTTACTAGACTTCTGATTGAAAGAGTCAGGAAACTACTTTTGGCTACAAAGAGATGACTGGTGTGGCAACCCCAGAAAGAATTTCTGTCTCAGGCAATTACAGGAAACTCTCTTTTAACCGGCACCCAAATAACCGGAAATCTCTCTTAACCGGCAAAATTCTTGAGTAGGTAACCGGGGTTTTCCTTCATCTCTCCTTTAAAAATAACTTTGAAAAAAACCCCGAGGCGTTTGCCTTGTATCGGAGCATGTAGATTGGGAGGGGAATGTGCAGCCCGGGTAGGCAGCGGACACGACAGATGGTCAGCTGGCGGTCCCCGGGGAGACGGAGCTCCGAATGCAGGCGCATGTCAGTGTGTACGGGGCTCTCGTACGTTGGGAGATATAACTCTCCATTATCCGGACTTTTTGATTAACCGGCACCACGCCGGTCCCGTCGGTGCCGGTTAATAAAGAGTTTCCTGTAGTTAAGCAGCAAGGTCCAGCATAGTTTCTGTAGAATGGTGGGGATCTAATGTCCTGAAAGCATGGAGGTCTTTGAATAATTTGACTTGCGACTAGATCTTTAGTTTGTTCTATTTTACATTATATTAAGAGCAACAAAGAGTGACTGGATTAATTTGAGACCTATGAAGACTCTGAAAAATGGAGAGGGATTTATTCCACTGATCTTCGCGTTTTAATTCTGAATCATTTTGAACCAATTAATAAAGGATAATTGAGTAACAATCTGGGCCAGAACACTGTTCATCTTTGGGCCTTGGTTCATATTGAATCCTGATAAATAGGATGGTTTTGTTTTGTTTGCTCATTGTAAATTGAATGTGAATTTACAGCACCTAACTGGCCATAATTTAGCACAAGTTTGTATTACGTTTGAATTAATATGGCATTCACAGAGACACAGACTGACCACAGGAATGACTAGTGTGGGAAAGTGAAAAGTTCACACCAATGCAGAAGAGGGTATAGTTCTGATATCAGAAACAAGACAAAATTGAGGCTGTATAGAGGGAGCTTTATCTCTGCTCCTGGTCCCTGATCAAGGAGTGCTGACACTTTCTGTGAAGAGTGTACCATTCCTCATCACTGATAACTCTCAGGAAGCACTAGGTATCCGTGAACCGTTCATATTTGAACCAGGAGTCGGAGAGATTCTGTTTATTCTATGCCTGATATTTTTAAGAGGACTGTATAACAGATGATGGTGGAATTGTCCTGTAATTTACAACAATTATTGCTACTTGTATTTATATAGCGCCTTTAATCACCAGCCAGATCTGGTGATGGATTGCTAAACTAGTTGTGTGCCAGATACACTCAAATTTGCAGCCCTTGGACTTGAGGGAATGAAGGTGGGGTCCATACCAGCTGGATTGGCCAGGATGGGGAAGAGTCAAGGTTTTACTGGGGACAAGGGCATCAACGGTATACTTGAGGATGTAGTTAAGCAGCTTGATGGCTGCAGAAGTACTGTGACAAATTGAGGGCCAATGGCTAGGCAATTGGGATTTGGAAAGTGCAGTTGTAAGTGATTTGGGGAGAGTTTTTCCAGAATGAAGTGTGGTTGGAAGGTGGTGGGAGATATTATTGGTGAGGGATACAAAGAAGTGGTTGGAGATGGCCTTGTCAGTGATAGAGACTATGGGAGTAGAAAGGCCACGAGAGCTGACAAGATGGCTATGTATGGTTGGACAGTTAATATGGAAGGGGAGGTCTAGGAAGGACAGATGGTCAGTGAATTTAGAGGAGAGAGGGTGAATATACTGGAGGAAAATGCAGAGAGGTGCGCTGATTGGGGGGAATTTTTATTCGCCGACACATTGGGAGCAGGCAGGAAATCCGGAAGTGCAGCGCGTCTGTCAGTGGCTTTTTAACCCAGCCACTGCATTTGCATCTTACTACTGGGTTTCCTGACCAATTAGGTTGAGCAGGTGTGATGATGACCCACATGAGTCGATTTCAACTCCAGTATTTAAAGGGACAATGCAACGAAGACATTTGCTGGATTCTGGAGGTGGGAGAATAAGAAAGAACAATCATAGGAACAGGAGTAGGCCATGAAGCATCTCGAGCCTATTCCGCCATTCAATGAGATCATGGCTGATCTGCGACCTAACTCCATATACCCGCCTTTGGCCCCATATCCCTTAATACCTTTGGTTAACAAAAATCTATCAATCTCAGATTTAAAATTAACAATTGACCTAGCATCAATTGCCGTTTGCGGAAGATAGTTCCAAACTTCTACCACCCTTCGTGTGTAGAAGTGTTTCCTAATTTCACTCCTGAAAGGTCTGGCTCTAATTTTTAGACTCTGCCCCCTAGTCCTAGACTCCCCAACCAGCGGAAATAGTTTCTCTCTATCTACCCTATCTGTTCCTCATAATATCTTGAAAACCTCATTCAGATCACCCCTTAACTTTCTAAATTCTAGGGAATACAACCTTAATTTGTGTAATCTCTCCTCATAATTTACCCCTTGGAATCAGGGTATAATTCTGGTAAACCTACGCTGCACTCCCTCCAAGGCCAGTATATCCTTCCATGATGTGGTGCCCAGAACTGCTCACAGTACTCCAGGTGTGGTCTAACCAGGGCTTTGTATAACTGCAGCATAACTTCTACCCCCTTGTATTCTAGTCCTCTCGATATAACGGCCAGCATTCCATTAACCTTTTTGATCATTTTCTGTACCTGTTCATTACATTTTAATGGTCTATGTACCTGGACCCCCAAGTCTCTTTGGACCTCCACTGTTTTTAGCTTTTCACCATTTAGAAAGTACCCTGTTCCATCCTTTTTAGGACCAAAGTGGATGACCTCACATTTGCCTACATTGAAATCCATTTGCCACAGTTTTGCCCATTCACTTAATCTATCGATATCCCTGTGTAATTTTATGCTTTCATCTACACTGCCTACAATGCTGCTTATCTTCGTGTCATCGGAAAATTTGGATATATGGCTTTCTATTTGAGGCCGCAACAAAGATCCCTGCGGGACACCACTAGTCACATCGTGCCAATTGGAGTACCTGCCCATTATCCCTACTCTCTGTCGCCTGCCGCTCAGCCAATTTCCTGACCAGATCAATAATTTACCTTCAATTCCATGGGCTTCTACCTTTGTTCAGTCTCTTATGTGGAACTTTATCAAATGCCTTCTGGAAGTCCATATAAATAACATCCATAGACATTCCCCTGTCCACTACTTTAGTCACCTCTTCAAAAAATTCTATCAGGTTTGTCAGGCATGACCTACCTTTTTTAAATCCATACTGGCTCTCTCTGATCAACTGAAAATTTTCAAGCAGTTCAGTCACCCTATCCTTAATTATAGATTCTAGTAATTTCCCAACAACAGATGTTAGGCTAACCGGTCTATAATTCCCTGGTTTCCCTCAATCGCCATTCTTAAATAGCGGAGTGACATGCGCAATTTTCCAATCTAAAAGAACGGTTCCTGAATCAAGAGAACTTTGGAAGATTATAAAAACAGAAAATGCTGGAGACACTCAGCAGGTCAGGCAGCATCTGTGAAGAGAGGAACAGAGTTAACGTTTCAGGTCGATGACCTTTCGTCAGAACTGGAAAAAAGCAGGAAATGGAACAGATTTTTAAGCAAGTTTAGGGGCTGGGAAATGGGGGAGGGGATGAAAGAACAAAAGGGAAGGTCTGTGATAGGATAGAAGGCAGGAGAAGTAAAGAGACATTACGAGATATTCAAGGCAAAAGGAGATGGTAATGGGACAGGTTAAGAAACAAAGGATGGCTCTAGATGAAGTGTGAATTGTGCTGGCAGAATGAAAACAGCTGCCATGTGGGAGAGAAGAACAAAAGGCACAAACAAAAAGTGTGGATAAAAAATATATATATGATGGGGGCCGAGGTGATGATCTGAAATTGTTGAACTGTGTTGAGTCCAGAAGGCTGTAAAGTGCCTAATCGAAAGATGAGGTGCTGTTCCTCGAGCTTACGTTGAGCTTCTGTAGAACAATGCAAGAGGCCGAGGACGGTGAGGTCTGAGTGGGAGTGGAGCGGTGAATTAAAGTGACAGGCGACCGGAAGCTCGGGGCCCCCCTTACGGACTGAACGGAGGTGTTCCGCAAAGCGGTCACCCAATCTGCGTTTGGTCTCCCCAATGTAGAGGAGACCACATCGTGAGCAGCGAATACAGTGTACTAAATTGCAAGAAGTACAAGTAAATCGCTGTTTCACCTGAAAGGGGTGTTTGGGGCCCAACGTCATTTTCAGCACTTTTACCCCCACTCGCCCCTTTATTCTGTTGGCAGAGTCCACGGCAACAGTAATGGGTGGGGTGAGTGGGAATGGAGAGGAGACTGGTGTCATTAGCCCCCAGTGAACGTGTTGGGCGGGAAGTTTGTCGAAAATGGAGGATGTGGTAGTTGGGATTGCTTGCTCATGAGGTAGCAATAGATGCCTTGATGGGACCTTTGGAGAATGCCAAGAGATGCACAGAGGGCAACAGTGCACTTATTCAAGGGGCATTCAAGACTGGAATGGCAGCAGCAAAGTAGAAAGACGGAGCAGTAATCATTGGTTGGCAATTTCTTGTGTGCAAGATTTGGAAGTACCTTTTAAAGGTTGCTTGGATAAATTACTCTTCAAGGTGGGGAAGAATTTTTTGGCAACAGTTTGCCATCTGCCATTTGCAGATGGTTCTTTTTTAACCATTAAATTCTGATTGTGTTTATGATCTATCCCTGGCTGCTTTTTACACCGGTGTTACATATCAAATAGTTTGCCTGGTTCCATGTCATCAGCTGGTTCCAACAGCAATCGGAGAGTCTGACAGGCACCTGCAACATTTCAAAGATACAAGATAATTTCTAATGCATTTGGTTTAAGAATACAGGAAAATTGCATCACTCTGGGGGGGGGAAAAAACTGGCACCCACAATATGTGAATGTTTCCAGACGTTTAATGTATTACTTGGCCCAGCCACCAAGAGAAAGGATCTATTTTTTTAAATATAGCTACCTGAAGTCCATAAACCCCTTTCCTCTTAAAATCACTCAAAAATGATATTACTGAAACTTTTACTGTTTGAGATATGATGGAGCTTGCCTTTTGGCACGCATAGTATCTGAGTTGTATGTGAACATTTGCAGTAGTAAGAATGCAAATATGGCTTGTGTGTGGGATGCTGAGAAGTAATCACAACTCGCCAGTGCAGGCTGATAGGTTTCTCTACCGTCTTGTCCAATTTCTTATTAAGGCACGTGTTTACCCACAACTAAATATATTTTGTCTTTCCTTTCAGATTGCGTTGTTGGATTCTCCAACAGCTTTAAGCATGGAGGAGAAACTTCAACAAAATGAAGCTAGAGTAAGTAACATTACAATATACATGTCATTCCTTTTTGTATAGAAAAATTACTTTTCTAAATTAATTCACCAGTTACATAGAATTTACATCATTCAGTCCAACTATGTATAAAATTAGTTGATCTCCTATGACATTGTAAACAATGAGTCAAGACCAGGTGTACTCTGCAGTTGAAGTGGAATTGGAGGGTGTGAGATAATTTAACCAGGGGGTGTAGATATCATTCAGTCTCCATTTTAAAGTCATACATTTTGTCCTTTTTATATTGTACTTGATTTTATATTGTTTTTCAGGTTTACATCTAATCAAAGTCACAAATTATATCCTCTGTGATTGTGGTGCACTATCCCTCTCCACTAGAATACAAAACAAAAGCTATAATAGGTTTCTCGCGCTTCCCCCCCATCTCTCTCTCTCACTCACTCACACAAAGCGTGCTTTTTAAAAAAAAAATACCCAACGTAAACTTTTACCTTTTGAAATTTGATCTCTAACTCTTCTTCAAATAATTGTGAAAAGCAACTGAAAAATTGTTGTTGGAAACTGTGCGAGAAGCATTGACCCTGAAATTGTGGTGTCTGTGACGGCGCACTCTGAGTACGCCGTCATAATTCCTTTGAAATGCCCCGCAAGTTCGCGAAATCCGGAACTTGCGGCCCGTTGACAGGCCATCCGTGGGGGGCTCCGAAAAAGCAATCGCTAGCACAGAGTTGGGCTATTTGCCCAGCGATTGGCCAGCAATTGCCCTCATGAGTCTTATGGTTGATGCACGCAGGCGTAGAGCCTACTTGCATCAGCATAAGGGGATATCTAAGCCTTACATTAAACATTTTTATATCCTAAATTATGCACATACACTTTAATAAATGAGTTTATGCAAATATTGGCCCGGATTACAGTCTTAATGTTTAAAATTATCAAAAAATGTAATTTTTATTGAGGTTGGTGGAATGAAGGAACTTATGAATAAAATTGCAGTTCTGTACATTGTAAAATTATTAGCTCTGGGGATTCCATTGCACATCATTAGGGGATTCCCTTCATAAATGATTGCAATGGAATTCTCCTTTGTCATTGGGGGACTGGGCCCACGTGATCCCAGGTACACTTCCGAACCGCCTGCGTCCCTGGGATCCGTGGGCCATTACGCGGCCCTCCGCCTCCAAGGCCTGAGACGGCAACTCTTCACAGCCTGAGCTCCAGCAGGTAATTTCATAAATGTTTCGCGTGGCGGAGGCGTACACCGGCGGTATGCCTCCGACCGCAATTTCTAGACTATTGTCTTGTTTGGCTAGCTAAATGTTACTGATGAATCCTGGGAAATTGTGCACACTGCACATGCTCTGACTGCAAGATCTGTTTTCACCCAAGAGTCACATTCTTGTCAAAAATGTCAAGCCAGTTCCCGCTTTTGGGAGAGCCCGAGTCCTTCAAGTAAAATCTTTTAATGAAGGTGTAAGAAGACACAAGACAATTCAGTGGAAATATGTAATCGTGCTAATACGAAATAATGCATTTTTGAATGATTTTTGTGTAAAACCTTAATTTGTATATTACAAATTTCAGTTACTGTGGGGGAAAAAACTGGCAGATGATTTTTTTTCAAAAAAGCATTTAACTCTCGATTAGTTTGTGAAGAAACATTGATAGTGAAATATTAACATACATTTTCCCATTATAAAACATTGACTTCTTTAGATAGGAATGTATCATTATAAATGTTTGCATAGGATGTTTTAGATTGTGTTTTCTCACCTTGATGAGAACAAAATTGACACACATGCTCACACAAAAGGTACACAAAGCGTCACCCTTAGAAGAAACTATTCTTGGCTGTTGAATTTATATTTAAAAAATGTGTATTGGCCAACCTCCATCTGAAAGCATTGGGAGTTCCAGGCAATTTCACAGATCACAAAAGAATGAACTTAACGTACTGTAGAGTCATGTAGTTACTCAGCAGTCATAGAATTACATAGAATATACGCCACAGAAACAGGCCAGTCGGGCCAACCAGTTCATGCCGGCGTTTATGCTCTACTCGAACTTCCTCCCATCCTTCCTCATCTAACTCTATCAGCATAACCCTCTATTCCCTTCTCCCTCATATGCTTATCTAGCCTCCCCTTAAATGCATCTATAATATTTGCCTCAACCACTCCCTGTGGTAGCGAGTTCCACATTCTCACCACCCTCTGGGTCAAGAAGTTTCTTCTGAATTACCTATTTGGTTTCTTGGTGACAATCTTATATTTATGGCCTCTAGTTTTACTCTTCCCCACAAGTAGAAACACTCTCTCTGTGTCTCCTCTATCAAAACCTTTCATAATTTTAAAGATCTCTATTAGGTCATCCCTCTTTTTTCAAGAGACTCCGGTTGTTCATCCTTTCTGGATAGTTTTTGCCTCACATTTCTGGTATCATCCTTGTAAAATTTTTTTGCAGCCTCTCCAGTGCCCCATATCCTTTTTATAATATGGCAACCAGAATTGTACACAGTACTCCAAGTGTGGTCCAAATAAGTTTCGATTCAAGTATGATCACAAGTTTATATTACATTACATAGAATTTACAGCACGGAAACAGGCCATTCAGTCCAACTGGTCTATCCCAGCGTTTATGCTCCACATGAGCCTCCTTGCACCCCTTTTCAACAAAAGCCATCAGCATAACCTTCTATTCCTTGCTCATATTCTGGCTTTGGATGCTTTTTATCATTCAGTTGGATGGATTGGTGAAGTTCAGGCTGTTGGCTCAGACTGGTCATGAAAAGTGTGGTGCAGAATTATCCTGATTACAGTTTCCTTACCAATGTAAGTTTTGGGTTCCAGCTGAACCAACCTAAAATTGAATTAAATTTCCAATATTCCAATCTGTAGAGATGTTGTTTGGACGAACGTACACATCTGTCTTCGTCTACAAATACAAAAGCAAAATACTGCAGATGCTGGAAATCTGAAATAAAAACAAAATGCTGGAAATACTCAGCAGGTCAGACAGCATCTGTGGAGAGAGAAATAAAGTTAACGTTTCAGGTCGATGACCTTTCGTCTATGTGTACTGAACTGAGATTCATCATACCTTGGGCTGTTTATATCTCTCTGGGCAGAAGCAAACTGTGTCTCTCATTTCCAAACAAACACTCTGCAGACAGAACACAGATCTCTCTGGGCAGATTAGCGCTGTCTTCTCTAGTTTCATTATGGACATTTGCGTCATTACTCTTTATTCAGTGATATATGTTCTCTGAAGGAGAATCTTCTTGACCTAAATACAAGCTTGCACAACTGGCATTCTTGTAGGAAACTGCCCCGGATTCAGAACTGTTAATAGTTGTGCAGTTTTTCTGATGGGTTGTGTGGTAACGCAGGTACAAATGTAGTAATTCACAGCATGTATGATTGGGGAAAATCCAAACTCATTCAGAAAACTGGAATGTACTATGGTGAATAATTTCCAATTTATCTGCAATGCAATTAAATTCACAATTTTTAAACACACCCTTTACAGAATCAGAATGAACCCAAGACCAGTATTCCACATCAGTATTCTAATTTTAAAACTCAATGGCCACTGGGATTTTATTGTTCGAACTCTTGCAGCCTTGCATGTGACTATTAAGCAGCTGATTGTGGGTAGGGGGTGTTCTCCTGAATCCTTGGTGTTTGTCCCATAGTTTTGCTTTTAAGAAGTCCTATTTTTAGCACTGATTTCAGGTTACCTGCCCAAGTCACTTAATGTATGGACTGCTGTGGAATATCTGCTAATAGCTGTTTCATGAAGAGATCTAGATAATTAAACCTGTTTCTCACTAACTGATTGTCATTTGCGGGGGAGTAGATTTGGTGCAGAGAAATTTTATTTTTTTAGGTCTGAAATGCTTGTTTCATTGTTGCATGGCAGGTAGAAGAGCTGACCAAAGAGTGGACAAATAAATGGAATGAAACACAAAATATCCTTAAGGTAGGTCTACCATGAAGTATTTTGCTTATTGCCTATAGAAATACTTAATCGGGTAATTGCCTATACTATATGAATAATCACACGTTTAATAATGAAAGATATAAACATTATTACTGAAGTATATGGCATGATTAAAATTCATATATCTGACTGCTTATTTTTTTTTAAATGTTTAACTTAAATGATTCTGATACTTTGCTGTGAACTTTCAGGAGTAAACCTAACAAAGGGTGATACTAGATCTTATTTTGGTCTGCACTTAGCTGAAACCCACATGTATCACATCTAATCCGCTTATTTTACCAATTACTGCTTGTTGCCTCTTATATCAAGCTACCAACATGTATCCATTTCAGTAATATTTAACTTTCACATCAAAACGTAAGATGCTGTCATCGAGATAATTTGTAAGAACTGCACTACGAAATAAATTGCAAGTAATGCATAGTGAAATATAGTGATTGAAACTGCTTGGCAGATGGCATTACAAAATGAGCTGATTTTGTTTGATGTGTGTCCAGAGATTGGAGGCAGTAACTACAGTGTCTTTAGAGAGAGAATTTGTTTAGTCATTAGATTTGGGGAATCTAGACTATGCTCATTTGGTACAGGAACCCATCCAAGTTAATTATTCCCCTGTTAGTATTACTCAACTACTGATTTCACCGAGTTATATATTGTGTACCATAATTTCTTGAAGATTAATAAAATGGTTAAAATTAGCATGAATGTATTTTAGCCCTGGGAGTCCTCAACATTGACTCCGGACCCCATGAAGTCTCATGGCTTCAGGTCAAGCATGGGCAAGGAAACCTCCTGCTGATTACCACCTACCGCTCTCCCTCAGCTGATGAATCAGTACTCCTCCATGTTGAACACCACTTGGAAGAAGCACTGAGAGTAGCAAGGGCACAGAATATACTCTGGGTGGGGGACTTCAATGTCCATCACCAAGAGTGGCTCGGTAGCACCACTACTGACCGAGCTGGCCAAGTCCTGAAGGACATAGCTGCCAGTCTGGGCCTGCGACAGGTGATGAGAGAACCAACACGAGGGAAACACCTACTTGAAGTCCCGTCTTCACACTGAGGACACCCTCCATCGTGTTGTGTGGCATTACCATCGTGCTAAATGGGATAGATTCAGAATAGTTCTAGCAGCTCAAAACTGAGCATCCATGAGGCGCTGTGGGCCATCAGCAGCAGCAGAATTGTATTCCACCACAATCTATAACCTCATGTCCCGGCATATCCCTCACTCTACCATTACCATCAAGCCAACCCTGGTTCAATAAGGAGTGTAGAAGAGCATGCCAGGAGCAGCAACAGGCTTACCTAAAAATGAGGTGCCAATCTGGGGAAGCTGCAACACAGGACTACATTCATGCTTAAAAAGCGGAAGCAGCATGCTATAGACAGAGCTAAGCGATCCCACAATCAACGGATCAGATCAAAGCACTACAGTCCTGCCACATCCAGTCGTGAATGGTGGTGGACCATTAAACAACTAACGGGAGGAGGAGGCTCCATGAATCTTCCCATCCTCAGTGATGGCATAGCCCAGCATGTGAGTGCAAAAGACAAACCTGAAGCGTTTGCAACCATCTTCAGACAGAAGTGCCGAGTGGATGATCCATATTGGCCTCCTCCTGAGGTCCCCACCATCACAGAAGCCAGTCTTCAGCCAATTTGATTCACTCCACGTGATTTCAAGAAATGCCTGAGCACACTGGATACAGCAAAGGCTGTGGGCCCCGACAACATCCCAGCTGTCCTGCTGAACACTTGTGCTCCAGAACTAGCCGCGCCTCTAGCCAAGCTGTTCCAGTACAGCTATAACAATGTGAAAAGCTGCCCAGGTATGTCCTGTCCACAAAAAGCAGGACAAATCCAATCCAGCCAAAAGTGATGGAAGGTGTCGTCAACAGTGCTATCAAGCAGCACTTACTCACCAATAACCTGCACACTGATGCCCAGTTTGGGTTCCGCCAGGACCACTCGGCTCTAGACCTCATTACAGCCTTGGTCCAAACATGGACGAAAGAGCTGAATTCCAGAGGTCAGGTGAGAATCAAGGCAGCATTTGACCGAATGTGGCATCAGGAGCCCTAGTAAAACTGAAGTCAATGGGAATCGGGAGGAAAACTCCACTGGCTGGAGTCATACCTAACACAAAGGAAGATGGTTGTGGTGGTTGGAGGTCAATCATCACAGCCCCAGGCCATCACTGCAGGAGTTCCTCAGGGCAGTGTCCTAGGCCCAACCATCTTTAGCTGCTTCATCAATGACCTTCCCTTTATCATAAGGTCAGAATTGGGGATGTTCGCTGATGACTGCACAGTGTTCCGTGCCATTCGCAACTCCTCAGATAATGAAGCAGACCTGGACGACATTCAGGCTTGGGCACTTGTGTGATGCGAATGTTACCTGCCACTTAAGTGCCAGGCAATGACTATCTATAACAAGCGAGCGTCTAACCACCGCTCCTTGACGTTCAACAGCATTACCATCGCCGAATCCCCCACCATCAATATCCTGGGAGGGTCACCATTGACCAGAAACTTAACTGGACCAGCCACATAAATACTGTGGCAACAAGAGCAGGTCAGAGGCTGGGTATTCTGCAGCGAGTGTCTCACCTTCTGACTCCCCAAAGCCTTTCTACCATCTACAAGGCACAAGTAAGGAGTGTGATGGAATCCACTCCATTTGCCTGGATGAGTGCAGCTCCAACAACACTCAAGAAACTCGACTGCATCCAAGACAAAGCAACCTGCTTGATTGGCACCCCATCCACCACCTTAAACATTCGCTCCCTCCACCACCGGCGCACTGTGGCTGCAGTGTGTACCATCTACAAGATGCACTGCAGCAACTCGCCAAGGCTTCTTCGGCAGCACCTCCCAAGCCCGCGATCTCTACCACCTAGAAGGACAAAGGCAGCAGGCGCTTGGGAACACCACCACCTCCACGTTCCCCTCCAAGTCACACAGCATCCTGACTTGGAAGTTCCTTCATCGTCGTTGGGTCAAAATCCTGGAACTCCCTCTCTAACAGCACTGTGGGAGTACCTTCACCACACAGACTGCAGCGGTTCAAGAAGGCGGCTCACCACCAAGGGCAATTGGGGATGGGCAATAAATGCTGGCTTAGCCAGTGACGCCCACATCCATGAATGAATTTTTAAAACCTAACCCGTTTAAAATGTACACTTATGAGCGATTATAAATTGTTGCTCCTAAAGTTGAAAACTCAGTTTTATAAACCACATTACCTAATGTTAATACTGATTTCTCTTAGCCACTATTTCATTATAGCCATCAATATTAGATTTAATCAAATCTCTAATTATCCATTAGATGGTTGACATTCACCTTTGCATACTAAAGATAGTATCCAAGATATTAACTGGACTGCCAGTCAATTTAATACAAACAGATGTTGATGTATTGCCCCAGTGTATTTAGAGAATAGCATGTCCTGTCCTATTTACAAAGCACAATAAAGATATCTATGGGTGAAATATTACTGCTTTAAATTTCTTTGAATCCACAACTGAAAATTAGATAGGGCCATCTGAATGTATTAATTTGAACTGTAAATTTATTTGCAGCTGCAACAATCAGTGATTTAATTTTAAGATTTGACAAAGGATGGAATGAGTTAAAGTTCTTCCATGTGCATCTGTTATTAATGACTTGGCCATTTAGTCCCTCCAAAAATGTTTGCATGGATTTGTAGGGCTAACTTAAGGGAAAGAATAGTCAATTACAAAAAGATTCTAATAATTATATGCGATCTTTTAAGCAGCAACTTTCTTATTAATTTTTGAAAAGTGGTATGTAGGCCAACATAAAAAATGGAGATTCATTATGTAAGGATGCAATTGTGCAGAATTCTGAAATTTTTTGACTGAAATGAAACATGTCATAGTTCCTGCAAAAAAATTGTCTCATAGTTTCATTGTTTAACCTATTAAATGTTATGGTAGTGTTCGGTTACAATTAGTTTATTCAATAAAAAAATTGCTGCAGTTGTATATTTCACTTGGCATATGGTACAAAAATAAGTAATGCAGAATTTTAATCTAAAGACATCCATCCGTACAAAGAACAGCGAAGTTAATTTGCCATTAACTAATCACTACTTCCTGATTTACTTTGTCTTAACTTTGATTTATTTCAACCTTGGTAGCATCCGGAACCACGGACCTGACTCTTCACCTTGCTTTCTCAATTTAAAAAAAAGTAATCTTAACCTGTCTGGTTATCAATGCCACAAGACCTTGTTTTCCCCTTTGCCAGCTCCTGGAGTTGTCCTGTTACCTTTCATTCTGGTTTTTCTGTACACCGCCCCACCATCTTAGCTTTGGCCTTCCATGTTGACTTTTCACAGGTAGGACCTACTCAATCACCTTCTCCGGTACTGATCTTCAGCCATACAGTACACCTATCCTGCCCATCACCGCCTTGTTGCTGTAACACAGTCTTACTGCACAAAGCACAGTCCTTTTTAGTACTTCACTGTTGGACACTCTCCACTCTGCTCCCAGCTGAATCCCACTAACCTCGTCACCCACTGAGTTCCAAATTGTCCAGCCTCTCCTCCTGTGTATTTGAAAGTTTGCAACCAAAAATGAATTATTCAAATTCAATTCTTGAACTACATATCCTTACTGTAGAGTAGGCAGTCTATTTTGGTGAGACTGATAAAACTATATGGAAAGGTCGCACTGTTTTTAAAAAGTAGAAAATGGGTAGGAATTGATTGACATTATCAGATGAACAGAACTTGGGAGGAGAAGAAACCTGTTTGGGGGTGGTGGGGAAACAGCCTTTGGTTGGGGGAAGGGGGTGGTGAGTGACAATTTGTCAAGTGATAAAAAAGATGCTATGTCGAATCCACAGAATGTGATTTTCTTTTAAATAACGGAAGTGATAACTGAAGTAGTGATGGTTTTAAAAAGTCCTTGGTTTTACTGGGAAATGTATTTCTAAAAGAAAGACTTGCATTTATATAGCGCCTTTCACGACCATTGGACGTCCCGAAGTGCTTTACAGCCAATGAAGTACTTTTTGAAGTGTAATGTAGGAAACACAGCAGCCAATATGCACACAGCAAGCTCCCACAAACAGCAATGTGATAAGGACCAGATAATTTGATTTAGTGATATTGATTGAGGGATAAATAAATATTGGCCAGGACTATCTTCGAGATAATGCCATGGGATCTTTTACGTCCACACAGCGTAGATGGGGCCTCGGTTTAACATCTCATCCGAAAGATGCACTGGAGTGTCAGCCTAGATATTTGTGCTCAAGTTTCTGGAGTGGGACTTGAACCCACAACCTTCTGACTCAGAGGCGAGGGTGCTACCAACTGAGCCACTGGCTGACACTATAAATACAGTTCTAATACAGTGGAATAACAACAGAAAATGCTGGAAACACTCAGCAGGCCAGGCAGCATCAGTGGAGAGATACAGTTAACGTTTCAGGTCTGTGACCCTTTGCTTACAGCAAAACTGAATATTGTGAAACTGTTTTGGTAATTGGGGAAAAAAGAATTTTCACTTTTATCACGTCTTTCATGACCTCTGGACCTCCCAAAGTACTTTCTAGTCAATGAAATGCTTTTGAAATGTAGTCACTGTTATAACACAAGGAAACGTGGCAGCAAATTTTGCGCACAGCAAGGCCCCACAAACAGCAATGAAATAAACGACCAATCATAGAATGGTTACAGCACAGTAGGAGGCCATTCGGCCCGTCGAGTCCGTGCCAGCTCTCTGCAAGAGCACTTCAGCTAGTCCTAATCCCCCGCCCTTTCTCCGTAGCCCTGCAATTTTTTTTTCTTTCAGGTACTTATCTAATTCCCTTTTGAAAGCCACGATTGAATCTGCCTCCACCACCCTTTCAGGCAGTGCATTCCAGATCCTAACCACTCGCTGTGTAAAAAAGTTTTTCCTCATGTCGCCTTTGGACCTTATGTCGCCTTTGGACCTTCTGCCTATCACCTTAAATCTGCGTCCTCTGGTTCTCGACCCTTCTGCCAATGGGAACAGTTTCTCTCTATCTAGACCCCTCATGATTTTGAACACCTCTATCAAATCTCCTCTCGATCTTCTCTGCTCTAAGGAGAACAACCCCAGTTTCTCCAGTCTATCCACATAACTGAAGTCCCTCATCCCTGGAACCATTCTTGTAAATCTTTTCTGCGCCCTCTCTAAATCTTTCACATCCTTCCTGAAATGCAGTGCCCAGATTTGGACACAATACTCCAGTTGTGGCCGAACCAGTGTTTTATTCAGGTTCACCATAACTTCCTTGCTTTTGTAATCTATGCCTCTATATTTATAAAGCCTTATACTTTTTTAACCGCTTTCTCAACCTGCCCTACCCCCAGGTCTCTCTGTTCCTGCATCCCTTTTAGAATTGTATCCTTTAGTTTATATTGCCTCTCCTCGTTCTTCCTACCAAAATGTATCACTTTGCACTTTTCTGCATTGAACTTCATCTGCCACGTGTCTGCCCATTCCACCAGCCTGTTTATGTCCTCTTGAAGTTTATCCCTATCCTCCTCACTGTACACTATTCATCTGCAAATTTTGAAATAGTGTCCTGTATACCTAAGTCCAAATCATTAATATATATCACGAAAAGCAGTGGTCCTAGTATCGATCCCTGGGGAACCCCACTGTATACCTTCCTCCAGTCCGAAAAACAACTGTTCAGCACTACTTTCTGTTTCCTGTCACTTAGCCAATTTCGTATCCATGCTGCCACTGTCCCTTTTATTCCATGGGCATCAACTTTGCTGGCAAACCTATTATGTGGCACTTTATTTTTCAAACGCCTTTTGGAAGTCCATGTACACCACATCAACTGCATTGCCATCATCAACCCTCTCTATTACCTCATCAAAAAATTCAATCAAGTTAGTTAAACACGATTTCCCTTTAACAAATCTGTGCTGGCTTTCCTTATATCCAAGGAGAATTGCAAGATTATGGCCAGTACCTCTGCAATTTGCACCTTTACTTCCCTCCGCATCCTAGGATGCATCCCATCCGGTCCTGGTGACTTATCTACTTTAAGTACAGTCAGCCTTTCTAGTACGTCCTCTTTATCAATTTTTACCCTATCCAATATCTCAACTACCTCCTCTTTCACTATGACTTTGGCAGCATATTCTTCCTTGGTAAAAACAGATACAAGATACTCATTTAGTACCTCAGCCATGCCCTCTGCCTCCATGCGTAGGTCTCCTTTTTGGTCCCTAATCGGCCCCACCCCTCCTCTTACTACCAGTTTACTATTTATATGCCTATTGAAGACTTTTGGATTTCTTTATATGTTAGCTGCCAGCCTATTCTCATGCTCCCTCTTTGCCCCTCTTATTTCCTTTTTCACTTCCCCTCTGAACTTTCTGTATTCAGCCTGGTTCTCACTTGTATTCTCAACCTGACATCTGTCATACACCACTTTTTTCTGCTTTATCTTACTCTCTATCTCTTTCATCATCCAGGGAGGTCTTACTTTGGTTGCTGTACTTTTCCCCCCTCATGGCAATGTACCTTGACTGTACCCGAACCATCTCCTCTTTAAAGGCAGCCCATTGTTGGATTACAGTTTTGCCTGCCAATCTTTGATTCCAATTTACCCGGGCCAGCTCCGTCCTCAACCCACTGAAACTGGCCCTCCTCCAGTTAAGTATTTTGACTCTAGATTGCTCTTTGTCCTCTTCCATAGCTAACTTAAACCTTATGATACTATGATCATTGTTCCCTAAGTGCTCCCCTACTGAAACTTGATCCACCTGACCCACCTCATTCCCCAGAACCAGATCCACCAATGCCTCCTTCCTCGTTGGACCAGAAACGTAATGATCAAGAAAGTTCTGCTGAACACACCAGATCATTTATTTTTGGTGGTGTCAGTTAGCCAGGAAACTGAGAGAACTCTCTTGCTCTTATTTGAATTGTGCCATGGGATCTTTTACGTCAAACCGAGGCCCCGGCTACCCTCTCAGGTGAACGTCTCATCCGAAAGATGGCACCTCCAATAGTGCAGCATTTCATCAGTACTGCTCTGAAGTGTCAGCCTAGATTATGTGTTCAAGTCTCTCGAGTGGACGTGAACTCGTGTCCTTCTGAATCGGAGGTGAGAGTGCTATCACTGAGCCAAGGCTGATGCATTTGGAAAAAAATTACAATACTATTTACAATATCCTCACTTATGTACTGTATCATTAACTGAAAGGGTAATTGCTTATATAGAGAAAACTGGAGAGCTAATAATTGGTTGTTTAATCAATGAATGGAAATGAAATGTGCTTCACAGCTTAATAGAAAATCACTGCATTGGCTATAAAATGTTTAATCTCAGGTTGGACACTAACTGTCCCTGATATTTTCCTTGGAGCATTAATTTAATAAATTGCTTCCTTATGAATTTTTGATTAAGTTTGCTACCTTGCTTTGGAATAAAATGTCACTTGCACATCAGGATTCTAAGATTATTTCTTGAAGCTGAACTGGAATAAAATACTTGTTCCTCAGAGAAAAATATGTAGTGAATCTTTTATCTGCAGTTTTTAAACAACTTGTATTTCTATAGTTCTGAAGAAAGGCCCTGCCCAGAGTGTTGGATTTCCAGAATTTGCAGCTTTTTGCCTTTATTTACATTCCTACAGGTCAAATGTGAACTTCAGATGGAGGGACAAAGTGATAATGGAAAGATTGTGGATGGTGAAGAATTTTAGGAGGCTTTTCAAAGCACGGCAATACAGAGGGATTTAGGGAGGGTGTTCCTAAGGGCCAGGGACTAGTGGCGGGAAGAGTGGCCACTGATGATGGAGCAGAGGAAGCGAAGAATAATGAATAGCCAAGGATCAGACGAATAGAGTGTACATGTTGGGACATATGGCTGAGATAGGGTAGGGTGAAGTAATGGAGGGATTTGAAAGTGAGGATAAGGATCTTGAAGTCTGTTCAGGGTATTGGCGGTAGTGGATCTTTGAAAGGACGAGAGTGATGGGAATTGTATGTTCTGAATGAGCTTTAATTCATGACTGGTTGGTGCTGACTAGGTGAGCATTAGTTCAGTCGAGATTTGAGGTGAGAAATGTGTGGATTAGGGTTTTAGGAACAGCGTAGGTGATGTTTTTTAAAAAATGCTCTTGGTAACTTAATGGAATTGGAAAAAAGCTCAGCTGGGTGTCAAGCAATACTCCGCGCAGAACAAGTATTTTATTCCAGTTTAGCTTCAAGAAATAATCTTAGAATCCTGATGTGCAAGTGACATTTTATTCCAAAGCAAGGTAGCAAGGATTGTAACTGCACTTGTTCCTTTCGGCTCTCTTCACATAGCCATTTCCTATCAGGAATAATGTGTGTATAATAATTAAACCCTAATCCTGTCCCCAACTCTGTTCCACTGATTGCTTGCAAGTATCTTCTCCAGATACATCCCACTGATATAACTTTGTGGTTTCCGCCCCCCCCAACCCCGGCCTCATGAGAACAGATCTAGCTTGCCCTTTTCATAGATCATTTATTTGTAGCATAGTGGTTATGTTACTGGGCTAGTAATCCAGAAAGCATGGCCCGGTCATTCTTTGTTGCTTTACTTGCCCAAGCCCTCTTGCTCCCTGCTGAATCAGAAATTTGTCCAATTCTTTTATACACATATAGTATGATAAATATCTTTCAAGTTAATGCAGCAATACCCTTTGATAACATAATGAAACTAATCATCAGAATTTATTCAAGTTGCATCAGTATGCTCATAAAGAGAGTCTTACTTAACAGTTTGTGGAGGCAGCTTCCTTGATGGTGATCTTATTTTGTAATGGTTTAAGCCTCATGGTATGTAGACCTCTATGTGGGTGTCAATTATGTAGGTTAAAAATGACCATCTCCATCCTTCAATTTGTTTCTCATTATGAACACCCCCTCCTCCCATAGCACTTCAAAGTCTGTTAATTACAGAAACAGATGTACATTTATATGAATTTCTTGCAAATCCAAGAGAAACATTTGACCTGAAATGAGATCTAGTTTATAAAAGGAAACAAAAACTTAATATTGCTCAAGATTTGTATAATGTCACATTCCGCTGGTTTACAGAAAAAATGTTTAATACATGTGTTGTAAAAACAATGTATTTTATTGAACCTAAACATATTTACACTGGAGAAAATTTCCCCAGTGTTTAAAAATCTTGTGTATTTTATATTACATTTAGGAAAGCGCCACATGAATATTTTACAATTGCAAATTTCAATGATCACAAAATATATTGAGACATATTTGTTAAGTTTGTAATCTGTAATTTTCTTGTTATACTATTCTAACTTATAATTTTTATATGCTGAGCTATGGATTTTTGGATGCTACAACCACTTTTTAAATTGACATAAATTTCAAAGTATTATTGATGCCTATGTGGTCTTGGAACCACAGCATCTGCTTTCAGGTGATGAGCTATTTACAGAAATTCTCCAATTTTCCAACAGATTCTCTAATGGCTTTCTATAATGAATGAGGGTGATATAGCCTAAAGCATTGGTAAAGGGTAAAAAAGCATCTGATGGAAATGTTTTTTCCAGGCCTTTTGGGGTTGTATCGTTGATCTCATTTTCTTAATATGCAGTGTTTTAAAAAAAAAAAAATCCCACTTGTAGAAAAGTGGTGAAATACTGTGACCATATCTGAAAGCAATCTAACGTGCATAGGAAATGTCATCACTTATTGTCGTAGTTCATCAGCACATCACTAATTTGAGAGATTTTTGCCCACCTGTATTGTGTAACATCTGTCAAAGCAGGATGCATATATTTTCAAGCAGGGATTTTTTTTTTTTTTACAAGTAACACAAATGCTCAGTAAAGCAGTGCTTTGAGTCTTGAGTTTGATTTTTTTTTTTCCAACCTAGCACAAAATCTGCATAGGATTCAAAATCAAACTTCCGAGCTACAGTTGATTGTTTCTTTAAAAGTATGAGACCAATTAACACCTTTTTGATGCAAATTATCTGTTACCAGTGCTTCCATGATGAATTAGAATTCACATTTGTTTTGACTTTCACCAAGATAAGGAAACCCTGTGTACGTCGATGTAGGGCATGCTTTTACTTTATGTATTTCACTCATGTTCAGTTGTCTCATATTTACTGAATTCACATATTGATACATTATTATATGTGAATGTCTATGGCTAGTATAATTACAGTGCTGACTCCTGGTTGGCTGCTACAGATGTTCAGTGTTTGAAGTACAGTAGAGAATAATTGCTAATACCTTCACTCACTGAGTACAAGAGATTGCATTAGGTGGTAAACAATGAAGCATCTTGGAGGTGTGTTAAAGTTGTAACTCTTTTGGTTAGCAAATATCGGTCTGGAGTTTTTTGAAAGTTTGTGTTTTGGTTTTAAGCTTGTTATTAGAACACTTGGCATACACAACATTGTCCTAATTACAGTACTTATCATTAATCTAAAATAAAACAATTTTTCAAAAACATTTTTAACAACACCTCTTCAGGCCATTCTCACTTCCAGCTTTCTTTCCCCTGCTTTTGGCCAACTTACTAGTGACTCTGCTCTGCTTGTCTGTACCACCCCTCGCACTTCAAGGATTACTGCTTCTCACCCACTGGCCCATTCTGGGCCGGCACTGCTATGTAGGAAGCTTCTGCAAGCAACGGATGACCAGAAATTCATAGTTATTATTACTCTGAGTAATGTAGCTGGTGTTGAGCTGATTTGCAAGACAGCAAGTGTGACAAAGATGAAGCAGATCCAGTGATGCTGAGCCTTGCAGGAGAAGAATCTTAATGCCCAGTACCACCTTGAACGTCTGTTAAAGAATTTTTTTTAACAAGGTAGTAGTTCCTTTAAAATCTTTTGACCTGTCGTAGACAGTACTCTGACTTGTCTGTCATATCTGTAAATTGGCATTTCTTCAACTGTTCAGGATCCAACTTATTGCTGAAGCTATTTAATGGAATTCTGTCTAAAGTCTTCATGCACTAATGCTTTGATTACTGAATGCATTTTCTAATTTTCAAAATGTGAATGTTTTAACTTCAAGTATTTATATAACTTTTTTTCCAGATTTTCATTACCGTGTATTGTACTACAAATTTAAAATATAACGAGGAGTTTTTAAAAAAAAAAAGAAAATTACCTGATTTAATGAGCCAAATCTTGCTGGAGTGGGGCATCTTGCGGCATACGCCGTTAGTTAGACTTTTTACTGCACCCTTCAACTCGAATATAATTTGCACCATAACTTGCTGGAAATGCGAACTGATAACAGCGCAGAGAGGTTGATTGACATTGCATTAACAATTGTCATGTCGTTAAAAGGGTATTTACACTCTTAATCCACAGCCCTAACTTTCTGCGGCGAGTTTAATTGACAATTACTGTGCTAATCCAGCAAGTTCTTAAAAATAACGGGGTGGCTAAGGGTGAGATACCCTTTGCGCGAAGCAAATGGCGGAGCGGCGTAAATCGATCAGCAAATTCTGGAGATTCGCAACTCACTCCATATCTCTCAATCTCCTGAATTTGCTATCTGATTTATGAGTTAATGGCGTGCGTCGTTAACGCACCGTTATTTTTCCAGTAAGATCGGCCCAATTTCTTTTTGTCCTTGGGATGTGGGTGACGATGGCAAGGCCATATAAGAACATAAGAAACAGGAGCAGGAATAAGCCACTTGGCCCCTCGAGCCTGCTCCGCCATTCAATAAGATCATGGCTGATCTTGGGCTCAAAGCCACTTCCCTGCCTGCTCCCCATAAACCTTCACTCCCTTATCTTGCAAAAATCTGTCTATCTCCACCGTAAATGTATTTAATGACCTAGCCTCCATGGCTTTCTCATTTATTGCCTATCCTAGTTGTAAGGTAGTGATGGGCCTTCACTGTGAACCACTCCAGTCCTTGTGGTGATAGTGCTTCTTCCACAATGGTATTCAGGATGGCATTCCAGGATATTGACCCAGCGATGATGTAGGAACAGTGATATATGTTCAAATCAGGATGGTGTGTGAGTTGGAGGAGAATTGCAGGTGATGGTTTTCCCATGACTCCTGTACGTTTTGCTGGTAGAGGTTGCAGGGGAGAGAGATGCTGTCAAACTAACCATGGTGAGTTGCTGCAGTGTATCCTGTATATTGTACATATGGCTGCCACAGAATGATGGTGATGCGGGGTGGATATTGAGTCACAGTCACAGAATAAGGAGTAGGCCATTTAGGACTGAGATGAGGAGAAATTTCTTCACTCAGAGGGTTGTGAATCTTTAGAATTCTCTACCCCAGAGAGCTGTGGATGCTCAGTCGTTGAGTATATTCAAGACAGAAGTCGATAATTTTTTGGGAACGAAGGGAATTAAGGGATTTGGGGATAGTGCGGGAAGGTGGAGTTGAAGTAGATCAGTCATGATCTTGTTGAATGGCGGAGCAGGCTTGAAGGGCTAAATGGCCTACTCCTGCTCCTATTTCTTATGTTCTTATGGTGATGCGGGGTGGATATTGAGTCTAATGGCATGTGCACCAATCAAGCAAACTTCTCTCTCCGGGATGGTGCCAAGCTTTTTCAGAATTGTTTCGGCTGCACCCATTCAGACGAGTGATGAGTATTCCATCACACTACTGGTACTGAGCAGTTTGTCAAAATCGGTTAGCTAAAATAGACGTTTGCTGCTCCTTTCATTTTGTTTTTCAGTGTTGCCTTGATAACTTAAGAAACCTGTTGGGGGTTTGCACCAATTTTACTTGTGCTGATCCTATCACTTTGAGGGTTACCTCAGAAATTCAAGATTGCTGTCTCGCCACATTTTTTTTGTGTCATGCCAATAAACTGAGAAACCTAACAAGTTTTCATCAAATCCAGTATTTGTCAATGTGCAATATGCTTTGGAAAGTTGAGTAATTCTGTGAAATTCATTAAGGCTTTCTTTGCTCTATTGGTTTTCTCGATAACTTGAGAAACCTTTAATAGATTTGTACCAAATTCAATATGTAGGTCTACCTCAATGTGTGGAATCTTTTATATACTTTTCTTTTAAAATCTTCCATATTGCTTTAGTGTCCCATCAGTAACTTGAGAGAATGCTTTGATAAATTTGAACCACCTTCAATATGTAAGTAAGTAGTGTGATAGGTTATAAAAGATTATTATCCGTGCACAATTCGTTTACACAATTGAACAATTTTTCAACATCACTTTGATATCTGAAGAGATCTGCCAATAGAGTAATCTCAAATTCAATATATGTAAGCTTATCCGGTTACTCTTGTTGAATTGAGTGCAAGTTCTTTGAAAATGACTTGTAGGTATGAAGCGATATTGCAGAAATGTTATATTTCCTTGCCTCACAACAAATGTGAAATAAGCAGTTATAGCTTGGATGTGGAATGTCACTTAATGTTCCAACTTGAACTACTGCCCATTGACAAAAACATTTGCAACAGAAATCTAGGATGGTTTCTACTGCTGTCTTTAAAAATCTTTAGTATGGTAGTCAAATAATGAAAATTCATAGGGCTATTTTGGTCATTGAATGATGGACCTGTATGTCTATTTGACTTCATCTTTCTAGAATACCAACCCTTCCAGAGTATATTAAATAAAAAGGGGGCTAAATTCGGTTGATTTGCGCCTCCCGATAGCGCCCTAAGAGGTGGACGGCCATTTTTGTTGCTGGCTCTTTTGCCGGCACTCCCGATCCCTGGTGGCCCAGCTGGGCGCCGGGACGTGCTGTGCCAGGCCCCCCCCCCCCCCTTTAATAAGGGGAGGAAGGCCTGCAGTACCGCGGCACGTAGCGCCGCGATAATTGGCTCGCAGCACCCCAAGAGGGACGCGGGGCGCTTCCAGTAGCGCCCCTCCTCCCTCTTGAGGCGCTACCTGGGAAAATCGGTCGCGGGAGCGCTAACTTTTAGCGCCCCGGCAAAGGGGGCGCTACCCAATTTTTACCCCAAAGAGTTTTTAAAAAAGTTTTTAAATCATCAATGGAGTCTTTATACGATATTGAAGCTTTTTCATTATTCTCACATTAATTCACAAAGCTAAAAAATGGATTTTAGCTTCAGGATACAATGCTGGAGAAAAGTCATCTTAGTTCCAAGGGAAACCTGTTAGCTTAGTGTGAGCTGAATTAATTTACTGCTTCTGCAGTGAGGTGATTTTTCAAGATGGCAGCCACAGACTTCTGGATAGCAATGAGAGGTAGCTCACATGATCTGCTGTGTTCCTTGTTTCAGCTAGATAACTTTTTAGCTGATCCATTTAAAAGTCTGTGGATGAAATGAAGGAATATTGAACTTATTGCACTAATACAATTTTAACCATTTCAATTTACTTTTGTGCACCTCAAATTGAGGGATTTTCATTACCAACTCCCTTTAATCAGCCAACAAGAGCTCCAGTTTTAAACAGATCAAGATGGATAGTGTCTTTTTATTTTCTTGCCCTCACTTGGTTTCTTTAGTACACTGTTTGGCACCTTGGCTGAAAATTGGACAAGCTGTTATAAGTCAGCTGTACGAGTTCCCTTTCTCACACTGAGACCAGGATCATGACTGCAAATGTACAGATGTGGTAGATTTCTGATCCGTGTTCTCTTATGAATACTTAATGCACTAATCCAAATTTTACACTGCACTATTTTAGCACAGGGGTAACCTATTTATTTTAAATGGTTAAAACCAGAGTTAGAATAGCACTGAGTTAAAATAGCGAACAGGACTGATCGGAAAATATACTTCATAGTTCTGTGAAGTTACTATATTAGTTTCATAATATGAAGCACAATAAAAAAATCTCTGATAATTCAAAGCCAGTATGTACACTGCAGTGGTCTGCTACATCAACACGCCAGGGAGAACTGGTTCCCACTCTCTGATTGTACTAGCATGCTGGTGTTTGGTGATGAAATTAATCTCTCGGAGAAGCATTGGCAAGGTAGACAGCATAGTTTGCAGAAGCTCTTAATTTCCCCCATAGTTCAATCTCACAAATGGAAGATCTATCCTAAAAGTAGTACAAGTAGCAGTGGTTATATTGCTGGACTTGTAATCCAGATAACGTGAGTTCAAATCCCACCATGGCGGTTTGAGAATTTGAATTCAGTTCAGAAATCTGGAAATGATGATTTACATTCAAAACCCAACTGGTTCACTAATGTCCTATAGGGAAGGAAACCTGCCGTCCTTACCTGGCCTGTACGTAACTCTAGTCCCACACCAATGTGGTTGACTCTTAACTGTCCTCCTGAAGTTGCCTAACAAGCCATTCTGTTGCATCAAATTCAAGAAGAAGGCCCACCTTCTTGAGGCAACAAGGATGCAATAAATGCCGGCCTTACCAGCGATGCCCACATCCCAGGAATGAATAATTAAAAACATACCACAGTAATGAGCAGAGATAGGATCCCACTGCCTTGCAGGATGGATCAACTCACAAATGGGAGCTCAAATATGAAATATGAATCTGGAAACATTTAGTGACTCTCAGATTAGGATCTCCCAACCTGAGTATTAAGAACATAAAAACATAAGAAATAGGAGCAGGAGTAGGCCATTCGGCCCTTCGAGCCTGCTCCGCCATTCAATAAGATCATGGCTGATCTTCCACCTCAACTCCACTTTCCTGCAATATCCCTTGATTCCCTTAATATCCAAAAATCATTTGTTTATGGGATGTGGGCGTCACTGGCGAGGCCAGCATCTATTGCCCATCCCTAATTCCCTTGAGAAGGTGGTGGTGAGCCGCCTTGGACCGCTGCAGTCTGTGTGGTAAAGGTACTCCCACAGTGCTGTTAGGTATGGAGTTCCAGGATTTTAACCCAGCGATGATGAAGGATTGGCGATATATTTCCAAGTCGGGATGGTGTGTGACTTGGAGGGGAACTTGGAGGTGGTGATGTTCCCATGCGACTGCTGCCCTTGCCCTTCTAGGTAGAAGAGGTTGCGGGTTTGGGAGGTGCTGCCGAAGAAGCCTTGGCGAGTTGCCACAGTGCATCTTGTAGATGGTACACTAGTGACTCCAGCCAGTGGAGAGTTTTCCCCCTGGTTCCCATTGACTTCAGTTTTACTCGGGCTCCTTGATGCCACACTTGGTCAAATGCTGCCTTAATGTCAAGGGCAGTCAATCTCACCTCACCTCTGGAATTCAGCTCCTTTTGTCCATGTTTGGACCAAGGCTGTAATGAGGTCGGGAGCCAAGTGGTCTTGGCGGAACCCAAACTGGGCATCAGTGAGCAGGCTATTGGTGAGTAAGTGCCGCTTGATAGCACTGTTGATGACACCTTCCATCACTTTGCTGATGATCGAGAGTAGATGGATGGGGCGGTAATTGGCCGGATTGGATTTGTCCTGCTTTTTGTGGACAGGACGTACCTGGACAGTTTTCCACATTGTCTAATAGATGCCAGTGTTGTAGCTGTACTGGAACAGCTTGGCTAGAGGCGCGGCTAGTTCTGGAGCACAAGTCTTCAGCACGATAGCCGGGATGTTGTCGGGGCCCATAGCCTTTGATGTATCCAGTGCGTTCAGCCGTTTCTTGATAGCACGTGGAGTGAATCGAATTGGCTGAAGACTGGCTTCTGTGATGGTGGGGACCTCAGGAGTAGGCCGATATGGATCATCTACTCGGCACTTCTGGCTGAAGATGGTTGCAAATGCTTCAGCCTTGTCTTTTGCACTCGTGCTGGTCTCCACCATCATTGAGGATGGGGATATTCATGAAGCCTCCTCCTCCCGTTAGTTATTTAATGGTCCACCACCATTCACGACTGGATGTGGCAGGACTGCAGTGCTTTGATCTGATCCGTTGATTCTGGGATCGCTTAGCCCTGTCTACAGCATGCTGCTACCGCATCCGTGTATCCAAAAATATATTGATCTCTGCCTTAAATATACTCAACGACTAAGCATCCACAGCCCTCAGGGGTAGAGAATTCCACAGATTCACTACCCTCTGAGTGAAGAAATTTCTTCTCAACTCAGTCCTAAATGGCCGACCCCTTATTCTGAAACTGTGACCCGTGTTCTAGACTCACCAGCCAGGGGGAACATCCTCTCTGCATCTACCCTGTCAAGCGCTGTAAGAATTTGTATGTTTCAGTGAGATCACCTCTCATTCTTCTAAACTCCAGAGAATATAGGACTAGTCTACTCAATCTCTCCTCATAGGACAATCCCCCCATCTCAGGAATCAGTCTGCTGAACCTTCATTGCACTGCCTCTATGGCAAGTATATCCTTCCTTAGGTAAGGAGACCAAAACTGTATACAATACTCCAGGTATGGTCTCACCAAGGCCCTATATAATACTCTTATACTCAAATCCTTTTGTAATAAAGGCCAACATACCATTTGCTTTCCTACTTGCTTACTGTACCTGCATATTAACTTTCAACGATTTGTGTACAAGAACACCCAGGTCCCTCTGAACACCAACATTTCCCAATATCTCACTATTTAAAAAATACTCTGCTTTTCTCTTTCCTACCAAAGTGGATAACTTCACATTTCTCCACATTATATTCCATTTGCCATGTTCTTGCCCACTCGCTTAACCTGTCTATATCCCCTTGCAGCCTCTTTGCATCCTCCTCACAACTTACATTCCC
Source organism: Squalus acanthias (assembly GCA_030390025.1). Taxonomy (NCBI): domain Eukaryota; kingdom Metazoa; phylum Chordata; class Chondrichthyes; order Squaliformes; family Squalidae; genus Squalus; species Squalus acanthias. The sequence goes on from CM059436.1 coordinate 73,936,762, forward strand.
ACCTAGCTTTGTATCATTAGCAAACTTGGATATATTACATTTGGTCCCCTCATCCAGATCATTGATCTAGATTATAAATAGCTGAGGCCCAAGCACTGATCCTTGTGGTACCCCACTAGTTACAGCCTGCCAACCCAAAAATGATCCATTTATTCCTACTCTCTGTTTTCTGTCTGTTAACCAATCCTTAATCCATGTTAGTATATAACCCCCAATCTCATGAGCCCTAATTTTGTTTAATAACCTCTTGTGTGACACCTTATCAAATGCCTTCTGAAAATCCAAATACACTACATCCACCGGTTCCCCCTCATCTATCCTGCTAGTTACAACCTCAAAAAACTCTTAACAGATTTGTCAAACATGATTTCCCTTTCATAAATCCCTGTTGACTCTGCCCAATCCTATTATTACTTTCTAAGTGCCCTGTTACTACGTCCTTAATAATAGATTCTAGCATTTTCCCTACTACTACTATCAGGCTAACTGGTCTATAGTTCCCTGTTTTCTCTCTCCCTCCTTTCTTAAATAGTGGGGTTACATTTGCTACCTTCCAATCCGCAGGAACCGTTCCAGAATCTATGGAATTTTGGAAGATGACAACCAATGCATCCACTATCTCTATAGCCACCTCTTTCAAAACCCTAGGATGTAGGCCATCAGGTCCAGGGGATTTATCGGCTTTCAGTCCCATTAATTTCTCCAGTACTAATTCCTTAGTAATAATTTCTTTCAGTTCCTCATTCTCACTAGACCCTTGGTTCTCCACTATTTCCGAAATGTTTTTTGCGTCTTCTTCCGTGAAGACAGACACAAAGTATTTGTTTAATTTCTCTGCCATTTCCTTATTCTGCTTTATAATTTCTCCTGTCTCAGCCTGTAAGGGATCCACGTTTACTTTGGCTAAACTTTTTCTTTTTACATACGTATAGAAGCTTTTACAGTCTTTTTATGTCTCTCGCTAGTTTAGTCTCATATTCTGTTTTCCCTTTCTTTATCAATTTCTTGGTCCTCCTTTGCTGAATTCTAAAATCCTCCCAATCCTCAAGCTTACTACTCATTTTGGCAACATTATATAGGCCTCTTCCTTTAATTTAATACTATCTTTAATTTATCTTGTTCGCCATGGGTGGACCATTTTTCCCATGGTGGTTTTATTCCTTAAGGGAATGTATATTCGTTGCGAATTATGAATTATTTCTTTAAATATTTCCCATTGCCTTTCTACTGTCATATCTTTTAATCTAGTTTCCCAACCTACCTTAGCCAACTCACCCCTCATACCTACGTAGTTTGCTTTGTTCAGATTTAGCACCCTAGTTTCGGACTTAACTAAATCACTCTCAAACTCAGCATAAAATTCTATCATATTATGGTCACTGCTCCCCAGAGGCTCCTTTACTACAAGGTTATTAATTAACCCTGTCTCATTGCACAATACTAGATCTAAAATAGCCAATTCCCTAGTAGGTTCCTCAACATACTGATCTAGAAAACTATCTTGAATGCATTCCATGAACTCTTCCTCTGCACTATTACTGCAAATTTGATTTGCCAAGTCTATATGAAAGTTAAAGTCCCCCATGATTACTGGATTACCCCTGTTACATGCATCTCTCATTTCCTGATTTATACTCTGCCCGACACTACAACTACTATTAGGGGGCCTATAAACCACTCTCACTGGTGTTTTCTGCCCCTTGTTGTTTCTTAGCTGATTCTACATTTTGTTTTTCCGAGCCAAGATCCTTTCTCTCTACAGTCTTCATCCCCTCCTTTATTATCAGGGCTACCCCCCCTCCTTTTCCATTCTGCCTGTCTCTTCTAAAAGTCAAATATTCTGGAATATTTAGTTTCCAACCTTGGTCACTCGGCAACCATGGGGGTGATTTTGCCAATGGGAAGCTTTTGGAGGCGGGACTCCCACTTGTCAGGTTTCAGTCCCACCTCCAACAGCTTCTGGCCAATCCACGCTATTTTCCCTTGATCGACCTTGTTTAGCCCGCCCAGCGGGCTTAGCAGGCCGGTTGCAGAGAATGTCAGAAATTTTTGACAGATGAATTGTCATCGTTTGACAGCTCTGTGAAGCTGTCAAACAGTGACATTCTCTAGTTTGATGAGGTCTTGAATTCAAGACCCCATCAAAGTTCTTTCTTTTACAGAAATGAGATGGTAGTTGCATCTGAGAATGCAACGGCCATCTGTCATTCCCAACGCGGAGGTCCGAGACTCCGCATACCCACCGACTGAAGCCTGCAGGAAGAAACAAAAGTAAGTACACTTTTAATAACACTTTGCACTTACCTCAGATACTCACTTCTACACTCTTGCGCCCATCACTTACCTTCACAGCACACTTTTGCACCAGACCCCCTACTCACCTCGCCTCGCTGGCGGGTTTCGGAGCCTTCGGGAAGCCCGCACTTGTGAGGGCAAAAAGGGGATAATCCTATTTTCTGCCTGTTAGCTACCTGTTAATAGGCTTTAATCCCTTCCTGCCTCCAAGGAGACGGGACCCAGCGCGGGACGGCTACCTGCCTCCTGGGAAGATGGCATGGGGGCGGGTTGGGCACCCGCCCCCAAATTCTGCCATTTTTCCGGCAGTCCCGCCTCCCCAGGGCTGGCAAAATCGGCCTCCATGTCTCTGTAATGGATATTAAATCAAACCCATTTATTTCTATCTGTGCTATTAATTCATCTATTTTGTTGCGAATGCTTCGTGCATTCAGATATAGTACCTTTAGCTTTAACTTTTCTATTTTTCCCTGATGTCACTTTAGTCACTGGTGCCCTATTACCTTTATTAATCTCTCTGTCCCTTCCTGACCCACTCTGCTTACCTTTACCCAGATCAGTACACTGCTCCACAGCCTTGACATTTCTCTTACTGCTTTTGAATTTACCCTTTCCTGAATCTGCCCACCACACCCCCCTTCATTAGTTTAAAGCCCAATCTACTGCCCTAGTTATTCGATTTGCCAGGACACTGGTCCCAGCCCAGTTTAAGTGGAGCCCATACCAAAGGAACAGCTCCCTCTTTCCCCAGTACTGATGCCAGTGTCCCATGAAGCGAAACCCCTGCCTCCCACACCACTCTTTGAGCCATGCATTTAACTCTCTGATCTGTCTGTCCCTATGCCAATTTGCACGTGGCTCAGCTAACAATCCAGAGATTATTACCTTTGAAGTTCTGCATTTTAATTTGGACCCTAGCTGCTCAAACTCCCTCAGCAGAACCTCATTCCTAGTTCTGCCTATGTCGTTGGTTCCTATGTGGACCACGACCACTCTCTCCTCCCCCTCCAACTCCCAAGTTCTTTTCCAGCTGCGACGAGATATCCTTAACCCTGGCACCGGGCAGGCAACACAACCTTTGGAACTCCCAGTCGCGGCTGCAGAGAACAGTATCTGTTCCCCTGACTATACTGTCCCCTAACACAACTACATTCCTTTTCACTCCTTTCCCTCCCCCCTGCCCCCACTTGAATGGCCTCCTGCACCATGGTGCCATGGTCAGTTTGCTCATCCACCCTGCAGTCCTTGTTCTCATTCACACAGGTAGCAAGTACCTCCTACCTGTTGGTCAAAGACAAGGGCCAAGGCTCCTCCATCACTACATCCTGGGTCCTCATACCTTCCTGACTCGCAGTCACACCTTCCTGTCCCTGACCATTGACGAACTCTAAAGTACTACTTAACCTAAGGAGTGTGACTGCCTCCCGGAACAAAGTGTCCAGGTAACTCGCCCCTCCCTGATGCCCCGCCATGTCTGCACCTCGTACTCCAGCTCAACAACTCTGAGCTGAAGTTCCTCGAGCTGTAGACACTTACCGCAGATGTGGTTGCTCGGGATCTCGCTGGTCTCCACAAACTCCCACATGCTGCAGTTACGGCACACCACCTGCCCTGCCATCTCTATCTAACCTTCTTTATTTATTGATTAGTTAATTTTTTTAATGAATTATTTTAGCTTTATTACTTAATTGATTTATCTAGTTTTAGTTACTAATTTAATAAAGTAAAGTTATAGCAATTTACAGTTTCTTCGCTAGCTTAGAGACTAAAAAAAACTGTAATACTCACCAACTAATCACCTACCTGCTGCCCTGTGATGTCACTCCTTGATTTTTTTTTTACTCTCTTTTGGGTTTGGGCGCCTCTCTCCCCCGCTCTTTATTCCCCTGGCTCCACTCCGTCCCTGACCAGGTCCGCTCTCGCCACTGCTCTGAGATACTTGAATAATTCCCACAGGGCATCAAGTAAGAAATAGAAAGCTTATGCACTGGTATTCTACCAAGACGGCTGGTCCTATCTCATGACATCCTGCATATTATGTAGTATCTCCAGCATTATTTTGACATTAGTATAAAGTTTAGTCCAATTTGGGTTCAGTCTGTGGCTTTTTCATTTTTTTAATAATCCATTGCCTTTGCATCATTAATAGATAAATTGTTGGTGCCCCATCATTCAAACCTTTGCAAGCTTAAGTTTCTTTAAATGCCTAATTTTACAGCTGTATACTATTGCTGACTGTACACTGTAGTTATATATTTAAGTGAGCTGGGATATTTTACTATTCATTAAATCTTCATTTAACATGAAGTTTGCAACTGCTCTGCTAATGGGTTCTTTAAGTGTTGGCTTGGCTCAGTGGTGGCACTCTTGCTTCTAAATCATAGCATTGAGAGTTCAAGCCCTGCTCCAGGGCACAGAATCTAGCTGACCTTCAGTGCTAAGGGATTTCTGTATTGTTTTTTTAGATGAGATGTTGAACTGAGACCCCATATGGCTATTCAGGTGGATATAAAAAAAAATACCATGGCACTATTTTTTTTAAAAAGAAGACATCTCCCAGTGTCCTTTTATTTGTCCCTCAATCAACACCACCAAAATGGATCATCTGGTCATTCATCTCATTTTGTGTTTGTGGGGCCTCGCTATATAAAAAATTGACTTCTGCATTTGTCTCCTAAGAGTGACGCTTCAACATTTCAAAAGTAATGCTTTGGCTGTGAGGTGGTTTGGGACACCCCAAGGATGTGAAAGATGCTAGATAAACGTATGTTCTTTACTTGATTGGTTATGCATAGTGTATCCCAGATGTCATTGTCCCAGTAAAATTGTGTTTCTGTTCACATGATGAACATTGTGGTGGAGGAACCCACATCCAAGGGCTGCTGATTGAACTATACTGTGATGAAAAATGTATCTGTTACACAACATAATGGATTATCTAAGGTCACTTGAACTTTCTCACCACAGTTTAAGATAGCATCTGAACCCCCTCAATTTTTGGTGCATTCATGAGTTATCCTTTCTTCCTCATGCCGTATAATATGTATTTGTAGCAAATATATCAATAACTGTAAGGGGAAATTCTGTAATCCTTCAGTGCTTCAATCAGAAAAGATTTTAATACATTCTACCTGTTACTTGAAATTCAGTGTAAAATGCAGTCAGCTAGCTGCAATATAGCTAAATTGGTAAGTGATAACCACCACAAATTTATTTCTTTTAAATAACCTTTGTTTTACAGGTAATAGTTGTCTAGTTTCTAGCAGTCAGTCTTCATTCTTATTGTTTTAGGAAGAAACTTTAGCTCTTCGAAAAGAAGGAATCGGTGTGGTTCTGGACTCCGAGTTACCTCATTTGATTGGTATTGATGATGACTTGCTTAGTACAGGAATTATTTTGTACCATCTCAAGGTAAGGATGATTTGTGTAACCTAGACGATATTATTTTGATCATCTCTGAGAAGATCATATACAGCTTTTTAAAAAAAAAAATATAAACCATTTTCCTTTGCTGCAATGCAAGTTAAAATGTTGCACAAAGAATACCTCCCCAGATTACCTGGGTAAGGTTGGCACACTTGTGCTCTGAGAAGCCCAAGAATAAATGTCTTGTTCCAGAACTGGAATTTGATCAAGAAAGTACAATAACTACAGAAAAGAAACAGTAGGGATTTAGCAACTCATAGGGGCAAAATATACAAACATTAGTCATACTGATTTAAAATACAAATACAGGAAGAATTTCATGTAATAATCCTCAGAAGGAGAAAATTGTTTCCTTTGCTAACATTGTAAATGTACCAGTACAGAAATGTATGTTTCTGGAACTTTGTTTAAAAAAAGTAATTATAATAATATGGCTCTAATTTTTAAAGGTCAAGGAAATGCTAGGGAGAATATTTTTGCACAAAGTGTTCTATCTCTACGGGGTGGGGGGGGGAGGAGAATGATGTTTACTTGTTGGGAAATATCCTTTTTTGTGTAGTTTTATTGCGTACATTAAGACACGCTATTTTAGGTTAACATTTTTACGAGGGTGAGCTGTATGTGTCTTAGAGTGCCTCGTTTGATTAAAGCAAACACGTGCTTGGACTAGAAAGGAGATTGGACTAGAGCTGCTTGAGTCTTGGAACTTGGATCACCAAATCAGCTTAGGACCCATAATGGTAGCGCTCCTGAAAATATAGCGCAAAAATGAGGATACCTCCTAATGGTCACTTTAAAATAAAAAGCAATGGGGGAAAGTCTTTCCTTCTCTTTTATATAAATGTACTTACAACATTTTGTTTTATTGTATATAGTAAGTTACATACTGTGATCATATAAGTGATAAATTATTGTTCATATTTACAGGGCTATGGGGAAGAGGAGGGGAGTGGGACTAATTGGATAGCTGTACCAAGGAGCCGGCACAAACACAAGGGGCTGAATGGCCTCCTTCTGTGCTGTATCGTACGATGATAAATGTAATTTGCTTAATTCGCAAGCTTTAAAGAAATGAAACAAATTGCAGACAATACGAATAATTTTGCTGCATTCTATGTAAAACCACCACAAAATCTGGGTGTTTTTATTCTGTTGGTTCAGGTTGTATCAATTTAATCTGCTTTAAATGTGAATCCAAATAGCTACATTTATTGTGGCTTCCAGTCGCCTGTCACTTTAATTCTCCGCTCCACTCCCACTCTGACCTCACCGTCCTTGGCCTCTTACACTGTTCCAATGAAGCTCGAGGAACAGCACCTCATCTTTCAATTAAGCACTTTACAGCCTTCTGGACTCAACATAGAGTTCAACAATTTCACACCATAACCCCTGCCCCTATTTTTTCACATGGCAGCTGTTGTTGTTTCTGCCATTCCCATTTACACCTCTTCTAGACTCATCTTTTGTTTCTTTAATTTTCCCATTGCCATCTCCTTTTGCTTTGTACTATCATCCCTTTTGTCATTTAATCTCTCCTGCCTTCCATCCTATCACAGACCTTCCCTTTTGTTCTTTCCTCCCCTCCCCCCTTTCCCTGCCTCTGCACCTGCTTAAAATCTGTTACATCTCTAACTTTTTCCAGTTCTGACGAAGGGTCATCGACCTGAAACGCTAACTCTGTTTCTCTCTCCACAGATGCTGCTTGACCTGCTGAGTATTTCCAGCATTTTCTGTTTCTATTTCAGATTGCCAGCATCCACAGTATTTTGCTTTTGTACATTTATTGTAAATGGGTAATATATCTTAAGTATTGATTTATATTTATTGCTTTTAATAAACTCTGTTTACACCAAGTCCAGGAGTTTGGAACGGTCTGATGTTTTCCTACAGTGATCACCCCAATCATTCACTTGATTTTATTTTTTAGTAGTAATTGATCTTTTTTTTTGCCTGCAGCTTGTAAAAATGTATTGTCTTCTTTAATAGGAGGGGAAAACCTATGTTGGACGGGAAGATGCCACTACTGAGCAGGACATTGGTTAGTTAATCTGTTCCTGTTAATGCCTAGCATTCCAACATCTCAGAAGATCCCTGAGCATGCATCCTTAGCTACCTCCTGTTCCTCATCTATATGCTGCCCTTTGGTACATCTACAAGCTGCCCCTCACCGACATAAGCCGAAAACACGGTGTCAGGTTCCACATGTACACGGACCAATGTTCCCTTTAAGCTGCGCAACTGCGCAGTGATCTGTAGCTCCCGCGCAGTCGGCTCACCGGCTTTTAATTGGGAAAAAATGCACATGTGCGGTATTTTGAATGGACCACGCAACCCCTTAAAGGGGCCGCACACCCAAAAAAATTAAAAGGAACTTTGGCACTGGCGATATCCAGCTCTGCATCACCACCATCTCTCTCGACCCCGCCACTCTCTCTGATTTGTCACACTGCTTGTCCGATGAGCAGAAATTTCCGCCATCTAAATATCCTCAGCTCATCTGCTGCTGAAACCCTCATCCATGCCTTTGTTACCTCTAGACTTGACTATTCCAATGCTCTCCTGGCTGGCTTCTCATCTTCCACCCTACATAAACTTGAGCTCATCCAAAACTCTGTTGTGTGTATCCTGCCTCGCTCCAAGTCCCGTTCACCATCACCCTAATACTCGCTGACCTGCATTGACTCCCGCTCCAGCAATGCCACGATTTTAAAACTCTCATCCTTGTTTTCAAATCCCTCCATGGCCTCACCCTTCCCTATCTCTCTAACCTCCTCTAGCCTCTCAACCCTCCGAGATCTCTGCGCTCCTCCAATTCTGGCCTATTGCGCATCCTGTTTTAATCGGTCCACCATTGGCGGCCGTGCCTTTAGCTGCCTAGGCCTTAAGCTCTGGAATTTACTCCCTAAAGCTCTCCGCCTTTCTACCTCTTCTCGTTTTAAGATGCTCCTTAAAACCTACCCCGTTCTCGCCTAATATCTCATTATTTGACTTGGTGTCAAATTTTCTTTCAGAACGCTCCTGTGAAGCACCTTAGGAAGTTTTACTACATTGAAGGCGCTATATAAATGCAAGTGGTTGTTGTTGTAGAGTGATCTACATACATGGGATCGGCTTCCACGTGTGTGCTGGTGACCTCCAGCTCTACCTCTCCACCACTTCTCCCAAGCCCTCCACTGCCTCTGTGGCGTTAAACTGCTTGTCCGACATCCAGTCGTGGCTGAAGCCCAATTTCCTGAAGTTAAACATTAAGAAAGCCGAAGATATTATCTTCACCCCTGCCACAAACTTCATCCCTTTCCCCGACCACTCTCTCGGGCTGAACCAGACTGTTCGCAACTTTGCCATTCTATTCAACCCCAAGTTGAGCTTCCGAACCCATATCCTCTCCATCACAAATGCCATCTACTTCCACCTGCATAACATTGTCTGTCTCCACCCCTACTTCAGCCCATCAGCTGCTAAATTTGTCACCTTCAGACTCGATTATTCCAATGTTCCTTGCCTGGCTTTCCATCTTCCATCCTTTGTAAACTTCAGCTCATCCAAAACTCCTGTCCTTCACCAGTTTCTGCTTGGCCAACACCCCTGTATTTGCTGACCTAAATTTGGTACCCAGTCCCCAACACCTCAAATTTAAAAATTCTTACCCTGTGTTAGAACTCTCCATTGCCTTGTTCCTCCCTATCTCTGTAACCTCCTCCAGCGCTGTAACCTCCTCCAGCGCTGCAACCCCTTCGTCCTGAACTCTCCATTCCTCTGACTTTGTTCTCTTGTGATTCCTCCCTCCCTTCACTTCGCCTTTGGCAGCCGTGCTTTTAGCTGCCTAACCCCCCATGCTCTGGAATTCTCTCCATTAAACCTGTGTGTATTTCCACCTACCTCTCCTGCTTTAAGACCCTTTTTAAAACCCACCTGTTGAACCAAGCTTTTTTGTCCTCCCTCCCAACGTTCCTTCTTTAGTTTGCCATTCACTTTTTCCTGTGAATCACCGTTGGTAATTTTGCTATGTGAAAAGTGCTATATAAATGCAAGCTGTTGTTAGTAGGAATCTTTCACTTGTATTGTTTGTTTTGAGTCTTTCATGCATGTTAACTATTATTCTCATGAGGTGTTGTGAGAGACTTATTCCTACACTGTTTATCCTGGTTACAATACACTACAATGTCAGTTATGACTGGTTTTGTTTTCTGAAATTATATTGTAAATTTGGGACTCTTGTCTAAATTTGATTCATTTATGGCCATTTCATCACTGATCATGCTACTTGCCTTCAAATAAAAATAAATAGTATTCAGAAGTAAACAGAATATTTTGGGCCAACAGTATGCTCAGTGCTATTTGGTCTGAAAATAACGAGAACTAGAGAAGCAGCAAAAGTTAATGAAACTTAAATCTTCTTTGCATTTTGTCTTGCAGTTCTCCATGGTCTTGACCTAGAAAGTGAACATTGTATCTTTGAAAACCGCAATAACAGAGTAACTGTAATACCACTGAATGGTGCACAGTGTTCTGTCAATGGAAATCATATTAAAGAAGCTACTCAACTAAACCAAGGTAACCAGTTTTGAGTTTGCTTAATAACTACACCAAGCAGAGCAGCAAACAACAAAGCCAATAGAATGTTAAAGCATATAGCCAAAACAGCAACATACAAGTCAGAGGAAATCATGATGAAATTGTATAGTGCTCTGGCCAGATACACCTTGAGCACTGCGTCACTGAGACGAAGGAAGTAAGTCAAGTGCTGGAAGCTCTTCAACAGTCACCGAGGCTGATCACTAATGTCAAGGGTCTGAGTTATGAGGAAAGACTAGAGAAACTGGGGCTTATAAAAGTAAATAAGACAGTAAATGATGTGGAAAGGGTAATCCCTATAAAATTAGATCAAACAAAATTGTGAGAAAAGGATAAGGTGACACGGGTTCAAATGAGTAAAAGTCAAATTTAGGACTATAACAGAGAGTTCTTCTACACACATAATGATTAATATATGGGATGGAGTCCAGGATAGTTATGGAGGTGAAAACTCTGGCATAATTTAAGAAACAGTGGAGGGCGTGGGTCCCCTCGATACAGAAGAATTGTTCCCCTGACTTCCACCCCCTCCCCCATTCCTGGAGGTGCCGACTCCTGCTAAGGTACAGTTTAATGGACACCCCACCCCCCCCCCCCCCCCCCCCCCCCCCCAACCCCTTTGGTACCTCAACCACTGATTGTCCCAGGGTCTTATTGGTTGGATGAGCAAAGATGGGCTGAATGATCTTTCTTATCTGTAATTGTCTTGTGACATACACCAGTCCGACTGTATTAAAGCTCCTATTTTCCTTTTCCTCAGCTTTCGCTGTTATATGCTACAGCTATTAAAACACCAAGCATGAGTGAGGCTTTTCAATGAATAATTAATTTTCTTTTAACATTTAAGATTTTAATTATCCAGTGCTTTCTTTGATGGCCCATCCACCTCAACCCTGCACAAATTACAACTCATTCAAAACATTAACGTCCACCTACTTACGCAACCACAGCTCATACCCCCAACCATGCCAAGCTCCACTGACTACCTGTCTCCTAGGGAATAGACTTGAAGACCCTTGTCCTGCCTTCAAATCCCTCCATGGCCTCGCTGCTCCTCAGTGATTTCCTCCAGCTGTATGTCTTGCGTGCACCCTCAGCTTCTCCGATACGGGCCTACTCATTAGCTACTACATCTGCTCCAACATTGGTGCCCACCTTCAGGAACTTCCTACCCTACCCTCTGTCTTGTCACCTTTATTCCTGCTTTCAAGAGCCTCTTTAAGACTCTTTTGTTTGACTACCACCTCCTTTCCCTTTTTTCATAGCCATTCCATGTCCACCATCGTTTAAAGTGCTCTAAGATATCTCTCTGTATGTGAGGGCACTCTAGAACTGTAAGTTCTTTATAATGAAGAAAGGCATACGTTTATATAGTGCTTTATCATTGTCAGAAATCTCAAAGCACTTCACATGTAATTAGCTATTTTAAAGTACAGTGACTATTATGTAGGCAAATGTAGCAGTATTTGTGACTAGCAATGAAGCAAATTACGAGCTCATTTTTTATAATGGATTGTTGTCTGGGATACTGGAAGATTTCTGTGCTCCTCTTTGAATAGTGCTATGTAATTTTTTAGCATCCATTTCAGCCACTGGCACAGAGCTTCAATTTAATGTGTCATCTGAAGGCTGTGCCTTCAAAAACGCAGCATTTTCTCAATACTGCACTGGAATGTCAGCCTAAATTATGTTGCAGTCCCAGGAAAGATCAATGCCTTGATCTATGAGATATGTTTGTGGTGAGTTTCATTGAGTTTTAATCTCACATTTCCTCAGATGAATTCTGGCTCCTCAATACATGCTTTTGGAAGGACCCTTTGTCTTGCTCAACTCCATCAGAGGATAGCAGCAGTGACAATGGCAGCATTTTTATTAAACTCAACAAAAGATTTACAGGAATTTAAACTAGAGAGAGGAGGAAGAAAATCAATTGATAAGAAAAAAATTATAATAATTTGTGGTTAAGATTTTTTTTTTTAAAGTTTGTCATGTATAAAACTATTTCCATTTATTGGAATGTAAAATATTCTGGGCTAGATAAATTCAAAGTGATTACATTTTACTTAAGCTTGTCATTTTGTATAGAATTTCATTCTATAGTTATGTCGCTCCAAATTACCTTTTAATGTTTCGAACGGGTAAAACTCTGCTTCAGCGGGGATGCAAAACGGGTAGTAGCAGATCAGCTGCCCATTATACATCCCACCAGAATTTCCTTTCTACTGATTTCAAGTTGAATTTTACCCCTTGGATACCTAAGTACTCATATATTTTCTAAATGCTTTATGTACTAACTTTCTCTATGGTAGCGCACACCCATGAACTTACGCTATATAAATATTAGCACAGCATTATCATTAAAAATCCCATTGCCTGCTCTTTTGATGGAGGCATTAACTCCTTTCCCTTCAAAGAAAATGCCACTACAACAGACCAGGTACACGTGACATGCAATGGTTTGTGTGAACAATGACCTCTGCACCTTTATGCAGTCATGAAATGCTTCCTTTAGGGTTCTCTCTACTATTTCTTCCAAAGAGTTGAAGCTGTTCTTCAGAGCTTCCTGTAGTTTGTTCCATAAAGCATCAAGATAAATTCACTGTACCAATATGCTTCATAAAGGATGAGGCTACTGCAGATTCCTCTGCTTCCTGGCCTTCAGATCATGCAAGAGAACTCTTGCCCATGACATTAGCCAGTCAGACTACATTGGGACACATGAATGCCACACTGCTGCAGACCACTCAGACTTTCCGCTGTGGTATTCTCAAGGGAGCCAAGTGAAGTTTTCACACCATGTGCTGAACCATCCTGTGGTCAAATGAGTCTGCATGGTGGTCTGCACCCGTTATTGACCGCAAGTGTTGCAGGATTGCCTCTGCATAACAACTCCCTAGCCTCTCTGAAGGTTCCCATGGATACAGCCTATTGCCAGTAATGCTCATACTTTCATCATGATATTCCTATCCTTGGAGAGATGTTGAACAGTGATTGTGAGGGTGACCACTGCAGGTCCTGAGATCCTCGTTCCCATGTGCTGCTGTTGCTTCTTCTAACTTGTGCACCCTTCTTCTCTTCTTAGGCAGTCCCTCGGAACCGAGGATGACTTGCTTCCACACTAAAAATGAGTTCTTAAGTGACTGATGAGTCCAATGCGGGACCTACAGTCTCTGTCCATGAGGGTCCTGACGTTCCAGGACCCGAACTTCATTTTAAACGGTGGAAGATGCCTGTGCGTGAGTTCTTTTAACGTGGGGTGGCCATTGCACACCAGCTACCGCATGGGCTTGACAGAGCAAGGTCTTGGTCCAATGGCAAGGGGACCCAAGACGATTGGAGACCAGGCTCTGCTACATCGGTCTAGCACACACACACAAACATACTCCTACTGTCCTCCTGTCTCCTTCCCGCAGGTCCTCTCTGCCTGGGTTTCATAGGCTGCAGTGTGGTCCTCCCGACCCCGCTGCTGGTCCATGCTGCGCTGCTACTGGGCCTCGTCCTCGCCCCTGGGCCCCCGACCTCGCCCCTGGGCCCCCGACCTCGCCCCTGGGCCCCGTCCTCGCAAGTGTGAGCATCAGGCAAGGAATGGACCACATTGTGCTGTGATGCCCTCCACGTTGAATGGCCTGCTGTCCCCCACTGTCTAGACTCTATGAAGAATGGTGAAGTGGTGAGACACCAGAGAGCAGCTATCACATGTGGAATCCTGATCCTACAAGGTGTGAATATCTTCAGGAAATAGAGAGCAAAAGAACGAAGGGTTTCACTAAATGAATGCAAGTAATTGAATCTTTGAATCACCAAATCATTGAATTACTCCAACAACACTCAAGAAGCTCGACACCATCCTCACCTTATACCTGCAAATGCATCAGATGGCACGCAATGAGTGGTTAAGCACATATCACTACTTCTACTGACATGGTCGTGCTTGCCACTTTTAAGCTTTTACCTACTGTAGAGGAGTGCTCTTTTCACATGCCATAGTATTGTTATGATGCGGAGATGCCGGTGTTGGACTGGGGTGGACAAAAGTGAGAAGTCGCACAACACCAGATTATAGTCCAACAGTTTTATTTGAAATCACAAGCTTTCGGAGCGACTGCTCCTTCGTCAGGTGAAGTGAAGAAATACAAAATCGACAAAGCATATATCGATAGAGAACAATGCATGTGTAACTTACAATGGCGGACGACTGCATTTAATCCTCCTGACTGTTTATCTGCCGAGGTGTGACAAAAGGCAATCAGGTCAGCCAGGAAGGCACCCTCAAAGACATAGCAAGATACAACTGAGACAATGAGGTGGGGTTACAGGGGGTCTAATGTGTCAAAAGCTGCAGTCAGTATGTAAAACGATAAACTTTAAAATTTTTACTTTTTTACTGGGAATCACATCTGTGAACAAGCCAACGACGACTCGAGTCTGGATGACTCTACGTCTACGTCATGTATCGTGACATAAACCCAAGATCCCGGTTGAGGCCGTCCTCATGAGTGCGGAACTTGGCTATCAGTTTCTGCTCGATGATTTTGCGTTGTCGTGTGTCTCTAAGGCCGCCTTGGAGAACGCTTACCCGCAGATCCAAGGCTGAATGTCCTTGACTGCTGAAGTGTTCCCCGACTGGGAGGGAACACTCCTGCCTGGCGATTGTTGCGCGGTGTCCGTTCATACGTTGTCTCAGTGTCTGCATGGTCTCGCCGATGTACCATGCCGCGGTGCATTCTTTCCTGCAACGTATGAGGTAGACAACGTTGGCCGAGTCACATGAGTATGTACCATGTACCT
This sequence comes from Squalus acanthias, assembly GCA_030390025.1. Taxonomy (NCBI): domain Eukaryota; kingdom Metazoa; phylum Chordata; class Chondrichthyes; order Squaliformes; family Squalidae; genus Squalus; species Squalus acanthias. The sequence continues at coordinate 73,951,846 of CM059436.1, forward strand.
GGTGGGTAGTGTCCTCACGTGTGATGATGGTATCTGTGTTGATGATCTGGCATGTCTTGCAGAGGTTGCCGTGGCAGGGTTGTGTGCTGTCGTGGTCGCTGTTATCCTGAAAGCTAGTATTGTTAGAAATAGGCAAGTTACAGCTATCTCTGGTCACTTCAAATAATCAGGTTCGAGTGCCAATATGGTGGGTATATTGTGTTTAATCCGAGTTTAAGACAGAATATAACACATTAGTTATACAGAAAAAACATACGACCGTGACAAGAAGCTGATACCGATCCGATTGGACAGGCGGTTGACACACGTGAGCAATTCTCTTCTTCCTTTCATCTAGAGCGCTCTCTCTCTCTCTCTCTCTCTCTCTCTCTCTCTCTCTCTCTCTCTCTCTCTCTCTCTCTCTCTCTCTCTCTCCCCATCTGTGAGTACAAGCTCTCTCCCTCTCTTTCTCTTCTGTTATCTTCGCAAGCAGTTCTGTTAAGCTAACTTCAAATCCTACCTTAGCATTATACATAAAATACATAAACAAGGTTCAAGTCTTAACTTAAAAACAACAGATAATCGTAACAGGGAGATTCTATATACTTATACCCTCCGTAGGAAACCAAAACATTAGCACTTCTAAGCATCTATCTGATCCAAGGAGACTTTCTGTCTGCAATTCGAACATAACCATTTAAACACAGCATTTTTCGCGTCACAGTTTTAATCGCATAACCATATACATTTTTAGGCATCTTTAGTTTCTAACAGTCCCCACCTTGAGAGGGGGAAAACTCTATTTTGACCTCTCATTTACGAACCTCTACCAACCGTGCCAACTCTAGATTATTGGTTCGACGCTTAAATCGGCGTGTCAAGCATCTCAAATAACATGACATAATTAGAACTATTAAGACCGGGCATTGAGCAATTACTAGGGCTGCTGATATCATTTGTGCCCAAGGATGCTGACTAGCATTATAGGCTACTTCTCACCATTTGTGGTCCCCTAACTTGCTCATTGCTTTCTCAATTTGAGCATTGTCTTGCTGCATTTTAACCAAGTGTTTCTGGGAGGTAGTACTTTTTTCAATAATAGACTTTAAACTGAGAGATAGTGGTGGAATCGGATGTCTGAATTTTACCACCGCCTTTAGGGCCTCCTGCTGCATAGAATCTATGACAAGTAAATATTACTATGTCTATTCTATTCCATGCTGTAGTTCCTGCTGTGGTTGCTATTACTATCCACTCTCCCAACCCTCAACTATTTCTCGACTTACTCGTACCGTTTTCTCCCCCTACCACTGGTTCGTACCATTGTCCATCAATCGGGGGCCAAGACCAGGGGTCTTTTCCTGCATTCCTTTCAACAAAATCCTTAACTATTTGCCTCACCAGATAACTGTAAAATAGCTCGTGTGCGTGGTTGCACAGGCCCTTTGGCATTTGTCTGCTGAAAGATTAAATATCACTGGGACAATCTCATATCTAACATCATTATACAGGCTCTCATGGGTGCGAGTTACTACTAAACCATTATCGGGACCTTCTGTTATTTCGGGATAGTTTCCTTTCCTATTACTGGTTTTATTTACCGTGATCTCTCTTTTTTGTGTTATTACAACTACACTTCCACTACTAACACACCATCCCGCACAGCATCGTGTGTTATTTCTCATATTATTTTCTTGCCACTTGGCTTTCCACTCGTATTCACCCTCCTGTCTCAGCCAAAAAGACGACCAATTCAAATCATATTTCTTAATGTCCCATTTTTCGCTTTTTACTTCATAGGGTATTTCCATTAGTCCAGTTTTAACCAATTCTGTGGATACCTTCTGGTACCATCCCGGGGCTTTGCCTTCCGGTGCCTCTGGGTTGTATCCCTCTGTGCTGCAATGTAGTTGTACCCGAACTCCATTTCCTTCTGGAACCAAAAGGTGGTGCTTCCAAGTAGTAACCGTCGGTGGATGTACCACACATCCCTCGCATATAAATTTTACTTCGCATCTTTCCTTCAAAACTCGACATGATATACCCTCGCCATTGGTATTGTAGTATTCCATCCAGTTCGTAGAGATTGGAGAGGCGTTCGAGTGTCTTATGTATATGATGACCCCTAGCAGGAGGGTTCGATAACTGATAGTGTGTTACATGTTTCAGTATCATTCTTAACTGTTTCTGTAAGGTAAAATATGCAATATTTATTCTTTCACTGCTTTCAACTGATTGATATGGTACCATTTAGCCACCTTGGCCCTCCCCTTTTTCCCCAGGGAATTGCACCAGATAAACCGAAGGACTGGCCCTGTCAATAATCGGAAAGGGGCCATTCCACTTTGGTTCGAAGCAATGTTGCCTCTTCCCATAGTTTAGTACCATTACAACATCTCCCACTTGATACTCAAATGGTTGAACTTTCTTGTCCAAGTATTTCTTTGCCTGGCTTTTTGATTTGCCTGTTTGTGTAGCTACAAACATATTAGTTTGTTCTAAGTTCTCTACCACCATTTCAAGCCATTTTTGGTTGGCAATTCCCTGTACTAAGGGTGTGGCTGAAGGGGTTAACAGATGGGCTGGCATTTGCGTTAGTCGCCCGGTCATAGCCTGGTAGGGCGAGATACCCGTTGTGCTCTGCAGGGTAGATCTACTAGCCATTAGACACATTGGCAACATACTGGACCGTTTGGTGGGGTGATCTGCACAAAATTTGTTTTACGTAGTTTTCAGAGTTCGATTTCCTCCTTCCACCACTCTAGATGATTGTGGGTGATGGGAGATGTGAAGTTTATGCGAGATACCCATTATCCGTTGTAGTTCGGTAAAAATTTGGGTGGTAAAGTGTGATCCCTGATCACTATCAACTTGGATCGGCACTCCCCACCTGCAGATCACCTCACCCAATAAAAGTCGAGCCGCTGTCAATGCGGCGTTTGTTTTACATGGAAAAGCCTCCATCAATTTAGTAAATTTATCAACTATAACCAGATAATACCGCAAAGAAGAAGGTCCTGTAGGTAAGGGCCCTATAAAATCTATTTGAAGGTGGGTCCATGGCCCATCGGGAGGAGGGGAACTACGCGACAGTGCTCGATTAGTGTGGGCACTTGGATTGTGCTGCAAACAGGGCAGGCAACGATTCACCCTATGAGTAACATCCGTGTCACAATCGGGATATCATGCAAATTTCCGTAGCTTCTGAACGGTTACATCAGCTGAATAGTGTCCTCTTACCGGATGTGAGTGGAGGAGATCAAAAATTTCGAGTGCCATGGATAAGGGGAACACCATCAATTGGGAGATCGGACGATAGCCATAGCAAGCGGGGGTTGTACATTAACGGGGGGGCAGCTTTCCCAGACTGATCCAGAGCCAATTGTGTGTCTGCAGCCCATGGAGTGGGCTGAGGTAATGGACATCCATTTTGATGCCATGCAATAACAACTGCACTGGGGGAATAATTGAACTGGAGGGAAGGGAGGTCGATGTCCCCACCTGGAATACTCGAGACTGACCTAAAAGTAGGGGTAGGGGCTTGCCAGAGGTCACCGTTAACGGCGGCGCCTTAGCAGCACGATCTGCCTGTGAGTTACCCTGGGTGTGTGTGTTAGAAGAACGTGAGTGGGACTTCACCTTGCCAACATAAACAGGGGCTGCACGTGAGAGTCCCAAAGGGAAGCAAAGAGGTCTGCATGGAGCAGGGTCTTATCAAGAGTACAAAATTTTTTCCTAGCGTACAGCGGTAAAGATAACAAAGTGTTAATCGCATAGGCACTATCTGACCAAACATTAATATGTATGTCATGGGTAATTTGGATCACTGTCACCAGGGCTGCAACTTCAGCATATTCAGTGTAGTGGGGAGTGCATTTATACTTAAGTTTTCGATCAGGCATAACTACTGCAAATCCAGTAAGGGGCTTTCCATCCCTGTAATAGGATGATCCATCAATGTAGATGTCCCAGGCGTCACTTAACAGTGTAGGAGAGACGGGGTGACGGTCGAACTTCAGTGGTGGAGGTGGGCATTCATGACACCCCCCCCCCCTCATATAGTAGGAGCTGAGGTAGTAGAGTTGTCTGCTTTGGCGTTATTTCCAAATCTCTGAGTTAACAGAAGTCCAATGACTGAGTCGAGCGGAGGAGACTAAAGTGTCCCCTGGTTTAAGTAGAAGATTCAAAGGAGTGTGGGGGCTGTGGATAATCCGGAAATGAACGTGAAGTGTTTAACCGCCCAAAAAGTGGCCAACAGATGTCGCGCTCACACCGTGTAATTCGTCTCCACACCAATCAAAATGCGAGAGGCGTACGCAATTGGCACAAGTTTATCATGTACCTCTTGGCACAGAACGGCAGCAAAACTCTGATCGGTGGATCCCACCTCCAGGTGGAAAGGTTATCTTGGTCAGGACTTGTCAGGCATGTGGCTTGCATAACAGCAGTTTTAAGGAGGGACACAGCCCTGGTATGTTCGGCTGTCCAATCACGCGCCACAGAATCCTCTTCGCTCTTTAATAGTTCATATAGGGGTTTGGCCAGTTCAGCAAACCTGGGAATAAACTAGCGCTGGTATCCCACCAGACCCAAGAAGGAACGAAGTGCGGTTTTGGATGCGGGCCATGGTAAACGCTGAATCACGTCAATCTTATGCTGGTCCGGACTAAGCCCCTTCAGTCCCACAGTAACCCCTAAAAATATCACTTCTGGTTGTAACAATCGTGCCTTCTTTGGATTAATTTTTAGTCCAGCCATCAGATGAAGGTCCAGTAACTCCTCCATTAGTTCCATATGAGTCTGTTTGTCAGGTGTAGCAAGCAAAAGGTCGTCAATATACTGCAGCAAACAATCCGGTCTCGAGAAAGGTTTAAGTGCCTGAGCCATCCATTTGTGGAATATAGTCGGGGCGTTGTGAAAACCTTGAGGTAAACATGTCCATGTATAACTTTGATCTTCAAAGGTGAAGGCAAACTTATATTGATCCTCCGCCCGAACAGGAATACTCCAGAACCCATTTGAAATGTCAAAGGTGGAGAAGTAGCAGCTACCTGGTAGAATCTGGGACAGGAGAGTAGGGGTCTCCCGAACAGCAGGGGCACAAGCTGGGGTTACCGAATTAAGCTTGCGATAATCAATTGTTAGATGCCAGCTATCGTCTGGTTTCTTAACTGGCCAGGTTGGAGAATTAGTGGTAAAAGTGCCAGTGCGAATAACACCCTGCTTTAACAACGAATCAATAGTTGACCGAACATATGGTTTACTCTCAGCCGGAATGGAATACTGCTTAACAGAAGGGTGGGCGGGCGGGTCTGTTAATCTCCTCATCTCCTGACATTCTACCACAATCATGTTTGGACTTAGCAAAAACCTCTGAAAATTTATGAATTAGTTTATTGACCACGGGGTCTTCAGTCCTGGGAACGGCGAAGCCCTCGGGTTTTTTAATCACATATACCGAATGGGCATCCGAAATAGGTGTCGGTGGTCCCTCATTAAAGTGCCACCAAAGACAATTATTAGCGTAGTCGAGGACAGCACGGTGTTTATGCAGCGTGTCACTTCCGAGGATACCTTTCTGGTCATGGGAGGCCATATATACAGGAGAGGAGAGGGGACATCAATGGAATTCCCATCGACAGACAAGACTATGGAGCTCAATCCCTGATTAGCTAACCGAATAGAAGCATTAAAGCCGGAAAGGTTTAGGGCGGTGCCAGAATGGGAAAAGGGAGCGGGGTCATGTAAAATAGTCACGGCGGAACCGGAATCCACAAGCATAACATGGTGGCGGCCTCCATGATCAGCGGCCCAGACAGAGGGTCGTCCGTCCTCTCTGTACCAGACAGGAGATGACGTGGTCACCGCGGAGGCCTGTGACCGTGAGTCTGGGAGCGCATCTCCGCTATGAGTAACAGACGAAACGTTTTTCCCCCTTGTCTGATCGCGTTTCATGGCCTCAACTGCTGCCAATAGGCTTTCTAGCTGCTGCTGCACAGAGTTCAAATCAGGCCTATTACCCTTCACGGATTGGGGGTTGGTAACGTGGGCCATTATTCGTTCATCGACTATAGCGGCATTCACGAGCATAATGTCCGGGCTTATAACAGTTATAACAAATTAAGTTGCGTCTGTCTCCCGGCTGGGGAGGGGTCTGTGGAATCAGAGGACCCTCCACTGCCAAAACTTTGGACTCAGTAGGGGCGAGGGCTGATTTAATTCGATCCCAAGCTCGAGTGCAAGAGTCCAACAAATCAGCCCACGGGGTTCCCTGATGGACGGTAATACCAAGAATGCCCCTTACGAGGGGTAAGAGAGCGTTGATGAATGTCAGTTTAAATCCCTCAGTTTCCCAAAACTCTTGACCGTCACGGTTTTCCTGGGACTGGTCATGCAAATCATACAATCGATTTGCAAAGGCCATGGGGTGTTCGTTAGCCTCTTGCCGGGCTTCCCCAGCCGCGCGGGTAAAATTGACTGATTTCATGCCCAAACGGGTACAAATTGCATCCATGACATTCCACCAACCCTTACTTTTATCAGAGATTGCTTGTGGGAGTGACGCCTTGAGTTGCCGTGAGGCACTTGCCAACAGAATTTGTTTCAAGACTTTAAACTCTAACTCGGGGTGACAGCGACGGAAATCACCCCAGTCACTTGTTAGGGCAACTGGATTCGTCCCCCAGTTTATTTGCCCCAAGTCTTCGGCCAATGCCGGCGAGGTCAAACTTCTACTGGTAGTAGATATTTCCTCATTTGGAGGTAGATTGTAGGCTATAGAGGAGGTATCATTATTGAATTCATCATCCAAAGGTGTAAGATCACCAAATCGAGTGGTAGTAGTGACTATATTAACCTGCTTGGTTTCTACCGGTAAAGTGGGTGTACTGACTATATCCTGCTTGTTTTCTACCGGGGCAGTTTGTCCTGGATAGGGAGGGGGATGTGCAGAGAGTGAGGGACTATTTTGGAAAATGGGGTTATTATTGCACTGGGCTTTTCTTGTTAGATCGTCCAAATTAATAATGGGATTCCCGGGTTTAAAGCGACTGACGGCTGCAACAGTCGCCATTTGTCTCCCCAGTTTTCCCTTCCAATTCCATGATTTGTAATTTGCATTGAGTATGGTCGGCGCTCGCCAGTGGGGGGTTTCTCGAGTAATTCTCTCAAGGACCCCCTGGCGTCCTCAAGTTGTGAGATCAAGGATTCATTTTTAATTTCTAAAGCCTTGTTATCCTCATAGACCTGATGGTGGCGTCTTGAGGTAAGTCGAGCTTCATCTGCTGAGGCTTGCTCCTGACATAGAAAGGCACAGGTTGTGACGTGTCTGTCCTGCCAGTCCTGTAACTCCCTTTCAAGTTGTACATTTCTCTCTTTCAGGAGTACAACTTTGCCTCCCAAGCGAACGGCACATAAGTGGGCTGCGTAAGCCAGCTTATTTCTGGCTTCCTTAACTTTACATTTCTTCGCACCTACCTGGGACGCTATCTCGCCCCAAATCTCAGAGTAACTCTTCTCCTCACCCTGCACTATCTCAATTACCGCTTGGGCCCCTGGGGCTCCTAACTTATCCAAGAGACTGTTCGCAACTTTGTCTCTAAAATATGCAGCTGCCATCCCAATAACAATGCCTAATATCTTTATAAACCGAAACCGTCCTCAACTCTTTTCGACCGCAATAACCCTCTTGCACTCCTGCCTGACTTCGCCAATTTGTTAGAAATAGCCAAGTTACGGCTATCTCTGGTCACTTTAAATAATCAGGTTTGAGTGTCAATATGGTGGGTATATTGTGTTTAATCAGAGTTTAAGACGGAATATAACACATTACTGTAGTTATACAGCAAAAACATACGACCGTGACAAGAAGCTGATACCGATCGGACAGACGGCTGACACACATGAGCAATTCTCTTCTTCCTTTTGTCTAGAGCCTCCTTCTTTCTCTCTCTCTCTTCCATCTGTGAGTACAAGCTCGCTCTCTCTCTCTTTCGTTATCTTCGCAAGCAGTTATGTTAAGCTAACTTCAAATCCTACCGTAGCATTCTACATAAAAAAGGTTCAAGTCTTAACTTAAAAACAACAGATAATCGCTTAGCAACAGGGAGATTGTATATAGTACCCTCCGTAGGAAACCAAAACATTAGCATTTCTAAGCATCTATCTGGTCCGAGGAGACTTTTCATCTGCAATTCGAACATAACCATTTGAACACAGCATTTTTCACGTCACAGTTTTAATTGCATAACCATATACATTTTTAGGCATCTTTAGTTTCTAACCGTATTCAGCACACATGTCATTGTATTTGGGGCATCCCCATTTGCAGGACAACATCTTCCAACAGTATTTTGGGACAGGCACGTTCAACTAAACACCAGTATCTTTTCTTTATAGAGTTCCCTATCAGTACTAGTTCTTGCGGAACTGTTGAATGTAAGCGTCATCTACGTGCCATAAGAAGAAACTGTATTACTAAAGATAGGCACACATTTATATTTTTCTGTGCATGTGTTCAGTATTTTTTAGCTAAATTTAAACATGATATTTGATCAGATGATAATGCATACCTTTGTAACTGCAGCAGTATTATCTACTCCACATAATTTTTGGAAATTATGCTGAAAAAGATGGGATGCTTACTGTAGACGCACATTGGCATATATGATTTTACTCAACTTGTGCATTCTTTCTGTATTTTTTGTGCTTCTGTTTGTACTCTTCTTTAGGCCATTAAACTTCATACTGGCCTTTTTCCTTGTCGAGGGGATTGTTGCCTTCACTCACCCTCTCCTGACCTCTTTCCACATGTTTGCCTGTGGAACTTTGTGTTTGTGACCCCTGCTGAACCAGAGAAAATATGACTGTTGATCTCTTATCTCCGTTGAACTGACAAATCTAGATACTGCCTCCCAGACCCTCTGCCTAATGACAAGATTGTTGAGAGAAATGGTTGTTAGATGAGGATCTCTTGACATCCAAAAAGATTCAAAGGCACGTATTGTAGGCTGGAAGCGATATGTCTTTGGTGCAAGAAAAGCCAAGTCAGACATTCCAAATTTGATGTCTATATATGATTTTACCTTTCCTCGGCTCTCAAATTGCTGCCACCTAAATGCTTAATCAGCCTCACTCAATCTTGATTAGAGTTTATGTAGCAGGCATTTCAGTCTACTATTTTGCCCCCCCCCCCCCGCCCCAAGTCACACATCATTTCGACTAGCCTGATTTCAAGTTTCCCACTCTGAAGACACAGTCTTTGAGCCTTTGTTTCAGCTTGTTATGTAATGAGCACCAGGTTCTTAGTCAGTCTACTTTGACAATTTGGGAAGCAAATTGGACCATCCAAAATGTTGGATAAAGACCCTGTCAGAATTTTACATTTTCCAACCACATCCCTTAGAATGCAGCTTATATTATATCATTGTATTTGTATCCATGACACTAATGATGTATAATTTCAAGGACAAAGTCTATATCCACATTAATTAAATCAATTTCTATGCGATCTTGTTGCCAAATTTTGTTGTGGAACATATTATGCGACTAACTAGCAGACCCACAATTACTCAAAGTCCATTCGTCCAGAACTAATGCAGATGCAGTGCATAGCTTTGATGTCTTTACTGAACCCGACCAATGGCTTTTTTGGGAGCTGGTAAAGAATATGTGCTGGTGGTTTTCAGAAGCACACTTTTGGGCTGAGAAGGGGAAGCTTTACCATCTTGATGTAGAAGTGCCTCAGAGCTAACACTGGGTGACAAAAGTGGCAAAGATGTTCCATTGCTGACACTGGCATTAGTCAACTTAATGGGCACAAAATTTATTGGAATTATTTTTAATGAAAAAAACTAAAAATTTAATTTAAAAAAAAATGTTTTGTGGTATATTTATTTGTTTGTTGATCTTGCCTAAACAGCCACACATTTGTCAGATCTGCCAGTTCCAGAGTTGACTGAGGAGCGGAACTCTGTTTCAGGATCAAACCTTTAAAATACCTTGGGGAAATGAGTAAACATCTGCGTGTTTTAAAAAATCTAGGGTAGAGATAGCAGAGGCATTACTATACATATTTAATAATTCGTTAGAACATGGTATAGTGCCAGAGGACTGGTAGATAGCTAAAGTAATACCTATATTCAAGAAGGGTGATAGAACCTGTCCAGGGAACTATAGACCAGTCAGCTTAACATCAGTGGTAGGAAAAATAATGGAATCCTTACCAAAGGAGAAAATAGAAGAACATCTAGAAACCAAAAGAATGGCGAGAGGACTAGAGTACAAGGGGGTAGAAGTTATGCTGCAGCTGTACAAAGCCCTGGTTAGACCACACCTGGAGTACTGTGAGCAGTTCTGGGCACCACACCTTAGGAAGGATATATTGGCCTTGGAGGAAGTGCAGCGTAGGTTTACCAGAATGATACCTGGACTTCAAGGGTTAAGTTACGAGGAGAGATTACACAAATTAGGGTTGTATTCCCTAGAATATAGAAGGTTAAGGGGTGATCTGATCGAGGTTTTCAGGATATTAAGGGGAACAGATTGGGTAGATAGAGAGAAACTATTTCCACTGGTTGGGGATTCTAGGACTAGGGGGCATAGTCTAAAAATTGGAGCCCGACCTTTCAGGAATGAAATTAGGAAACACTTCTACATACAAAGGGTGGTAGAAGTTTGGATCTCTTCCGCAAATGGCAATTGATGCTAGATCAATTGTTAATTTTAAATCTGAGATTGATAGCTTTTTAGTTAGATGAGGAAAGACAGGAGAGGCTCGAGTGGAGCATAAACGCCGACATGGACAGGTTGGGCCGAATTCCTGTTTCTGTCCTGTATATCCTATGTTGTGTAAAGTTGGGTGTTATTTTGTGGCAAGCCAACCTGTGAATAAAACAAAACTTTTAAAAAATTATTTGAAATGAAAATCAACTGTGATTATATTTACTTTAGTGTTGCAATTCTATCATCCTCCGAAGTTCAGTTAATTAACATACCAGTTGAACACAGTTACATTTGAATTGATTGGTTGTGTTGTCAGTATTTAGAAGCCTGCAACTGTTCAAAGTTTGAATGATTGGTGCATGCAAACAAAAGATTATGGCCTGGAAATTGCGGTCGGAGGCTTGCCACCTGTGTACGTCTCCGAACCGAAAGGAAACTCCGTACTTACCTTGTGTCTCTGGAGCGTTGGACTCTTGCGGTCCTGGGCCTGCAGGCGTACACCTGCATAAAGGCCCGCGTATCCCAGGGGCGCAGGCAGTCTGCAGGCGTCTCTGGGATCACGTGGACCAGGCCAACCAATGACAAAGAGGGATTCCTATTATGCTTCTGGGGATTCCATTTACGTACGGATTCCCCAGAAGCATAATCAAAATCACCTAATAAATAACATTTCACACCACTTAAATAAAAATAAATGATCATAGGTTCAAAATTAATTAAAATACCCTTTCATTAAACTTTTAAAATAATTTAAATTTTTGATAAATAAATTTAAACTTTTTTAAAGGGACAAAATTTACTTAAACTAATTGTAAATGTAAGTGAATGTTTAAGTCATTTAAAAAAACTTATTTTAACATTTATTTTAACCCTTACGCTGGCAAAAGAAGGCCGTACACCTGCTTTTACCAGGCATAGGTTTCGTGGGTATTTGCTGGGCAGTAACTCTGCACCAGCGAAATTGAATTTACAGCAGTTGCGGACGATCTGTCAAGGAGAAACTTGACATCGCAAGATCTGGGTTTTCGCACATGCACATCGCATGCAGAAACCCGGAACTTGCGGGGCCGTTCACAGCACTTAGGACGGCGTACACCGTGCATACACCATCATAAGCCCCGTAAATTCCAGGCCAATGCTGTTCACACAGTTGTTATAGCAAAACATAGTAATCCAGTTACCATCTTTTAAAAACAAGTCATAATTGACTCAACAATTTGTCAGTGTGATCAAGTTTATCCTTAACGTTATGTTAGCTCTGCTGGATACATGGTAGTATTTTTTAAATTCCTGCCGTGAATAGTTCTGAACTAGCATACTGCAGACACTTGAAAATAATTCTTCATGACAAAGTCAATGGATTTCTTTTGTTTAATTTCATTGTTGCATTAATTGGGGTGAAGGTTAATCCAGTAAGGTTACATGTTTTTCTTCCTTCCCAGGAACCTTTAGGTCCTTTCATGATCCCATGAGCATGGTGTAATCCAGAGGATTGATAACATAATACATTTATATATCTCAAGAACGGATTGCCTCAAGTATTACACTTAACAGAATTGATGGGAGTTCTATTCAACATTTGCATAGCCAGAATGTACTGATAAAATCTAAGGTTTTGTGACTTAATTGGCAAATGTTGTGAATAAAATGGAGAGCTTCAAGTGCACCTTTTTACAAGGATTCTGCATTATAGACCAGTTTGAAATACTGGGAACGAAAGCTGCTTGTAGCAGTATTTTGAAACCTTTTCTATTCCTTCAATAATTTGAAAGTACCTGTGTAATTAACAGGAATATTTTGTTGTAAGATCAAACGGTTTCAGCAATTTTACTGTCATATAATCCAAAATCTATTGCTGACATTTAAAGGATTTGAGATTAATTCCTAGTTTTTTTTTAAAAAAAAACTACATGGTTGCAGCTACAGATTCATGTTGGTGTCCATTTTAGCATATTAGAATATCTTCTGAAGAATATGTGGAGTACATGTGATAGTACAGTACTTGTATTACAAATCCTGCATACAAAGCTACACATTCTTTCCTAATAAATCTGTTCCTTGTTAAAACAAGAGCACAGAGTAGCCAATATGCACAGAATGACTGATTGATTGCAGTCTGCTGATTTTTATACTTTCATTTAAGCAGTAATGGATGCCACTGTATAAGTGGCTGGGGAACTGAAGAGCAGGTTGATTTTTGAATGTCAATGTCCTCAGGTTGAAATATTTACTCGCCTGAAAACTGTCAACTTCCCTTTACACTACTTGTGGAAATGTGTTGTTCAATCATACCTTTCTGAAACAAAGGGCAAATTCTGTGTTTTTTGTGTAAAAGCACCATTTGTTTTTGTTGATACTTTGTCATGACCAAGGTAACTGTAGTCACTTAGTAAGTGCACTTCACTCAGCTACATTCACTGACAGAATTTCTAGAAGTAATTCGGTAAATCTTAGGGAATGAAAGAATTCAACTTTTCTTTCCCTTCTCTTAAAGGAGCTGTCATACTTCTGGGGAGAACCAACATGTTCAGGTTTAATCATCCTAAAGAAGCGGCTAAACTCAGGGAAAAAAGGAAGGTATGTCAAGTAGTTTGGATCTTGACCAAGTTTTACATGAATTCAAAAAGCAAATGTTTAATTAGTAAAGAACAAGACCATTTTTAAACTAATCCTCTATTTTTTCAGTTTTTTTGTACAGTGTAGATAATCTAGAAGAACCGCCACATAGCTATACTGCTTTATTATTGTCCTCTTGGCTAGAGGACATGAGTTTGAATTTAAGCCACAACTGATATTTACACTCAAGTAGTTTTACCCCCACAGGATGAGTCTTAACTGAGTCATCAGGAAGTGGATAGGAAAGATGATGATTTGAGTGAAAAATAGATGCTTTGTTTGCATCACACAAGCATGCCTGCCTGGACAAATTAACCAAAGGGTGGTATTGATGGAATTCATCAAGGTGACCATAGCGTGCAACATCTTGACTTGGTGACTGAGGATATATTTTTAAAATCATGAACATAACGAAATTGTTTTAGTGGAAAGAAATGTAAAAGTATCAGAATCATAGCTGGAATTATATTGCTATTAAAAATACAAATGTGCAGGGTATAACAGTCAGAGCACTACAGAGTAAAGGGCAACGGTGAAATCCCACACTGATGACGTTCTGATGTGAGTTGTGCTGCATGTGGATGACTGGACTGTGGTCTGTTGTCTCCTCAAGGGTTTCTTACTGAACCCATCAGTGTCTGCCTCATGGCAGCCAACTAATGGTGGCATTGGTGGTGACCTGCTGACCTCCAAATGACAGAAACATGTAAGCTGAAAGGGATCTGCAAGAGGAAAAAGCAGGTTTATGACCTCACTGCATGATAATATACCTCCAAAAATATTACAGGCTACATTCTGATGCAGTGAGGAAATTAGATACAAAACAAGTTTCAACCATGATCAATAACAGAATCCTCTATCCAAGCGTATAATTTTTAACATTCGAAAGATACATTTTATATTGTAGACTTCCTGCTGATTTTGATTTGCAATTTGCATGTTAATAAGTGATATATCACTTTAATTTTATCTGTCTGCACTTCTTGATAAGTTTTATCTGTTGTACACTTTTGCAGAGTGGACTGCTGTCTACCTTTAGTTTGTCTATGACGGACCTTTCAAAGTCCTGTGAAAATCTTTCAGCTGTCATGCTTTACAACCCAGGGTAAGTGAAAGAGGTGACCATGATCTATTAACACAAGTGCAGTTTACTGAACTTTTTTACTTTGTTACTATGAATAAATTTTAAACAGCACAGTATAGTTTTTCCAATTGATCTTGGGTTAAAACTGTTTGGTAAAAACACAAACCTGTTACCTTAGTTGTTAGGAATCACTATCCAGTCTGGGAGTTGCTAAAGATTTTCACAGTTTATTGTTCTACAACTACGTGTTCGTATGTGAGAGTAGTTTTGGGTAATGTATCTTCAGAAGGGCATATGCACAAAATGTACAGGATTCAATATGAAGGAATGTATCTAACCATAATACTCATTAAAATCGGCTTTTTTTAAAAGAAGGGAAAAATATAGATTAGTAGTCATTTTGATGCATTTGTGAATTGTTTGAAAAAGCAACAGACTCGATGGGCCAAATGGCCTCCTGTGCTGTACTATTCTATGGTTCTATATACAATATATTATTTTAACCTGTGCAATGATACTTGATTCAATAATGGTACACCAAATACAGATACCGTACTCTGAATTACGTGGATTGATATACATGCAAGGTTGATACCAAAGTTTTCCAAATATCTAGTCTTGCCTCCACATTGGAAGAGCTTGATTGTAGTTTAGAAGTGTGTATATTCATCCTTTTTGCAACATTAGGAGCTATCTCAGTCTTTTATGAAGAGAAGCACAAAAATTAAAACATTGGAAAATGAGGGCCTATTCAAATAGGATTTCCCATTATTTGCATTAGTATTTATTGAGGGTCTTAAATATGTATTAAAACCAACTTTCTGATTTTATTCATTGCCCCTCTTTTCCTTCCCACCACACGAAAAATATTTTCCAGCAAGGGAGCAGGCAGTGTTTTAAATTATGGGATTTTCTGACTCTGGTTCTGCAGTTCAGCTGACTGGAAGCTCAACTTCAGTGGATGAGACGGATGTTCTGATGGAGATTTCTCAGAGATAGTGTACCTTGCAGCTTTCTTAAAAATTAACAAAATTTGTCAGGTTTTGTTGTTGGAATTCGACCTCTTACAACCACAATAAGTATGCATTGCAATCATTACACCACAACCTTAATTCCAGATGAAAGATTTTAATAATCGCCTCTGATTCAGAAGGTTGTGGGTTCAAGTCCCACTCCAGAGACTTGAGCACAAAAATCTAGGCTGACACTCCAGTGCAGTGCTGAGGGAGTGCTGCACTGGTGGAGGTGCCATCTTTCGGATGAGACGTTAAACCGTGGCCCAGTCTGCTCTCTCAGGTGGACGTAAAAGATCCCATGGCACTATTTCGAAGAAGAGCAGGTGAGTTATTCCCTGTGTCCTGGTGAATATTTATCTCTCAATCAACATCACTAAAACCGATTATCTGGTCATGATCACATTGCTGCATTACAACAGTGACTACACTTCAAAAGTACTTCAGTGGCTGTAAAGCGCTTTGGGACGTCCGCTGGTCGTGAAAGGCGCTATATTTCTTTCTTTAATGTCAAGGTGTCTGTGCATATATGTGTGTTATATTTTTTTTGGCAAATTGTTTTAAATTTGGAGAACATTTTGGTTTGTTTACCACTTTTTTTTCTCATAAGGTAAATGTCTCAGTCTTTACACTTTGTGGGGGGGAAAAAACTTCCTGGTGAGCAATACTAGATTTTATTGTCTTTTGCTTTGCACACATTTTAAAGCTACAATATAGAGAGAGATCTTGCAGAGTTTTTTGCCATCATTATTTACAACAACATCTTACATTTATGTAGTGCCATTAATATAGTAAAATGTCTAAAGGCGCTTTACAAGAGCGTTATCGAACAAAATTTGACACCGAGCCACATGAGATATTAGGGCAGATGACTAAAAGTTTGGTCAAAGAGGTAGATTTTAAGGAGTGACTTAAAGGCGGAGAGGTTTAAGGAGGAAATTCCAGAGCTTAGGGCCTAGGCAGCTGAAGGCACGGCCGCCAATGGCAGAGCGAAGGAAATCGGGAATGCACAAGAGGCCAGAATTGGGGGAAGCACAGACCTTACGGAGGGTTGCAGGGCTGGAGGAGGTTACAAAGATAGGGAGGAGCGAGGCCATGGAACAATTTGAACACAAGGATGTGAATTTTAAAATCGAGGGGTTGCTGGACCGGGAACCAATGTAGGTCAGCAAGCACAGGGGTGATGGGTGAGCAGGACCTGATGTGCGTTAGCATACAAACAACAGAATTTTGGATGAGCTCAAGTTTACAGAGTATGGTAGGTGGAAGGCCGGCCAGGAGAGCATTGCCAGGAGTCTGGAGGTTTCAGCAGCAGATGGGCTGAGGCAGAAGCAGAGACGGGCGATGTTGCGGAGGTGGAAGTAGGCGATCTTGGTGATGCAGAGTATATGGGGTCGGAAGCTCGGCTCGGTGTCAAATAGGATGCCGAGGTTGTGAGCAGTCTGGTTCAGCCTCAGACAGTGGCCAAGGAGGAGGATGGAGTAGGTTGCTAGGGAATGGAGTTTGTGGCGGGGAATCGAAGAAAATGGCCCAGAATTTGCTGGAGAGGGACAAAAGAAAAAAAATGGCTCATATCTGGATGATGGCCAAAATACGCATGCAAATGGACACAGAGGGAATTGAGGTTACATCGGCATGGCAAAAATTAAGAGAGACATGTCCTGGTCATAATATGAGGGCGTTCAAAGTTAAAGTCTCAGTTCAGTAACCGTGGATCAGACAAAAGCAAAATACTGCGGATACTGGAAATCTGAAATAAAAACAGAAAATGCTAGAAATACTCAGCAGGTCAGGCAGCATCTGTAGAGAGAGAAACAGAGTTAACGTATCAGGTCGATGACCCTTCATCAGAACTGGAAAAAGTTGGAGATATAACAGGTTTTTAGGCAAGTGTAGGGGCAGGGAAAGGGGAGAGGGGAGGAAAGAACAAAAGGGAAGATCTGTGCTAGGATGGAAGGCAGGAGAGATTAAGAGACAAAAGGGATGATGGTGCATGGCAAAAGGAGATGGTAATAGGACAAGTTAAGAAACAAAAGATGACTCTAGATGAAGTGTAAATGGCAATGGCAGAATGATCGACAGCTGCCATGTGAGAGAGAGAAAAGAAATGATAGGGGCAGAAGTTATGGTCTGAAATTGTTGAACTCGATGTTGCGTCCAGAAGGCTGTAAAGTGCCTAATCGAAAGATGAGGTGCTGTTCCTCGAGCTTACATTGAGCTTCGTTGGAACAGTGTAAAAGAGGCTGAGGACGGAGAGGTCAGAGTGGGAGTGGAGCGGAGAATTAAAGTGACAGGCAACCGGAAGCTCAGGGTCACCCTTACGGACTGAATGGAGGTGTTCCGCAAAGCGGTCACCCAATCTGCGTTTGGTCTCCCCAATGTGGAGGAGACAGCATCGTGAGCAGCGAATACAGTATACTAAATTGCAAGAAGTACAAGTAAATCACTGTTTCACCTGGAAGGAGTGTTTGGGGCCCTGGACACTGGGAAGGGAGGAGATAAAAGGCCAGGTGTTGCATCTCCTGCGCTTGCACGGGAAGGTGCCGGGCGAAGGGGAAGGAGTGTTGGTGGTGATAGAGGAGTGGACCAGGGCATCGCAGAATGCTGAAAGAGGAGATGAGGGGAAGATGTGTTTGGTGGTGGGATCACACTGGAGGTGGCGTAAATGCCGAAGGATGATCCATTGAATGTGGAGGCTGGTGGGGTGAAAGGTGAGGACAAGGGGAACCCTATTGTGGTTCCGGGAGGGAGAGGAAGGGGTGAGAGCAGAAGTGCGGGAAATAGAATAGACACAGTCAGGGCTGTGTCAACCACGGTAGAGGGGAATCCTCGGTTGAGGAAAAAGGAAGACATGTTGGAAGCACTAGTATGGAAGGTGGCATCGTCAGAGCAGATGCGGCGGAGACGGAGAAACTGGGAGAATGGAATAGAGTCCTTACAGGAAGTGGGGTGGGAGGAAATGTAGTCCAGGTAGCTGTGGGAGTCAGTGGGCTTATAGTGAATATTGGACAATAGCCTATCCAGAGATGGAGACACAGAAGCCGAGGAAGGGAAGGGAAGAGTCGGAGATGGACCATGTGAAGGTGAGGGAAGGGTGGAAATTGGAAGCAAAGTGAATGAAATTTTCTAGTTCAGGGCGAGAGCAGGAAACTGCACCGATACAGTCATCAATGTACCGGAAAAAGAGGTGAGGGAGGGGACCTGAGTAGGACTGGAACAAAGAATGTTCCACATATCCCACGAAAAGGCAGGCATAGCTAGGACCCATGCGGGTTCCCATAGCAACACCTTTAATTTGGAGGAAGTGAGTGGAGTCAAAGGAGAAGTTGTTCAATGTGAGGACAAGTTCAGCCAGGCGGAGGAGGGTGGTGGTGGCTGGGGAACTGGTTGGGCCTCTGTTCAAGGAAGAAGCGGAGCGCCCTCAGGCTATCCTGATGGGGGATGAAGGTGTAGAGGGATTGGACATCCATTGTGAAAAGGAGACGGCTGGGCCAGGAAACTGGAAACTGTTAAAGTGGCGGAGGGCGTCGGAAGAGCAGTGGATCAGAGTTAGTTCTGTTTTTCTAATAACCCTCAAAATCCAATATTCAAACCACAACGTGCTGTTGTTCACAAAATGTACTTTTTAACCATTTTTTTCCATTTTAGAGGTTGGGTTAATATTAATTGCAGAGTTTTGCTTAATTATATATTTTTGTTACATTGGCAAAAAGAGTCCTTATGTTCAATTGGCTTCCAGATATGCGGTGTTATTTTACAAGTGGAATTAGATAAATGTTATCTCTTCTTAATTGATCTTTTTTGCTTTCACTGCACTTCCCATGGCAGTCTTTTCACTATAAAGGGACCCATTTGCCTAAGGTAGTGAAACTCCATTTATATTTATTGATTGTGATGTCTGCATGAAATTAGTTTACTAAAAATATACCAGGCATGTTTTGCAAATTTCTTTCCCTTATGCTGTCAAATGCACTAATTTGGATGTGAAATATAGTTCGCACCTGGAATTATTCAAAGCGCTGGAACATCACTTGGAGTGTACTGTCTTTAAATAGTATTTTAACAAAACTTTCATTTCTCCTCTTGCAAGAACAAAACTTTTCAAGGTGCTTTACAAGGAGAGGGCAGACAGATGCTGGGGAGGAAACAAAGGAACGGGGGAGCAGCGAACAAGTTCAGCCAGGCGAAGGAGAACTAAAACACGATCAAAGAGATGGGTTTTAGGGAGAGAAGTAGGAAGGTGAAGTAGATTTGGAAAAAAGTATCGGAGGGCATGGGTGTAGTGGCTGAAAAATCAGCCTCCAGCGGTGTAGTTGAGTGGGTAACTAGTAGTCTGGAGTTAGAAGACAGTAGGGTATGGGCTTTCACATGTAGATGGATAAAATTTCCTCAATAGGGTGGGGCAAGGCCGTGGAGAGATTTGAAAATGAGAGCAAGAATTCTGAAGCTGATCCGCTAGGGCACAGTGGAGCTCAGTGAGAACCATGATTTGATTGTTGAATGGAGCTTTGTACCGAAGAAGACTTGGGCCAGAGACTTCTGAATTCGCCTGAATTTGTGAAAGGTGGACATGAGACGCCCCCGCCCCCCCCCCCCCCCCCCCCCCCCAAGTAGAGCATTTGAAAAAATTGATTGTTGAGATAATAAAGGCAAAGATCAGGGTTTCAGCAGTGAAAGAAGTAAAGTAAGGGTATAAACGAGCAGTATTCCAGAGGTGGAAAAAGGCAGTCTCGGTGAGGAACTGGATGTGGGATAGGAAATGCAGCTCATGGTCAAAGAGAACACCAAGGTTGTGCACCTACAAGGCTCAGGAATGCAAGTGAGCCGAACAAGATCAATTCTATTTTGCAAACATGGAGCTGTAGGAAGTTTCAACTCTACCAGGACTTGATGTCAGATAAAACAGTAGCTCCAGACTCGGTAGTGGTAATGGAGAAATAAAGTATAGTGTCATCAGCTTACATGTGGAAACTGATCCCGTGTTTGTAGATAATGTCAGTGGGTTGCATATTTTCTATTACTTAAGAAGACCTTTAGGTATAATTTTACTATGGTCAGTGGCGATGTGACAAAATGTAAAAGCAACTGCTGTATGTAGATTTTGCACCATCTGAACAAAATATTCTGTACTTATTAATCCTTTATATAGATGTAAAAGTGTTAATGTATTTGAATAACTAGTTAATGTTTGTGAAATTTTGCTAGACTTGAGTTTGAGAGACAACAGCGAGAGGAACTGGAAAAGCTAGAAAATAAGAGGTAAGGACCAAGAGGCAAAATACAACTGTATTATTTGGGGGGGGCTGGCATACTTGCTTATGGTTAGGTTAATATTCTAAACACATTTTGATTTCTCAGTCATCTGTTCTTTCAAATCCTAGCAAATGTTTACAATTTGTTCCATAGCTAATTTTGGTTTTGTAGAATTATCTGATATTATTTAAAAGGGAAAAAAGAGGACTAAAGTTTCAAATTCTAAATTATATTGTATTGCATGTTAATGTATTCTTCACTTCAGCTCACGTTTCCGTAAAGAGTTGTCAAAATATTGAACTATTTTACCCGAGACTGTAGTTGTTGGTAAACTACTAGAGACTATAATGTGGGATGAAACTAATTTTATTTGTTCTTGGGATATGGGTGACGCTGGCATGGTCTTGTTTATTGCCTATTCCTAATTGCGCTGAGAAAGTGGTGGTGGACCACCTTCTAGTGATTGGCTTGCAAAACCACTTCAAAGTCAATCATATAGGCCAGAATTTTCCCATTACAAAACGGGTGGGTTTGGAGCATGGAGGCAGTTAAATTGTTAAAAATGTGAATCCCGACCTGATCCCGCCTCCAACCCGCCCACTTCCGGTTTCCCCTGGGTCGGGGTGGGGGGCGGGCAGCCAACCCGCTGCCAGGGGGAATTACCTCAATTTAAATATAGTAATGAGGCTGGAAGCCTCTATTTTCCCCGTACATTTTGAATTTAACTGCCTGTGGACAGGTTTCACAATTCTCCTGGATCTAGGGTCCCTACGTAACCAACCTCCGATTGCATTCCCAGGCTGCCTCCCCCCCGCCCCCAACGATGATGATGAGGCCGGCCACGATCCTCCGCATGCCCCCCTCCCCCCACGATCCCTGCCCCACCCCCCCCCAACCACGATCCCTGCTTGCCTGCTGATCCCCGACCACCCCCCATCGCCTGCTGATCCTCGCCCACCCCCTCCTGATTGCCGACCCCCTCCGCTGATCCTCTCTCTTCTCCTCCTCCCCCCCCCCCCCCCCCGCGATTGCTGACCCCCGCCGATCCTCTCTTCACCCTGCTTCCCCCCCCCCCACCCCCCACCAATTGCCGACCGCCCCCACCCTCCCGAATGTCGGTGACTGCCGATCCCGACCCTCCCTCCCGCAAACCCTCCCCCGGACCGACCCCTCACAACTGAGGCCTACCCGCCCGCAGCCAGCCAGCCTCTCAAGCTGGCTGGCTGCGGGCAGGAAACCGAGGCCTCACATTAAAATTAGGCCCTGCCGGTAAAATCGGCAGGGTCTGTGGGGGAACCCAGCATTCCGGGTTTCCCGCTCGCCTCGGAGCCTCCCGCCCCCAACCCGCCTCCCCGAACAAAATTCCGGCCATGGGGCTGGATTTTGCCAGCCCTGGGGAGGCGGGTTTGGAGGCGGGACTGCCGGGAAAATGGCAGAATCTGGGGGCGGGTACCCATCCCGCCCCCAACCTGCCTCCGTGCCATCTTCTCAGGAGGCGGGTAGCCGACCTGCGCCGGGTCCCGGCTCCTGGAGGCAGGATGGGGATTACAGCCACTTAACAGGCAGTTAAGAGGATTATCCCCATTTTTCCAGCAGAGGCGCGGGCTTCCCGACGTCGGGAAACCCCACCAGGGTCACCGAGGCGAGCAGTGGGTCTGCGGGGGTCTGAGGGGTGCAAAAGTGCGCTGTGGAGGTGAGTGATGGGTGCAAGTGTGGAGAGGTAAGTATGTGAGGTGAGTGAAAAGTGATAGAAAATGTTTACCTACCTTTGTTTCTTCCTGCAGGCTTCAACAGTTGGGGAACCGGAGACTCCCGCATCTCAATGGCAGAGATGACAGATGGCTGCTGCATTCTCTGATGCAACAGCCATCTGATTTCTGCTCACAAGAGGTTTGATGAGTCTTGAATACAAGGACTCATCAAACAACAGAGAATGTCAGTGTTTGACAGCTTCACAGAGCTGTCAAATGATGACAATTCATCTGTCAAAAATTTTTGACAGATGAAACGTCATACGCTGACGTTCTCTGTAACCAGCTTCCCCTTAATTGGCCTGCTAAGCCCGCTGGGTGGGCTTAACAAGGTCAATCAAGGGAAAATAGCGTGGGTTGGCCACAAGTCGATGGAGGCGGGACTGAAGCCCGACAAGCAGCAGTCCCGCCTCCAACGGCGCCCCCACTGGCAAAATCACCCCATCGTGTCTGACTGGAGATATATAGGCATTTTTATCTTTTATTCAGTGGTGCTTAACTTTAAGAGTATTTTTCAAGGCCTAAGTTAAAAAAAATTAATGTTTAGTAACTGGAAATCTTAGTAAGCTTTAATGTTTTATTTATTTTTCTGATGTCTGCTTAATACATTTTCAGTGAATGTGGTGCTGCTTTAGATTTGAATACCTTATGAAAGAAAATGAATGTAGATCAAATGCAGGAATTATAATGGGAAAACTTGTGCTATTTTTGGATATTATTATAAACACCCAGGTTACTGAACATTTCAAATATAATAAGTTTAGTGGAAGTTTATAGTGTGAAGATTAATGTTTAATAAAATGTCAGTGTTTTAAATACATGCTTTTTGTTTACAATGTTCTTATTTTAGGAGACTGATAGAAGAAATGGAAGAAAAACAACAATCAGAAAAGTCAGAACTAGAGAGGCTGCAGCAGGAGGTAGAGTCGCAACGCAAAGAGACCGAAATTGTGAAACTTCGTATCAGGAAACAAGAAGAAAGTCTGAAACGTAGAAATTTAGATATCGAAAGCAGGCTTAAAGACTTGATTGCTGAAAAAGAAAAATTCGAGGAAGAGCGGCAGAGAGAACAAGAAGAAATTGAATTGCAAAAGAAAAAGCAAGAAGAAGAAATCTACATACGGGTTCAAAAAGAATTACAGAAATTGCAGGAACTTCATGAGCAAGAGAAAGCAGGTAAACTGGAAATTCTCCGAGAACTGGAAAAACTTAAAAAAGAAAAGGATGAACATAGCCTGAAGCTGGAACTGGAAAAGAGAAGACTTGAAGAAGAAGCAAAAGATCAACAGACACTTGTAACACGCCTGGGAGAACAGCTCAGAGAAAAAAAGGAAACTATCCAACTGCTCAAACGAGACGATGTGCAAAGCATAGATGAAGAAAAAAATATCCTTGAGGAAATTAGGGAAGTTCTTCTCAAAGCCAAAGAAGCTCGACCTGCTGGAGGTGAAGAAGCTCGACCTGATGGAGGTGAAGAAGCTCGACCTGATGGAGGTGAAGAAGCTCGACCTGATGGAGGTGAAGAACCTGAAGATGTCCAAAGAGCAAAGCAAAGATACATGGATCTGAAAAGAATACAATTGGAAAAGTTCACAGCTTTGGAGAAGATATCTCCTATCAAAAAGAGCTTCTGGAAAAGGAAATCACAATTGAGCGTGAGGTTCTTGACCAGCTAAGGCATACACATCAGGAATCCATAAAGGTTCTTCAGAAGGATGGTGCAAGTAGTGCTTTAGATTCAATCGAGTTGGTTGAAGCAGCAGAGAAAGAAAAGGAGGTTGAGCAAAGGATGCTGAACAAAGAACGGCAACTAGATTATTTGATGGAGAACCATCTGCCTACACTGTCTGAGGAAAAGCAAAGAGCTGCAGATATCCTTGACCGAGGCCTACCTAGTTTGGATGTTGTACTTTATCAGACAGAGAAGGAAATTGAAGAAAAAGAGGAACAATTAGCACAGTACAGAGCTAGCACTGATCAGCTTCAACAACTTCAACAAACTTACGAATTTACTGCTAATATAGCTCGACAAGAGGAAAAGGTTCGAATGATAGAGAAAGAGATTATTGAATCACGAGAAAAACAACAGAGAGAGGCACTGGAGCAAGCTGTAGCCAAAATAGAGAAGAGGCATTCTGCTCTTCAGCGTCATTCTGCCATTGACCTAGAGATTAAGGAGCAGAAACAAAAACTAGCAACATTAAATGACTGTGAAGAAGCAGATCTTCGAGATAGTCTAGAGGCAGAACAGAAAGCCCTGGAACAAGACCGAGAAAGGTGAAATAGCTTTTTTTTTTAAAGAATGAACTGTGAAAACCTGTTAAATAATATGCAGTGCTAAAACCCTGGTCAATGCGGAGTTCGCTGATCTCAGCTGGGGCAGCAGCAGTGTTAAATTGGCATTCGTGCCACTGGGTAGAAATCAACCAGGGATCCTGCTTATTACCCAATGACTCCCATTAGAAAGTGCCTGGATGTGGACATTGGATCATAAGAATTGGGCCCCATGGCTAAATAGGTTGTTGACACTTTCTGTCAAGGCTCACGTAAGAGGAATTGTCATACTGAGCTCAGTGGGAAGCACACTCGCTTGAGTCAGAAGGTTGTGGGTTCAAGTCCCACTCCAGGGACTTGAGCACATAAAGTTAGGCTGACACTCCAGTGCAGTGCTGAGGGAGTGCTGCACTGTCGGAGGTGCCGTCTTTCGGAGGAGACGTTAAACCAAGGCCCCGTCGCTCTCTCAGGTGGATGTAAAAGATCCCATGGCACTATTTCGAAGAAGAGCGGGGGAGTTATCCCCGGTGTCCTGACCAATATTTATCCCTCAACCAACATAACAAAAACAGATTATCTGGTCATTATCACATTGCTGTTTGTGGGAGCTTGCTGTGCGCATATTGGCTGCTGCGTTTCCCACATTACAACAGTGACTCCACTTCAAAAGTACTTCATTGGCTGGAAAGCGCTTTGAGACGTCCGGTGGTCGTGAAAGGCGCTATATAAATGCAAGTCCTTTTTTCTTTACTGAGATTCTGATGGGTGGTTTATGCCTGTGGTATCATACCCCAGCATGACTCTGGGAGAGGGCTCAACCAAATGTAACTTGAACCTGCGTGGGAAGACATTGCCAAGCCATAGATAGATGATGAGTATCTCACATCCCTTACGATCCAGAGCACACCTTTTACTGACCAATATCAAGTTAAATTATAGTATGACCCAGGGATCATAACAGAGAACCCTTGTTCCATATACCACCACTGAAATGTCTCACATGGCACCACATGTGTTCTCCACTCTATGGAAGGTGGACTGATAAAAGAGTGGAGAAAAGCAGTCTGTCAAGATGAGAAATAACAACAGAAAACGCTGGAAAAACTCAGCAGGCCAGGCAGCATCCGTGGAGAGAGAAACAGAGTTAACGTTTCAGGTCGAAGACCTTTCGTCAGAACTGGAAAAAAGCAGGAAATGAAATAGATTTAAAGCAAGGATAAAGCTGGGAAAAGGGGGAGGGGATGAAAGAACAAAAGGAGAGATTAAGAGACATTAAGAGATGATCAAGGCAAGAGGAGGTGTTAATGTGACAGGTTGAGGCTAAAAGAAGTGTGAAGTGCACTGGCAGAATGAAGGACAACTGCCAGCTTCTGGGAGGAAAAAAAAGGGGGGGGGGTGCAAACAAAAGGGTGGATGAAAATATAAAATAAAATATAAATGTGATAGGGGCTGAGGTTATGATCTAAAATTGTTGAACTCGATATTGAGTCCAGAGGGCTGTAGGGTGCCTAAACAAAAGATGAGGTGCTGTTCCTCGAGCTTACGCTGAGCTGATCTGTCAAGATGAGGCCTGACTTCAAGCCAGCAAATTGGTTTATTTTGTATAAAATTCATGAATGAACAGTAATCAGCTTTCACGGTGAGATGAGCTAATTTCCTATTGTGGGTTTATTGGAAAAAGGATAGACATCACCTTGTGTGTGTCTCAGCAAAGGCTCAATTTCGAGCTAAGCCAGTCTGTAGCTAGATGGTCTAGGATTTCTCTCATTGCCTGCTAGGCACTCGCTCACTTTGTCTGAGAGAGAGAATGCCAGTTTGTAAGTTTGTGAAGTCAGAGGTTCGGCACACTGAGCTATCATTCAAAGTCATTAGCCTGATTGAATGCCTTTTCTTTGATGTGCAAACACAAGGTTTCCCAATGTTTGTCTTGGCTAAACCCTCCTCAGTGTGAATGGAGTAAGATGACACCTGCCACCTGGCTACTTGGGTGTCAGAAAGGAACTATTTAATCACAGTGGTGTGAAATGCTTAGGATTACAACAATTCCCCTCTTTGTTTTTTAATTAACATCCCAAATCACTATAGTAACCGATTTGGATTCAGTCCTGCTGGCATACCGATAAGACAAAATGCTGAATTTAATATTACAGAAATATAACTTAAAAATTCTAATTCAAGCAATGCAGATAGAGACCAAATCATTACACACATCAAGCATCCTTTTAGCTTTTCTAAGTAAAATTGGCAATCTGAGGACGCGTATATGATCTGGATTGAGATTGGGCAAGCTCATTTTCAGTAGAGTTTTGGCAGACACGAGAAACTTTCATGCCATCAGTCTCCGCTGAATTCAAACACAAGTGCCAGAATTGAGGAGACACCATCCAAGCCCCATCTATCCCTCTTGTTTTCTAAGTCAAAACATTTACATTAGTACTAAGCAGTTTTGTCATTGTTGTAGATATTATTACACCCAGTTTCTATGTATTTGTGCTTTTGTGTTCTGTTAAACCATAGTTTAATGTGACCAAAAACTGCATTACAAGAATGAAGCATAGCTTTGTGTGGTCCTGTGTGTATACTCAATGAGGTTTCCTTTTACTGTAGGCTAGAGCAAGAAATTCAGCGGCTGAAGCAGAAGATTTGTGAAAATGACGTGGCTCTAAGGGTCTGTGGAACTGTTGAAGAGAAATCATCCTATGCCAGTTGTCCTGCTAGTCCTAAAAGATCTCTAGCAATTATGACTCCAATAGCTGATGATCGGTTTGTTTTCAAATGCCTATTTTTAGTGGTGTTTTTAAAATGCTGGATACTAAATTAACCAAGAAAATTAGGTGGGGCTGTAATTTATAGTTCATTGCAATATTACCATGCATGTTTCGTTAAGCTCCAATATAATTTGGAAAACTAGTTATGTAGTGTCCGTAATCTTGCAGTTAATCTGTGAGCTTCCGACCACATATCCGCGCCACTACTAAGACTGCCTATTTCCACCTCTGTAACATCGTCCGACTCCATCCTGCCTCAGCTCATCTGCTGTTGAAACCCTCTTCCATGCCTTTGTTACCTCTAGATTTGACTATTCCAACGCTCTCTTGGCCGGCCTCCCACGTTCTACCCACTCTGCTGCCTGTGTCCTAACTCGCACCAAGTCCCGTTCACCCATCACTCCTGTGCTCACTCAACTACATTGGCTCCCTGTTAAGCAACGCCTCGATTTTAAAATTCTCATCTTTGTTTTCAAATCCCTTCATGGCCTCGTCCCTCCCTAAACATCTCCGCCTCGCTACCACTACCTCTCTTTCCTCCTTTAAGACGCTCCTTAAAACCTACCTCTTTGACATCATCTGCCCTAATATCTCCTTATGTGGCTTGGTGTCAAATTTTATTATATAATACTCCTGTGAAGTGCCTTGGGACGTTTTACTATGTTAAAGGCGTTCTATAAATACAAGTTGTTGTTATAATTATGTCGAAGCATATATCACTATGTGGCCTATAAGTGTTAGATTGTTGAGGTATCCATTATCCTGCCAGCTGTAAAATACGCAGTATATAAATAATACTTTATGGTAAATGTTAGCTTTCTTTACCAGTTAAACAATTATTTTTAAATATCAATATCTATCTGATCTTGTTCTGCATAATGAAGTAGGCATCTTAAAAGTTGGGGAACATTTGGAGAACTGTGACTACAATATAATTAGGTTCAGTGTAAGACTAGAAAAGAAAAGTCAAACACAAAGGTACTTAACTTTAAAAGAAAAAAGGAATAAATATAGCAGAATGGAAAGGAAAAATTGGCAATTAGAACTGTAATGTAAGGTAGATATTGGGGATTGTAGAACCACTTGAGGTATATATAGAGCTGTTAGTGAAGTTACTATTCAAAGAGAAATTGTACTAAAGAAGTTATTCAAACTTAAGTGTCAGCTTGGCTAAATAGTAATGCACTCACCTCTAAATCAGAAGGTTGTGGGTTCAAGCCCGACTCCAGGATTGAACTCATAATCTAGACCGATACTTGCAGTACTGAAGAAGTGCTGCATTGTCAGCAATGCCGTCTTTTGGATAAGGCGTTAAACCGAGGCCCACCTGCCTGGACATAGAAGATCCCAGCGCACTATTCAAAGAAGAGCAGGGTGTTCTCCTGGTGTTCTGGCCAACATTTATCCTTTAACAACGCCACAAAAACAGATTAACTAGGTATGGCATTTGCCCACATGAAAGACTCTGTTGTGCAGATAGATAAGTCATCAAAGGTAGCAATGCAAGTAAATAAGGCAAACCGAATCTTTGGTTTTGTATCTAAAAATAAGGAGGTAATGTTGAACTTGTAGAAAGCCTTAATTAAGCCATAGTTGGAGTATTCCATGTAGTTGTGTTCACCCATTATAGGAAGGAAATAAAAGCAATAGCAAAAATGCATTGTAGATTAAATAGAATGTTACCAGGGACAAAGACATTGGAGTTATGAAGTAAGATTCGAGAAGGAAGAGTTTCTCCCACAACCACCCCCCACTCCCCCCCACTGGATTTCAGAAGGTTGAAGGGCTTCTTGATAGAGGGCTCCAAGATTATGAAGGGTTATAGGGTAAGTGGTGATAGATTATTTCATCAGTTACCGAGGCAGTAACAAGAGGACGCAAATTTAAAGTGGTCCAAAGAATTAAAGGGAGATTTTTAAAAATGACAGAGGGTGGTTAGATTAAAGAATAATCTACCACAAATCTTTGTTGAAACAGAGTCCGTAATTACTATTAAAAAGGAATTAAATATTTGTTTTAAAAAGAGGAATATTAAAGGGACCTGATGATTGTGGAATTAGACTAGAAGGCTCTTGTGGAGAAAAACATCAGTGCAACCTTGCTGGGCTGAGTGGCCTCTTTCTGTGCTATCGCACCAACGCTATAAATATTCTATGCTTCTATTACAGAATGGTGCATGTGCATACGTTTCCTGGCCATCGCATCGTAGTTCCTGTGCCATATTTTGTTAACTTTAATTCTATACAAAATGTATTCTGTGCAAATCTCTTGTAGCTTATTGACCCACATTTATTCTAGCAATTTTTTTTTTAAATGAGAATGAAACCCAGTCACTTGGAATGTACAGAAAACCTCCCGTAACAACAGAAGATACCTTATTAACACAGAAATATACATGTCTGTGGACTAAGACCTAAAAATAAAAAAGACCTTGGTGATCACACTTTTCAAAGAAAAAGAAGACCTGACACTTATTCATTAGTTCTAACTTACAGTTTGGAGAGTAATTAAACTCCGTTTGATCTCAACCTGCATAGTTCATCACCAAAACAATTACATTCATTGACCTGAGGCTCTATACTTTTCAACAAATAGACACTGTGATGTTAAAGTGACACAGCTCCACCTTGGCAGCAAAACAATACATTATGCATTACATAGTATAATACTCCCATACTTATAAAACAACATATTATTTGACTTGCTGTGAATAGTACCACATGAGATCCACTAGTAGATATAAAAGGTGCATTAGTGCACATTGGTTCATCACATTTCCAGTGTCACGCCTGAGATATCACACTTGTATCTGGTTCAAATTTCATAAAACAGGAACAAATCAAAATTGGAGAGGTATGAAGCATTTGAACAAAATGTGGTCATTATAATCTGATAGTTTCCTGTACATATAAGTAACACTGATCACATTGTACATCTTGCGCATACCACAGCATGGTGGCGGGCTTCCAATTTTGGCAGCACCTATGGCCATTAGGTTTTCAGAGCTAATGCAGGCTGACTTTGCAGTTTTCTCACAGCAGAAGAGTCTTCTACCTGCATTTGGCTCTTCTAGTGCCATCCCTGTATTTACTATTGAATGCTAGCTTCTATAAAATACAGAATATACTACATTAGTACTTGGTGGTTGTACTGGCTGACTTGGTCATATGCCTTTTAGTAACATCTCAGATACATCTTGCTCTTAATGAAGCCCATTGATATACATCTTATCCTTGTTAATGGATACAAGAACTTGTATTTCTATAGCACCTTTAATGTAGAGTGTCCCAAGGCATTTCAAAGATAGCTGTAAGGAAAATAGCCACTGAAACAGGAAGGGAGAGTTTAGGGAGGAAATTCTGGACAGTAGGACCCAGGGTACCAAGATATTTTGTGGTTGTGTTGCTGGATTAGTAATCCAGAGGCCTGAACTACTTAATCCAGAGAACACGAGTTCAGATCCCACCATGGCAGTTTGAGAATTTTCAGTTTAAAAAAAAAATAAAAAAAAAATGTGGAATTAAAAAACTGGTATCAGTAAAAGTGACCATGAAACTGTTGTTTAAAAAAAAACTTATTCACTAATGTCCTTTAGCGAAGGAAACCTGCCATCCTTACCCAATATAGCCTACATATGACTCCAGTCCCACACCAACATGATTGACTCCTAGCAAGCCACTCAGTTGTATAAAACCACTACTAAGAATAAAACTGACGGACCACTCGGTTGTTGTCTAGGCATCGAACCAGGACACAACAACGGCACACCCAGCCTAGTTGACCCGGCACAGTATTCCTCTAAAATCTGGGGACTGGTGCTAAAGTTGAGGGAGTTGTCCCACAGACTAGTCAAGCAATGGTAATACGATTACTTTGGTGGCCAGAAGAAACTACACTCTCTAATCTGGTGCCTCAAGCCTCAATAGCAGCATTCTGAACCTCCATGGAGTCACCCCACTTCTTGGCAAGCAGTCATAAATCACTCTGCACCATTTTTCCGCTTGGGTTTTCGCCTGACGAGTAAGTCTAGGCTTCTGTCTGCAAGCTGTTTCCAGTCTCTTTGATGCCAGGCCACGGTTGGTAGGGAGCTTAAAAAAAAAAGCTGCTTACTCATCTCCTGGACTGCACCCACCGGTTACTCAACAGTTCTGTCTGTACGAGTGTGCTGCCTACATAAGCTACTAGTGCTCATACCACTCATCATCCACTTAAGTGGTGTGAAATTTACATTATTGTAGGTGCCTGGTACTGTCATTCTTCTGACTAAATACAATTTCCTGTTTCACAAACGTTCATTCCATACTTTTTAACAGCAGATTTGAGTATAAGAGTAAAGATGTCTTACTGCAATTATATAGGGCCCTGGTGTGACCACACCTGGAGTATTGGGTACAGTTTTGGGGGGTAAAATTGGGTTGATTTGTGCCTCTCATGAGCGCTAACGGGGCGCAAATCCCCAGTGCCCGGGCGCGGTGCCGCTAACACCTCCCGCGAAATTCAGCGGGAGGTTAGCGGTAGCTGGTAGTGCGACGCTGCGCCGCCGGCGATGACTTCATCGCAGTGCGCAGCGCCCCGCTCGCAAACTTGGGTTGCGCCCCCTGACCTATCGCCGGACAATATGTCCGACGGGTCAGGGTGGCGTTTTTGCAGCCGCCGCGGCGCTACTTAAGGGGCAGGTATCGGGCGGCCTTTTTCTTTGGCCGACTGCCAGCACCTGCCCCCTTCCCCTTTTTTATTCGGGGTGCCGGCCGCGATTGCTCAGCCCGGCACTCCTCGAGTGTCGGGCTGTTTTCACGGCACCCCGCTCCGTGGTTGTCTAGCAGGGCTCTAGTGGTCTAGCAGGGCCCGGTGTGCACAGCGCTAGGCCCCTCCCCTTTAATCAGGGGAGGGAGGCCTGCAATGACGCAGTGCTACGTGCGTGGCGCTGTTGCATGTAGCGCTGCGATATTCAGTTGTAGCGCCCCAAGAAGGAGGTGGAACGCTTCCAGTAGTGCTCCACCTCCTGCTTGGAGCGCTACAACTGAATTTCAGGCGGAGGGGCGCTAATTTTTTCCGAGCGCTAAAATTAAGGAAGGATATACTTGCCATAGAGGGAGTGCAATGAAGGTTCACCAGACTGATTCCTGTGATGGGGGGATTGACCTATGAGGAGAGATTGAGTAGACTAGGCCTATATTCTCGGGAGTTTAGAAGAATGAGAGGTGATCTCATTGAAACATACAAAATTCTTACAGGGCTTGACAGGGTAGATGCAGAGAGGATGTTTCCCCCGGCTGGGGAGTCTAGAACCAGGGGTCATGGTATCAGAATAAGGGGTCAGCCATTTAGGACTGAGATGAGGGGAAATTTCTTCACTCAGAGGGTGGTGAATCTTTGGAATTCACTACCCCAGAGGGTTGTAGAGGCTCAGTCGTTGAGTATATTCAAGACAGAGATCGATAGATTTTTTGGATATTAAGGGAATCAAGGGATATGGCGATAGTGCAGGAAAGTGGAGTTGAGTTAGAAAATCAGCCATGATCTTATTGAATGGCAGAGCAGGCTTGATGGGCCAAATGGCCTACCCTTGCTCCTATTTCTTATGTTCTTGTTATGTTCTTATGTAGAAATCAACTCCCCATATAGTTGCATTGTTGTCCTTTCAATTGTATCCCATAATATCTTGGCACATTCAAGGACAGGTTGAAATTTCAAATACATCATACTTGCCCTTTTTTGTCTTTTTCAGGATCAATGCATATATTGAAGAGGAAGTTCAGCGACGACTAGCAGAAAAGGCAAAAATACAAAAAAACCATGAAATAAATGATATACATGACCTCTCCCTTTCCACAGAGCAGGTGTGTACAGTGTTGTCAACTTCTGTCTCAGAGCAAAGTGTTGCATTGCTCAGCATATTCAGTACACGTGTTTTAAAATGCTGCCACTTTTAACAGCAATGAGAAGTTTGAACTAACGAGACTTGTAGCTCAAAGCCTGTCTCAAATTATTAATAGTTGAAGGGTTAAATCATCTCTATTGTAAAAACATTTGAGTAGAATGGCATCTCAATAAGTTAGTATCATGGAAGTGCATATTTATAATATTGAAAAAGAGTAGAAGAGAAGACAGGATAAATTGAAGTAGCAGTTAGGTGATACAAAGCTTGAGTTTTAAAAATCTGTAGATAAGGTTTCCCCAATGACTCGATGAGTTTATCTAGCTATGTAGCAGAACCATATGGACCAGGAAGGTCCCAGGTTCAATCTTCAAACTGTTGAGTTTTCTGATCTCAGCAGTGTCATTGATAGGGACACAACCATTTCCCTCGGTATCCCAAGGGTTAAGAAGAGGAAAATTAACCACGGTTCCTACTCTTCATTCAAAAGCGCAATACTGCAGATGCTGGAAATCTGAAATGAAAATGCTGGAAATACTGAGCAGGTCAGGCAGTATCTGTGAAGAGAGAAACAGAGTTAATGTTTCAGGTCGATAACCTTTCTTCAGAACTGGAAAAAGTTAGAGATCCTTCCCTCCCCACTTTCCCTGTCTCTGTCCTTGCTTAAAACCTGTTGCATCTCTAACTTTTTCCAGTTCTTGTTACTGCTTTGTGGATCACCTGGCAAGAGCCCTGCATTCTTGGAGTGAAACAGTTGCAAGACTTTGCTCAAGAGCAGGTTTTTAAAAAAATCATCTGATTGATTAGTTGAATACAGTACTTGATTTTGTTCAGATTTGAACCCTTGGGTATTGACCTGTAAACCATCTGCTACAAAGCCACTTGTTTTAGTTAACTAAGTTTCTATTTTGTAACCTTTTCTTTGCTCAGATTAAAGGATGTTAGTATAGGAGCATGGAACGCTTCTTATTTAAAAAGTGTCAGAATCAAGCACGGCAAGGTCCGGTGTTGTACAGGAAGATGCAATGTAACCTTGCACACAGCCCCAACAACCTGCCTCAGCCGCTACCTCCGAGGAACATCCTGTACGCCACCATTTCAAAGTTTTCCATTTCCCATCCCAGCCAATGTGTGACCTCTGAATAGAAGTGGCGATGCAGAATCAAGGGCTGTTTTGTGTTGTGGGCCCATTCCTAGTGCGAACTGAATTGATTCTGCTCAAACTCATTTCACATCGTACCCTTACAACCATTAGACAGATGAGACTTCCATCCCAAGCTTCTGAGCTGAATTTGAACCCAGGGCCGCAGTGGAAAGCAGTGTCCAATAATCCAGTGCTTCAAACTAATTACTTTTAATAGGCTTTGAACCAATTGTATAATAATTAGAAGGTGCTATGTAGGAATCTGAAATGAAGAATTTGGGCCGGAGTTAGCGGTGGGGACTAATGGTGAACTAACAGCGTTCGCTGTTATTACCCCTTTGAAAGTGACTGCAACTTCAGGATGTAGCGCATGCGCATCCTAATGCGTAAATCTTGAAGTTGCGGTCAGTCATTCGCTGCTCCAACACTGGCTGCGCAGTGGACACCGCCCCCCCCCCCCCCCCCCACCTCGCCATAGCCAGCAATCAGTATAACTGACGAAAACTTGGGCTTTTCCACGGTGATACTGCTGTTAAATGCCCCATTAAATGTATTGACTGCTAAACAAACATTCTGACCCTGAAAAACTAATTTATATTTGTAGAATGTCAAATTTCACCATTGCGATAAAAATGACTTTTTTTAAAACTTAAAAAAAAATGTAAGTTTGTTCATGATATTTCAGCTTCTACCATATCCCCATGTGAGAGCCCCAATCTTTATTTCGCTCTCTGTAACATTTTTAAACAGTCCGGATAAAAGCAGCTTTTCATTTCCCGGTTTCCTGTCTGAGAATTCTTCAATGTGATTGGCTGCTTAGATAGCTTGTTGACGTCACTGCATCTTTTCGGTGGAAATCCCCTGTTCACAGCGCTGAAACAATTGAATGTTGAAAAAGACAAATTTCTTGCCACAGAGATCGTAAGATCTGTGGGCAGCTTTCTTTGGGGCCAGCGGCGAGCACCTTTCCTTCGCCGCTGATCGCAAATTACAGGCTAAAGAATTTATTTCAAATCAGTAATTGACTCGCCATCTGGCAAAATCATGCATTATCCAGACTTTCCATTTCTTCATGAATTTCCTAGTCTGTTTAAATTTTATAAGAAATTTGTAATTTTTAAGTATTTACATTCATTTTTATATGTTATCATTAATGAGTGCTTAAACCAGCATGGATAACCCATCACAATTCATTACCAAGTATGTGAACTGTGCAACTCCAACTTCCAGGAGGCTTCTGTAGTGAAAGTGCAAGGGAATAACAAAATTAAATTCTTGGATCCTCTCCGTGAAAACAAAACACGTTGTAGCAGTGAGTTGCAATTAAAATGAGGTTTTAGGTCTCTGACTCAACATGAAAAGAAAAATGTAAATTGGTTTTAAAATTGGAGACCAGGCCACTATATGCAATTTCTACTTCAACACCTTTCAGCAAGATATTTGTGTGACATTTGTCATAAACTGCCTGAATTCCAATAGTTTACCAAATTATTAGCTTGGCCAGAAAACTTGCGACACAAGCTGGCAGCACAGACTATTCCTTTTCTGAAGGCAAATTTTTAATGCCATTGAAGTTAAATATTGAACTGTGATACCTGAAAAGTATTAACCTAAATATTTTAAAAAGTTTGAGAATTAACTTGTGCCCATTTCTGTAACTAGAAATTAACAACAACAACTTGTATTTATATAGCGCCTTTAACGTAGTAAAAAATCCCAAAGCGATGCACAGGAGTATTTTAAGACAAAAAATTTGACACCGATCCACATAAGGATAAATTAGGGCAGGTGACCAAAAGCTTGGTCAAAGAGTTAGGTTTTAAGGAGCGTCTTAAAGGAGGAAAGAGAGGTAGTGAGGTGGAGAGGTTTAGGCAGGGAATTCCAGAGCTTAGGGCCTGGGCAACAGAAGGCACGGCCACCAAAGGTTGAGCGATTATAATCAGGGATGCTCAAGAGGGCAGAATTAGAGGAGCGCAGATATCTCGGGCGGGGGGGGAGGTTGCTGAAGGAGATTACAGAGATAGGAAGAGGCAAGGCCATGGAGGGATTTGAAAACAAGGATGAGAATTTTGAAATCGAGGCGCTGCTTAATGGGGAGCCAATGTAGGTCAGCGAGCACAGGGGTGATGGGTGAACGGGACTTGGTGCGAGTTAGGACACGGGCAGCCGAGTTTTGGATGACCTCACGTTTACGTAGGGTGGAATGTGGGAGGCCAGCCAGGTGTGCATTGGAATAGTCAAGTCTAGAGGTAACAAAGACATGGATGAGGGTTTTAGCAGCGGATGAGCTGAGGCAAGGGCGGAGAGGGGTGATGTTACGGAGGTGGAAGTAGGCGGTCTTTGTTATGCTGCGGATATGTGGTCAGAAGCTCATTTCAGGGTCAAATATGACACCAAGGTTGCGAACAGTCTGGTTCAGCCTCAGACAGATGTTAGGGAGAGGGATGGAGTCAGTGGCTAGGGAACGGAGTTTGTGGTGGGAACCGAAAACAATGGTTTCGGTTTTCCCAATATTTAATTGGAGAAAATTTTTGCTCATCCAGAACTGTATGTTGGACAAGCAGTCTGACAATTTAGACACCGTGGAGGGGTCGAGAGAAGAGGTAGTGAGGTAGAGCTGGGTGTCGTCAGCGTACATGTGGAAACTGACGCTGTGTTTTCGGATGATGTCATCAAGGGGCAGCATATAGATGAGAAATAGGAGGGGGTCAAGGATAGATCCTTGGGGACACCAGAGGTAACGATGCGGGAGCGGGAAGAGAAGCCATTGCAGGTGATTCTCTGGCTACGATTAGATAGATAAGAATGGAACCAGGTGAGTGCAGTCCCACCCAGCTGGACAACGGTGGAGAGGCGTTGGAGAAGGATGGAGTGGTCAACCGCGTCAAAGGCTGCAGACAAGTCAAGAAGGATGAGGAGGGATAGTTTACCTTTGTCACAGTCACAAAGGATGTCATTTGTGACTTTGATGAGAGCCGTTTCGGTACTGTGGCAAGGGCAGAAACCTGATTAGAGGGATTCAAACATGGAAATGCGGGAAAGATGGGCACGGATCGACCAAAAATGTTGAATACTTGCCAGACGGCTACATATGCTGCACTCTTTTACTGTAAAGTTTCTGTGTGATTTAGAGAAGTTAATGCTTCTGTTGACATAGTCTGATATTTGCAGTAATTTGCTAACCGAATTGCACATTTTGCCTTTCGTGTATTAGTGCTGATGGAAGGATGAAATTCCATTCCAAAAGAATAGCTTGTATTTCACTTGGTGCATGGCTGAAGACTTGTCCTCAAAACTCATATTTTTGTCTATAATGAACTCTTTGTTCATGCAACAAGCTTCATGAGCTATGCCCCTAGGTTGGATTCTTAAATGAGACAGTAGATCATTAGATAGATAATGACATCTATTGAGCTGAAGCAATAATATTGATAGAAGTTGTCGACAGATCTTCTCGTCTTGTTTAGCAGTCTAACGGGTTTTGTAAAAACAAATACTATTTAAGAAAAAAATGAAACTAACATTTCTTTTGTCCCTTTTCAGGAAAATGGGAATCTTCAGAATAATATGAACCAGCGCAAGCTGAAGTATGAGGTAGTTTTCATTTTTTTTTCTTGCATTGCTGCAGATTTCTAACAATCATATGTTATTCTTTCAGGAGGAAAGAAGTCTATTAATTGGATCCAGCAGTTTCATTTACATTTTGATTTGCAGCTAATAGGGGTTATCCAATTTCAGGCAATTGAGTGCGAAGAAGTCCTGTATAAATAGTAAATCTATTATCATAGTGTCATTTGTATGGCATTGTCTACTGCAATAAATTTGGAGCATTCAGTAAAACTGTATGAAAGGTGGCTGAAGGATGTGTGAAGGCTGACTTTCCAATAAAGACGTTTTTGGACAGTGCCAAAAATGCAGTCTTCCAACACAACCTTATCTATTAAGATTGCAGTTTAAAACTGTCCAAAAGCATTTTTATTGTATCCATCAGTGGATACTCATTTCCCATGCTTGATTTTGCCCAACTGGTTGGGCTCTGGACTGCTCCACAGGTGTTATAATATTGAAATCTTTCTTTGACTCCTTTTAGGTGGAATGTAAGTTAGATTCTAACCACATAACCTGATACACCAGTAATGATGATAAGTGATCACAGGCACTTTTTCCTGTTATTTAATCAGTGCATTGAATGGATATCTGCAGATAATGGTTTGACTGAAATCAAAAGCAAAAATTGAATATATCACATTCATTTTGTGTGTGTGGGTGCACACATACATTGGCCTGGACCGCGTAAGTGCCCTGCAAGTTCCGGGTTTACGCATGCACAAAAACCTGGAACTTGCGATCTGTCAAAAATCTTCTTGACCGATCCTCTGTGTCCCCAGGAAATGGACATTCGCTGGCGGAGAGTTGGGCTATTTGCCCAACTCTTGCCCAGTAAATGTCCATGAAACTCTTACACCTGGTACAGGCGTAAGGCCATCTTTTACCAGCATAGTGGTGAAAATAAATATTAAAATAAAATTTTTAAAATCATTTTAACATTCAAAAACCTGTAAAATAAAATATTTTTGGCCCCTTGAAAAATGTTATTTATTTTTCAAAAAATTAAATTTTTGTTTTAAATGTTTAATTAAATTGTATTTTAATTAATTTTAAACATGTAATTTTTTTAAATTTCAGTGCTGTAAAAATGTCTTTTTTGGTTGATTCCTATTAAGCTTATGGGGATTCCGTACATAAATGGAATTCCCCATAAACATAATGGGAATCCCCTTTCTGATTGGTTGGGCCAGCCCACATGATCCCAGGGGCGCTTACGAACCGCATGTGCCCCTGGGATACGTGGGCCTCTATGCAGGCCTACACGTAGAGGCCCAGGAGTGCAAGTCTTCGTGGATCCAGGATCATCAGAAATGTTCGTACTTTTATTGCGGTTCGGCGGCATCCGCCCACAGGAAGCCTCCGACCGCAAATTCAGGCCCGTGATTAAAGGTCTTGTGACTGCCCGCACTTATCTGCATTACCCTTCTTTCTCGGCTCACGCTTCTGTAATCTAAAACTTGCATTACAACATGCCTCATTTATAATGAAAAAACTCTATCATGTCAAGATTACACCGTCACACTTTGCTGATCAGTTGAATAACTCAAAATGGTTTTTGAAAAAATTTCAATTAGCCATTATTGTCAGTAGAGCTAAAATTTCTGATGTCCAAAAGTAAACTTTTAAGCAAAATAAAAAATAAATATTTCACAATAACATAATTAAATTTATCCATTGAATTGTTTTTATATTTTATTACAGTAATGAAAGTTTTTACTTAAATGTCTTGGCCTCTCCCAAATGCCTGGGCTCAGGCTTGATATTTCTGTTAAATCACTCAATTAGCTAACGTCAGATCCTGCAGTCTGAACATCTGCAATGTGGAGGTTTTCCAGGATGCATCAGTAGCATTTATCTAGTCGAATGATACAATTCTTTTCTCTATCTCTAACAAAATCAATTTGGTTATTTTTTAAATTCTTTGAAGAAGCTATAGGACTACTTTCAAAAGCTTTACCTTGAGTATGTATTTAAAAAACAGAGACTGTTTTGTGTGTATGTATGTATAGTATGTGTGAGAGCAAAAAGAATAACAGACTGTATTGATTATACATCTGTTACAATGTTAGTTTTGATTATACTCTAAATTTCAAAAAGCATATTAAACTGAGGCACAGATGGTGTCTTTATCATCCTAATTTGATTTCTTTTAAAAATAAATGAGTTGAATTTTGAAAGCAAGTAGTCTCAAATTATCACCTAGGTTTTGTTGATTGACAGAAAATGTAAACATTCTAATTACTAAGAGGAGTGGTAGACAGAGTGTCTTTCCTCATCTTAATTTCACTTTTTTTCCAATTTCAAACAAATGAGTTGAATTCTGAAAGTAAACAGAAAAGCACTATTTATCACCTGTGTTTTGTTAATATAAACGTTCTAATTACCAACAGCTGTGAGAAAGAGAAAGTGAGACAGATATGTCCAGGAACTAAACACAAAATACCAAATTTAATGTTGGCAGAGATTCCTTAGAAGGTTACAAACCAATGCTGCCAGAGTTGGTATATCCCCCTTCCCAACCCAGCCAGGTCTATGCCCTGTCCCACTCCCCTGCTGACAGACATTAGGGGCTGGATTTTACCAGCCCTGAGGAGGCGGGTTTAGAGGCGGGACTGCTGGGAAAATGGGAAAAGTTGGGAGCGGGTCCCAACCCACCTCCAAACCATCTTCCCGGGAGGCGGGTCCCCGACTTGCGCAGGGACCCGTCTCCTAACGGCGGGAAGGGGATTAGAGCCAATTAACTGCCTGTTAACAGGTAGTTAACAGGCAGTTAAGAGGCTTTTCACCATTTTACGCCTGCTGATGCGGGCTTCCCAATGTCGGGGAACCCCGCCAGGGTCAGCGAGGCGAGCTGTGGGTCTGCTGCAGTGTAAGTGTGCAAATGACAGTTGCAGAGGTAGTGTGATGGGTGCAATGGTGCACAGGTAAGTATGACAGGTGAGAGAATGTAGTGAGAAATATTTTTATTCTGTTTATATGTTTCTGCAGGTGACAAGATTTGATGTTTCTATGAAGCCTCATCTAATCGGGAGAATTGACAGATGGCTTCTGCAATCTCACATGCAGCTGCCATCTGTTTTCTCCTAAGGAGAGAGTCATTGGTGAGCCTGAGTGCAAGGGCTCACCTTTGGACAGTGATTGTCAGTGTTTGACAGCACCTCAATGCTGTCAAACACTGACAATTCATCTGTCAAAAAATTATGGTGCCCTGTCACTTTAACAAAACTGGCAGATGAAGCGTCATGCACTGACGTCATCTGACACCGGCTTTCCCTTAATTGGCCGGCAAGCCCGCAGGGCGGGCTCAACAAGGCCAATCAAGGGAAAATAGCGTCAGGTCGTCAGACGTCGCTGGGGGCGGGACTAGAACCCGGAAACCAGCAGTCCCGCCCCCAACGCGCTTCCTCAGGTAAGATCCCGGCCATAGAATCCACCAGTGAGCCACACCTATATTTTATCCTTTTAGTTCTTCCAAGCCCAGGTTCTCCTTCCACAATTCTGGCAAACCCCAGGTTCCTCCTCTATAGTGATAACATAGCAAAGGATCCCTCCCTCATGCTGCCAACCCACAGCAACCTGACCGCAGAGCTTTCAAACTCTACGACTCCCATCCCAGTATTGTCAAACCCCAGGACGCCCCACAGTTCTGCCAAAATCCAGGATTACCTTCATTGCTACCAAAGCACCGGACTGGCCCCGGTACAGCTCAACCTCCCTCCTCCTTTCTAGCACTGCTGAATACCATATATCTACCTATAACTAGTACATCTTGCATAACATTTTACTATGTGTTCTCAGCTGGTAAAAGATAAAAAATTAAACATAGGTAAAGAAATATATGGCCACTTAGGTACAGTTTTCAAAGAATAATGGATTGTCTTGGAATATCATCCCAAAGCACCAGTAATAATCCCAAAATAGCATTTAATGAAAATGGAATATGACTATTCTGTATTTTGCAGAGACCAGTTTAAATTAATCTTGTAGTACTCTCCATTGTGTGCAGCAAATACAGCATTTAAAAATACAAACTGGTCATATTGCCAAGAAGGTGGCAAGTTGGAATTGGAAATCCATCAACAGAAGTGCTGTCCGTCTAACATAACTCACAATGGTCCTCCATCAGTTTTTCACTCACAGTTTGGATGAGGGAGCTGAAAGTGCATGTCTTGAAATGTCAGACTAGAAGGGAGCTATTGACTGGCTTACTTTTTTAGTTAAGCTGACTGGTGTGTATAAAAGATGCAGGCAGCCAGTTGCAGAACTCTCAAGGTCATCAAGCAGGTTAGGGAATTAAAGTATCTGTTCAACAGATGCTGCTGGTATGCACAAATGTCACCATTAATAAAGGAACTGCCTTTTGTGAAGAATATACAGCTAAGGTAACCTTGAGTCCAAATTTCCAGCACTTGAAGCAGTGTTTTTCTGACACAGCTAAGCTTGGTATTTATGATTTCAATCAGCCCAGTAGCATTAATGACAGTAATTTTAGTGGAGAATACATTTAAGATTCCAGTAATGAGTGAGAACCACTAGCTTCACATGAAGGTTTAGTTCTCATGAATGAAGGTGAAGAAAACGTTGAAGCTGTTCATGTGTTAAGGCAAAGACTAGTGCAGTTTCCCAAAGAAGCCAGGTTCAAGCTTGCCCCATACATTGAGTATATTCAAGACAGAGAGCAATAGATTTTTGGATACTGAGGGAATCGAGGGATATGGGGATAGTGCAGGAAGGTGGAATTGAGGTAGAAGATCAGCCATGATCTTATTAAATGGCGGAGCAGGCTCAAAGGGCCGTTTGGCCTACTCCTGCTCCTATTTCTTATGTTCTTAAACGTTTCTGGAGTCCCTCCAGTGTAGCATACCACAAGCGCATGTTGGAAAGAAAAACACATCAGAAATACACTGATATACTGTGTCTAACTATAAACAACCAAATCCACAGCCTGCTTGTATACTCTCTTTTGGCTGTTATATTTGTTACAGAATATAATAAGTGCTCCCTATCTAATGCCAGAGATCCACGCCCTTCACCTGAAAAAACAGGAAACATTTATAAGCCAAGGGAATCCTAGGAACAGGAGGAGGTCATTCAGCCTTTCGAGCCTGTTCCGCCATTTTAGATCATGACTGATCTGTACCTCGACTCCATTTAGCCACCATTTCCCTTGATACCCTTACCGAACAAAAATCTATTGTTCTCAGTCTTGAAAATTTCAAACCACAGCCTTTTGAGAGAGTGAGTTGCAGATTTCCACTATCCTTTATGTGGAAAAAGTGCCTTCTGATTTCACTCCTAAATGGCCTAGCCTTCATTTTAAGATTATGCCCCTGCATTTTTGATTCCCTCACCAGAGGAAATAGTTTCTCTGTATCTACCCTATTGAATTTGTTTATAATTTTAAAGACTTCTATTAGATCACCCCTGAACCTCTCAAACTCCAGGAAATGCAAACCAAGC
Source organism: Squalus acanthias (assembly GCA_030390025.1). Classification (NCBI taxonomy): domain Eukaryota; kingdom Metazoa; phylum Chordata; class Chondrichthyes; order Squaliformes; family Squalidae; genus Squalus; species Squalus acanthias. The sequence goes on from CM059436.1 coordinate 73,995,397, forward strand.
CCTGGTCTTTTTCTGGTAAATCTGCACTATACCCCCTCCAAGTCCAGTATATCTTTCCTGAGGTGCAATGTCCAAAACTGAATGTAGTACACCAGACGGGGTCTGAGCAAGGCTCTGTACAACTGAAGCATCACTTCCTCCCTTTTAGATTCCAACCCCCTTGATATAAAGGCCAACATTTCATTAGCGTTTTTGATTAATTTTGTACATGTACACTAGCTTTTAGTGATTTGTGTACATGGACAAAAAGTAATCAAAAACACTAATCAAAAATCTCTTTGCTCCTCCGCAGCTCCTAGTCTCAAAATTAAGAAAACATTCCGATTTTTCTTTTTCTGATCCAAAGCGGATGACCTTACCAATTCACACTAAAATGTATGCATGTTAATATACCTAGTATAAGAAAGAAATTGGTTAAAATTGATCATTATATAAATAGCAGTAATTGAAACATGGTTGCAACTGGGTCAAGATTGGCAATAAAATATTTATGGGTACAAAGCTTTCATAAGGGGTAGAGAAGGCAGAAACTGAGGAGGAGTAGCAATGTTAGAGTCAGTATCATAAGAATTGGAGCATACAGATTTAAAATGAAGTGGTACACATCAATCCTTTTGGAGTGAGCTGAGGAATAGCCGGAGATTGATCACACAGACCGCTGATGTGGGAAAGACAATTGAGGATGACATTTGAAGATAAATTAGCGAGGTGTATATTAATAAGAGTTGTGATTGTAGGAGATTTGATTTATCCAACAATAGACTGGTATAGGGAAAATTAATGTATTTAGAAAAGGAAGGATTTTCTTTTTTGCTCTGAGTTCAGGACATGACCTTGTTCTGGATAATGAAGCAAAGCAAGTGGATGACCTAAAAGTTAGGGGATCATTTGGGAAACAGTGACCATAAAGGCCCAAAAATTCGTGAGGAAGCCTTCGTGCGAGGGTAAGGCCTCCCCGCGATCTCTCACTGCGCGTTGGCTTTTTCAGTTCCAGCTCGCACGAACTTGATGTTCTGGACAGCTGCTGTGCTGGGCTTGCGTATCCCACCGGCGTAGTTAATTCGTGCGAGCTGTGGGATCACGTGACTCAGTTAGAGCCAATGGCAGCACACCATCTTCCATTCATAACTTTCACATAAGTGCTGTGAAAGCTATGAATACTATAGCCCCCCAAAAGAACCGCTAAACCTCAATTAAATTTTTTTTTAAAAACCATCACATTAATAAAATAAGTATAGTTAAATAAATTAACCATTTTAAATAAAAAATTAAATTTTTGAAAAAATTTAAAATCTTTTAAAAAGTTATAAAAATAAACTTACCTGTCTTTAAAGTCTCTAAAAAAGATATACCTGTTAAAAAAAATTCAAAATAATACTTAATTCACTACTTACCTTATTAAAAGTGGGTCTTACTCCTCCTTTTTTTATGTGTAGAATCTTCCGTACTTACCTGCGCGTTGAAACCACTAAGTGCACAGCATGCGCGCAGCCTGTAGCGCGCACGCGGTTCACCTAGGAACCGCCCCCTTTTCCATTCACCAAGTGCCGGTTTTCAGCGCATGCGCAGTGCATGCAGAAAACCGGCAATTGGAGACAGAATACGCGAGAGTACGCAGTGCGTACTCTCGCGTAGCGGCACTAATTTTTGGGCCAATATAATTAAATTCAGTGTAAGAATAGAAAAGTTGAGGGCAAGGAAAAAAGCAAATAATAGAAAGATAAAATGTGACCTTGTCGATTTTAAAAATGGGAGGGAAAATTGGTAACTGGAACTTTAGATCTGCAACAGGAAATATTTAAGTAGGAAATGGACAGGTAACTATACAATTATCTTCAAGATGGAAAAGGCTCAAAGCCAGGGTTCCGTGGATAAATAGGAAATTAGGTCAAATTTGAAATGAAAGAAAAGCATTTAGTGCTTACAGTGCAGATAATGAGCAGAAAGCCAGGACAAATGTAAAGAATATGGGAAAGCTACAAAAAGGAAAATTGGAAAGGCTAAAAGGGGTTCTGAGCAAGTTAGCAAAAAACATCATGGGCAATAAAAAGGTCTTCTACAAACATATTCGCTATAAGAGGACAGTCAAATTAGTGGTAAGCCCTAAATAATGAAAGAAGCAAGCTTTTAGTGGAGAGGAAGAGAAGGCAGAGACAGTAAATAAGAAATAAAAACAGAAAATGCTGGAGACACTCAGCAGGTCAGGCAGCATCTGTGAAGAGAGAAACAGAGTCAACGTTTCAGGTCGATGACCTTTCGTCAGAACAGTAAATAAGTTGCCTCAGTTGTCAACAGGAAGGTGCACTTCGATATTACAGAACCACAAGAGGTGAGTGTAAGAACATAAGAAATAGGAGCAGGAGTAGGCCATTTGGCCCATCGAGCCTGCTCCGCCATTCAATAAGATCATGGCTGATCTTCCACCTCAACCCCACTTTCCTGCACTATCCCGATATCCCTTGATTCCCTTAATATCCAAAAATCTATCGCTCTCTGTCTTGAATATACTCAACGACTGAGCACCCACAGCCCTCTGGGGTAGAGATTTCCAAAGATTCATAACCCTCTGAGTGAAGAAATTTCTCCTCATCTCAGTCCTAAATGGCCAACCCCTTATTCTGAGACTGTGAGACCTGGTCCGCGACTCCCCAGCCAGGGAAAACATCCTCCCTGGAGCTACCATGTCAAGCCCTGTAAGAATTTTGTATGTTTCAATGAGATCACCCCTCATTCTTCTAAACGCCAGAGAAAATAGGCCTAGTCTACTCAATCTCTCCTCATTGGACAGTACCCCCATCCCAAGAATCAGTCTGGTGAACCTTCGTTGCACTCACTCTATGGCAAGTATAGCCTTCCTTAGGTAAGGAGACCAAAACTGTACACAATACTCCGGCTGTGGTCTCACCAAGGCCCTATATAATTGCAGTAAGACGTCGTTACTCTTATACTCCAATCCTCTTGTAATAAAGGCCAACATACCATTTGCTTTCCTAATTGCTTACTGTACCTGCATGATAACGTTCAGTGATTCGTGTACAAGGACACCCAGGTCCCTCTGAACACCAACATTTCCCAATCTCTCTCCATTTAAAAAATACTCTACTTTTCTATTTTTTCTACCAAAGTGGATAACTTCACATTTCTCCACATTATATTCCATTTGCCATGTTCTTGCCCACTCACTTAGCTTGTCTATATCCCCTTGAAGCCTCTTTGCATCCTCCTCACAACTTACATTCCCACCCAACTTTGTATCCTCAGCAAACTTGGATATATTACATTTAGTCCCCTCATCCAAATCACTTATATAAATTGTGAATAGCTGAGGCCCAAGCACTGATCCTTGCAGTAACCCATTAGTTATAGCTTGCCAACCCGAAAATGACACGTTTATTCCTACTCTTTGTTTTCTGTCTGTTAACCAATCCTCAATCCATGATAGTATATTACCTCCAATCCCATGAGCTCTAATTTTGTTTAATAACCTCTTGTGTAGCACCTTATCGAATGCCTTCTGAAAATCCAAATACACCACATCCACTGGTTCCCCCTTATCTATTCTGCTAATTACAACCTCAAAAAATTCTAACAGATTCATCAAACATGATTTCCCTTTCATAAATCCATGTTGACTCTGCCCAATCCTATTATTATTTTCTAAGTGCCCTGTTACCACGTCCTTAATAATAGATTCTAGCATTTTCCCTACCACTGATGTCAGGCTAACTGGTCTATAGTTCCCCGTTTTCTCTCTCCCTCCTTTCTTAAATAGTGGGGTTACAATTGCTACCTTCTAGAACCGTTCTAGAATCTATGGAATTTTGGAAAATGACAACCAATGCATCCACTATCTCTAGAGCCACCTCTTTCAAAATCATCAGGTCCAGGGGATTTATCAGCTTTCAGTGCCATTAATTTCTCCAGTACTGTACTATATTTTTACAAATACTAATTTCTTTCAGTTCCTCATTCTCGCTAGACCCTTGGTTCTCCACTATTTCCGGGAAGTTTTTTGCGTCTTCTTCCATGAAGACAGACACACAATATTTGTTTAATTTCTCTGCCATTTCCTTATTCCCCCATTATAATTTCTCGTGTCTCAACCTGTAAGGGACCCACATTTACTTTCGCTAATCTTTTCCTTTTTACATACCTGTAGAAGCTTTTACAGTCTGTTTTTATGTCGCTTGCTAGTTTACTCTCATTCTATCTTCCCTTTCTTTTATCAAGTTCTTGGTCCTCCTTTGCTAAATGCTAAAATCCTCCCAATCCTCAGGCTTACTACTCTTTTTGGCAACATTATAAGCCTCTTCCTTTGATCTAATACTATCTTTAACTTCTCTTGTTGGCCACGGTTGGACCACTTTTCCTGTGGGGTTTTTGTGCCTTAATGGAATGTTTATTTTGTTGTAAATTATGTATTAATTCTTTAAATCAGGGATGGGCAATAAATGCTGGCTTTGCCAGCGACGCCCAGATCCCATAAGCGAATAAAAAAAAAAATGCTAGCCATTGCTTCTCTACTGTCATACCTTTTAATGTAGTTTCCCAATCTACCTTAGCCAACTCGTCCCTCATACCTACATAGTTTGCTTTGTTTAGATTAAAGACCCTAGTTTCGGATTTAACTAAATCACTTTCAAACTCAATATCAAATTCTATCATATTATGGTCACTCTTCCCTAAGGGCCCCTTTACTAGAAAGCTATTAATTAACCCTTTCTCGTTGCACAATACTAGATCTAAAATAGCCTGTTCCCTAGTTGATTCCTCAACAAACTGATCTAGAAAACTATCTTGCATACATTCCATGAATTCGTCCTCTACACTATTACTGCAAATTTGGTTTGCCCAGTCTATATGTAGATTAAAGTCCCCCATGATTACTGTATTACCCTTGTTACATGCGCCTCTAATTTCCTGATTTATACTCTGCCCTACATTACAACTACTGTTTGGGGGCCTATAAACAACTCGGTGTAGAGCAGTTCGTGGAAGTTATTATTCAGAGAGAAGTGGTACAAAAGAAGTTATTCCAACTTTTTTCTCTCTCCTGTCTACTTTGCTTGGTACTTACTTTAGATTTACTGACTGAAATCAGGAACTTGTAAGGATCTCTAGATGTTTGTTAATGTTTTGCAGCTCTCTAGTGCTGTGCACTAGTGCAATTAGGCTGCCTACAACCACTGGCATTTGAAAGTGCAATCAATCACTGAGAACCTAGGGATGAAACTCTGCTCTAGCTCTTAAATTAAAAAGAATTTAAAATAAATTACGTATGCCATCTATCAGTTGTGTTGGCGTACTAGTCTGTCAGTTTGTACTGATCGTTGAACATTTTTAAGACAATGCTGCTATTTTCAAGCCTCTCAACAACTGTTCTGTTTTTAAAAAGTTTAGAGTCAGGGAGTACTCGCTAATCTATCGGGGACTGGTTCTCTTATTTCATATAGTTGTATCTTATTTATTTAAACAAGCTGCAGTCAAGGTTTTGTGAAGTGCTGTCTGTTATAACTGAGAAGTTAGCATTTTTTTTGTTAAGGCTGTCATCTTTTTTGTATTATTGAACTGTGCCGTTCCTCTCCCTTTGTGTATATGGAGTTAGGTCACAGATCAGCCGTAATCTCGTTGAATGGCGGAACAGACCCGAGGGGCTAAATGGCCTACTCCTGTTCCTATGCTCTCTCTTGTGTGTCTTCGGACTGCTTTGTGCTTAATATTTCTGATAATCATGATAGACAGTGGTTCAGTTTCTCATTGCTGATCCAAGATTTCTTGTGATCTTTTGCTTTGGCAGCGCCTATTCTCTCGATCACTGGAGACTGATCCAGACAACCTAAAGGATCCTATTAAAATTAGTATTCCCCGTTATGTCTTGCGTGGACAAGGGAAAGATGAGCACTATGAGTTTGAAGTGAAGGTGAGTGTTTAACCTTTTTTCCTTTCTGATGTAAATATGGCAATTATAAGTCATTCATTTCTGAATCATAAAATCCCCAAGAGTGAAATTAATTTTCAAACAGGAATTGTACTGTTACCAGCGCAGACCAGGTATTCAGTATTACAATAATTTATGCAAATCTTTGAGGACAAGAGTATCCATTCAAATGTGTAGTTTTTTATTAAACTGCAAATTATGATTAATGCAATCAACATTCTAAGTACTCTGAAGGTGATTTTACATTGATAGATGGATGACAGACGTGCAATACCACCACACACTTTAATATAAATGGCCTGATCTCCAAAGACCGACACTAAAAGTATGGAGGCATATTCCCCTTTTTAGCAAAGGAGTTGTGAGATTCTGGCCTTGATTAGAAGTGATGGCAGGAAGAAAAGAACAGAGAGCAGCACATAGCAGTCGTGGGGCTCCAGATATCGGGAAAAATAGGGACATTTGCAAAGGAGGAACTGACGCAAGTCAATATCTCTAAGGATATGGTGTTAAGGAAGCTAAAGGGATTGAAGGCGGACAAATCCCCAGGGCCTGATAACATGCATCCTAGGGTGCTGAAGGAGGTGGCCCTAGAGATAGCGGATGCACTAAGTATGATTTTTCAGAATTCATTAGACTCGGGAACAGTGCCCATGGATTGGAGGGTAGCTAACGTTACCCCACTATTCAAAAAGGGGGGTAGGGAAAAAGCAGGTAATTACAGACCTGTAAGCCTTACATCAGTTGTGGGCAAAATGCTGGAGTCCATCATTAAGGATGAAATAGCGGAGCACTTAGCAAATGGGGACAGGATAGGACAGAGTCAACATGGATTTACAAAGGGTAAATCGTGCTTGACTAAGCTATTGGAATTTTTTGAGGGAGTAACTGGTAAAATAGATGGGGGAGAGCCAGTAGATGTGGTGTACCTGGACTTCCAAAAGGCCTTCGACAAGGTCCCACATAAAAGATTAGCATGGAAAATTGAAGCTCATGGGATAAAGGGGAAAGTATTGACGTGGATAGAGAACTGGCTGTCAGATAGAAAACAGAGAGTTGGAATAAACGGCTCATTTTCTGAATGGCAGGCAGTAACAAGTGGGGTACCACAGGGATCTGTCCTGGGTCCCCAGCTGTTCACAATTTACATTAATGACCTGGATCAGGGAGTCGGATGCAGCATTTCCAAATTTGCAGACGACACTAAACTAGGAGGGGGGGTGGGCTCAGAGGAGGAGACCAGGAAGCTCCAGAGCGATTTGGACAGACTGGGTGATTGGGCGGATAAATGGCAGATGCACTATAATGTGGACAAGTGCGAAGTTATCCACCTTGGGTGCAGGAACGGGAGGGCAAATTATTATTTAAATGGCAATAAATTGGGAGAGGGGGAAGTACAGAGAGACCTGGGTGTTCTTGTACACCAGTCACTGAAGGCGAGCATGCAGGTGCAACAGGCGATCAAGAAGGCAAACGGTATGCTGGCCTTCATAGCAAAAGGGTTGGAATACAGGAACAGGGATACCTTGCTGCAGCTGTACAGGGCACTGGTGAGACCACACCTCGAGTACTGTGTACAGTTTTGGTCGCCTCATCTGAGGAAAGATGTTCTTGCCATGGAGGGGGTGCAGCGGCGATTCACCAGGCTGATACCAGGAATGGCGGGATTGACCTATGAGGAGAGACTATGTAGTTTAGGGATGTACACACTGGAGTTTAGAAGATTGAGAGGGGACCTCATAGAAGTGTATAAAATTCTGACAGGTCTAGACAGACTAGATGCAGAAGGAATGTTTCCCTTGGCGGGTGAGAACAGAACTAGAGGACATAATTTAAGGATAAGGGCTAAACCATTTAGGACAGAAATGAGGGGGAATTTCTTCACTCAGAGGGTGGTGAACCTGTGGAACTCATTGCCACAGAGGGCAGTGTACGCCAGCTCATTAAATATATTTAAGAGGGAATTAGATATATTTCTACAGGCAAAAGGGGTTAAGGGTTACGGAGAGAAGGCGGGGACGGGATACTGAATTGGAGGATCAGCCATGATCTCATTAAATGGCGGAGCAGGCTCGAAGGGCCGGATGGCCTACTCCTGCTCCTATCTTCTATGTATCTATGTGTGGCACCCCCCAGGACCATTTTTATAAAGAAAAGGTACCATGACATGAGCATAAGATAATCCTGATTCAGCTGGGGTAAATCACAGGAAAAGTCAGAGTAAGTTATCAGGAGACCTGTTGAACAAAAATGTATTTTTACATCCAAAAATAAGATGTAAATGCATTTTTATTGTTTTGTGGTGACACCAGAGTGCACTGCTAGCAACCTCCTGCTAAAGAATTTATGGGAGTTTTAAGCTCTTAAACCCCCTGATGCATATACTTCCAGTTGTGTATTGGTTACCTTTCACTTCCATGCCTCACAAGCTGCAATATTCTGGAAAGGTGAAATTCAGGTCAGCACTTGTGACTGGTGAACAGTTTTCTGTAGAACTACAGAACTAACAAATCAGCTGATTTACTCAGGCTAAGAAAGCTTTGTGCACAGTGACTTTTTTTTTCAGCAGCACTAATTAATAAAAATGGGATAGTTGAGGGATATAGTCCCAGCAGTTCAGATATAGGAACTATAGGCTATTTTTTTTAATTCATTCTCGGAATGTGGGTGTCACTGTCAAGGCTGGCATTGCCCATCTGTAGTTGCCCGGAGGAGATTGTGGTGGGCTGACCTCTTGATAGAAGTGAGTGACTTGCTAGGCCACTTCAGAGGGCAGTTAAGAGGCAATGATGTTGGTGTGGGACAGGAGTCACATATAGGCCAGACCGGGTAAGGGCAACAATCCGACAGCTTCATGGTCACTTTCGATGGTCCTTCCTGTAGTGCGGTGCCCAAAGTCAACGCAGTACTCCAGATGAGGTCTGACCAAGGCTCTGTACAATTGAAATACCACTTCCTCACTTTATATTACAGCCCCCTTGAGATAAAGGCCAACATTTTTGATTACCTTTTGTACCTGTCCACTAGCTTTTAGTGATTTGTGTACCTGACCACCCAAATTTCTTCTCCTCCTCCTCCACACTTCCTAGTCTCTCACCATTAAGAAAATATTCCAGTTTTTCTTTCTTGCATCCTCGCATTTTCCCACATTGAACTCCATCTGCCACAGTTGTATTTTGCCCATAATAATTGCTGTTTCCTTCTTGCAACATTTATTTGGTATCAGTAAAATGCCCTTTAGTAACCTGTTGATATCTGGTTTATTTGCAGTATTGATTAAAATATAAAATACAGCTCCTCCCGATGGCTTGGTGGATAAATGCACAGTATAATGTGATGCTGAGCCATATAAGCCAAAAGGCCCCAGGTTCCATTCTTGCTCTTGCTGAGTTAGGTGCTCTCATCAAGGGCAACAGTTTGGGGCATTACAGTGAGCTTTAGTGTTCTGGACTAAGGAGGATAAAAGTCAGCCAAAGTTCCAGCCCCTAATCACTCCTGTGACTCCCTGCTGGAAAGGGTGCCTGCCTGTGTGTACACAAGGTGGTAGATTTTCAACTTGCCACCTGGGGGTATAACTGGCGTTGCAGATCAGCTTCCCATTCAAAATCAATAGAAGCGAAAATTCGGCGCTTTCTACCACGGGCGGCCAGTCTGTAACATCAGTTTTTATACCCGAGTGACGAGTTGAACGTCTACCTCAAAGCGAGGACGGGATTGGACTCAATTGTGATGTTCTGCAGTTGGATAGTTTGCTGACATGAAGAGTTTCACACATGAAGAGTAGCCACTTCATTGAAGTACTGGAGGGCTACTAGCACCTGTGGAACCAAATCCCAGAAAATCAACGGCCCGTATTTTCTGATTGGAGGCTTCCTGCGTGCGGAGGCCTCCGATCTGGAAAAAATCTACGCCCTCACCTGAGGGCTCCAGAGGTCCGGCCATTTCCGCTCCTGGGCCTCTGCTCTATGAAATGTGCAAGGCCCAGGTATCCCAGGGGCGCATGCGGTTCACAAGCATCCCTGGAATTATGTGGACCATGGGGAACCAATGGGAGAAGGGAATCTCCCTTCATACTTTTGGACAGCTTAGATCTGTCAAAAGTATGAATGGAGATCACTCCAAAAACATATCAAAACATTAAATACATTTTTTTTAAATCACGTTTTTAAAATTAGTTAAATTTACATTAAATTTAATATTTTAAACAAATTTAATTTTTTGAAAATTTTTTAACGTTTTTTATGGGGCTAAAAAATAAACTTTTTTTTTAAGTATTTTTAAATTATAAATGAGTGAAATTTTAAAAAAACGTTTTAAAACTCTTATGCTGGTAAAAGCAGGCCTTACGCCTGCTTTTACCAGGTGTAAGATTTTTAAAGAATTTCAGCGGGCGGAGGTTCTGCAGAAAGCGGAACTCTGCACCCGCAGAGGCCCTTCTCCAGGGCAGGCGTCCGATCTGTCAAGAAGATTCTTGACAGATCGGAAGTGCCGGTTTTTAGCGCATGCGCTTCGCGTGCCTGAAACCAGCACTTGCGAGGTCCCTACGGGTGTGTACACACGCGTAGGGATCGGAAAATACGGGCCAATGTCTTCAGTATGAAACTATGGGGAAAATAAATAAAAATGCACTTGGACTTTCGCCAGTTTTGAAAAGTGAATTTATTTTGGCCAATTCCTTGGTGGCTTTTGCCAGTTATTCATACAATGCATTTCTCATGGGAAAATAATTAAATTAGGTAAGGCCAAATAAAGTTGAGGCTTCATAAAGAAGCTCTGCAGTGTTACATAGAAATATAGAAGATAGGAGCAGGAGTAGGCCATTCGGCCCCTCGAGCCTGCTCCGCCATTCAATGCGATCATGGCTGATCATCCAAATTCAGTACCCTGTCCCTGCTTTCTCCCCATATCCCTTGATCCCCTTAGCCTTAAGAAATATATCTAACTCCTTCTTGAATATATTTAATGAATTGGCCTCAACTGCCTTCTGTGGTAGAGAATGCCGCAGGTTCACCACTCTCTGGGTGAAGAAATTCCTCCTCATCTCAGTCCTAAATGGCTTACCCCTTATCCTTAGACTGTGACCCCTGGTTCTGGACTCCCCGACCATCGGGAACAGCCTTCCTGCATCTAGGCTGTCTAGTCCTGTTAGAATTTTATAAGTTTCAATGAGATCTCCTCTCATTCTTCTAAACTCTAGCGAATATAAGCCTAATCGACCCAATCTCTCTTCATACGTCATTCCTGCCATCCCAGGTATCAGTCTGGTGAATCTTCGCTGCACTCCCTCCATGGCAAGAACATCCTTCCTCAGATAAGGCGACCAAAACTGCACACAATACTCAAGGTGTGGTCTCACCAAGGCCCTGTACAACTGCAGCAAGACATCCTTGCTCCTGTACTCGAATCCTCTCGCTATGAAGGCCAACATACCATTTGCCTTCTTAACTGCCTGCTGCACCTGCATGCTTACCTTCAGCGACTGGTGCACAAGGACACCCAGGTCTCGTTGCACTTCCCCTTTTCGCAATCTGTTGCCGTTCAGATAATAATCTGCCGCCTTGTTTTTGCCACCAAAGTGGATAACCTCGCATTTATCCACATTATACTGCATCTGCCCAATCACCCAACCTGTCCAAATCATACTGGAGTTTCTCTGCATCCTCCTCACAGCACACAAGCCCACCCAGCTTTGTGTCGTCTGCAAACTTAGAGATATTACATCTAGTTCCCTCGTCTAGATCATTAACATATATTGTGAATAACTGGGGTCCTAGCACCGATCCCTGTCATTGCCTGCCACTCGGAAAAAGACCCGTTTATTCCAACTCTTTGCTTCCTGTCTGCCAACCAGTTTTCTATCCAAGTCAGTACCTTACCCCCAATCCCATGTGTTTTAACTTTGCACGCTAATCTCTTATGTGGGACCTTATCGAAAGCCTTCTGAAAGTCCAAATACACCACATCCACTGGTTCTCCCTTATCTATTCTACCAGTTACATCCTCAAAAAATTCCAGTAGATTAGTCAAGCATGATTTACCTTTTGTAAATCCATGTTGACTTTGTCCAATCCTGTCACTGTTTTCCAAGTGCTCTGCTATTACATCTTTTATAATGGACTCTAGCATTTTCCCCGTTTTCTCTCTACCACCTTTTTTAAATAGTGGGGTTACATTAGCTACCCTCCAATCCATGGGAACTGTTCCAGAGTCTATAGAATTTTGGAAGATGACCAGCAATGCATCTACTATTTCTAGGGCCACTTCATTAAGTACCCTAGGATGTAGATTATCAGGCCCTGGGGATTTATCGGCCTTCAATCCCGTCAATTTCCCTAACACCATTTCCCTACAAATACTGATTTCATTCAGTTCCTCGCTCTCATTAGACCCTATGTTCCCCGACATCTCTGGGAGTTTATTTGTGTCCTCCTTTGTGAAGACAGAACCAAAGTATGTATTTAATTGGTCTGCCATTTCTTTGTTCCCCATTATAAATTCCCTTGATTCTGACTGCAAGGGACCTACGCTTGACTTCACCAATCTTTTTCTCTTCACTTATCTATAGAAGCTTTTACAGTCAGTTTTTATGTTCCCTGCAAGCTTACTCTCATACTCTATTTTCCCCCTCTTAATTAATCCCTTTGTCCTCCTTTGCTGAATCCTAAACTGCTCCCAATCCTCAGGTTTGCCGCTTTTTCTGGCCAATTTATATGTCCTCTCCTTGGATCTTATGCTATCCCTAATTTCCCTTGTTAGCCACGGTTGAGTCACCTTTTTTGTTTTATTTTTATGCCAAACAGGGATGAACAAATTCTGTAGTTCATCCATGCGATCTTTAAATGTTTGCCATTGCCTATCCACCGTCAACCCTTTAAGTAACATTCCCCAATCCATCCTAGCCAACTCGCGCCTCATACCATCGTAGTTGCCTTTATTTAAATTCAGTACCCTAGTCTCTGAGTCAACTACTACTTCACTCTCCATCTTAATGAAGAATTCGATCATTATGATCGCTCCTCCCCTAGGGGCCTCGCACAACAAGATTGCTAATTAATCCTTTCTCATTACATAATACCCAGTCTAAGGTGGCCTGATCTCTAGTTGGTTCCTCGACATATTGGTCCAAGAAACCATCCCGTATACACTCTAGGAATTCCTCTACCACAGTATTGTTACTAATTTGGTTAGCCCAATCTATATGTAGATTAAAGTCACCCATAATAACTGCTGTGCCCTTTTTGCACGCATCTCTAATTTCCCGTTTAATGCCATCCCCAACCTCAGCATTACTGTTTGGGGGTCTGTATACAACTCCCACTAACGTTTTCTGCCCCTTGGTATTTCTCAGCTCTACCCATACAGATTCCATATCATCAGAGCTAATATCCTTCCTTAGTATTGTGTTAATCTCCTCTTTAACCAGCAATGCTACCCCACCTCCTTTTCCTTTTTGCCTGTCCTTCCTGAATATTGAATACCCCTGGATGTTGAATTCCCAGCCTTGGTCACCCTGGAGCCATGTCTCCGTAATCCCAATTATATCATATCCGTTTACATCTATTTGCGCAGCTAATTCATCTACCTTATTACGAATGCTCCTCGCATTAAGACACAAAGCGTTCAGGCTTGTTTTTTTAACACTCTTAAACCTTTTAGAATTATTGCTTACTGTGACCATGTTTGATTTACACCCTTGATTTCTCTGACTTCCACTTTTGCTTTTCTCCTTCCTGTCTTTTGCTTCTATCCTTGCTTCCCTTTCCTCTGTCTCCCTGCACAGGTTCCCAACCCCCTGCCATTTTAGTTTAAACCCTCCCCAACAGCACTAGCAAACACTCCCCCTAGGACATCAGTCCAGGTGTAAACCGTCCAGTTTGTACTGGTCCCACCTCCCCCAGAACCGGTTCCAATGTCCCAGGAATTTGAATCCCTCCCCCTTGTACCATTCTTCTAGCCACGTATTCATCTGAAATATCCTTCTATTTCTACTCTGACTAGTATGTGGCACTGGTAGCAATCCTGAGATTACTACCTTTGAGGTTCTATTTTTTAATTTACCTCCTAACTCCCTATATTCAGCTTTTAGGACCTCATCCCGTTTTTTACCTATATCATTGGTACCTATATGCACTACGACAACTGGCTGTTCACCCTCCCCTCTCCAGAATGCCCTGCAGCTGCTCTGAGACATCCTTGACCCTTGCACTAGGGAGGCAACATACCATCCTGGAGTCTTGTTTGCGGCCGCAGAAACGCCTATCTATTCCCCTTACAATAGAATCCCCTATCACTATAGCTCTCCCGCTCTTTTTCCTCCTGTCCTGTGTAGCAGAACCACCCATGGTGCCAGGAAGTTGGTTGCTGCTGCCTTCCCCCGATAAGCCAACCTCCTCAACAATATCCAAAGCGGTTTGAGAGGGGCATGGCCACAGGGGACCCCTGCACTACCTGCCTGCGCCTACTACTCTGCCTGGCGGTCACCCATTCCCTTCCTGCCTGTGCAGCCTTTACCTGCGGTGTGACTAACTCATTAAATGTGATATCCACAACGTCCTCAACATCGCGAATGCTCCAGTATGTATCCATTCGCAGCTCCAGCGCCGCAATGCGGTCTGCCAGTAGCTGCAGCTGGATACACTTCCTGCACACATGGTCGTCAGGGACACAGGAAGTGTCCCTGATTTCCCACATAGTGCAGGAGGAGCATGCCACGGGGCCAAGCTGTGCTGCTATGACTTACCCTTTAATTAATTTAAATTAAATTAAATCAAATCAATACCACAAATTACACTACAATTAAATCATATAGTCAAGGGCCCTTGTTTACTAGCATACCCTGCTACACAACTGAGACCTTAGAAACTATAACCACAAAATTAAGACCTTCTAAACTTTATAAACTATTAACCTTAACTGTCAAACTATAGAGTAGTATAAATACTCACCTGGCTGTACTCACCCAATCAGCTGCTTCCTCTTGCCCACGTCACTTTTTGAATCGTGACGTGGCTCTGGAACGCCGCCGCCGGTCTGCGAGATTGGTAAGCCTCTGAAAAAAGCCCGCGAAAAGTGAGTTTAAATACTCACTGTACCGTCGCTCTCTCCGCTCCCAACACCGGCCTCAGAATGCAACTGATTTTGGCAGGATATAATGGAAAATTTAACTTTTTATTTACAGTCAAGTAAATGAGTTTACATTGCTATTCTGCAAAAATAATGTTATGTGTTCTGTTAGATAACCATCCTGGATGAAACTTGGGCAGTGTTTCGACGGTACAGTCGTTTCAGAGAACTGCACAGAACAATGAAGATGAAATACCCAGAGGTAAGCCATAATTTAAAATTTTGGAATAAGTCCAGTTCTGTGACATGATAATGGGACACATGCTTCACACTTTTGTTATCACAGTTAAACAATAGGGGAGGCAAGGTTTCACTTGCTGTCGTATTTTTGATCATTTTATTTATTTTTTGCCAGATTGCAGTCTTTCGACTGAATACTAAGGTCAAGTTCACCAAGTTATTTTGCAGAGTCCTTCTGTTGGCTGGAATACAAATGATATTTGGAGATGAGCTAGGGCGGGATGGAAAATTGATTGAGCCTGGATATTTGGGTTGTGAATATTTGGAATTCTCTACCCGAGAGGGCTGTGGATGCTGAGTATATTCTCAAGGCTGAGATAGATAGATTTTTGAACTCTTGGGGAAATTGAGGGATATGGAGATTGGGTTGGAATGTAGAGTTGAGGTCGAAGATCAGGCATGATCTTATTGAATGGCGGAGCTGGCTCGAGGGGCCGTATGGCCTACTCCTGCTCCTAATTCTTCTGGTCTTATGTTGGAATAGCTTTAACTATATAGATATCTGTGTGTGTACATGGTCCATTTGCAATAGAGGACAGTTTCACTACAGTGCGAGTAAAACTGCAAATGCTGTAAATCTGAAACCGAAAATGCGGGACCCATTCAGCAGGTCAATCAGCAACTCCCACTGCAGGAGGTGGTGGTGATGTGGAACGGATACATCGGTATGTCTGAGGGTGAGATGGGTTGCCACTTGGGGTGGGGAGTGTCTGTCGGAACACCGTGCAGAAGGGGCAGTCTGCATCCTCAACGTCATCTGCTTTCTTTCTTCTCCTCAAGCTGTGGACTCTGTTCCACTTTACGGTACAGTAGCCATAGTGGTTATGTTACTGGACTAGTAATCCAGAGGCCTGGACCAATGACCTGGACCAATGATCCAGAGATATGAGTTCAAATCCCACCACAGCAGCTGGGGAATTTAAATTCAATTAATTAAATAAAATCTGGAATAAAAAGCTAGTGTCAGCAATGGTGACCATGAAACTACCGGATTGTTGTAAAAACCCATCTGTTTCACAATTAGAGATGGGCAATAAATGCTGGACTTACCAGCGACGCCCACATCCCGTGAATGAATTTTTAAAAAAAAATGATTTTCCTGTTTCCATTTCATACCTGCCTTACCGCCCTCCCCCCCACCACATGTTCTCTGTGTGTCTTAAATTTCATTAATATCTTTTAATATGTCATGTTGATATCACTTCAGCCATTTAACCATTTTCCATTTAAGTTTTCCATTTAAGCACTTGATAGCTCATTCTACCTCCTCTCGTGTGCGCACAGTGCGTGTGTGTGTATTCCCTCTCCCTTCCATTTATTCTGTTCCTTTTTAAATGCTGCTCATCAGTAATTTTTTTTTCCAGTTCTGATGAAGGGCTACACCTTAATTTTGCTACAATGCAGTTTACTCATGCCAGCAACCTCTGCTCTACTTGAACCTGCCAAGCAGTGCAAATTACCACTGTGAAAGTGCACATATACTAAATAGTACTGAAATGATTCATCCAAATCACGTATCACCTCTAATTAGGATGGTTGAGGGAGAAATACAATGGATCCCTTGCACATTGTACATACATGTCAACTTGTGTAAACCATAGTGGGCCATAAGCTCCAGTCCATATTTGTATGTATACATTATGCAAACATATGGAATTAGAACAGCTAGAATAAGCTTAACATGCATACATCCTAATATCTTTTTGTTGTTTGGTTCACTGATATAAAGCTCATTAGCTCTAACTGCATTAATGAATATGGGCTTAGATTGCAGTTAATTGTTGAAATTTGAAATAATAGGTGGGAATATTGCTAATGTGTCTGGGTGCCAGTATGACGGCATCTTGATGTTCAGTAAGTTACTTTGCTTTTATGTTCATTTGTTGATTGGTGTATTTTTAGAGTAAACTTTCTTTTTGTTTTCTAAGAATTTCCTTTTTTAACTTTATAGGACCACTGAACCTATTGCATAGTGCAAGATTGCAATTTTGTTTGTGTACATTTGTACCAATGAATTACTTTTTGAATTGTAGTCACTTGTTCTGTAGACAAACAGGACAGCCAACTTGTGCACAGCAAGGTTCCACAAAGAGTAATGAGATAACCAACCAGTTAATCTGCTTTTGGTGGTGTTGGTTGAGGGATAAATGTTAGTCAGGACACCAGGAGAACTTCATCCACTGGCTTAAACATCCATTCCCTCCACCACTGGCACACCCTGGCTGCAGTGTGTACTATCTGCAGGATGCCCTGCAGAAACTCGCCAAGGCTTCTTCGGCAGCACCTCCCAAACCTGCGACCTCCACCTAGAAGAACAAGGGCAGCAGGTGCATGGGAACACCATCACCTCCAAGTTCCCCTCCAAGTCACACACCATCCTAACTCGGACATATATTGCCGTTCCATCATTGTCGCTCAGTCAAAATCCTGGAATTCTCTACCTAACCAATCAAGCCTGGATAGTGTCGAGCTTCTTGAGTGTTGAAGCTTCCCCCGTCCAGGGAAGCGGGAGTATTCCATCACCCTCCTAACTCGTGCCTTGTAAGCGGTAGAGTGGCTTTGGGGAGTCAGGAGGTGAACAACTCACCACAGAATAACCTAGCCTCTGACCTGCTCTCATAGCCACGGCATTTATGTAGCTGGTCCAGTTGAGTTTCTGATCAATGGTGACCCCTGCAGGATGTTGGTGGTGAGGGACTCGGCGATGTTAATGCCATTAACTGGCATGGGGAAGTGGTTATGCTCTCTCTCGTTGGAGATGGTCATTGCCTGACACTTGTGTTGCGCGAATGTTACCTGCCACTTATCAGCCCAACCTTGGATGTTGTCCCGGTCTTGCTGCATGCGGGCACGGACTGCTTCATTATCTGTGCAATTACAAATGGAGCTGAATACTGTGCAGTCATCAGCAAACAGCCCCACTTCTGACCATTATGATGGAGGGAAGGTCATCGATGAAGCAGCTGGAGATAGTTTTTCCCTAGGACATTTCCCCGAGGAACCCCTGCAGCGATATCCTGGGACTGAGATGATTGGCCTCCAACGACTGTAATCATCTTCCTTTGTGCCAAGTATAAATCCAGCCACTGGAGAGTTTCCCCCCTGTTCCCCACTGATTTCAATTTTACTAGGGCTCCTTGGTGGCACACTCTGTCAAATACTGCCTTGATGTCAAGGACAGTCACTCTTACCTCGTCTCTGGAATTTAGCCCTTGTGTCCATGTTTGGACCAAGGCTATAATGCGATCTGGAGCCAAGTGGTTCTGGCTGAACAAAACTGAGCATCGGTGAGCAGGTTATTGGTAAGTGCTGCTTGATAGTTCTGTTGACTACTCCATCTATCAATTTGCTGATGATTGGGTGTAGGCTGATGGGGAGATAATTGGCTAAGTAACCTGATAGAATTCTATGACAGAGGAGAATCAAATTATGTCATATACATGATTTTTCAGAAGGACAAATGGTAGGTGGACCTCTCTCCATGTTCTCTCTCTCATGAGCTGTCTTCTCCTGCAACCAAAATAAGTGCGAAGTCCCAGTTGTCATGATATGCAGTCATACCTAATTGTCAGCAAGCAGCCTGTAGTGGGTGTGATTACAGGTACATGCATTAGATTGGAGGATTATTTTGGACTAAATGAATGTTGGGATGTGAGTGATGGAAAAGTTTCAGGTGAAGGAAGGCTGGTGGTGTGGTGTACCCTGTTGCATAATTGGCATTGCTGGATAGCACTGAATGCAATTTAACACTGTGAAGGAGAGGTAATTGTAAGTGCTTTGCATGCTAAGTACACTGCGTTAATGGAAGGTAATGATGGGTTCTCCTACATTGTCTCACCTGGTAAGATCATTAAACTTCTACTGGTATTGCCTCCGGGTGCTTTGTATGATAAAAATGTGAACTCTCACCAATTATTTATCACATTTACAACCATCAGAGAGAGATCAGACTTTCATTCCAACAATGTGGGCTAAGCTGAACCATAATCCCATATGTAGAAAAGCCCCCATGTTTTTTAACTAGCTGCATCACATGGGCTTTCATTTCTTACTCTTTCGGGCTACTGATGTCGTGTCAAAAATTGCAAAATTTAGTTTCTCGTAAACTTAACTGAAACTGAGTTATTTTGTGCAAGTGGCGATGAGCTATAATAGGCTGTTTGCCGTAAGGAGTTCTTTCATACTTGATATATACATATTAGAATAAATGTCTTCTAGGTCAAGGTAACAGTGACTTTGGATACAATTTCTAGTCTTGTATCCCATGACTTACCAGAATGATTTGCCTTCCTTTTAGTGTAATAGGTTAGATATTAGAGTTGTAGTCCCTTTTAAGTATTTGTGGTTACTGCTAAATTTAGTGTCATCCACTGTTGTTTTGCATCAGCTATTTAATTTAAAATACAGTAACACAGACCTTGCTGTTTTCAGTCTATATTTGAAATGCAGTATTACCATTGTTTTAAAACACAGTTTTATTTAAATACGGTTTGCAGTGAATTGTAGCAAACAAAATAGAGAGCCATGCTAATTAGATGTTTTTATTTCAAAAGTAGCCCTCTTATAGTACATGACATTCCTTTAACAAAGTCATGTCACTATAAATATACTACTTTAATTTTATGTATGCTCATATTCCACAACTGCTATTCAAACCCAATTAGATCATTTTTGTATGCAGCACTGAAAACCAAAGTTCATTGTACTGCAATGAAAACACATTTATATTGGGTTTGTAGAAATATCAAGTTCAATTTATTGTAATAGTTCTTTGGTAATTCTGACTTTGAAATTCATGGTCGGATATTTCCTCAGAGCTGCTCCCGCTCTGCTGCTGTAACTTCGCACTTCCAGTGACGGAGCAGGAGCAGCTCGGAGGAAATGCCCGGCCAATGTTTTAAATTTGTGTATTATTTAATGTCGTCTTAGGAATTTGCAATCGTTACCATTTTCATCCAAGTTGTTTGAATGTTAATTCAATGGGCTTAGTTTATATGTTGTAATGAAAAGAAGTAAGGGAAGAAGAAAGAAGAATTTATGTTTATATAGGGCAGTAGGGAAGATGGAGAAAGAGAGAAAAAAGGGTGAATGCTTTTAAAATTACAAACGAATACCTAGGTACAGCACTGAAAGCTGTGGTACATGGGCAATGATTCCAGATTCAGATTAACACAATGGCCCGTAAGGGCCACGCAAGTTCCGGGTTTAGGCATGCGCGAAAACCCGGAACTTGCGATCTGTCAAGAATCATCTTGACAGACCCAATGCATCCCCAGGAAAAGGGCATCCCGGGAGGAGAGTTGGGCTATTTGCCCAACTGCTGCCCAGTGAATGCCCGTGAAATTCTTACGCCTGGTAAAAACAGGCGTAAGGCCTGCTTTTACCAGCATAAGAGTTTAAAAAAAAATTATCAGTCATTTATACATTTAAAAACCTGTACAATAAGGTAAGTTTATTTTTAGTCCCTTTAAAACATATTTAAATTTATTTTTCAAAAAATAAAATTTTGTTTTAAATATTTAATTAAATGGCATTTTAATTAATTTTAAATATGTAATTTTTGTATTTATTTATTTGATGTGTAGATGTATTTTTGGGGGTACTCCCATTCATGCTTATGGGGATTCTGTACATACGGAATCCCCATAAGCATGAATGGGGATCCCTTTCTTTTATTTGTTGGGCTGGCCCACGTGATCCCAGGGGTGCTTGCGAACCGCCTGCGCCCCTGGGATACATGGGCCTCTACCCATGGGTACCTGGAGAGGCCCAGAACTGCGAATCTCCGTACCTCCCGGACCACCAGGTACGCGGGCATTTTATTTGTGGATCGGAGGCATTTCTCCGCGGGAAGCCTCCGACCGCAAATTCAGGGCCCATGTTTGAACAGCCATCAAATCAAATTAATTCCACTTCAGTAAAATCCAGTCTAAAAAATTAAAACTGTTAATGGGTTTCTGAAGTATCAGGCCACACTTTACATCTCTATCCAATGCTGTAAAAGGCTGATCACAGCTCTCAACTATTTCACCATTTTGACTGCCACACAAACTCATCTCATCACCATTGAGCATCTCGGCCTCCAGTAACCTCTAGCACTCCAAACACAATTTGGCTGTAAAAGGGTTTTATCATGGTTCATGGCTTAATAATTCTTTCTGAGGAATGGAAGCCCACGTTAGCATCAGATAGTCCCAGTCAGGTACAGCAATGTTAGATGCAGAGTACAGCTCCCTCTATTCTTTCCCAACAATATGCACGAGCCCCAAAGAGAAAGCATCCATATTGCACCAATGTGACATTTTCCATTAGTTACCTTGTAGCCTTTTGGGGTGAGATTGTCAATTTTGTGCTGAATTATGAGTAGTTTTTTGTGGTGTGGGCCTGCATTGAGACTGCCCAAACTCATATCATTGAAGAGAAATTCATTCCAAAAATAATGAAAGCAACCAGCTCTGCCATAATATTTTGTGTGGTTTTCATTATTCAGTACCATCCCACACATTTTCCATTCAACATTTGAATTTAAAAATGTCAATTTTATGTTTTGGGTGAATCATTAT
The DNA here is from genome assembly GCA_030390025.1 of Squalus acanthias. NCBI lineage: Eukaryota > Metazoa > Chordata > Chondrichthyes > Squaliformes > Squalidae > Squalus > Squalus acanthias. The sequence continues at coordinate 74,017,261 of CM059436.1, forward strand.
GGATGATGTGCCAAAACGTGTGCTGTTTTGGAGGAAAGAGGAAAAATAACAAAAGACAATCTTTGTTTTGACAGTATTGTACCATATTTTAGGACCTTAAAGATGCATTAAATTACACAGGTCAATATCCAAGCTATGGTCACATAACTTTTTTTTAAAAATACTCAATTAAAATATTGTGTTAGAGTCTCTGGGCTGGATTTTGTCAATGGGGATGTGATGGAGTCGGGACTCCCACTTTTTGGGTTGTAGTCCCGCCTCCATCGACTTGTGGCCAACCCACTGCATTTTCACTTGATTGGCCTTGTTGAGCCCGCCCAGCGAGCTCAGCAGGCCAATTAAGGGCCACCCGGCAACAGGTGACGTCACAGATTGACATTTCATCTGTCAAGAGCTTTTGACAGATGAAATATCAGCGTTTGACAGCTCTGTGAAGCTGTCAAACACTAACAATTTGTCTTCTAACTTGAGTCCTTCCTCTCAGGCTGAGTTAGAAATCATTCCAGCACAGAAAACAGAGGCTGAAACTTTTGACAGCACCACAGGCCTTTCTGCTTTCTGTGCCGGTGAGATTTCTGACTCCTGAGACCTGAAGGGCTGACACCTGCAGGAGGAAGTTAAGGTAAGTAAAACTTTTTCCCCACACTTTGCACTTACCTTACACACTTACCTCTGCACACATGCACCCATCACTCACCTGCCCACCGGACATATCGACCCCTCCAACCCCTGCAGACCCACGGTCCGCCTCGCTAACTTGGCGTGGTTGAGACCTGTCGGGAAGCCGACATTTCAGCTTTCAAAATAGGGATTAGGCAAAAAACTGCCTGTTAACTACCTGTTAACAGACAGTTAATTGTTACTAATCCCCTTCCCGCCTCGGGGAGGCGGGTCCCAGCACAGGTCGGGTACCCACCTCCAGCGAAACTAGCATGGAGGCGGGATGGGGTCGGGACCCCCGAATCTGCAACTTTAACCCCCCACACGCCTCCAAACCCGCCTCCACGGGTCAATGAAAATCCAGCCCTCTAAGTTTTCTGTTTGCCTTTAAATATTCAAAAATCTGAATCTTAAGGCATTTTGAACAAGAAGTACTTGGACATTACAATTCTTGCCAGGTTTTATTGTTAGTAGTCTGCATCCATGTGTATGTACTGGGGGGGAAAATTCTGATCCTAAAAAGTTCATTCAGACTCTAAATCTGAAGCAAATGCTATCTTGAAACTAAAGGCAGTTCAGATTCTGCTGATACATATTTAACAAAGTTTCTAACATCCTACTCGGATTCAACAGAATGATGTACTGTTTTCTCACTAGAGACTTCAACAGCTGGATGTGTCTTTTTCCTTCTAAGTTAATTTCCCACATCTTTCATCATTTAGCTGAAATTTGAGATTTGGTGGTGGCCTTATAACCGCAATCCCCACAGCTCCATATTGTCAGTGATGTGGAACCATTGTATCTGCCTTTTACATTTAAATTAATCCTTTTAAAATGTTAACATTCCTCGGATGACAGAGTGATCAGTATGGGTGCACAGTGTGGGATTCACATGGAGAGCACTAATTAACTTACTGAATTGTATTCATTAATTAATGCAAATGAATTGGCATCATTTTACAATCTTAATAGTATGCCCTCTGTTGATCTAAAAAAAAAACAATTTTGCAAGACTAGCAAAATTTGTGCCATGAATGGTTAGGTGACCCAAGCTAGCACACTGAAATGACAGGGTCAGCTCATTTGAATTATTAGCACAAGCTCCCAGCACAGATTCGGCTTTGAATTGGCAGCTACTTTAATGGGGGATGCGCAAATTCTGATCAGCTCAAAGTTAAAGGGATGTCCTCAATTCATGATAAGTGGTGACATAGGGGGCAAATATTATTTCAGCCTTTTTAAGTGGGAAGGGGGCCAGAAAAGTGACAGGCCAAATGCAACCCAGTCTCGAGGCGTGAAACAAAATCTATGGGCAAGTGATAGTATGCCACAGATCCCAACCCCCTGTTTGATGGCAGGTGCAATGGACATACTGCTTTATGAAGTGAGTACAAGGAGGACACCCTCTCCACAGAAAAGCACGACACCGTGCCTGGCAGAAGGGGCAGGCAGGCTGACTGCTGTTTACAGTATCTACGGGATCTGGGAACAGGTGCAGGAGAAGATGGCATACTATAAGGAACCTGGCAAAGTCATTCCGCAAAATGTTGCTTTTTAACCTGTCGCATGCGTACTGGTGATGCATGTCAAGCTCTCTCACAACCTTGCAGTTCTTTCATTGCATCTCGTGTATACCCATACCTCAGCAAGGTTCACGTTCCAGATACAACTTACAATGGAAGGCCTTGCCACACTTGCATCTTGCAAAGGACTTTCCACATCAAGCCACTAACAACCATGGACGCTTACTGACATCCAAGATGGATTTCAGGTTGGGCATATAGCAGCCATCATTAACTTTGTGTACTTTGGGAAGTTCAACTGTACGGTGACATTGGACAGCTGTGTCATGCTATTTAGTGGGAAAGGAGATGGAGTAAATAAAGAGAAACTGTCTCCAATCGCTGAAGGGTCGACGACCAGAGGGCCCAGATTTAAGGTGATTGGCAAAAGAACTAGAGGTGACGTGAGGAAAAACTTTTTTACGCAACGAGTGGTTAGGATTTGGAAAGCACTGCCTGATAGGGTGGTGGAAACAGATTCAATAGTAGCCTTCAAAAGGGAATTGGATAAATACTTGAAGGAGAAAAAATTGCAGGGATATGGGGAAAGAGCGGGGAGTGGGACTAACTGGATTGCTCTTCGAAAGAGCCGGCGCAGACTCGATGGGCCGAATGGCCTCCTTCGGTGCTGTACTATTTATGATTCTATGAAATTGGAGGCCATGTATCAGGCACCTGTTTGATCTGCAAGCAGCACATTAGGTCATGTTACGGTGCTAGGCAACAAGGAGTCACAAGCATAACAGTTGAGAGAAATGCCGTCCCTATGCTGCAGTTTGCCTGCAGGTTTGTTGCAGATGGCACCCAGCTGATTCACAGGAAATTGAGGTATTTGTCCTTGGTCCTTGACAGGCAAGAGTATGACAGTCTTCACATATGGCTTTGGAGCCTTCTAATCTCCCGCATTCTGTTTTCATCTTGTATCACCTAACCCATAAATAGCAGTATTTGAGGCACTTTGAAAACAAACATTTGCAGGGGTTTAAAATCCCTCTCTTTCTCCCCCCCCCCCCCCCCCCATTTTTTGTTGTTGAAATAAATGAGAAATCAAATATCAAAAATACAAGGAAAAAATTAGTAACAGCAATATTGTACTAAAATAAATTGCAAATACTGATTTTTTTTTTAAAAGAAAGTTTAAGAACTCCTGCAGCCATGAAGCTTCTTTCCCTTCCATTCAAAATAGGCGCTAAAGGAAAAAAAAGCAAAGCTGGCAGGGATACCGCATTAGGATGGTATTTGCTCTTTCTAATTTTTTTGCATGAAACTTGAGATCTTACTGAGGCTAGCTAATGTCTTGCATCTAAATCCTCATCACAGGCACTTCACCAACAACAACAACTTGCATTTATATAGTGCCTTTAGCGTCGTAAAATATCCCAAGGCGCTTCACAATATTTGACACCAAGACACATAAGGTGATATTGGGGCAAATGACCAAAGAGGTAGGTTTTAAGGAGCATCTGAAAAGAGGACAGAGAGCCGGAGAGGTTTAGGGAGGGAATTCCAGAGCTTAGGGCCTAGGCAGGTGAAGGCACAGCTGCCAATGGTGGAGTGATTAAAATCAGGAATGTACAATAGGCCAAAATTGGAGGAGCACAGATACCTCGGAGGGTTGTAGGGCTGGAGGAGGTTACAGAGATGGGGAGGGGCGAGGCCAGGGCGGGATTTGAAAACAAGGATGAGAATTTTTTAATCGAGGCGTTGCTCAACCGGGAACCAATGTAAGTCAGCGAGCACAGGGGTGATAGGTACCTAAGAACATAAGAATTAGGAGCAGGAGTAGGCCATACGGCCCCTTGAGCCTGCTCCGCCATTCAATAAGATCATGGCTGATCTTCGACCTCAACTCCACTTTCCTGCCCTATCCCCATATCCCTTGATTCCTGTAGAGTCCAAATATCTATCTATCTCAGCAATGAATATACTCAACGACTGTGCATCCACAGCTCTTTGGGGCCGAGAATTCCAAAGATTCACAACCCTCTTAGTGAAGAAATTCCTCCTCATCTCAGTCTTAAATGGCTGACCCTTTATCCTGAAACTATCCCCCCTAGTTCTAGACTCTCCAGCCAGGGAAACAACCTCTCAGCATCTACCCTGTCAGTCCCCCTCAGAATCTTATATGTTTCAATGAGATCACCTCTCATTCTTCTAAACTCCAGAGAGTATAGGCCCAATCTACTCGATCTCTCCTCATAGGACAACCCTCTCATTCCAGGGATCAATCTAGTGAACCTTCGTTGCACTGCCTCTAAGGCATGTACGTCCTTTCTCAGATAAGGAGACCAAAACTCTGCACAGTACTCCAGGTGTGGTCTCACCAAAGCCCTGTACAATTGTAGTAAGACTTCCTTACTCTTGTACTCCAACCCCCTTGCACAAAAGGCCAACGTGCCATTTGCCTTTCTAATTGCTTGCTGTACCTGCACCTGGGATTCATTATATATGTTTGATAATCACTCCTGTGAAGCGCCTTGGGACATTTTACTACGTCAAAGGCACTGTATAAATGCAAGTTGTTGTTGCATGCGGAACATGAGTACATGTCTGAGACTTCTGCTCCAGATAACATGGCGAGCCACTACCTGTAGTACAACAGCACTACTGGAGCACAAGAGCCCAGTGCCTCTGTCATTGCGCCCACAATTGTTGTCTCTACATGAAATTAGTTTTGTTGTCTCAATGCAGTTCCTAGTGATCAGCATCCTACAGCCCAAAACTGTCCTCATTGTGGCACTAGTGGGAATCTCACTAACAGAGGCCACAGCATGGCTAGTGTAGAAAATGAAAATATTGCCATCTGGGTGCAGTAGTGCGCAATTCTGAGCTTAGGGCTGAGGCACGTTTTGGGTGCAGAATAGAAGAAGTTTCACTCTGCGTTTGGCTATACACTGCCTGATACGGGAGTGTTTGATCCCTATACTGAGTGCCTGACAAGAGAAGAATTCCATTCCCTAGTACTGATGAGAAAAAAATAAATAGGAATTTCAGGCAAATTGCACCTTTACAAGAGTAAATACAAGTCAGGAAACAGCTTGTGTATTACTAAATCAAAATACTTGGCCAGAATTAATGTGATGGGAATTAATTGATATCTATTGCATATTGGTCCAGAATTTACTGCCAAAATGACGGCGAGTTTAATGGCACTCGCCGTTATTAATGTGTAAATTGTGCAGCAACTTGTGGTGAGGAAGAGATACCCCGTGAATTGCGAATCACCACAAGTTGCTGGATGATTTGCGCTGCTCCACGCAAATGACAACCTGCCCTCAGCCTCCCGTGAGTTTCGTGAAGTTGCTGCATTTGAAGAAGGGAAGAAGAGACTTGCATTTGTATAGCATCTTTCACGACCTCAGGACGACCAAAAACACTTTACAGCCAATGAAGTACATTGGCACATTAATTGCCCTTTAAACAGGACAGAGAGAAGCAAAACGATGAGTTATGGAGAAAGAAGTATCAGTGAAAGAGAAAGACGGGAAGAAAAGTAGAAGCAAAAAGACTGAGAATCAGCAACAGTGCAGAAAAGATTTATAAACAAGGGTCCTGAGCTAGCCTGGTGACATTTTAATTCTCGTTTTCCTTAATCTGGGGATGTATGCAATGTATTTTTCACAATGTTAAACTACAAATATTTGGAAGCGAGGTGTGAAAACAGTTTTTATTTTGGTTTGAGTTTAGGATCATTTGCATGGAGAAGTCATCAATGTTTATGATTGATCAAGCAGCTCAACACTTCATGTACATTTTATAATTAATTTTAAATATATACATTTCATTAATACTAGAGATGGTCTGTTTTATTATGGTAATTAAGGTCAGGAATCTTTTAATTTAAAATGATGCCAATTCATTAGATAAATAGAGAGCTATTCTCACTGGAATTTGTTGAACAGAGATGGAAGGAGAAATTTCTGAAACCTTAATAGAGAAAGACCATTGATTCTCTAATGTCCGTCTGTCCATTGTGTTCTGCCCTAGGGCTGGTTGTAATTCAAATTGGGTAGTGCAACAATCTTCTTGTTTCATTCAAAGGCAGGGCAGGTTCCACTGGGAAAGCAAGCATATCTATTTGTGCAGTGGCAGCTAGCTGAGCCAATATGCAGAGGGTTCCTCAAGAGACTTATCTCTAAGGCAATTACCTCTAAGAATTGGCATGCTTTTACTAAGCCTTATTGCCTTGAGAGCTGAGACTGATGAATACTTTGGTATTGTTGTGGTGAGGTTGTCCTGAAGATCTCAGTTCTCGGCCACCACCAGTCTCTACACTACTTTTGATATACTGCTAATTCTGTGTGGAGGTTGAACTAATTATGGAATAAGTCAGATTATCTACCAAAAGTGTGATCTTTCTTATTCTGGAAAATAAATCCAATTTCCACATAGAGTTCTAACCTGATGACTTGGAGTTCTTTTGTTTACTGTAGATATTTCAGAGTTTTCACTGTTCTTGGGATCTCACTGATGCCCCTTAAACTCAAGCATAAAGCATGGAGCAAAGTATTAGACACAGTGGAGTAGAAAAAGGTCACCAGAACCCCACATAGTCCAAGTTTCATGAAAGGGACAGTGTCCCTAGATGATTCCCTACATTGGTCGAGATAAATTTCTATTTGAGTTATGGAGGTTGTAATTCATTCACAAACACAGGTAATGAAATAACAGAGTGTCCATTGACACCACTGTGTCCGCCAGTGCGTGGCGCTGTGTCCGCCAGTGCGTGGCGCTGTGTCCGCCACTGCGTTGCAGATGGGGCGGGACTTGCAGCAGTCTATTTTATATCAAATATATTTACTCAACAAACCGAGTCTATTTAAACTGCGCAGAGTCTATTTAAAAAGAGTCTCTATGAACATCTCCCGATAAAAGCAGGGTGATTTCTCCAGCAAAATGCAGTGAGTGGAGGATAGTTGCATACAAATTTTGTGTGTGTAAAATCAATCCGAGTCACTTACAGCAGTGCGCGATTGACGGGATATTACCCAAACGTTTTTATTCTGGCCGGGAATAGTGGTGTCATTATATGCAGCCATACGGGGAGATCTAATTTGTGCCTTGAAGCAGAAAACTTGTCATCCGACACTTACTGGTCGCTGACCATTTGAATGAAATTCCATTTTAAAGGAGTTTTAATACAGCAAGTCTTCTGATTATTTACATTATTCACAGACTTGCCAAATATATCTACCGAGGAGCTTTGTGAGTGTAGGATGCATATATATATATTTTGACTGCCCCTACTCAGATTTCATTCTGACCTGCAGCTTAGTGGCAGCTTATCCGGAGTGCTTGAAGGTATTTTTTTAAAGGCAGATCAAGATGTTATTTCTGATATTAGGATCATCAAAGGTTCCTTGCATCACTATCATTTCTTTGAAGGAAAGCCCTTTGGCAAGGACATAATTGAAGAACAGGCTAGAAAGTATGTGCAGTATTTATTTTTAAAATTGATGAGAAACACCAAATTTAATTTTGATCCATTTGAGAAATGTTGTTATAGAATAGTACAACACAGGAGGCCATTCGGCCCATCGAGTCTAATATATATAAACTTAAGAAATTACTAGTCGATCTCCCATGATGTTGCACATGGGAAGGTGAGGGGTGGAAAGCAATTGGACCCACGTATGAGGTAAGACTGAAGATGGGGGGCAAAAATAGGGCAGAAAGAGTAGGTACAATGAGGCAGGGTGGAGGCAGGTGGAGAAGAAAGATAGAGCAGGTTTAGAGGGAGGGAGGAGGGTAGAATATAGTAAGAGGTCAGAGGAGGAGAGTTAGAGCTCTGTGGGGAGGAGGAAGAGAGAAAGAATCTAAGGTCGCTGGAGGATATCAGAGCAGGGTTGGAGGCTCAAGAAAGTGGCTGCACTGTTGGAACCAGTGACACAAGTACTTTAAGGAGGGGAAGATATAGGGTAATACAGAGTGATAGGGCATGGAGAGGGAGAGGAAATTATGGAGAGGACTGGGGGGGGAGGGAGAGAAAGAGTATGGGGGATGAGGAAAAGAGAACAGGATGGGGAGTGAAAGGTCAAGGGGGGGTGAAACGGATAGGCAGAGAGTTTGGGGAGAGCTGGAAGAAGAAGGTGAGGCAGTGAGAGGGGAAGAGGACAGGGTAGTTGAAAATAAAGTAGAATTGAGAAAAATGAATTACATGAAAATGGGGTATTCATTAATTTACACAGAATGACATCAAATAGATTAAGGGAAACTGTTAATGGTTGCGATAAATTAATTAAATAAATTGTGGAGACAGTTGACAAAATTAACTTAATAAAAATACCGAATTCATAAATTAAAAGAGCACTTATCCATCAACAACATTAAACAAACGGCTCAGTCTATGTCAACAAAATTAATTAAAGACGATGGTTTTACTGGGGAAATAGATTAAATAAAGATTGGGGCTATTCTGGGGGAAGTTAATTAAATAAGCATCAAGATGTTCAGCGACAAGATGATACAGCAATGGCACATAGCTTTTCCCTCCGGGTGTAGGGGGACTTCTCCTTCTGGTTATGGGGTACAGCAGTGCGCAACAGGACCGCAGTATTGCAACACCACCCAGGTTTGCGAGCTGGCAGGCAGCTAGGCCAGCAAGCAATGAGCGAGGGCAGCTAAACAGCCAGTGGCAGCAGGCAGAATATCTCAGTGGCCAAGGTGGCTATATCAACCCTGGGGAAAAAGAGATGCAGCAGCAGCTGCATTACCAGCCACTAACTGGAAGGTGCTGCAAATGGAACGTGACCCAAGAGTGCAACCCATGCTGTTGGCAAAAACAGGAGTGGGAGGAACACGAAAACATCCATTTCTGTGGGCTTTGAGGTTTTAAAATTCTCACCCTTGTGTTCAAATCCCTCCATGGTCTTGCCCCTCCCTATCTCTCTAACCTCCTCCAGCCCTACAACCCTCCGAGATCTCTGCGCTCCTCAATTCTGGCCTCTTGCACATCCCCGATTTTAATCGCTCCACCATTGGTGGCCGTGCCTTCAGCTGCCTAGGCCCTAAGCTCTGGAATTCGCTCCCTAAACCTTTCCGCCTCTCTACCTCTCTCTCCTCCTTTAAGACGCTCCTTAAATCGTACCTCTTTGACCAAGCTTTTGGTCGCCTGTCCTGATATCTCTTTGTGACTTGGTGTCAGATTTTGCCTGATGATGCTCCTGTAAAGGGCCTTGGGACCTTTTTACTACATTAAAGGTGCTTTCTAAATGCAAGTTGTTGGTGAGTGCAATGGGCTTGGCTTTACTTATCTTTACTGTTATCTAAGAAATACACTGCTACAGCACAGCGCTGTGTTGAATGTTAAGTATTGCAGTTAGATTTGATATAAAACTCTTGAGTTCAGTTAATTGACGGTTATGTAAGGTGAGCTGGCTTAATGTTATGCACACGACTTGACCCACGGGTACAATACTATTAAAATGTTGAGACTGCTAATTGTTTTTTTAATAAATGCTAGATGTATCTGAATACTTTACAAAACTTATCAATCCAGATGAATAAAGAAAGCAAGATAATATCCCTGTTGCAAAGATGGCATCTCCAGCAATGCAGCACTCCCTTAGTACTGCACTGATGTGTCAGCCTAGTTTATGTGGTCAAGTCTCTGGAATGGGGCTTAAACCCACAACCTTCTGACTCAGTGGGTGCAACCACTGAGCCAAGTTTGACACCTTATACACTTTCCATATGTATAACTGCAATGATGAATAGAAACTGATGAGCATTAGAAGATTTTTGGGTCATAAGGATATTTTCCCCTTGCTGAAGTTCAAGCAATTGCTTTGAAGAACCAATGTGACCAAAATAGTAATGATCTTAACACCTTAGGAAACAATGGGATTGCTTGTACTACCAAGTTCCCCACATAACAGCTTGCATATTTTAACACTGACTATAATCGTAAATTACCAGGGTTCATCCACTTCCTGGGGGCAAGATACCAAGTGTAAAACGACAAATGACTTGGCACTTGACTGGCAATCTCATTCACATAGGAAATAATCGGAATTACATTTATGCATGCCCCATCAGATCATGAAGTGTCTCTGACTATTAATTTCAATGAAGTACGTGGAATACAATTATAAGTGAGTTACAACAACATTTAACATACAAAACAAGTTGCAAGGCAATTCAGAGGTGAAAGGAAAAAATGAACACCAAGCCATAAGAGATATTAGGCGGTTGAGCAGAAGCTTGGTTGAAGAGGTGGGTTTCAAGGAGGGTTTTAGGGAAGAACTTCTGGAGCATGGAGCCTAGACAGCTGAAGGCACAGCTGCCAGTGGTGGGGAAAAGGGAAGGATAGTTACACAAGAGACCGACTTGATTTGGAGGAACAGAGAATTCGGGAGGGTGGGTTGTAGGACTGGAGAAAATTACAGAGATTGGGAGGGGCCAGGCCATGAAGGTGTTTAAACACACAAATTAAAATTTTAAATTTGAGGCGTTGGGGACCAGGAGCCAATTGAGGTCAACAAGGACTGGGGTGATTGGTGAGCGGTACTTGGTGCGGAATGGGATTTGGGCAGCAGAGTTTTGGATGAGCTGAAGTTTGTGGAGGATAGGAGGACGGCTAGGAGAACATTGGAATAGTTGACATGAGAAGCACATGCTTGAAAGTTTCACCAATAGATGGGCTGAGTCAGGCAGAGACGGATGGCGTTATGGAGGCAGAAATAGGCATTCTTTGTGATTGAGAGGATATGGGGTCGGAAGTTCAGCTTGGCATGGAATAGGATTCTGAGCATGCCAACAGTCTGGTTCAACCTAAGACATTGGCCAGGGAGAGCAATGGAATCGATGGTAAGGGTATGAAGTTTGTGGCAGGAGCCGGAGACGATGGCTTCAATCTCACCAATGTTTACGGGAGGAATCTGTGGCTTATCCAAGACTGGATGTCAGTCAAGCAGTCTGACAATAGAGGCAGTGGAGTGTCGAGGCAGGTGATAGAGCTGGGTGTCATCAGCATACATGTGGAAGCTGACCCCGTGTCTGCGGATAAACCCTTGCCGCTGCCCACTCCACCCTCACCTCCAACATGTGCAGGGAACTCGTGCACTTCTTTATCACTACAATTAAGAGCATCCATTCAGCTGCCTCTGCTATTTCCCCTGACCCGATTAGCCAAACCTTCCCACAGGCTCACCCCTGCCTTAGCCCTGAACCCATGTCTTTCCCTAGTTCCTCTTTTATCTCCTCTCACGCCCTCTCCAATCTCATCTTGTCCACGAGCCCACCTACTGCTCCCTTGACCCAATTCCTACTAAAGTACTAACCACTCAACTTCCCTTCTTGACCCTTTTGCTAGCTAGGTTTCCTCTCCTCCGGTATTGTCCCTCTCGCTTCTAAAACCGCTGTCATCAGCCCGTTTCTCAAAAGACCCACTTTACAGCCATATAGATAATGCCGTACAGATTCCTAAGTCACCACAACCGAAGACGAAGGAATCATCAAAGTCACATGGTGATACTTTTGATGTGGTCAATGCAATCAATCAGAAGACAATAAAAAGCTTAATTGCAATTTCTTGAAAGAATAGTTCAGTTGACTGTTCCCATTCAAGCCCAAGTTTGAAGCAAGCATTTGACTGCCCCCAAAATGTATAATGCTGGCTACAAGAGAACATTTATCGACCAGTTTACAGCAGATAATTAAATTCTGTAAATTAATTATTTCTCTAACTACTGTAACGTTGTTGAGATCCTTTTTTTACTAATACGATAGCAATACGATAGTCCGTAAGGGTGACCCCGAGCTTCCGGTCGCTTGTCATTTTAATTCACCTCTCCACGCCCACTCAGACCTCACCGTCCTCGGCCTCTGTGCATTGTTCCACGGAAGCTCAGCGTAAGCTCGAGGAACAGCACCTCATCTTCCAATTAGGCACTTTACAGCCTTCCGGACTCAATATCGAGTTCAACAATTTCAGATCATAACCTCGGCCCCTACCACATATATACATTTTGTGCCTTTTCCCTTTTTTCTCTCTCTCCCCCCACGGCAGCTGTCTCTCATTCTGCCAGCATTTCACACTTCTGAGCCACCTTTTGTTTCTTAACCTGTCCCATTACCATCTCGTCTTGCCTTGAGCATCTCTTAATGTCTCTACTTACCATAGACCACCCCTTTTGTTCTTTTATTCCTTCCCCCAGCCTCCCCCTTGCTTTTTTATCTGTTTCATTTCCTGCTTTTTTTCTCAGTTCTGACGAAGGGTTACGACCTGAAACGTTAACTCTGTTTCTCTCTCCACGGATGTTGCCTGGCCTGCTGAGTTTTTCCAGCATTTTCTGTTGTTTCCTTTTTTTTACTGCTGTTCCAGTACTGTTAGCATGAAGTTGATTGGATTTCCCCATTCGCCCAGATGTTTGCTGCACATTTTTGAACTACAGTTGAAATAAAGTGTAACTAAAAGATTTAGTTGTGCTTTAGTCTGTTCAATCTTCCACATAGAGTTCATTTGAAATCTTCCTTTTTTTTTTGCAACATTTCTGTGTTCAACCAACAAAATTGTTACTTTTATACCCAAGAAAGCTGATTACATCACTAATGCCAGATTACAAACATGCTGTCCAGGATCCCTCGTGTTTGTTCTGCATTAGTGAATTATTATCTCTGCCTTGAAATTTTAATATATTTGCATATATGTTAGTGAATTCTAAGTACTAAATCACAGTTGAGTTTAACCAGCATTTTTTTTTCAAAACATCTGTTGTCCCTGAGCCACATAAGACATAGAATTTATTAGGTTATGTACATTTATGAATAATTGAGAGTAGTAATTGTTTCCGAAATAAAGAGCTGTCCTGTATGAAATGCAGAAATGCTTCAGTGACTGGTAGAGGAGCTTATTGAACTGTTAATTTGACAAAATGCAATCGCTTGGTTGAAAATGACGCGTTGTCTTTTGGAGGTTAACCATAGGAAGCCAAAGAGTGTAGCAGGAGCCTGTTCATCAAAGGTCAAAGTGGGCAACGTCCAATCTCCCTAAGCAACAGGAATGCAATTGTGCTGAAGGCTCGTGTTCATTGAGCCACTACAGCAATTAACTTTGTAGTATGTCAGCCACCCGACAAACATTCTCTTGTACGTGACATGATTTTACATTCAAAAGTTCCTTTAATTCCATCAGCTTTGATTTTTCTATTGCCTTTCTATTCTGCAGTAGTAACAATTTTTTCACCCTCACTCGCAATACATCGACAGTGTAAGAGTTTTCACAGCTATTTGTGGTGCAGAATGGTTGCCACATTTGCCTACATAAGTCATTTCAGTTTTAATAAAAGGTTTTATTGTGATTGGTAAATTATTCTTTGTTTTTATTATTTTATTTTAAATCAGGACTATTTTTTTTCTCCCCATTGTTTCTTCCTGACTCCTTGCTGAAGTACATTTCCATGGTCAGTAAGCACCCGCTGATATTTTGCAAAGTGACTATTATTCTTGTGTGAGCCTAATAACAAGCTATTCAACCATACGGCTGTCACAGCTGATCCTGATCCTTTTGTCCCATTTATTCTTGCTCGCACACACTGGATACCAACTAAGAATGGAAACTTTGGCTGATTTTGCCCAATTATTACCCACGGACACTGAGGCCAATAGTAGCTCCCCTTCAGCTGCCCCAGCGGAAATCAGCTAATTCAGCAATCCAGGATTGAACCTGGCATTTTCCTGATTTAGATAAACTTGCTCAGCTGGTGGAGGAGTCTTAGACAGCCCTACGATAAGCACAGAGAATGATTAATAATGCTCATAGCTTGTCCTCCCAGGAAAGTTTTTTACACTTTTCGTAGATGTTAGGTTGCCTTTCTTAAAAAAACACAAGAGATCAAAGTTAGGAATTAGAAGCAGGTGCAGGTCCCAAAGCAGTACGTTTTGACATGGCTACCTTAAATTTGCGAGCTATCTCCAAGGTGCTGTAGATAATCACTATAAACCTTGGGGCTAATGATGCAATGGTGAGCACCTGTTGCGCATTAGGAGGCCGGGCCTCATATTATTGGGTGTGGGAGCTTCAGGCCCACTCTGCACAGGATGCACTCAGTATGCCCTAATGCACATTTGGAGTCAGTGCGCAAACTATATGGAAAGCTCCATCTCTTGAGGCAAGCAATGAAACCCAGCAACCAGCCAGCCACTTCACTGCACTTAAAAACAACACATAGTTAGGAAATAGAAGGTACAGCCCATTCACTTTCATTAAGGTGAAGCAACAGAGCAGTACTGCAGATACTCTGCATTTTGGCTATCTAAATCTGATTCACCAATGTGCTTAATCTAGAGGGCACAGTCTGCTCTAGATTTAAGTTCAAAGTCTCCATTAGCACCAGTCCAAGGATTCCTGAGAGAAGGCATACCTGAGCTTGGAACCTTGCCCTAGAGTGCTCTGTTGCAGAGGACCTGGAGTTTTCCATGGCACCCTTTAGCTCGGTCATGCAAGATGTGCAGATGCAGGTTGTGGACATCCCAAACTGTACAGGCTGCAAGGCATAGTTTCAAATGGCTCCATTAAGTGCTCATGTTGTACTACCAAAAAACATTTGTAGGTACATTCTGTCCGGTCTAAATCCCTGGGCATAGCAGATGAAGGAGGCCTCAAACCAGCAGATACTATCTCCTGTGATTTACACCGATACGTTTGCCTCCTGATTTGTGCTGTGTTTCACCAAATGGTTCCTCCTGCAATTCACTAACAGACTCACCCAAACTTGATATATCTGCTGGTGCTCACCACTGTAGCAGTGGGTGACACTCAGTGCTGTGAGGTGCTAGGTCAAGGCTGTACAATTATGTTCCCTCTGAATGTATTGTACCAAGAAATATTTCCATTACAAATTATTGCCACAGTAAATCAAAGATTCTGTTATACAGATATGAAGGTCACAATTGACAAATGATGCCAGAAGCTTTTCAACAGCCACAGCTATTGAAGGGGTTGTTATATGTCAACAGTAGCAGTTGGGTCCCTCTTACATGGGATAGCTATTTTGATTACTCCTGCCGGAGAGATCTCCCTTGCCTGATTGTACACTTAATCCTCACAAAGGACTGGATTTTCTGATTGAAGGCGGGTTGGCATCGGGAATGTTAGTCAACGGGTTCCGGTCCCGCTCCCTGGCTCCAGCCGGCCTGCTGACACAATTTTCTGTTAATTGGGCTAGTTAAGCCCGCCGTGCGCGTTACCCGTCCTGATCATAAGGCCACAGGACACTCCTAGCTCTGCTCAGCTGCATGTAGATGCTGAGCCTTATGGACCATTCAGAAAGAGAGCGGTGCTGGAGCTTCAGGAACAAGTGCAGGAGGCTCTGACTGGGTTTGCAACCACGGTGACTGCGAGTGTGCAGAAAATGGAGGAGTCCATCTCAAACATGAGCAATGCCATGACGCACGCAGTGACAAATGTAGGTACCGCCATGGGAAGGATGGCTACCTCCTTGGAGGACATAAATCGCCAGACTCAAAACAACATGGTAACTCTATATAAAAAAAAAATAGATGGTCAGCTATGGAGGAGAGGTGGGCATCTATTGTGGAGGGGAACTAGAAGTTCATGTACGTCCCCGTTATGAGGACTGTCAGTATAGAGACGGTTCCTCATGGCCCCACTGATGTGCAGCAAGATGCTCTCCAGCTACTTGCTAGCAGAGAAGTGCGGGTGGCCCATGAGAGGGATGATGAGGTGGGAAGCGACATGCAAGTGGGGGCTCCTCTCTAAGCGCTCAAATTTCCATCCCCTTGCCAACCCCTCGTTCAGAGCCCCAGATGCCTCCCTGAGCAGCGATGGCCGAGTCTGCTGCTGTGCAGCCGCAGGAGGAGCAGACTTTGGCGGGGCCTTCACAGGCCCCAAAACCCAGAGGATGACTGCCAAAGGCATCTAAGCAGGCACAGCAGGTAAATGAGCAGGCTGTCTCTACATCTGCTGAAGCCACAGGGGTAGCACCACGTAGAAGCATGCGTAAGAGAAAGCTGACACATAAGTAATCTCAAAGGTACTCACTTGGGTGTTCTGCTAGAAATCAATGTTGAGTTTCTGTTCTTTTATTCTGTTGTAATAAATTAATGTTGTATGAATGTTTGACATCGTTGCCATATGTGTGCTCACAATTTGAGGTGGCACAGTGAAGGGTCAGGGCGCCTTTAATGTCCAGGAATGGAGGTGACAGTGGATATAGAGTTAACACCACACACTTACAGCCTCAAGACAGAATGTGTCTCCCAAGTCGTGAAATCAGCAACCTCTGACATTTGAAATTGAACAGATGCGAGAGTGCAGCTTTTAGACTGCAGTTGAGCTATGAACTATCCAGCTCGTTGGTACTCCCGACGTACTTACCTGGCGTGTTCTCCGAACGTCGTGAAACCCGTTGAAAATGTGGGAAAATAGGAAAAGGCTGTCAAAATAGCAGTTGACAAGCACTTAACAAGGAGTTAAGTGTCTTAAATCCCTCACCCGCTGCTTGGTGTCGGGTCTGTTGTGAAATCGCAGACTCGACACTCTTGAAACTCTCACGGAGGCGGGATCGCCCGCCGTCAATCATTGCGACTTTAACAGCTGACCTGCCTCCGAACCCGCCCTCTGAGTGCCGGCAAAATCACAGCCAAAGACTTTGTTACACATCTTCTGCTTCATGCACTTCCTCAGCTAGACCAGGTTTCTTATGTTGAGCCGGGACATCCTTCTCCTCAGAGATCACAATGTCTCAATGGTATTCCAACCTCAAGGGCAAAGATACGGACAATCCATCCAGCAAGATATAAAAAGGTAGTCCTGATTAATTCAGGATAGTCTGTATATGAGTACAACTTGGCTTAGTTATTATTACTCTCACTCTGAAGCAGAAGGTTGAGGGTTGAATGCCCAGTCCAGAAACTTGAACCCTTTAGGATGATACTCCATTGCAGTACTATTGCATTGGATGTATTGCATTTTTTGGAGGTTCTATCCTTTTGGATGAGGTGTTTACCAAGACCCTCTCTGCATTTTTGGTGTTTCAAGTGAATGTTAAAGATACTGTGGCACTATTAGAGAAGAGCACAGAATTCTCCTACTGTCCTGGTCAACACTTCTCCCTCAAACAATGCCACCAAAAACAGATACTAGACACAACAAAGACTATGGGTCCTGTCAATATCCCAGTAGTAGTAGTGGATACTAGCATGGATTGAGGATTGGTTAACGGGCAGAAAACAGAGAGTAGGAATAAACGCGTCATTTTCGAGTTGGCAGGCTTTAACTAGTGGGATATCGCAAGGATCAGTGTTTGGGCCTCAGCTATTTACAATCTATATCAATGATTTGGATGAGGGGACCAAATGTAGTACAGGAAACTTTCGTTTATCCGGCACCCAAATATCCGGAATTCTCGCTTAACCGGCAAAAATCATCCTCCGAAAACTCCTCTCAAATAACCGGCAATGTTGCCGAGTCGCAGTCGAGTCTCCGCGAACGCAGAGTGCTCCGAAAAATCCTCTCAAATAACCGGCAATGTTGCCGATCCCGAGTCCGAGAACGCCGATTTAGTCAGTAGGGGTACTTTTCAAAAGTGCCACTACTCGGCCTCCTGGCGCTGTCGCAAGTCCGAAACATTGCAGTAGCAGGAGTAGATTCTCCTGTGCTGCTTGGAGTCTCTTTGTTAAAAATAGCCTCGGTAGATATAACTCTCTGTTATCCGGTACTTTCGATAAACCGGCACCACGCCGGTCCCGTCGATGCCGGATAAACGAAAGTTTCCTGTATATCCAAGTTTGCTGATGATACAAAGCTGGATGGGAATATAAGTTGTGAGGAGGATGCAAAGAGGCTTCAAGGGGATATAGACAAGCTAAGTGAGTGGGCAAGAACATGGCAAATGGAATATAATGTGGAGAAATGTGAAGTTATCCACTTTGGTACGAAAAATAGAAAAGCAGAGTATTTTTTAAATGGTGAGAGATTGGGAAATGTTGGTGATCAGAGGGACCTGGGTGTCCTTGTACACGAATCACTGAGAGTTAACTGTACAGATACGGCAAGCAATTAGGAAGGCAAATAGTAAGTTGGCCTTTATTGCAAGAGGATTTGAGTATAAGCGTAAAAACGTCTTACTGCAATTATATAGGGCCCTGGTGAGACCACACCTGGAGTATTGTGTACAGTTTTGGTCTCCTTACCTAAGGAAGGATATACTTGCCATAGAGGGAGTGCAACAAAGGTTCACCAGACTGATTCCTGGGATGGGGGGATTGTCCTATGAGGAGAGATTTTTATTTTTATTTGTTTATGGGATGTGGGCGTCGCTGGCGAGGCCAGCATTTATTGCCCATCCCTAATTGCCCTTGAGAAGGTGGTGAGCCACTTCTTGAACCGCTGCAGTCCGTGTAGTGATGGTACACTCACAGTACTGTTAGGTAGGGAGTTCCAAGATTTTGACCCAGCGACGATGAAGGATCGGCGATATACTTCTAAGTCAGGATGGTGTGTGACTTGGAGGGGAACTTGGAGGTGGTGGTGTTCCCATGCGCCTGCTACCCTTGTCCTTCTAGGTGGAACAGGTCGCGGGTTTGGGAGGTGCTGCCGAAGAAGCCTTGGCGAGTTGCTGCAGTGCATCTTGTAGATGGTACACACTGCAGACACGGTACGCCGGTGGTGGAGGGAGTGAATGTTTAAGGTGGTGGATGGGGTGCCAATCAAACGGGCTGCTTTGTCTTGATGGTGTCGAGCTTCTTGAGTGTTGTTGGAGCTGCACTCATCCAGGCAAGTGGAGAGTATTCCATCACACTCCTTACTTGTGCCTTGTAGATGGAGGAAAGACTTTGGGGAGTCAGGAGGTGAAACACTCGCCGCAGAATACCTAGCCTCTGACCTGCTCTTGTTGCCACAGTATTTGTGGCTGGTCCAGTTAAGTTTCTGGTCAATGGTGACCCCCAGGATGTTGATGGTGGGGGATTCGACAATGGTAATGCTGTTGAATGTCAAGGGGCGGTGGTTAGACTCTCGCTTGTTGGAGATAGTCATTGCCTGGCACTTCTGTGGCGCGAATGTTACCTGCCACTTATCAGCCGAAGCCTGAGCGTCGTTCAGGTCTTGTTGCATGATTGAGTAAACTAGGCCTATATTCTCCAGAGTTTAAAAGAATGAGAGGTGATCTCGTTGAAACATACAAAATTGTTACAGGGCTTGATGGGGAGGATGTGGAGGCTCAGTTGTTGAGTATCTTCAAGACAGAGATCGATAGATTTTTGGATATTAAGGGAATCAAGGGATTTGGGAATAGTGCAGGAAAGTGGAGTTGAGGTAGACGATCAGCCATGATCTTATTGAATGGCGGAGCAGGCTCGAGGGGCCAAATGGCGCAGGGCCTGTTTGCATCAGCGTGAGGGAATACCTCAGGCATGATTTAAACATTTTCATATCGGAAATTATACACATACACTGTATCAAATGAGTTTCTGCAAATACTGGCCCGGATTAGAGTTTTAATGATGTCGAAAATTATCAAAAAATTAAATTTTTAGTGAGGTTGGTGGAATGAAGCTACTTAGGAATTAAATTCTAATTCTGTAAATTGTAATTAAATCTGATTTTGGAAGTCCATTAAATCTCATTACGAGATTCCTTTCGGAAATGATTAAAATCGAATTCTGTTTTGTGATTGGAGGACCAGGCGCACGTGATCCCAGGTATGCTTCCGCGCTGCCTGCGTCCCTGGGATCTATGGGCCATTACGCTGCCCACCGCCTCACATTCTCAGACCGGAAATTTTCGCAGCCTTGCCACCATCAGGTAGGAATGTATTCCTTTCACAGGTCGGAGGCGTACTCCGGAGGTACGCCTCCGACCGCATTTTTTGGCCTCTTATCATGGTTACTACTGACCAGAAGCTTAACTGCATGAACCATATCAGCACGGGGTTACAAGGGCAGGGAAGAGATTGGGTAGTCTGTGACGAGTGGCTCATTTCCTGACCCTTAAATGCCCCCCACCCCCACCATGGGTGCAGGCAGAACAATACTCGAGAACCTCAACACCATCCAGAACAGCGCAGTTTGTTTTGATCGGCACCTCTGTCACTGGACTCAATAACTAACCCCTCCACCACAGATGCACTGTGGCTGTGGTATGTATGATCTACAGGAGGCATTGCAGCAACTCCCATCCTGTAACCTCGAACACTGAGAAGGACAAGAGCAGCAATGTTGTGAGAACATCATTACTTCCAAGTTCCTCTTAAGTCCCGCACCATCCTGTCTTGGACATGTATCACTCTTTCACTCCAACCTAGGACATATATCACTCTTTCACTCCAACCTAGGACATATATTACTCTTTCACTCCAACCTATTCCCTGCTACCAGGCAATATGTTTCCCATTAATTACTGCATAACCAGGCCTATGTAACCTGAGTTTTTCCCTGTGTCCATTCACATGCGCACTTTGGCTGCTGCTCCGGACCCAAGCCGTTCATTTCTTTTTCCTTTTTTTTCTCACCCGTTTCCTTTTCTCTCTCTCCCTCCCTGACCACTCTCTCCTCTCTCGAATACTCTGCCCTCCCAAATCCCTACCCCAATCCTTCCTACTCTCCTGCCGCCGTCCCAGGCTTGACTCCCTCTTAGATAAGCCTACAGCTTCCTTCTGTGCCTCTCTTGGCATCCTACGAAGGGCCCATCAAGGCACTCGTCACTGCCTCCTTAGGAGCAGCAACCCCAACTGTCCCATCCGACTCTCTCACTGGCCTTCCCGCCCAGCGCGTCCACTGGGAGCTAACCTTGCTAATCTCCTCCCCGTCCAACTCATCCCCCCCCCCCCCAGCGCTGACCCTGTGGATGCTGGCAGTGGGTCAGCCATTACCGACCCTCTCCGCATCTCCCTCCAGAATGTCCGTTCACTTGCGAGCAAGGCCCTTGCCATCCATGAGCTTATCGTGGATGATTGCATCGACATCATGGCCCTGACGGAAACTTGGCTGAGGCTTGATGACACCTTACCCTTAAATGAAGCCTCCCTGCCTGGCTATACCTTCCACCACTTGTCCCGCTCAGACTGCCTTGGTAGCGGTGTGGCTCCCATCACCAAATCACACCGTGGTCTGTCCCACTACTCCTCCAGCACTTTCTCCTCCTTTGAGCATCTCATCTTATTCCACCCCTCTCACCTCTCATTTAAAATTCTCGTTCTCTACCGCCCACCCAAGTACCATAAAAATGTTATTACCAAGATATCTTTACTGTTTTCCTCCCTCAGTCATCCTCGGTGATTTCAACCTCCATCTCAATTCATCATGCTCTCTCTCTCCTGAGTTCACTAGCCACCTATCCTCCCTAATCTCTCTCTCCATGTAAACTCCCCGACCCATATTCACGGCCACCCCCTCGACCTTACCATCTCTTGTGGCCTCGCTACTCCCAACGTGTCAATTGCCGATAAGGCCATCTCTGACTACTTCCTCGTATCGCTCTCCACCCACATCCCCCTTCCTAAACCCCCACAACCCTACTTCCTTCTGTGTCCGTCCCTGGAAAAAACTCTCTCCCAACTCTCTTACAACTGCACTTATGAAATCCCCACTGTCCAGCCTTTGGTCCTCCATTCACCACTACATTTCTGCAGCTACCGATCTGCTCAACTACACCCTCACCACCTTTGATGCCCTAGTCCCTATTAAAACAATTACTCTCTTTCACTCTGGCCGCTCCCCCTGGTACGGCCCTCATCATCGCTCCCTTAAGTCCAAGGGACGCAGACTTGAATGGATATGGCGGACAACTGGTTTAGCCATTCACCGCCAGGTCTGGCTGGACCACATAAAGCATTATCGGGTCCTGCTCTCATCTGCCAAAATTGCTCACTATTCTAGAATCATTCTGGAATGCAAAGATAAACCCCGGCTTCTATTCACTGCTAACCGTCTTCTTAAACCCTTCTCCCCTGTCTCCTCCACCCTCACCTCCGACAACAAGTGTGAGGAGCTCATGACTTCTTTGTCTCTAAGATTGAGACCATCTGTTCAGCTGCCTCTGCCACTTCCCTTCCTTCCCCTAGCCCACCGGGGCAAACTTACTCTAAGTTTCCCTCCCTGCCCTAGCCCTGAACTCACATCTTTCTCCAGTTTCTCTCCAATCTCCCCTCATGAACTCTCCACGCACATCTTGTCCATGAGACACACTTCCTGCTCCCTCGACCCTATTCCCACCAAACTGCTGACCACCCAACTTCCTTTTCTGGCTCCCATGATAGCTGACATTAACGGTTCTCTCTCCTCTGGTACTGTCCCCCCCCCTCCCTCAAATCTGCTGTCATCGCCCCCTCCTCAAAAAACCAACACTTGACCCCTCCGTCCTTGCAAACAACCACCCCATCTCTAACCTCCCTTTCCTCTCAAGTCCTTGAACGTGTTGTCTCCTCCCAAATCCGTGCCCATCTTTCCTGCAACTCCGTTTTTGAATCCCTCCAATCAGGTTTCCGTCCCCACCACAGTACCAAAACAGCTCTCATCAAATTCACAAATGACATCCTTTGTGACTGTGACAAAGGTAAACTATCCCTCCTCGTCCTTCTTGACTTGTCTGCAGCCTTTGACGCGGTTGACCACTCTCCTTCTCCAACGCCTCTCCACCGTCATCCAGCTGGGTGGGACTGCACGCGCCTGGTTCCATTCTTATCTATCCATAGCCAGAGAATCACCTGCAATGGCTTCTCTTCCCGTTCCCGCATCGTTACCTCTGGTGTCCCCCAAGGATCTATCCTTGGCCCCCTCCTATTTCTCATCTACATGCTGCCCCTTGGCAACATCTTCTGAAAACACAGCATCAGTTTCCACATGTACGCTGACGACACCCAGCTCTACCTCACTACCACTTCTCTCGACCCCCTCCACAGTCTCTAAATTGTCAGACTGCTTGGATTTTGGAAAGACCGAAGCCATTGTTTTCGGTCCCCGCCACAAACTCGTTCCCTAACCGCTGACTCCATCCCTCTCTCTAACATTTATCTGAGGCTGAACCACACTGTTTGCAACCTTGGTGTCATATTTGACCCTAAAATGAGCTTCCGGCCACATATCCGCGGCATAACTAAGACTGCCTATTTCCACCTCCGTAACATCGCCCGTCTCCACCCTTGCCTCAGCTCATCCGCTGCTGAAACCCTCATCCATGCCTTTGTTACCTCTAGACATGACCATTCCAACGCACTCCTGGCTGGCCTCCCATGTTCTACCCTACATAAACTTGAGGTTATCCAAAACTTGGTTGCCCGTGTCCTAACTCGCATCAAGTCCCATTCACCCATCACCCCTGTGCTCACTGACCTACATTGGCTCCCGGTTAAGCAACGCCTCGATTTCAAAATTTTCATCCTTGTTTTCAAATCCCTCCATGGCCTAGCCCCTTCCTATCTCTGTAATCTCCTTCAGCCCCACAACCCCCCCGAGATATCTGCGCTTTTCAAATTCTGCCCTCCTGAGCATCCCTAATTATAATCGCTCAACCATTGGTGGCTATGCCTTCTGTTGCCTAGGCCCTAAGCTCTGGAATTCCCTGCCTAAACCTCTCCGCCTATCTATCTCTCTTTCCTCCTTTAAGACGCTCCTTAAAACCTACCTCTTTGAACAAGCGCTTGGTCATCTGCCCTAATATCTCCTTATATGGCTCGGTGTCTAATTTTTTGTCTTATAATACTCCTGTGAAGCGCCTTGGGACGTTCTACTATGTTAAAGGTGCTATATAAATACAAGTTGTTGTTGTTTCTTCATCTTCGCTGTATCAATATCCTGAAATTCCTGTCTAACCTAATTTCCTGGAAGATGGTACTACTATCCAGTCAGAGATGTAACTTGACTAGCATATTTGGGGTGTTATCTGCCGAACAGATCAGCACATGATCAATATTTGAAATATTCATTGTGTACGTCATGAAATCACTACAGGCCACAAGAACTGAAACAGTTGAAAATTGCCGACCACCACATTCTCAGGGTAACTGGGGAGGGACAATAAATGCTAGCGTTGCCTACATCCTGAGAACAAATTAAAAGTAAAAGGTTATCTGAAAGATCCATCTCCCTCCCGCCCTCCATACCCTTTTCCTTGGTATTGTAGAAGTTCAAATTTATTGCATGGTTTATGGCCCTAGATGAATCCTAATAAAGTGACCAAACATTAACAAATTATGTGTCGAGGGGTGAGTAAAGTAAAATGCACAGTATTTATAGATTTTAAATTTTTGTTCTTGCCAGTGAATTACAGAAAACCCTTTCTATCAGTGAGGTGGGGGGGGGGAGCAAAGTCACACACTATCAACCATGTAAACTGCTTAATCTTAGCAGTTTGTGATATGTTGGGTTGATTTGTGAGTTGAGGAACTTGTCAAATGTTTTCTATCATTCTTGGAGATACAAAAAAACATTGTAAGCTATTTGGGTGGAAGCTGTGGTGCTGCTATCCAGTCAGAAATGGCTCGAGATCTAATTTGATTGAGGTGTGATATGCCCAACAGATCAGCATGTGCTCAATATTTGAAATATTCATTATGTCCATGTGCTTAACATGATGACAGCTGTGCTTCCCGTGCCCAAGGTTACACTCTGTATCCGGAGAACTAATATTTGCATTCAGTAAGCAAAGATAATGACGGTAAAATAATCTGATGGACAACTTGCATTACTTTGCAGGTTTTACTGACCTTCAGACCTGACTGACATGAATCTTGTCATTCATGTGGAAATTACTTATGAAATAATACTGGACAGCGCCACCAGCAGGCCGCCCAATACTATTTCATAAGTCATTTCCACATGAATGACAAGATTCATGTCACCGACGAAGTGACTTAATCAGCAATTTGAATACACCTCTTTACTGGTTGGCTGCCTGATGTAAAATCAGAATTGTGACTTCTTACACTGCTTCTCAGTTTTAAAATATCTCTTATAAAGTTGGCAAATCTGAAAGTTAATTTCAGCTGACCAGTAAAAAATGGTTTATTAGAGGAGGAGAAAAGTTTAGGGTAAATACTTCATGTGCAAAGTACTCGCAACCCCCACTCCCAGTCTTTCATTAAAAATATATACTTAAAATTGGTGATCCCACTTTGGGATGCAGGTGGGACATCTCCATAACCTGAAGTGGCTTCAGGGGGAATAGAGACCCAAAATGGGAAGTGTCTATGAAGCTAACAATACAATATAATTAAAATTACGTCATGTCCTAATAGGTGGGAGATACCCTAGTATTTTTTTTAAATAAATGGGAAGAATACTTTTATTTGGAACTTGCTAGTGCACGTATTTCGTTCTCTTTTAATCTAACACTAACCCTGTATGGAGTGGGTGGGGGGAAAGAGAGAAAGAAGGGTCTGTTTGAAATAAAAGATAGTACATTAGATAAATTTGAGAATAATTCTACTAGGGATGTTTGCTCTTAGCTTATTTGATACATTATATTTATATTTTAGAGTCATAGAAGTTTACGGCACAGAAGGAGGCCATTCGGCCCATTGTGTCTGTGCTGGCCGAAGAAGAGCTATCAAGCCTAAACCCACTTTCCTGTTCTTGGTCGGTAGCCCTGGAGATTATGGTACTTCAAGTCTAATGGGGGGCCAGTATTCTGCATTATATATACTTGCTGCCTTCTGGTTTAGTCTTGTATTTGAAAGAATAAACATAAAATGCTTATAGAATCAGGTTAATGCCCCAGGTAAAACTCTAAAATAAATTACATTGACGGTCTTCCCTTTTTATCTTGTGTACTCAATGCCAGGAAATGCAATTAAAATTTGCATACATTTCTTCTGTGGGAAATTCTGAGAGCTTTGTATGAATAGCTAAATAGCTTAGAATTATGTTCAAACAATCTAGGTGCCTATTGGCATATCAGATACAAAACTGTCTTTAATTAATCTTTAAAACAGTGCCTCTATCTCATGAAAATGTTCTTTATAATATTCCCTTATTAGCTTAACTGACGTAAACAGAAATTTAGAAAAGTGTAACATACTGTGATATAGACAATACAAGGTTGTATGAAGTGCCCTTATCGACATCCAGGTTAGTTCGAATACTGATTTCCAGAGAAGTTGAAACAGTGAGTGAGGAATTGTGCTTCACACCAAGAGCGATTGTGGCAACAAATTCAACCAAATTATGCAACAATGGGAAGGCGGATTCTGCAGCAACTCTGGCCAGGGTTTGGCTTCCTCTAATTCAAATAAATATTTTTCAAACACCCTTTAATGACAGTGCTAAATTGGTGGCTTTTTGGAAAAAAATTATGTATTTGAACTGTCAAAAGCAATTTATTGTGCTTCGCCTCTGAGCACTACATGCTGCTTTGCTGTTTACAGTAATAGCTGCTACTTAACACCCAGCTGTCTCACTTAACTTTTCACTTGGCCAAGTGAGACAGCTAGCTGTACAGACGCATCTACGTATTGATAATGTTCTATATGGATTGGTGTCATTAGAATTCCTGAAACTCCCTTTGTTCTTTTCCTTCCTGAGTCCTTGGTTGCAACGTGATCTACAACTTCCGACTGTTGTCCTTCCCTCTCCAAAGGCTTTTGTACCCACTCCGTTACATTTCTTACTACAACAGCACATGGGAGATAATGCACAATGTAGGACTCTGTTGCGACTCCAAAAGCACTTGTTTATTCCCATGGCTGTGAAATTCTCTATTAACTACTGCAGTACGGCAAAGCCCCCTCTTTAACAACCACTTGCTCCGTGCTACTCTTGTTTTGCTCTTGGTTTTCCTCATCTAAGTTGTTATCATTTTCACAGGGATTCAGTGCCGAGGGGGATCCTTGACCTTTCTTCGGTCTCTTCCAAACCTGAAGGATGGTCACTCACCTCCCTTCTTCACTGATTCACTTTGACTACAGGATGACCAACTCTTGGAAAGTGCAATCTAGGAGTCCTTCAGCCTCCTGTAAGTGATGGAGGGCCCCCCGCTGCTTCTCAAGCAAGAAACTTTGAGTTTGAGCGCAAGTAGTCGGAGATACTTCCCATATTGTGTAAGTTCCACACACCACAAGTTTCAGTTGTCCTCCCAAAATAAACTAAAAGTTTAATAAAATCGAACTCAGCAACTTGTGATTTAACCAATCAGATATAATTTTAGGCCAACTGTACCTTTAAGGGTAAACTCAACAATCTCCTAGCCTTTCACACTCCACTGGTGCCTCACTGCTCAAGATTAATCTCTGACAACAACAACAACTTGTATTCATATAGCACCTTTAACGTAGTAAAACGTCCCTAAGGCACTTCACAGGAGCGTTATAAAACATCGAGCCACATGAGGAGATATTAGGGCAGATAACCAAAAGCTTGGTCGAAGAGGTAGGTTGACTAGTAAACTCAAGGAAATATTTTATGTCAAAGAGAGCTGCTGTTTTTTTAAAAACTGCCACTACCAACCCAAATTGCCCAATTCCGCTCCACTCTTACTTCCTGTCGCAATTTAGCGGTCACACTTAAGAGTATCCTTTTATTTATATCCTGGTGTATCTCCTGTGGCCTGGTGAATCAAAGCCTTGGATCTAGAATATGACGCTCACACTCCAGGTGTCATGTTACAGATGCCACATTTTGTTACGGTTCCAAAAGAATTTTTTTTAATTGGTTATTTTACCCTGGATTCTTGTGAGCTGCAGCCTGAAATGTAAAAACAATTTACTGACTTCTAATTGATATCAATTTGCAAGCATCTATAATTACCTGGATTACCACAGGGACTGTACTGCAGACTCCACATGACCTAGGGATATATGTGCACAAATCGTTGAAGATGGCGGGACAGGTTGAGAAAGCGGTTAAAAAAGCTTACGGGATCCTGGGCTTCATGAATAGAAGTATAGAGTACAAAAGCGTGGAAATTATGATGAACCTGTATAAAACACTGGTTCGGCCTCAACTGGAGTATTGTGTCCAATTCTGGGCACCGGACTTTAGGAAGGATGTGAAGGCCTTAGAGAGGGTGCAGAAAAGATTTACGAGAATGATTCCAGGGATGAGGGACTTCAGTTACGTGGATAGACTGGAGAAGCTGGGGTTGTTCTCCTTAGAGCAGAAAAGATTGAGAGGAGATTTGATAGAGGTGTTCAAAATCATGAGGGGTCTGGACAGAGTCGATTGAGAGAAACTGTTCCCATTGGCAGAAGGGCCGAGAACCAGAGGACACAGATTTAAGGAGATTGGCAGAAGAACCAAAGGCAACAAGAGGAAAAACATTTTTACTCAGTGAGTGATTAGGATCTGGAATGCAATGCCTGAAAGGGTGGTGGAAGCAGACTCAATCACAGCTTTCAAAAGGGAATTGGATAAGTACCTGAAGGAAAAAAATTTGCAGGGCTACGGGGAAAGGGCGGGGGAGTGGGACTGGCTGAAGTGCTCTTGCAGAGAGCCGTAACGGACTCGACGGGCTGAATGGGCTTCTTCCATGTTGTAACCATTCTATGATTCTATGGGCAGCGCCACAGGAGATCTGCTAATAGATCAGAAAAATTGGATTCCAGCATTTTGGTCTGTTCATTTTTTGTTATGGTCCAGAAAAAAAACAAGAATAGCAAATAAAATCAGTCTGACTAAGACATCGTAAGTATATGGCGTCATGATGAAAGAATAGTCCTGCAGGAAACACTTTTCAATCAACATTAATCAGAAAATAAGATGCGTTTAGAAATAATATGATTAGCTTATAACATGCGCAGTCTGTTTAACTTTGCCAAATAGATAAGCAATGAGTGAAAAGTATAGGGAAATGCTAAACGTGGCTGCAGGAGTGACTGTGAGGTGGAGGTGGGGAAGAAGTTTTTAGCCATGATGGTCCGGCCATCATGGTGTGGGGCAGGCTTGATGGTCTTTTCCTGCCCATCATTTTTGTATGCTCATAACATGTTAATGTATTTGATGTACAGTGCCAGAAACTTGCAGATCTATTTAGTAATTCTGATACAGAATAACTGTGACCCTGTGATCTAAGGTGCGTACAACAGCGAGAGGAGCTATAGACAGCTATAGACAACTTGTCAACTGGAATGTATCCATCTTCATGAACCAAGGGCCAAACACATCATATTCTATTGCAGTGAATAAGTGGATCACCGTGACTCAGCTGATTACTTTTTTTTTCTTTCATCCCTTTGGGAAGTGTCTAGCCATTACTAACAGTACGAACAATAATGTCCAACGTGTGCTCTTGCCCTTTGGCACAGTGTATAGTGTATTGGAAAAACGATGTAGTGCATATCTCTCAATTATTTTTACTTATATCTCTCAGTCTTTGTCCTTTGAGGATTCTCTACATTGATTTTTTTTTTAAGTAAAGCATCCTCCACATTGTATGTATTATTAGTTTCACACCGTCTGCAGGCTTTACAAGGATAAAACAGGTGTCCAGTCCATAAAACTATTAACCTGGCATGGTCAATATGTGTGGAATTTGAATAATACTCCCAGAATAACCACCATATGTGCATGCAGTAAGTGTGGGCTTTTCTCAGAATCTTCAGCTATATTTTGTCATTTAATCCTTTCCTACAATTTATCTGCAACATATTAAAGGAGTGTGGTCAAATCATATATGAAACTTTGAGAATACCCCAGATTTTTTTTCCATAGGTAGAATCTGATAGATGGGACCTTTATAATTCATTCCTTCTCTCCTTCCGCTCCATTCCAGTCTTACAAACTAAAATGAGCAAAGAATTCTCCTGATTGTTCCAGATCACGTCAAGATCTAGAAAATGGGAGAGATGCCTCTGGTCATTTTTGCTGTTATCTCCTCCTTAGTAATCTTTATATTTTACCCAGTTTGAAGCCGAAGACTCCTCCAGCTGCCACAAGAAACCTCAATTAATATTGCAGTCTCCTGATGAATCCATGAGCCCAGATGAGGGAACCGAAGTGGGCTTGGATCTTAATAGAAGGTTCTGCATGTGACAGTTTATTGCTTGCAGTGTCCTGTCAATAGAACTGCCCAAGGCAAGATCATTGATGTGTACAGATTCAAGGCGGGCAGAGTCAACATGAAGGTTGGCTTTGCAGCAGTTCATTACTAATGTAATCAGCTGGGAATGGGATGGTTTGGATTGCAGGTCTTAAGGTACCTCGAGCTTTTCAAGGTTTATAGATATAAGAAACACAGGATTACTTTGTGGTCACTCCTGTGGTAGATGTTGTGAGTCCATTTCTATCCCTGTTGATGTTTTGAAGCCTTCTGTTGCTACAGATATTTTGTGATGATTTCTTGCTCTCTCATATGTCAAGTTTATGTTACTGTTTAATTCTTATAGCAGTAAGAAAATACAAATCTAGACGTGGTGCTCTTTTTGCTCTTCCATTTCTAAAAGCTGAATAGCAAATTACCTATAATCAAAAAATAAAAGTTTGGATTCTACTGTTCTTTCTTCTATTTTGATTTTGATGAAGTGGGATTTGAACTACTGTGCCATTGCTTCAAAAATGACCTAAGATTTTGTTATTACTTTTATTTCCTTCTTTATTGGAAATACTGGAGCACCCAGCCATTTATCTTCTAGGTACAATTGCTAAAATTGGATGCTTTTAGTCCATTGTGCTCACTATGCAGCTATTCTAACTTCTTTAGAATACTCAAATAAGTATACATGAGTGACTTTGTGATAGGATGATAATATGTCTTCAGTGGTCTACTCAATAAGAGTCTGAAGTGTTTTCTTAATGTTGTTTTTGACAAATGAGACTGATCGTATCATTGCTTCCTTTTTCCAGATTGGCGGTCTAGAATTTCCTCCAAAAAAGCTATTTGGTAACAGGGATGAAAGAGTGATTGCTGAGAGACGATCCCACTTAGAGGTATTGTTTAGCCTTTATTCAAGTGTCTGTCATAGCTGTAATAATTATGTTGAACTGTGAGTACAAATACTTCGCAACTCAAATAACAGTAACAATTGTTTTAAGTGAACACAGAATGTGGCAGTAGTAATCTGTGGTTGATTAAAACAGCTACCATCCTGAATACTAGAATTAGGATATTTTAAAATATATAATATGGAATTAATGTAATAATGACTAACAATACATCAGCATAGCATAGTAGTCTTGTCACTGGGCTAGCAATCCAGAGATGTGAGTTCAAATCCCACCACGGCAGCTGGGGAATTTAAATTCAGTTAATTAAATCTGGAATTAAAAAAAAGCTAGTATCAGTAATCATGAAACTATCGGATTGTTGTAAAAACCCATCTGGTTCACTAATGTCCTTTAGGGAAGGAAATCTTCCGTCCTTTCCTGGTCTGGCCTATATGTGACTCCAGACTCTTAACTGCCCTCTGAAATGGCCTAGCAAGCCACTCAGTTGCAACAAACCGCTATAACAAACATAATAATAAGAATGAAACCGGACAGACCACCCGGCATCGACCTCGGCACCGGCTACGGACACAGCAACTGCACACCCAGCCCAGTCGACCCTGCAAAGTCCTCCTCACCAACATCTGGGGACTTGTGCCAAAATTGGGAGAGCTGTCCCACAGACTAGTCAAGCAACAGCCTGACATAGTCATACTCACAGAATCATACCTTTCAGCCAGTGTCCCCAAACTCCTCCATCACCATCCCTGGGTATGTCCTGTCCCACCGGCAGGACAGACCCACCAGGAGTGGCGGCACAGTGCTTTACAGTCAGGAAGGAGTGACCCTGGGAGTCTTCAACATTGACTCCGGACCCCATGAAGTCTCATGGCTTCAGGTCAAGCATGGGCAAGGAAACCTCCTGCTGATTACCACCTACTGCCCTCCCTCAGCTGATGAATCAGTACTCCTCCATGTTGAACACCATTTGGAAGAAGCACTGAGAGTAGCAAGGGCACAGAATGTACTCTGGGTGGGGGACTTCAATGTCCATCACCAAGAGTGGCTCAGTAGCACCACTATTGACCAAGCTGGCCGAGTCCTGAAGGACATGACTGCCAGTCTGGGCCTGCGACAGGTGGTGAGAGAACCAACACAAGGGAAAAACCTACTTGACCTCGTCCTCACAATCTACCAGTCGCAGATGCATCTGTCCATGACAGTATTGGTAGCAGTGACCACCGCACAGTCATTGTGGAGACGAAGTCCCGTCTTCACATTGAGGACACCCTCCATCGTGTTGTGTGGCACTACCACCGTGCTAAATGGGATAGATTCAGAACAGATCTAGCAGCTCATAACTGGACATCCATGAGGCGCTGTGGGGCAGCAGCAGAATTGTATTCCACCACAATCTGTAACCTCATGGGCCGGCATATCCCTCACTCTACCATTACCATCAAGCCAGGGGACCAACCCTGGTTCAATAAGGAGTGTAGAAGAGCATGCCAGGAGCAGCACCAGGCGTACCTAAAAATGAGGTGCCACCCTGGGGAAGCTGCAACACAGGACTACATGCATGCTAAAAAGCGGAAGCAGCATGCTATAGACAGGGCTAAGCGATCCCACAACTAATGGATCAGATCAAAGCTCTGCAGTCCTGCCACATCCAGTCGTGAATGGTGGTGGACCATTAAACAACTAGCAGGAGGAGGAGGCTCCATGAATATCCCCATCCTCAATGATGGTGGAGCCCAGCACGTGAGTGCAAAAGACAAGGCTGAAGCATTTGCAACCATCTTCTGCCAGAAGTGCCGAGTGGATGATCCATATCTGCCTACTCCTGAGGTCCCCACCATTACAGAAGCCAGTCTTCAGCCAATTCGATTCACTCCACGTGATAGTAAGAAACGGCTGAGCGCACTGGATACAGCAAAGGCTATCGTGCTGAAGACTTGTGCTCCAGAACTAGCCGCGCCTCTAGCCAAGCTGTTCCAGTACAGCTACAGCACTGGCATCTATCCGACAATATGGAAAACGGCCCAAGTATGTCCTGTCCACAAAAAGCAGGACAAATCCAATCCAGCCAATTATCGCCCCATCAGTCTACTCTCAATCATCAGCAAAGTGATGGAACGTGTCATCGACAGTGCTATCAAGCGGCACATACTCACCAATAACCTGCTCACTGATGCCCAGTTTGGGTTCCGCCAAGACCACTCGGCTCCTGACTTCATTACAGCCTTGGTCCAAACATGGACAAAGGAGCTGAATTCCAGAGGTGAGGTGAGAGAGACTGCATTAGACATCTAGGCAGCCTTTGACCGAGTGTGGCAACAAGGAGCCCTAGTAAAACTGAAGTCAATGGGAATCGGGGAAAACTCTCCACTGGCTGGAGTCACACCTAGCGCAAAGGAAGATGGTTGCGGTGGTTGAAGGTCAATCATCACAGCCCCAAGACATCGTTGCAGGAGTTTCTCAGGGCAGTGTCCTAGGCCCAACCATCTTCAGCTGCTTCATCAATGACCTTCCCTCCAACATAAGGTCAGAAATGGGGATGTTCGCTGATGACTGCACAGTGTTCAGTGCCATTCACAACTCCTCAGATAATGAAGCAGTCCATGCCCGCATGCAACAAGCCCTGGATGACGTTCAGGCTTAGGCTGATAAGTGGCAGGTAACATTCGCGCAACAGAAGTGCCAGGCAATGACTATCTCCAACAAGCGAGAGTCTAACCACCGCCCCTTGACATTCAACGGCATTACCATCGCCGAATCCCTCATCATCAATATCCTGGGGGTCACCATTGACCAGAATCTTAACTGGACCAGCCACATAAATACTGTGGCAACAAGAGTTGGTCAGAGGCTAGGTATTCTGTGGCGAGTGTCTCACCTCCTGATTTCCCCAAAGCCTTTCCATCATCTACAAGTCAGGAGTGTGATGGAATACTCTCCACTTGTCTGGATGAGTGCAGCTCCAACAACACTCAAGAAGCATGACACCATCCAGGACCAAGCAGCCCACTTGATTGGCATCCCATCCACCACCTTAAATATTCACTCCCTCCACCACTGGCGTACCGTGGCTGCAGTGTGTACCATCTACAAGATGCACTGCAGCAACTCGCCAAGGCTTCTTCGGCAGCACCTCCCAAACCCACGACCTCTTCCACCTAGAAGGACAAGGGCAGCAGGCGCAAGGGAACACCACCACCTCCAAGTTCCCCTCCAAGTCACATGCCATCCTGACTTAGAAGTATATCGCTGATCCTTCATCGTCGCTGGGTCAAAATCCTGGAACTCCCTCTCTAACAGCACTGTGGGAGTACCTTCACCACACGGACTGCAGCGGTTCAAGAAGGCGGCTCACCACCACCATCTCGAGCGCAATTAGTGATGGGCAATAAATGCTGGCCTTGCCAGCGACGCCCACATCTCATAAACAAATTTAAAAAAAGCATAGAGCAATATAACATTAACATCTTCTTTGTAATGAGTCAAGATTTAAAAAAATCTATAACCTGTGCTCGCTGGCCTACATTGGTTCCCGGTTAAGCAGCGCCTCGATTTCAAAATTCTCATCCTTGTTTTCAAATCCCTCCATGGCTTCGCCACTTCCTATCTCTGTAATCTCCTTCAGCCCCACAACCCCCCGAGATATCTGCACTCCTCTAATTCTGCCCTCTTGAGGATCCCTGATTATAATCGCCCAACCTTTGGTGGCCGTGCCTTCTGTTGCCTAGGCCCTATGCTCTGGAATTCCCAGCCTAAACCTGTCCGCCTCGCTACCTCTCTTTCCTCCTTTAAGACGCTCCTCAATACCTACCTCTTTGACCAAGCTTTTGGTCTCCTGTCCTAATGTATCCTTATGTGGATCGGTGTCAAATTTTTTGTCTTAAAATACTCCTGTGCAGCGCCTTGGGACATTTTACTACGTTAAAGGCGCTATATAAATACAAGTTGTTGCATATAACCAGATTATCTATACCAGTACTTTGGGTACGTTGATTCTTTACTAAAACCTACTTTAGGATATTTTTGCAAATGTGTGAATTTGACTTTGTTTTCAAAATATATTTCATTATATGTACACTTGAAGTATATTTATTTTCCAGTTTTCTGCCTTTAACCCTCCTGTAAATATGATAGCTTATGACATGGTACTACTGTTCCATGGACTCCATAGATCCCTGGAACCTCACCCAAGCCTAGACAGTGAGTGTTGATAGGTTATCCAGGTATGGGGATCATCACAGCTAAGCTCAATGCTATCAGCAGAGCCGAGTCCAGTGTTGTCTTCACCTAACATCCGCAAATGTACACTTTCCAGCCAGGGTCACTGGACAGCAATCAAGAGCAGGAATCCAGACTTTTTTTTAATACTTTCTTCTTGGGGACATTAAGGCTAATTAAATGTTTCACTGCTGCACTGGCTGAGATCAACTAACACAACATAGACTATAGTTTGAATCAGGACCTTTTGATCTGTGTGATTCAGTATCACACTGGATGCTACATTTACCTATTGGTATAATATTTAAAATAATATTGAAAGAAAAGTTTTTTTTGTTTTAATTTAAGTTGAAGTACACAACAACTTGCATTTATATAGCATCTTTAACATCCCAAGGCGCTTCACAGGAGCGATTATCAAATAAGATTTGACATCAAACCACATAAGGAGATATTAGGACAAGTGACCAAAAGCTCGATCAAAGAGGTAGGTTTTAAAGAGCGTCTTAAAGGAGGAGAGGTAGAGAGGTTTAGGGAGGGAATTCCAGAGCTTAGGGCTTAGGCAACTGAAGGCACAGCCACCAATGGTGGAGCGATTAAAATCGGGGATGTGCAAGAGGCCAGAATTTAAGGAGCTCAGCGATCTCGGAGAGTTGTAGGACTGGAGGACGTTACAGAGATATGGAGGGGCGAGGCCATGGAGGGATTTGAAAACAAGGATGAGAATTTTAAAATCAGGCGTTGCCGGTCTGGGAGCCAAGGTAGGTCAGCGAGCACAGGGGGTGATGGGTGAACGGGACCTGGTGCGAGTTAGGATACGAGCAACAGAGCTTTGAATGAGCTCAAGTTTATGTAGGGTGGAAGCTGGGAGGCCGGCCAAGGGAGCATTGGAATAGTCGAGTCTAGAGGTAACAAAGGCATGGATGAGGGTTTCAGCAGCAGATGAGCTGAGGCAGGGGCAGAGACGGGCGATGTTATGAAGGTTGAATTAGGCGGTCTTGGTGATGGAGCGGATATGTGGCGACGAACTTTATTTGTGGTTTTCATTTCAAAAAAGCACTGTCATTATCAAAAAATGGAAGGAAGCTTTAAAGTTTAGCCAGAAGAGCTATGTGTCATTTTTGCCATAATGGTGTCATGTGCAAATAATGCAGTAATCCATTTTAATGGCATTTATGTCATTACATTGCTTGCTTATAAAGAAGGCAAAAAAAATCCAAAACAATCTCAACTCTAATGTTCCACTGCAGATTGAATGAGGTTGTTTTGTTTGATTACTTTATTTGGGGTTGGACAATTTAAAAACAATCAGGTTATCAAGGTGATAAATGTACTTTGCACCACTGAGTTTATAGGTGTCATTCCTGTCAGTAGCCAGCACTTTGATATAACTCCCTCTTGCACTGTCAACTTAGTTCTCGTTTGAACTGCTGATGGACACACACTGTCGAGGGGAAAACTGAGAGCCTGTCCATCTCGCTCCATGAAAGTGTACCTGTTATTGATCCTATCATGGAATGAGTAGTAAGCTCCGAAAGCTTGTGATTTCAAATAAAACTGTTGGACTATAACCTGGTGTTGTGCGACCTCTCAATTTTGTCCACCCCAGTCCAACACCGGCATCTCCGCATCTTGACAGGAAGGCCAGGGAATAGTCATCAGCCTTGTTCACCCTCCATCCTTGCACGAAATTGAAGAGATCATGAAAAGCAAAGGAGAAAATGGAAATAAATAATTCAGAGCAAGGTTAGGAAATTATTGTGGCCAGTGCCAGCATGCTTTGTGAGGCTATTGTCCTACTCTAGTTTTTCTTCTTGAAGGCTTTTTTCATAGTCAAATGCTGATGAGTGGAATTTTTTTCCATACCTTGTTTCTCACTTTACCACCAATCTGCAAGGAGAGATTTTCTTTCCATTGCTGTCAAACAGGCAGAGTCATTTACAAGCAGGAGTGCATTAACAACTCACCCCATTCTCCTAGCAGTGTAGGGCTGCTTCTGGACTCTTTTTTATGTCACCTCCTCTTCAACAGTCTTCAGATTTGGGAGTCAACCCACAGCATTTAGCTAGAGTATTCCATTTACCATGAGAAACCTTGACTTGTGCTGAAGTATCTCGGTGAACCCATCAGCGATGAATTCGTAAAGTGGACTCAGTCTGTATAATAGTTTATCCCCTGTAGTATCCTCCCTCAGCCAGGGTGGTGTCTATTCACAGTGTCTGGGTGAGGAGAGTTAATATGGAGGCATTCCCTTTCTACATCTATCTGAATATGTGCCAATAGACTCACTGCCAGGACTTCTTTTCAACCGCTGCTATCTGTTCTCAAACCTCTTGGTTAATCGTTATCTGCCAGTTCTCTTTAACCCATTGTTTATTTGCTACATTGTTTTAGAAGAGTTCAAGGTATTTTTTTGCATTCTTACAGGCTTTTTCTATAGATGAAATCTGACAGAAACTTTCAGTCTCCTTTTCATTTTTAGTTGGACAGGAATAGGATTATTCAAATCATAGATCTTGGGTACCTACGGTCGTTGCAAGATTTACAGATTACCTTATGAACATCATGACAAGTTTTTGGCCACTGCCAAGACAGATGATAAGGTTTCTTTGTTGTTGCACAAGGCTCCCAGCTTTCAGATGCATAGGGAGACTTTTCCATTAGTTATGAATCTATCAATCATGATTCTATTTCTCTGAAAATAGCCATGGAGCTCCCCAATGATGAATAACACTTAGAGGTGCAACTGAATTGTGTTCTTTTGTTCACCACTGTTTTCTGATGTAACTTGATTTCTCCAGAGCACTAGGCAATGCATCTTTCAGGAGTTCTTGTTTCATATTGCACTTCATGAAGAACACTGGTGAAGATCACAGAGTTACATTTAGCCAATGATCCTGTATTTACCCCAGATAACTGATCACTTTCTCACTTAACTTAGCCTTGTCAGAACGTGAGCCCTGTGCGGGATGTGACTGATGACTCGTCAAATTATTCTGTGCACCACTGTGACTTTGAACTAGCCTCATTGAGTTATTTATTTGAGACTGGCCAGATGGATGGCAGTGGTCTTTTCCAGTGCTGTCCATTTCAATGTTTCTGTGTTCTGAAAAGGATGCTTAAATTTGTGGACTAATTCAACCTTTGTTGCTTTATAAGCATTTTTATTTATATTATATATATATATATATATATATATTATATATTCTTGTGTTTTTCTACTTCTCTGTAATTAGCTTATGTGTAAATAAATCAGACTATTAGTTTTAGTCAGCGTCTGTAATGTCCTGACCTTGTGATATTTACTGCCTTTTGCAGTGGCAAGGCAGTGTGGTGGGCAGTCCACAATACATAATTGTGTGGCAAAGACTAAGAAGTCTTGTGGCATGCTATAATGTAGCAGGTGGAAGTGCAAATTTCACCTCCGGAGATGTTTGTCTGCTTATGTAGACTCCCTATTTGCTGTGAACACAGGTTTAAGCTGTTGGAAAAGAGGTCTAACTGCAATAGTGATCTCTTCTTACTATACAACATCGGAACCTGACAAGCAAACTAATTACATGCTCTAGATTGCAAACCCAGCCAAATAATTAGAAGTAAAATCTCATTCTTTGGATGTAAATAAAGGCCCGGATTTTCCGACCCCCCCACGGGTATGTACGCACCCGTAGGGGCCTCGCAAGTGCCGGTTTCAGGCATGCGAAGCGCATGCACTAAAAACCGGCACTTCCGATCTGTCAAGAATTCTCTTGACAGATCCTCCGCCTGCCCAGGAGAAGGGCCTCCACAGACAGAGAGTTCCGCTTTCTGCACAACCTCCGCCCGCTGAAAACCTTTAAAAATCTTACGCCTGGTAAAAGCAGGCATAAGGCCTGCTTTTACCAGGCGTAAGAGTTTAAAAAAGTAAATAAATAAATTTTCACTCATTTATAATTTTTTAAACTTTTTTTTTAAGTTTATTTTTAGCCCGTAAAAAACTTGAATTTATTTTTCTAAAATATTTAATTTAATGAAATTTTAAATAAGTGTTTTTAAAATAATTTATTTAATGTTTAACTGTTTTTGAGTGATCCCCATTCATACTTTTGACAAATCTATGCGGAGAGACCTGTCAAAAGTGTGCACGGGGATTACCACCTTTGATTGGTTCCCCATGGCCCACGTGATCCCAGGGACGCTTGCTAACCGCCTGCGCCCCTGGGATACCTTGGCCTCTGCGCGCGCGGACCAGGAGAGGCCCAGGAGCGGAAGTATCGGGACCTACGGAGCCAGCAGGTAAGTTCGTAGATT
Organism: Squalus acanthias; assembly: GCA_030390025.1. Classification (NCBI taxonomy): domain Eukaryota; kingdom Metazoa; phylum Chordata; class Chondrichthyes; order Squaliformes; family Squalidae; genus Squalus; species Squalus acanthias. The sequence goes on from CM059436.1 coordinate 74,056,824, forward strand.
TTTCCCGATCAGAGGCATCCACACGCAGGAAGCCTCCGATCGGAAAATCTGGCCCAGAGTCTTTTATTCCATCATTTTAAGTTGGTAATGGATAGAGCAATGGAGAACATTTATAGTTCAGTTTTGGATTTTTTTATTAATGTGAATTATCTCTCCTGAACCTCATGTAACAACTTTGAAAGGAAAACCAAACTGTTTACAGATTCTGGCATTTTGGGGTTCTGCTGTTCATTTATAGCACAATTAAGTTTGTAATTGTTTGTAATCTTCAAATTTCTGTTTTGTCAAGGGAGCACTATGCCTGTCTACATGATTCAAGAGGCAGAGTAATAGAATGAAATATCCCTGAATTAGAAAATCTAATAATCATTTAGATTCACAACCAGATAACAGACTGGCTTGATTGAATTAGTCCACGGTATTTTTTTATTCTAACTGTGACAGCTGCTGAACATTACATCTGTTGCCAGAGGTAGGTAACCTGAAGTCATTCAGGGTTAAAGAAGAAACTTTAAACCAAATGAATCAGCAGCATTAGGGAATCAACATGAACAAAAACTTGCAATTAGTCGTGAGCTATAGGTTAGAGAAATCAATTAACTGTATTGTAATGTTTATTTTAATGATCTACTAATCAGTAAGGTGTTGAGCTGAAAGAAATATCAATCATACAATACACCTTCAGTGAAAGAAAAATTAACAGTTATTACTTGACAACATTACCCATGTTTAAAATTTTCTTACCAAGTAACAAATCTTAAACAACTAAATCTCAATTATAATTATAACTGAGTCCACTGAAAGGTCACCTACCATTTTAGTCAATCTGCGATGTTACAAAGCTGACCAAAAAAAGACATAATGATCAGTGATATTTCAGCACAGATAGCTAAATGGCAATCTTTGAAAGGCTCTTCGGGGGGGTTTAAACTAATTTGTCAGGGGGATGGGAAAAAGGGCTGCAGTCCAGGAGCCAGTAGTGAGTGTAGGGAGGTACTGAGGAGGGTATCAAGGTCGCAGGAATGTACCGGCAGACAGGAAGATGGCTTGAAGTGTGTCTACTTCAATGCAAGGAGCATCCGGAATAAGGTAGGAGAACTTGGAGCGTGGATTGGTACTTGGGACTACGATGTGGTGGCCATTACGGAGACATGGTTAGAACAGGGACAGGAATGGTTGTTGGAAGTTCCGGGGTATAGATGTTTCAGTAAGAGTAGGGAAGTTGGTAAGAAAGGTGGAGGAGTAGCATTGTTAATCAAGGATAGTTTAACAGCGGCAGAAAGGCAGTTCAAGGGGGATCTGCCGTCTGAGGTAATATGGGCTGAAGTTAGAAATAGGAAAGGAGCGGTCACGTTGTTAGGAGTTTTCTACAGGCCCCCAAATAGTAATAAAGATGTGGAGGAAGAAATTGCAAAGCAGATTATGAATAGGTGTGGAGGTCACAGAGTAGTTGTCATGGGTGACTTCAACTTTCCAAATATTGATTGGAACCTTTATAGGTCAAACAGTTCGGATGGGATAGTTTTTGCACAGTGTGTGCAGGAGGGTTTCCTGACACAATATGTGGATAGGCCGACAAGAGCTGGGGCCACGTTGGATTTGGTACTGGGTAATGAACTGGGCCAAGTGTTTGATTTGTATGTGGGAGAGCACTTTGGAGATAGTGACCACAATTCGGTAACTTTCACTATTGCAATGGAGAGGGATAGGGCCATACGGCAGGGCACGGTTTATAATTGGGGGAGGGGTAATTATGATGCGATTAGGCAAGAATTAGGGACTATAAGATGGGAACAGAAACTATCAGGGAAAGGCACAAACGAAAAGTGGAGCTTTTTCATGGAGCAATTACTGCGTGTCCTTGATAGGTATGTCCCTGTCAGGCAGGGAGGAAATGGCCGAGTGAGAGAACCATGGTTCACAAAAGAGGTTGAATGTCTAGTCAAGAGGAAAAAGGAAGCGTATGTAAGGATGAGAAAACAAGGTTCAGTTGGGTCGATTGAGGGGTACAAGGTAGCAAGGAATGAGCTAAAAAAAGAGCTTAGGAGAGCTAGGAGGGGGCATGAGAAGTCCTTGGCGGGTCGGATCAAGAAAAACCCCAAGGCCTTTTACTCTTATGTGAGAAATAAAAGAATGACCAGGGTGAGGGTAGGGCCGGTCAAGGACAGTAGTGGGAACTTGTGCATGGAGTCAGAAGAGATAGGAGAGGTGATGAATGAATACTTTTCGTCAGTGTTCACCGAGGAGAGGGGCCATGTTCTTGAGGATGAGAGTGTGATAAAGGTGGATAGGCTGGAGGTGGTAGATGTTCTGAGGGAAGATGTTTTAGCAATTTTGAAGAACCTGAGGGTCGATAAGTCCCCTGGGCCAGATGGGATATATCCTAGGATTCTTTGGGAGGCAAGGGAGGAGATTGCAGAGCCTCTGGCTTTGATCTTTGGGTCCTCACTGTCCACGGGAATGGTGCCAGAGGACTGGAGAGTGGCGAATGTTGTTCCTCTCTTCAAGAAAGGAAATAGGAATGACCCTGGTAATTATAGGCCGGTTAGTCTTACTTCGGTGGTTGGTAAGATAATGGAAAAGGTCCTGAGGGATAGGATTTATGACCATTTGGAAAGGGGCAACTTAATCAGGGAAAGTCAACACGGATTCGTGAAGGGTAAGTCTTGCCTAACAAATTTGATTGAATTCTTTGAGGAGGTAACTAAGTGTGTAGATGAAGGTAGAGCAGTTGATGTCGTATACATGGATTTTAGTAAGGCGTTTGATAAGGTTCCCCATGGTCGGCTCATGAAGAAAGTAAGGAGTTGTGGGATAGAGGGAAATTTGGCCGATTGGATAAGTAACTGGCTATCTCATAGAAGGCAGAGGGTGGTGGTGGATGGAACATTTTCGGACTGGAGACCAGTTACCAGCGGTGTGCCACAGGGGTCGGTGCTGGGTCCTCTGCTGTTTGTGATTTTTATCAATGACTTGGAGGAGGGGACTGAAGGGTGGATCAGTAAATTTGCTGATGACACCAAGATTGGTGGAGCAGTGGATGAGGTGGAGGGCTGTTGTAGGCTGCAAAGAGACATTGATAGGATGCAGAGCTGGGCCGAAAAATGGCAGATGGAATTTAACCCTGATAAGTGCGAGGTGATTCATTTTGGTAGGGCAAATTTGAATAAGGATTACAGGGTCAACGGCAGGGTTCTGAGGAACGTGGAGGAGCAGAGGGATCTGGGGGTTCATATCCACAGATCTCTGAAGGTTGCCACTCAAGTGGATAGAGCAGTAAAGAAGGCCTATGGTGTGTTGGCGTTTATTAACAGAGGGTTTGAGTTTAAGAACCGTGAGGTTATGCTGCAACTGGTGAGACCACATTTGGAATATTGTGTGCAGTTCTGGTCACCTCACTATAGGAAGGACGTGGAAGCATTGGAAAGAGTGCAAAGGAGATTTACCAGGATGCTGCCTGGTTTGGGGGGGAGATCTTATGAGGAAAGATTGAGGGAGTTGGGGCTTTTCTCTTTAGAGCGGAGGAGGATGAGAGGCGACTTAATAGAGGTTTATAAGATGATGAGGGGGATAGATAGAGTGGATGTTCAGAGACTATTTCCTCGGGTAGAGGCAGCTGTTACAAGGGGGCATAACTATAAGGTGCATAGGGGGAGATATAGAAGGGATGTCCGAGGTAGATTCTTTACTCAGAGAGTGGTTGGGGTGTGGAATGGACTGCCTGCTGTGATAGTGGAGTCGGACACTTTAGGAACTTTCAAGCGGTTATTGGATAAGCACATGGAGCACACCAGAGTGATAGGGAGTGTGATAGCTTGATCTTGGTCTCGGACAATGCTCGGCACAACATCGAGGGCCGAAGGGCCTGTACTGTGCTGTACTGTTCTATGTTTCTATGTAATCATGGCTATTAATGATGTAGATCTCGTCTGTTATCCTGTGCTAACATATTAATAGTTAGATATGACCTCGTCAAATAAACTGTGAACTGAAATGCTGGTATTTGGTTTGCATCAACTAAAATGTTGAATGAAAGGGAAAAAACAAGTTCCATTGAGTGAAGGATGCCTTGGGCTGAAGGAAGAGTAATTTTCCTTTGAAAAAGTTTCTGATTTTACTAGTTGTTGCTTGTTATCTTGTATACATTGAGGATTTTAATCCCCTGTTGCCATTGTTATTAAACTCTAGCACTGCAAGATCACTTGTGGTTTTGAGTCCCAGGGTAACTTCAATCCACTAGGCACAATCTTGAGGGGAGGATAGTTTACAGCTGGGCTGGTAGAGAAACGTCTCATTATATCTCCCCCATTCCCAAGTACGGCTTCTCGGGATCAAAACAGAAAAGATCCACGCAACTATTGGCTTAATCATTCTTCAATCTGTTGCCAGTCAACCCCTTCACCTCTGAGTCAGAAATCTGTGGGTTCAAGTCCCACTCCAGGACTTGAGCACATAATCTCGGTTGATACTCCAATGCAGCCCTGTTGGAGATGCCGTCTTTCGGATGAGACGTTAAACTGAGGCCCTGTCTGCCCTCTCAGTGAACACAAAAGATCCCATGTAACATTCAACGAAGAGATGGGGAGTTCTTCCAATGTCCTGGTCGACACTTATCCCTCACCCAACACCACTAAAACAGTTGAATTGGTAATTTATTTCATTGCTGTTTGTGGGAACTTGCTGTGTTTCACTATATTAGTGACTACAATTCAGAAGTAAATTATTGGCTGTAAAGCGCTTTGAGATGTCCTGAGGTCATGAAAGGCACTTCGTACATGCATGCATGCTTTTCTTTCAGTCATTTAATAGCAGTAGACCTGAATGAAATAATCCTCAAAGTTTTAGGAACTGCAGGTTATAATCATACAAAAAAAGTTGAGCTGGTCCATCGCGCTTGTCCTATTTAGTAACAATGCAACCAAGTATGACCCTCAACATTCCCCAGCCACCATGTAATCTCCTGGGAGAGGCAAAAAAAAAAAATTTAAAAACCCTAGGCCAAAAGGCAATTGAACATTTTTACAAAAGCAAAATACTGGAAATCTGAAATAAAAACAGAAAATGCTGGAAATATTCAGCAGGTCAGGCAGCATCTGTGGAGAGAGAAACAGAGTTAACGTTTCAGGTCAATGACCTTTCATCAGAAGTTCTGACGAAGGGTCACCGACCTGAAACATTGGCCCGTATTTTCCGATCCCTACGGGTGTGTACGAGCTGTGTATACACCCGTAGGGGCCTCGCAAGTGCCGGTTTCAGGCATGTGAAGCACATGCGCTGAAAACCGGCACTTCCAATCTGGCAAGAATCCTTTTGACAGATTGGACATCTGCCCTGGAGAAGGGCCTCTGCGGGTGGAGTGTTCCTGCTTTCTGCAGAACCTCCGCCCGCTGAAAACCCTTTTACCAGCATAAGAGTTTAAAAAAAGTAAAGAAATAATTTTTTTTCACTCATTTATAATATAAAAATACTTTTAAAAAAGGTAAGTTTATTTTTAGCCCCGTAAAAAAACTTTAAATTAAATATTTTAAACAAATTTAATTTTTTTAAAAAAAATTAATGTAATTTTAACTAATTTTAAAAACGTGATTAAAAAAAAAATTATTTAATGTTTTGATGTGTTTTTTCAGTGATCCCCATTCATACTTTTGACAGGTCTAAGCTGTCAAAAGTATGAAGGGAGATTCCCTTCTCCCATTGGTTCCCCATGGCCCACATGCGCCCCTGGGATACCTGGGCCCTGCGCATTTCGTAGAGCAGCGACCCAGGAGCGGAAATGTCCAGACCTCCGGAGCCCTCGGGTAAGGGCGTAGATTTTTTCCAGATCGGAGGCCTCAGCACGCAGGAAGCCTCCGATCAGAAAATACGGGCCATTAACTCTGTTTCTCTTTTCACAGATGCTGCCTGACCTGCTGAGTATTGAACATTTTTACATTTGTTCAGTTAGATGTAGTCCACTTTTCTTTTAGCACAGGCCTTGCATTTCCAGTAGTTACATTACGATACTAGTCAATAATGCTGAAAATGCAATGAACATGTGGTGTATTATTGACAGCATTTAAACAGCAGTGCAAGCAGAAAATGACAGTTGCACTCCCTGCTAATATAATTGTGGCGCCCTTGTATCTGCACTCAGATATCTGTACAGTTCACTGATTTCTTCCATGGTTCAGGTCAGCTTGATCGCATTGAAGAGAGTTGATATGTCAGGCAGAAGAAATTGAAAGGCAGCTGATTGTATTCCAAAGTTTCGAAAACTTTAAAACAAGAAGCTTTGTACAAGTGGCAGTTGTACTGTTGTTGGTTTGAACCAAGACCACTACTAGGAGGTACTTCCTCCAATATCATAAGAACATAAGAAATAGGAGCAGGAGTAGACCATTCGGTCCTTCGAGCCTGCTCCGCCATTCAATAAGCTCATGGCTGATCTTCTACCTCAACTTCACTGTCCCACCCTATCCCCATATCCCTTGATTCCCTTAGTATCCAAAAATCTATTGATCTCTGTCTTGAATATACTCAACAACTGAGCATCCACAGCCCTCTGGGGTAGAGAATTCCAATGATTCACAACCCTCTGAGTGAAAAAATGTCTCCTCATCTCAGTCCTAAATGACCAACTCCTTATTCTGAGACTGACCCCTGGTTCTATACTCCCCAGCCAGGGGAAACATCCTCCCAGCATCTACCCTTTCAAGCCCCTTAAGAATTTTATGTTTCAATGAGATCACCTCTCATTCTTCTAAACTCTAGGGAATATAGGCTTAGTCTACTCATCCCAGGAATCAGTCAAGTGAACCTTCGTTGCACTCCCTTTAAGGCAAGTATATCCTTCCTTGGGTAAGGAGACCAAAAATGTACACAGTACTCCAGGTGTGGTCTCACCAAAACCCTATATGATTGCAGTAAGACTTCTTTGCTCTTGGATATCAGCCCGAGCCAGTGACTATGTACTGCCCTTTCACTGAGACTTTATTGTCCTCATGCCAAATGACACATGAGGCAACATATTCATGCCAGACGACCATCTTCCTTATCAGACTAGTAAACTCACTCCAGTCATGCATCTTTCTTAATTTAATTTCTTTAAATTAGGTGTTGTTCACCCCTTTTGGCTTCTCGTCCCGAAACTATCCTGGGTAGCGTCCTCCTGATGTGTCCGAGTTATCAAAGACTGAATAATTGTTATTAACTGGCCTGCTCCTTACCCAGTACCGCATTCTGATATTCCTTTTCTAATTTCACCATCTTCTCTTCATTACTGTTCTTGAATGCTTACTATGGAAAATCTTGCTTCTTAAGCTGGCAGGTGCCACTGCAATGCTGAAGGCACCTGCCAGCTCATCAGACTGAATATCATCAGTCCAAGATGTCAGCACAATTTAAAGACAGGGTATCATTGTTTATAATTACACTGCGTATATAAGACACCTCCCACAATACGTAAAAGGGGTAAACAAATAGTTTTTGTAACCATGGATGGACTTTCAATTATTTTACACAGTTTCAAGCATATTTTAAATGTTTTTCAGAAGTAACTTATATAACAGAAAACACTGGGATAAAAACTATTTTAAAGATTCCTGGACATATCAGTGTATAGTAATTGGTCAGTGGAGGCCTGCCCATTTTATATGGATCAATGCAGTGTAGAAGTTCCATCATGATAGTATAGGACAGGCTCAATGGGCCAGCTGGTCTTTTCCTGTCCTTTGTTTTGTTATGTTTGCATGTAAGCTTGAACTGTTTTCACTGGAACTATGTTTCTCACTGAAACTTCAGACCTTTTAAGGGACGAGAACAGATCACAGATTTGAAATTGAGATCCACCAATTAAATTTTCTCAGAAGTCAAAATGCACTCTGGACTCAGGACAAAATATTTCCCCGTTCTGCTTACACCACACCCGAAACAATGGCCCGGATTTTGCTGTCAGCATTCACCGTCATTACCCCTCTGAAACTGACCGCAACTTCAGGATTTAGCACATGCGCAGCTAAACGCGGAAATCCTGAAGTTGCAGTCAGTCATTCCTGCTCTGCCACAGATTGCACGGTGGACCTCCCTAAAGCCGGCAATCAATTCATATCACACTGAAGGACGAAAACTTCCCCTATTATGATGGAATATCACTATTAAAAACCCCCTAAAACGTTAAGCCTTGTTGAAAGAGGTGTAACTGGATTTTTTAACAATGTACTGACTGCTGAACAAACGTTGCTTTAGTGCCTCGGTGGGGATTCCATCTGCTCCTGAGGCCTTGTTGTTCTTCAGTTGTCAGACGGCCTTTTCAACCTCATGCCGGGCTGGGGTTGTGCTGAGGTGGTGGCAGGTAGCATGCTGTGGGATGGAGTTGAGGACACTCGTGTCGAAGACAGAGTCTTGGTTAAGGAGATCTTCGAAGTGCTCCTTCCAGCGGGCACTGACTGCCTCTCTGTCCTTGATGAGTACCTCTCCGTTCTTGGCCCGCAGTGGGGTAGGACCTTGGGTGCTTGGGCCGTAGGTGGTCTTGACTGCGCTAAAGAATCCACGCACGTCGTGGTTGTCGGCTAGCTGTTGGATCTCCTGCGCTTTCTCCACCCACCATCTGTTCTTTAGGTCGCGGGTTTTTTGTTGGATCTCGGCCTTCAGGCATCTGTAGAGCTGCTTTCTTGCTCTCGAGTTGTGTTGCTGTTTCCAGATCAGGAATGCCTTGCGCTTGCGGCTTATTAGCTCCTAGATCTCCTGGTCATTCTCATCGAACCAGTCTTGGTGTTTCCTGGTCGAATGACCAAGCGTCTCTTCACAGGTGCTGATTATGGAGGCCTTGCGTGCAGACCAGGTGCTGTGGACACTCTGTGTCTCTGAATCACTGGGAGTCGCTAGGTTGGTTGTGAGGCACAGGCTGAATAGGGCTTTCTTAGCAGGGTCGTTGAGTGCTCCAGCGTTGATTTTCCTGCGGCATTGCTTCTGTTGCCGCCGCTGTTTTGGGGCTACATTAATGGAGATGACAGAGCGAATGAGGCGGCGGTCTGTCCAGCAGTCGTCAGCTCCTGTCTTGGCGCGGGTGATGCGGACGTCCTTGCGGTCCCTCGCTCAGACGATGACGTAGTCCAGCAGATGCCAGAGCTTGGAGCAAGGGTGTTGCCATGAAGCCTTGTACTTGTCTCTCTGACAGAACAAGATGTTGGTTATGATAAGGCCATGTTCTAAGCATTTCAACAGGAGGAGGGTACCGTTGGAGTTGGTTTTCCCTACCCCTCTCTGCCGATCACACCTCCCCAGAGGTCTGTGTCCTTTCCAACTCTGGCGTTAAACTCGCCAAGGAGGATCAGCTTGTCGCCCGTTGGGACTCGGGACAGGGATTGTTCAAGGCTAGAGTAGAATTCCTCTTTGGTCCCGTCTGTAGCTTCCAGTGTTGGGGCGTACGCACTGCTGACCGTAGCGCACTGGTTCCGGGCTAGGGTGAACCGAAGAGTCATGAGGTGTTCGTTTATTCGCAAGGGGAGTCTCTGAGACGTCCAACTAGCTCATTTTTTATGGCGAAGCCTACCCCGTGGAGGCGGCGTCCTTCTTCAGGTTTGCCTTTCCAGAAGAAGGTGTAACCACCGCCTTGTTCCTTGAGCTGGCCTTCCCCCGCCCGCCAAGTCTCGCTTAGGGTGGCGATGTCTATGTCGAAACGTCTGAGCTCCCGGGCAACGATAGCAGTACGGCGTTGTGAAAGTACCAATCTACTCTCAATCATCAGCAAAGTGATGGAAGGTGTCATCGACAGTGCTATCAAGCGGCACTTACTCACCAATAACCTGCTCACAGATGCCCAGTTTGGGTTCCGCCAAGACCACTCGGCTCCCGACCTCATTACAGCCTTGGTCCAAACATGGACAAAGGAGCTGAATTCCAGAGGTGAGGTGAGTGTGACTGCCCTTGACATCAAGGCAGCATTTGACCGAGTGTGGCATCAAGGAGCCCTAGTAAAACTGAATTCAATGGGAATCGGGGAAAACTCTCCACTGGCTGGAGTCACAAAGGAAGATGGTTGTGGTGGTTGTAGGTCAATCATCACAGCCCCAGGACATCGCTGCAGGAGTTCCGCAGGGCAGTGTCCTAGGCCCAACCATCTTCAGCTGCTTCATCAATGACCTTCCCTCCAACATAAGGTCAGAAATGGGGATGTTCGCTGATGACTGCACAGTGTTCAGTGCCATTCACATCTCCTCAGATAATGAAGCAGTCCGTGCCCGCATGTAACAAGACGACGACGTTCAAGCTTGGGCCGATAAGTGGCAAGTAACATTCGCGCCACGCAAGGACTATCTCCAACAAGCGAGAGTCTAACCACCGCCCCTTGAAATTCAATGGCATTACCATCGCCGAATCCCCCACCATCAACATCCTGTGGATCACCATTGACCAGAAACTTAACTGGACCAGCCACATAAATACTGTGCCAACAAGAGCAGGTTAGAGGCTAGGTATTCTGCGGTGAGTGTCTCACCTCCTGACTCCCCAAAGCCTTTCCACCATCTACAAGGCACAAGTAAGGAGTGTGATGGAATACTCTCCACTTGCCTGGATGAGTGCAGCTCCAACAACACTCAAGAAGCTCGACACCATCCAGGACAAAGCAGCCCGCTTGATTGGCACCCCATCCACCACCTTAAGCATTCACTCCCTCCACCACCGGTGTACCGTGGCTACAGTGTGCACCATCTACAAGATGCACTGCAGCAACTCCCCAAGGCTTTTTCAGCAGCACTTCTCAAACCCGCGACCTCTTCCACCTAGAAGGACCAGGGTAGCAGGCGCATGGGAACACCACCACCTCCGAGTTCCCCTCCAAGTCATATACCATCCTGAGTTGGAAGTATATCGCCGATCCTTCATCGTCGCTGGGTCAAAATCCTGGAACTCAGCACTATGGGAGTACCTTCACCACACGGACTGCAGTGGTTCAAGAAGGCGGCTCACCGCCACCTTCTCAAGGGCAATTAGAGATGGGCAATAAATGCTGGCCTTGCCAGCGACATCCACATCCCAGGAACAAATTTAAAAAAAAGGTAGATATCCAATAACAACTTTCAAAATTGAATTGAATCTGCTTCCGCCGCCCTTTCAGGCAGTGCATTCCAGATCACAACAACTCACTGAGTAAACAAATTTCTCCTCATCTCCCCTCTAGTTCTTTTGCCAATTCCCTTAAATCTGTGTCTTCTGGTTACTGACCCTCCTGCCATTGGAAACAGTTTCTCCCTATCTACTCTATCAAACCCCTTCATGAGTTATTTTACAGATGAAATATTCAATGTGTTTATTCTGTTTTTCTTGCAGAGATACCTCAGGAACTTCTTCACTTTGATCTTAAAGTCTCCGACTTCACCAATAAACCTACACAAAGAGGATTTTACACTGTCGAAGCACACACTGTGCGAGTTTACACCCTTTTTCAGGAAAGGAGTTTTTGACTTCAGCAGTCATGGGACTGGGTAATTGAATAAGACAACTGCAAGATTTACCCGTTTTTGTTAAAGGACCAGGACCAAAAGCAGTGCCTTCTCACTATCCGACTAGATTTTCTAAACATACAGGCAGATTATCTTGTGTCTCACAGTCTCGTTATGAAAAGTAGCTCACATTTCTTCTGTTTACATTGAAAAGTACCACCATATTATGTAAAAATAGTATGCTACATGTACAGTCAATAAGCTCTCGAGTTAAATGTGATTTTCTTCCAATGTAGTCCATGGAATAAAACTCTCCAGGAATGCGGCTTAGATTGTAAATATTTGCACCAAACCAGTAGAGAACTACTGATGATTATAATGTTTCTTGCCATAAGCCAAAATGTGTTCATCTGGATTAGTAACAATGGTTCAAAATGCCAGATGATACATTTCCTTCTCCATAGTTATTACCTAAGCTATTCTACCATGAACTGAATCGCTCTAGTCACCATTGAGTCACAAAGCTGGACTCTGTGTATTTAGAATGGTTAAAGAGTAATCTTTTTTGGAAATAAGGGCCCTGAATTTGCTGTCGGAGGCCTCCGACCGGCGAAACATCTACGAACTTACCTCCTGGCTCCAAAGCTACGGAGAGTTCGGGTCCTGGGCCTCCAGGCATATGCCTGCATGAAGGCCCACAGATCCCAGGGATGCAGGCGGTTTGGGCCAGGTCCTCCAATGAGAAAGGAGGATTCATTGCAGTCATTTCCAAAAGGATTTCCCCTAATGACATGCAATAGAATCCCCAAATAATTAAACAATTTAGACAACTCTAATAAATATAAATGTTCTGAATTTCAAATTGAATTAAGTCCCTTCATTACACCAAACATAATAAAAATTTAATTTTTGAAAAATAATTTTAAACATTTTAATCTGGGCCAATATTTGCATAACCTAATTTTAAGTGTTTGTGCATCACTTTTTACTTTAAAATTTTGAATTTAAGAATGATAATAACTCTTACACTGGTGAAAGCAGGCCTCACGCCTGCTTTTTCCAGCCGTAAGAGTTTCGTGGGCAATTGCTGGGCAGTAGTTGGGCAAATAGCACAACTCTGCACCAGCGAAAGTGAGTTTCCAGTCGGTTCATATGATCTGTCAAGGCGCACCTTGACAGGCGCATGCGCAGCGCATTCGGAAACCCATAACTTACGGAGCCTTTCTGAAGATTACGACAGCATATGCCGTCGAAGACACTGTAAATTCTGGCCCATTATTACATGTTAATCATGGACATAGTTTTACTGTGATGCTTTTGGCCAAAATAATGGGACAAATACTTTAAAAGATCTCAATCAATTACAGGCCTATTTAATAACTGCACTTCTGATCTAATAAAAGTTATTGTAACAAGTACAGTAATACCTGTGTCCATGATTACCTACAGTGGCCTGATCATTTAACCCGGTGTGGATCTCACAGCTCTGCTTTCTCTGTCTGATCCCCAGAAACGGTGCCGAGTTTAAGTTGAACTAACTTAGCAACTCACCTCGATTCGAAGCAGTCTGTTATGGGCAGTTGTGTCACCAGCAAAGGCGACCTAAGTAGTGTAGAAATCCCTTGATTCAGCAACCAGCTGCCTGTATGGGGCAGTTATGGCTATAACAGAGCATTTATAATGTTACTTATTACCCTCAGTTTGCATTAACTTAAAGCTAGACATGTGCAGAATATTTTAGGAAATCACTAGGGAATATTTTGAGTCAATGCCACAAAATATTTTGTACTCATCCATAAATATCTCAAACTTTCCAGCATTTCTAATTGATACTCATTTAAAGATGATTGTTGTAAGTTTAAAAGAATTTTTCCTTCCTTAAAATCACTTAGTCTTCTGAAATCTAAATCAGATTTTGAGTTCAAGATGGGCTATAGAAAAGCATTATTTTTAAAATTTTGCAGACAAATAAACATAAGTAGAACAAATAAAGCTGTTCATTTCATATATACACAAAGTACTGTTATTTTAAGAAACAATCTGTTACTCCTGATTTAATAAGCAAACTTATGCAAAGGGATAAAATTATAATGGTCATACACTAAAAGCTGGGTTTTCAACTAAAACTTTGTAGCCCCATAAATTGTGCGATTTTGACTGGGGAAATGCACGTATTCAATTTCCTACAGAATTTTATTGTGCCGTTCCTATGAACAAGCTGTAATTTACTTTGCAATCACATTTGAACTTGTTAAGCAAAGTTCATAAACGCAACCAGAAATTAAATTGAGTTGCGTCAGCAGTGCAGCAGAACTTTTGACTTGTGCTGTTTTTAAGTTGTGTGAGGGCAAGATTGGAGAGTACGCCAGGGAGTGTGATGCCAGAATTCATGGCTTGTTTCCACTTTCAATATTTAAATGCAGAGCTTGCCACTCTGTGATAATGGTTTAGACTCCCCACAATCAACAACAACAACTTGCATTTATATAGCGCCTTTAACATAGCAAAACGTCCCAAGGTGCTTGACATTTGACCTGGTGACACCTGGGTCACTTGCTGAGACTTCTGACCTTAATGGGGTGCAACTATATGACTCGATTCACCCTACTGGATTAGCTATGACCCAGTATGAGAAGTCACAAGGAATCTGGGCTGACTCCCAAGTCAAAAGAAAGGTTGAACGAAGTGAGTTGTTAAGTAGGGAAATACTGGGAAAATGGAAGAGGGATAACATTATACTATTTTGTACAAAGTATCATCTTTATATGCTTATGTTTCATATAATTAAGCAGCAGTAGGAATTAGTGTCCTTTTAATGTGTATAATCGCACCATTCATTGTAGAATGAAGTTCTGTTGAGCACTTCTTATTGTTGCTCTTATTACGATCCCCTTAGTTTCTTTGTATCTTTGATCAGTTAACATTTTCATGTATTTATTGGGGAAGCCTTTATTCGAGACAGCAATAATCACGGTCCCTAACTAATTGATTATTCATAAATCTTACTGATGAACTTCTGAAAATAATTACATGAAATAAAATCGTTTTTGTAGTTCTTCTAAATGCTGAACTATTTGCTGACTATGTTTAATTAGCGGAGCTAGTACCACAATCTATGCATATTATTGCATACATATTTGGAGACAGAACACCAAAGTTTGAAATAAATTGGCTATAATTAGTACTTTCATTGTTACAGGTTTCAATATAGATATATAGAAGAATGTTGCTACACTAATCAATCATTTTTCTCCTCAGTGTACCATTCAAATATTTTTTTTCACTGCTTGAATCTAAACATGCACACATATTTATCTTTCAATTGAAATATATTTGTTTATTTAAACCATAGTTGCTTCCTTGGCTTTCCTTATGCTTTTCAATCATTCAAAGGCTTACAGGTAGTCATCTCGATTCATGAACCTTCCCTACAATTAGAGAAACATGAATTGTTCGGATGTGGAATAGCATTCATAGTTGCTAGGTGAACAGCAAAATGCAGGTTGAAATGGCCATCTGAAATTGTTGTATGATGACTGGACAGATAGAAAGACACAACTCATATTTACATAACATATTAACACGTTCCAAAGCACAATTTCACATAAACTGAATTACTTTGAAGTGCAGTTACTGTTGTTATTTGGAAAACTTGGATAACATTTGTTCAAGATGGATTTTATAGGCTGAAATTCGATCTGTATATACAGTGCAATAAAAGGAATACCACCCACACCAAAGGCATCTCGAACTATTGTCCCATGAAGATCTGTTAAATAGGAATAGTCTCCCATGACTTTCATTAATTTTTCAGGTAACTTGACTGCAAAGAGATGGTGGAAACAATCCAGAATTGTTGTAGTGTGTGTTTTTCACTACATTATGGGTGTATAGATTTATATACATTGTGTAAACCCGGATTAGTGAACAGTGGCCATTACTACTTTCAGTAGTTTTCATGTGAAAGGAGCTATACTGAACAGCTTCTGCTTCACAGGTTTTACATTTATAATGTAGTCGGTGACAATCATAAAAGTTCATTAAACGAGTTGTCCGCTGGTTCTAATATTTGTACTTAGCTACTGAGTAGACTGTTAACTAACAAGGAAACACTATAAATATTGTACATGGAAATACGAGTAAAGTTTTTTTTGTAACTATGGGAATTTATTGAGGGTCCTGTAATTACCAAGGTGATGTATTTGTACACTGTGTATATAAGCATAAATAATGCAATCGCAACCTGATTCTGCACCTAATTGTGTAATCATTTATAATTTATAACTGCGGTGAAAGCACTTTTCGTGTGTGTTTTTATAGTGTTTAAAACTGCTATTTGTAAAGTAAACTCACTGACCTCAAATAAAATGTTAAGCTGAACAGCTGCTCCCATTCTGCTTCTTATATGCATCAAACTAAAAGCTTCATTTATGAAGGAACAACATTTCAGATGTTTGAAAATAAGATTCACTGTTCTCATGGGATCAATAGAACATTGCTGCACAGATTGTTGGTGTCAGCACCATATGTACCAAACAACTACCTACCAAGGGCACTAAACAAGTTTAGTTCCACTTATCACACTTGTATAGTCTGAGAACTGTGGGAATAACATTTATTCCCACAGTTGTTGTGTCATCAGCCACCCTCACTGATAATGGGACAATTATCAAATTGGGAAGTAAGTACAAAACCAGCCATCTGCCATCTCCAATGGGAGCTCCCTCACTAATGCATTAAATATAGTTCCTACACACCGCAAGCCCACTACATGGAACATGGGGGTGATCAATAGGTTATGCAATGAGGACAGCAACATAGAATGTTACTTCTGAGACACGCAGGTCACAAGAACTTTTTCATTCTTAAATCATTAAATATGGATTGTAAAAGTCAAACCGACATTTGAGGTGGTCATCAGAGAACTAAATGCCTGCTTGATCAACACGCCATCCACCACCTTAACCATTCACTCTCCACCACTGGCACACCGTGTGTACCAGCTGCAAGATGTACCGCAACAACTCACCAAGGCTTCTTCAACAGCACCTCCCAAACCCACGACTTCTACCACCTAGAAGGACAAAGGCAGCAGGCACATGGGAACACCACCATCTCCGAGTTGTCCTCCAAGTCACACACCATCCTGACTTGGAAATATATCAGCGTTCCTTCATCATCGCTGGGTCAAAATCCAGGAACTCCCTACCTAACAGCATCGTGGGAGTACCATCAGCACATGGACTCAACGGTTGAAGAAGACAGATCGCCACCACCTTCTCACCTATTTTTGTACCTAGACCAAAACGTTAAAGGAGAGGAAAGCTCCGGAGGCAGATTATGTGCCCCTCAATTGTTCATTTTGATAACACGAGTGCTTTTCATTAGAAAGTTTAATTTGAAAGGCTTTAATATAGCCCAGATCTCAAATTTCCTTAATGATGATGTTAAGACATATTCTACTCCAATATCAGCCAAAGGAATCCCAATGGAGCACTTTTATCATTGCTGCCACTGTATCTGGGTTATTTACGAATGTAGGTCTTTTCTTAACCTCTGGTACTAAGCTTTTAGTAAACACAATTAAAAATCATAAACTTTTCTTAGTTTAAATTTGAAGCAACGTGTGGTAAGTTGGAGGAAGTGCTAACCTTTGGTTTTCTGTTGGAGGAAGATACAGAGCAAAGAACAGGCACTTCCTTGAAGGGAAGGAAGAAAATTTGCCAGAGCAGACACCCATTCACACTCTTTGATTACAAAATGTCATTGATAGGTCAAGAAGGAGGTCACCTGCTCAACATTTTACATAGCAGAACCCAAATCAAGGCTTAAAAATAAATTAGAAGGTGGAAGGAACAAAATAACAGGAAGAATTATAGGTTACAAGTAATTGTAATTATAAATTTATTACTATTATTTATTGACTAGTAGTGAAATTATTTTAAACAATTAGCAGATCATTCATGTTTAATTTTCATTCTACAGTGTCATCTGAATGTGATTTTTGCTTTGTAATCACTCCTGAATAGCCATTTATTCTCTCCATTATATATACTGTGAAGCTCAACAGGCTAATTTTATTCTATTGGGGTCCATTGCTTTTAAGTGATGGCCATCACATATAGTTGTGACTGATGGATTAAAAATTGCAATGTAATGATTTAACTTTTTAGTGTTATATAACATAAATTGATTAGCAGGAAGTAAGGGAATACATTAAAAATAACATACACGCTAGAGTGAATTAAAGGCTTTAATTTCATCTGTGGGTTTAGAAAACAGCTTCACTCTTACAATTTAGAACATCATTTGAACCCCTAGATGAAATTACTATCGGCAATTGCTCTCAAGTATCCATTATTGTCTACATAACCTTTTGCTGTGTTAGTAGTTTTCCCAGTTCTGCACTAATATGAACACTGAAAAAGACCATTATATGCATGCTAAGGTAAATGAAAAATATCTAATTATAATCATGGTGACCTCCATCGTAAACTACTGTTCTGTTTATGTTTCCTTCATCTACATATTTAGATGCCAACCATATAACGGGTTTGCCACAACATTATGCTTGGATTAGGTATCTATGAAGAGCTAATCTGAACATTGTATCCTTCCAGCAATTTAGCCTCAACACAAAGAAAAGAAAATGCCAACTTATTTATATAGCACTTTTAACACAGTAAAACATCCCAGGTCGCTTCACAGGAGCGTTATAAAACAAAAATTTGGCACTGAGCCACATAAGGAGATATTGGGGCAACTGACCAAATGCTTGGTCAAAGAGATAATTTTTAAGGAGGGTCTTAAAGGAGGAGAGAGAAGTAGAGAGGTTTAGGGAGGGAATTCCAGAGCTTAATATGAAGGCACAGCCACCAATGGTTGAGCAATTAAATTCAGGGATGCTCAAGAGGGCAGAATTAGAGGAACGCAGGTATTGCGGAGGGTTGTGGGGCTGGAGGAGATTCCAGAGATAGGGAGGGGCGAGGTCGTGGAGGGATTTGAAAACAAGAATGAGAATTTTAAAATCAAGGCATAAAAATGACATCCAAAATATGCTGCTGTCTCCAGGGGAAATGTCATGATGCACAGACTGTTTCACATACTCAAAAGCAAGGATCAGTTAACTGGAGAATGCTTGAATGAGGATTTTCTACTGCGCATTTTGCTAAATAGCAAGTACTATACAATGCTAGGTTGTAAGTAATTTTTAAAGCTCTTCTGATAGCTCAGCTAGTTGGCTGAGTCAGTAGGTATATGGGCCAAACAGATCAGGGAAACCTCAGGCTTGATCTCTGGTCTGTGCTGAGTTAGCTCTTCTCAACCAGGCTGACAATAAAGGTGCTACATCTTTGTGCCTGGCGGGTCTCCAGTCCGAGTTCTTGCTCTTGATCAATATCCAATAATCCCTGCTGGAAGTGTATTAAGAATGAGAATAGACTAAGGGAGGAGGACGGATCAGAAGGAGTATGAACTGCATCAAGAAGTGGAAATAGTGTGCGTAAATGCGAGGAGCATTAAAAATAAATTAGTTATGTCGAGTTCTATGTTTGTGACAAGAATAATGAGTACTATAGGTATTGCAGAGTTATGGTTAAATGAGGACAAATTGGAGTGGTGCATCTCAAAGGATATTGATTGATAGATACATAAGGATAGAGAGGATGGGCCAGAAGTGGGTGTTGATTTTAATATAAGATATGAAGGCAAGGAAAATAATTAAAGCTGGGTTTAATATGGACAAAGTAGAGGCATTACTGCTTAAGGTAAGGGATAATACAGAGAAGAATTTTGTTGCTGGGGTCTGTTACAGAGTCGAGTAAAGCTGCAGATCCTAATCTGTGCCAACAGATTAGAGAGGTATGTTTGAGTGTGAATAAGATTGTCATGGGGATTTAAATCTACCTGGAATTAACTTGAGAGAACCATAGTGGGATCAGCAGCAAAGACAGTTACTTCCTTTACATCATCATGGCCTGCTTTTTGACCCAGATGGCTAGGAAGCACATGAGGGGCCAAGGTGAATCTGGATCTGGTTTGGGGTTTGAGCGAATGAAGAAGCACTTAATGGAGTTAGACGAAGTTTTGAAGAGAAGTGGTATCATTTTAAATGCACAATATGGATATTACGACGTCAATTTATGCCACTGGGCGAGAAACACAATCAGAAGAAGAGGAAACCTATCTGGGCAATAAAGGATTAAGGGCAAAAAAGAGGGGCTTCCTCAAGTGTAGACCTTGAGGTTCAGTGAGGAGCAGATAGCATTTTAAGGGTAGGGTAAATACTTTTTTTAAAGTAAAGATTCGTTAGGCAAAAATCGACAATGAGATTAGGATTGCAGGGAACATATAAAACAAGATAAAACACTTCTATAAGTATATCTGGAGTAAACATAAAGTCAAACAAGTAGTAGCAGCTTTGAAAGGTACCGATGGTGGTATGGTATCAGGCAAAGTAGAGAAAAATTGGCCCTGTGGTCTTTTACGCTCCTATACATACTGATGATTCTGTAATGGGCTCAGCAGTGATGCCGGTGGTCAGATAGCCTGTAAACACTCACTATATAGGTTCATAAGTGAAGAATGGTCATTTGGCCAACAACTTGCATTTATATTGGAATTGTTTAAGTACCTGAAGGAAATTTTTTGCAGGGCTACGGGGAAAGGGCGGGGTAGTGGGACTAGCTGAAATGCTCTTGCAGAGAGCCGGCACAGGCTCAACAGGCTGAATGTCCTCCTTCTGTGCTGTAATCATTCTATGATTCTATATAGCGCCTTTAACATAGCAAATCGTCCCAAGGCGCTACAGAGGAGCGATTATCAAACAAAATTTGACACCGCGCCACATAAGGAGATATTAGGACAGATTACAAAAAGCTTGGTCAAAGAGGTAGGTTTTGAGCAGCATCTTAAAGGAGGAGAGAGAGGTAGAGAGATTTAGGGAGGGAATTCCAGAGCTTAGGGCCTAGGCAGCTGAAGGCAAGGCCACCAATGGTGGAGCGTTTAAAATCGGGGATGCTCCAGAGGCCAGAATTGGGAGAAGCACAGATATCTCAGAGGGTTGTCATATGACTTTACCCATACTCATTACTGTTGACCCACCCCCTGACAAAACCCCTGTTGCCATGCTTTGCTCACCAGCAGCCCGCAGCACTCTTTCTATTTTTCCCACAATCCAGGGTCCCACACCAAGCACTTCCATACCCTGCCACTGCCACTGCCATCCCACTGTTATCACACCTCAAGACCACCTCCTCATCTCTCACACCTCCCTGACCCCTACCAGTGCTCCCCTACCCCAGGACCAATCTTCCAACATTACCTAAACATACAGGCCTCCCCTCTTTCAGTATTGCTCCATGCAGTACCTGCAACCTACCTACTAGCCACCTGCATTCGGCAACATCTTCCCTACCATCTTCTCTGTATCCTGCATTTTGGAAAGAGGTAGAAGATAAAATTAACTGCATACTTAAACAAACATATAATAATAAAGTCCACTGATTTACATTTTCCCACATAAATGTGGGCGTAGTAACGGAATTCAACTTGAAAATATCACTAACACTGCCATAATACTAGTAATAAGAATGCAATTTAACTTATTCAAGCACTGTAAATTGATAATATATTGCACAATATGTGAGAGTATCTCCTGACTCACTGAGAGACTCCGCAGTAGCTCTTCTAATCGAGTAATGTAGTTATGAATATGAATAAGTTCCTGAACTGGAAACAGCCATCCAAATTATGGAAGTTTCAATAAGAAATATCCAGTTCATAGGTTGTAGGGCCTCGTCTGAAGGAATGACTAATGCAGCCCATCTAAAATATTTACAATCTCTGTGCAGATTACAACACCAGGAATACTCCTCACCTACACCACAGGATCTCAGGTAAGGCCAGATTATGGTATACTGTTCACTTCTGAGCTGGAGATGGCAGAAATGGCAGAGGATGACCCATTGAATGTGAAGGTTGGTGGGGTGGAAGGTGAGACAAGGGGGACCCTATCGTGGTTCTGGGAGGGACGGGACTTTACAACTTTCTGGACTCAACATTGAGTTTAACAATTTCAGGTTATTTTTTTTTATATTCGTTCCTGGGATGTGGGCGTCGCTGACAAGGCCAGCATTTATTGCTCATCCCTAATTGCCCTTGAGAAGGTGGTGGTGAGCCGCCTTCTTGAACCGCTGCAGTCCGTGTGGTGAAGGTACTCCCATAGTGCTGTTAGGGAGGGAGTTCCAGGATTTTGTCCCAGCGACTATGAAGGAACGGAGATATATTTCCAAGCCAGGATGGTGTGTAACTTGGAGGGGATGGTGTTCCCATGCGCCTGCTGCCCTTGTCCTTCTAGGTGGTCGAGGTTGCGGGTTTGGGAGGTGCTGTCGAAGAAGCCTTGGCGAGTTGCTGCAGTACATCTTGTAGATGGTACACACTGCAGCCACGGTGCTCTGGTGGTGTTGGGAGTGAATGTTTAAGGTGCTGGATGGGGTGCCAATCAAGCGGACTGCTTTGTCTTGGATGGTGTCGAGCTTCTTCAGTGTTGTTGAAGCTGCACTCATCCAGGCAAGTGGAGAGTATTCCATCACAATCCTGACTTGTGCTTTGTAGATGGTGGAAAGGCTTTGGGGAGTCAGGAGGTGAGACACTCGCCACAGAATTCCCAGCCTCTGCCCTGCTCTTGTAGCCACAGTACTTATGTGGCTGGTCCAGTTAAGTTTCTGGTCAATGGTGATCCCCAGGATGTTGACAGTGGGGAATTCGGCGATGGTAATGCCGTTGAATGTCAAGGGGCTGTGGTTAGATGCTCGCTTGTTGGAGATAGTAATTGCCTGACACTTGTGTGGTGCGAATGTTACCTGCCACTTATCAGCCCAAGCCTGAAGGTCATCCAGGTCTTCCTGCATGCAGGCAAGGACTGCTTCATTATCTGAGGAATTGCGAATGGGACTGAACACTGTGCAATCATCAGCGAACATCCCCACTTCTGACTATTTGATGGAGAGAAGGTTATTGATGAAGCAGCTGAAGATGATTGGGCCTAGGAGACTGCCCTGAGGAACTCCTGCAGTGATGTCCTGGGGCTGAGATGATTGACCTCCAACAACCACAACCATCTTCCGTTGTGCTAGGTATGACTCCAGCCAGTGGCGAGTTTCCCCCTGATTCCCGTTGAGCTCAATCTTACTAGGGCTCCTTGATGCCACACTCGGTCAAAAGCTGCCTTGATGTCAAGGGCAGTCACTGTCACCTCACCTCTGGAATTCAGCTCATTTGTCCATGTTTGGACCAAGGCTTTAATGAGGTCTGGAGCCGAGTGGTCCTGGTGGAACCCAAACTGAGTATCAGTGAGCAGGTTATTGGTGAATAAGTGCTGCTTGATAGCACTGTCGACAACACCTTCCATCACTTTGCTGATGATTGAGAGTAGACTGATGGGGCGGTAATCGGCCGGATTGGAGATGTCCTGCTTTTTGTGGACAGGACATTCCTGAGCAGATTTCCACATTGGTGGGTAGATGCCAGTGTTGTCGCTGTACTGGAATAGCTTGGCTAGAGGCGTGGCTAGTTCTGGAGCACAAGTCTTCAGCACGACAGCCGGGATGTTGTCGGGGCCCATAGCCTTTGCTGTATCCAGTGCGCTCAGTCGTTTCTTGATATCACGTGGAGTGAATCGAATTGGCTGAAGACTGGCTTCTGTGATGATGGGGACCTCAGGAGGAGGCCGAGATGGATCATCCACTTGGCACTTCTGGCTGAAGATGGTTGCAAACACTTCAGCCTTGTCTTTTGCACTTGCGTGCTGGGCTATGCCATCATTGAGGCTGGGGATCTTAATGGAGCCTCCTCCTCCCGTCAGTTGTTTAATGGTCCACCACGATTATAACCACTGCTCCTACTTTTTCTGACAGCAGGTGTTGGTAATGGTTCTGCTATTATCATTTACAGCTCCTCTAATCCCATCTTTTGTTTCTTTACTTGTCCCATTACCATCTTTTGTCATTTAATCTCTCCTGCCTTCCACCCTAGCATAGACCTTCCCTTTTGTTCTTTCCTCCCCTCCCCCCCTTTCCCTGCCTCTGTATTTGCTTAAAACCTGTTACACCTGTAACGTCTTCCAGTTCTGACGAAGGGTCATCGACCTGAAACATTAACCCCCCTGTTTCTCTCTCCACAGATGCTGCCTGACCTGCTGAGTGTTTCCAACATTTTCTGTGATCAAGAACATACTTGTATTTTAGTTCAAGTCTGATGTAATAGTGAACTCAAATCTACGATTTCCAACAGCAGAGCACAAGACTATTGTTCCACTGATCAAATACTTAAAGCATTCAGTCACATTTCAACATCCACTCTGGAGAGAGGTGTCACAAAAAGCTGTGAAATTGGTGATCAAAACCATCAGACGCAAGAATGCCTGATGAGTTCTCTTTTCTCAATTGATTCTGAAGCAATTGCTTCTGTCTCTTATTGCAGAATAGTTCATTTGATGAAAATAACATTGTTAGTAGCATGTCCCAATTACCGCTGGCCACAGCTACTGCTGTCAGTGGGATGTTCTTCATCCCTCATGAATTCAGAAGTGCTGCTTTAATAGCTGCAGGATATCACTGCTATTTATGCCCAAGGTCTAGCACAATAGGAAGCAGTGTTTTCAAATTCAGGATTTTCTGCTCGTCTTCAAAGCTCAATAACAATTGCAGAAATATTGCAGTTACTGTGGTGCTGAGGCATTTAGGTCAAGTTTAAATTTTGGGAACATCTGCTACAAGGGAAGACACTCACACTGACTCTTAATGCATTATTTAACCTTCAATTCTCCAGTTCACCCTGCAATCCAATCCAAAAGTCAAGCCTACTGTGGAACCATCCACAGCTGCCCATCTGTTTTCATACAAACTTTGCTGATCAGCCAGGTGTGAATACAAATATGTTGGGGATGGGGGCAGGGAAGGAAGAGGCACACAGGCTGAAAGATATTCCTTGACTGAAAATGCAAGGCACAAATACTTTGTGGTATGAATCTAGAAAGAAAGACTTGCATTTATATAGCACCTTTCATGACCTCAAGATGTCCCAAAACGCTTTACAGCCAATGAAGTACTTTTGAAGTGTGGTCACTGTTGTAATGTAGGAAACACCGCAGCCAATTTGCACACAGCAAGCTCCCACCAACAGCAATGTGATAATGACCAGATAATCTGTTTTAGTGATGTTAGTTGAGGGATAAATATTGGCCAGGACACCGGGGAGAACCCCCTGCTCTTCTTCAAAATAGTAGCCATGGAATCTTTTACATCCACCTGAGTTTAACGTCTCATCCGAAAGACGGCACCTCCGACAGTGTAGCACTCCCTCAGTACTGCACTGCGAGTGTCAGCCTAGATTTTTGTGCTCAAGTCTCTGGAGTGGGACTTGAACCCACAACCTTCCGACTCAGAGGCAAGAGTGCCTCCCACTGAGCCATGGCTGACACCACCAAATTAACTAAATTGTTAATCTCTGCTGAATATGGTTTTGAGGAAGCGCTGCATTAATTATGAAAGGTGAAGTCCTCAGTAATTAAATGTCAATTATTCCCAATAAAGCTTAGCATTCAGGTTTAACTAAATAAAACCAGCGTGGCTACATTATTTTATAACAAAAACAACAACTTGTATTTATATAGCGCCTTTAACGTGATAAAATGTCTCAAGGCGCGTCACAGGAGCGTCATAAAACAAAATTTGACACCGAGCCACATAAGGAGATATTAGGGCAGATGCATGGTCAAAGAGGTAGGTTTTAAGGAGCGTTTTAAAGGAAGAGAGGCGGAGAGGTTTAGGGAGGGAATTCCAGAGCTTAGGGCCTTGGCAGCTGAAGGCGCGGCCGCCAACGGTGGAGCAATTAAAATTGGGGATGGTCAAGAGGCCAGAATTGGAGGAGCACAGATATCTCGGAGGATTGTGGGGCTGGAGGGGATTACAGAGATAGGAAGGGGCGAGGCCATGGAGGGATTTGAAAATTGAGGCGTTGCTTAACCGGGAGCCAATGTAGGTCAGCGAGCACAGGTGATATGGGTGAACAGGACATGGTATGAGTTACAACACGGGCAGCAGAGTTTTGGATGACCTCAAGTTTACGGAGGTTAGAACGTGGGAGGCCAGCCAAGAGTGCATATGAATAGTCAATGGGAATCGGGGGGGAAACTCTCCACTGGCTGGAGACATAACTAGCACAATGAAGATGGTTGTGGTTGTTGGAGGTCAATCATCACAGCCCCAGGACATCGCTGCAGGAGTCCCTCAGGGCAATGTCCTAGGCCCAAACATCTTCAGCTGCTTTCATCAATGACCTTCCCTCCATCATAAGGTCAGAAGTGGAGATGTTTGCAGATGACTGCACAGTGTTCAGTGCCATTCACAACTCCTCAGATAATGAAGCAATCCATGCCTGCATGCAGCAAGACCTGGACGACATTCAGGCTTTGGCTAATAAGTGGCAGGTAACATCCACGTCACACAAGTGCCAGGCAATGACTATCTCCAACAAACAAGCGTCTAACCACCGCCCCTTGACATTCAACGGTATTACCATCACCGAATCCCCCATCATCAATATCCTTGGGGTCACCATTGACCAGAGAAACTTAACTGGACCAGCCACATAAATACTGTGGCAACAAGAGCAGGTCAGAGGCTGGGTATTCTGCGGCAAGTGTCTCACCTCCTGACTCCCCAAAGCCTTTCCACCATCTACAAGGCACAAGTCAGGAGTGTGATGGAATACTCTCCACTTGCGTGGATGAGTGCAGCTCCAACACACTCAAGAAGCTCGACACCATCCAAGACAAAGCAGCCCGCTTGATTGGCACCCCACTCACCACCTTAAACATTCACTCCCTCCACCACCGGTGTACCGTGGCTGCAATGTGTACCATCTACAAGTTGCACTGCAGCAACTTGCCAAGGCTTCTTCGGCAGCACCTCCCACTGTGACCTCTACCACCCAGAAGAACAAGGGCAACAGGCGCATGGGAACACCACCACCTCCAAGTTCCCCTCCAAGTCACACACTATCCTAACTTGGAAGTATATCGCCGTTCCTTCATTGTCACGGGGTCAAAATCCTGGAAACCCCTCCCTAACAGCACTGTGGGAGTACCTTCACCACACGGACTGCAGCAGTTCAAGAAGGCAGCTCTCCACCACCTTCTCAAGGGCAACTAGGGATGGGCAATAAATGCTGGCCTTGCCAGCGACGCCCACACCCCATGAACGAATAAAAAAAAAGTCAAGTCAAGAGGTAACAAAGCCATAGATGAGGGTTTCAACAGCAAATGAGCTGAGGCGGGGCGGAGTCAGACGACGTTACGGAGGTGGAAGTAAATGATCTTAGTAATGGCGCGGATATGCGGTCGGAAGCTTATTTCAGGGTTAAATACGACACCAAGGTTGAGAACAGTCTGGTTCAGCCTCAGACAGCTGCTTGGGAGAGGGATGGAGTCCGTGGCTAGGGAATGGAGTTTGTGGCAGGGACTGAAGACAATGGCTTCGGTCTTCCCAATATTTAGTTGGAGAAAATTTCTGCTCACCCAATACTGGATGTCGGACCAGCAGTCTGACAATTTAGAGACAGTGGAAGGGTCGAGGGAAGTGATTGAGAGAAGAATTTTAGGTACAAAACAAACCTATTTTGTATGGAGTGTCATTAAAGTACGTACTAAAATTTAGGATAATCAAGATACTGAAAATAGCAGGTAAACCTAGAAAAGTACATTGGCCACCTTGTTTTAAACTAAATGTTTCATCATTTTGACTAATCTGATGATAAATATACTATAATAGTACAGTAGATCTAATCTTCTCCCACCTCAATTATCTTCCTTGTCCCCTCCTTTCCTGAAAAAAATTGAATTACACTGGGATATAGTTCCACAGGAGCCACCAGCCTCCAGTACCTTGCGTAAGTGAACATTTTTCACGTATGAGCCTTGACTTGACCGTGAGTATTGCAGGCTGTTTGACTGTGGAGATGTCATAGCTGATCCTTATCTTGTTCTTGCCCAATGTCCACATATGTGTACTTCCAACACAACGTTCTCTACAGAGATTAGAATGATACCGGGGCTAAAGAGGTTAAATTATGAGGACAGATTGCATAGACTAGGCTTGTATTCCCTTGAGTATAGTAGATTAAAGGTTGATCTACTTGAGGTGTTTAAGATGATTAAAGGATTTGATAGGGTGGATAGAGAGAAATTTACCAGAATGATACCATAACTGAGAGGTTATACCTATCAGGAAAGATTGAACAGGCTGGGGTTCTTTTCTCTAGAAAAGAAAAGACTGAGGGGTGACCTGATAGAGGTCTTCAAGATTATGAAGGGTTTGATAGGGTAGGCATAGAGAAGATGATTCCACTTGTGGGGGAGACCAGAACTCGGGGTCATAAATATAAGATAGTCACTAATAAATCCAATAAGGAGTTCAGGAGAAACTTCTTTACCCAGAGAGTGGTTAGAATGTGGAACTGGCTACCACAGGGAGTGGTTGAGGTGAATAGCAGAGATGCAGTCAAGGGGAAGCTAGATAAGCACATGAGGGAGAAAGTAATAGAAGGATATGTTGATGGGGTGAGATGAAGAGAGGTTGGAGGAGGTTCGTGTGGACCATAAACATCAGCATAGACCTGCTGGGCCGAATGGCTAATTTCTGTGCTGTAAATACTTTGTAAAAACTATTTCCTCTGGTGGGAGAGTCCAGAACAAGGGGGCCTAACCTTAAAATTAGAGCTAGGCTGTTCAGGGGTGATGTCAGAAAGCATTTCTTCACACAAAGGGTAGTGGAAATTTGGAACTCTCTCACCCAAAAAGCTGTTGAGACTGGGGGTCATTTGAAAATTTCAAAACTGAGATTGATAGATTTTTGTTAGGCAAGGTTATTAAGGGTTACGGAACCAAGGCGGGTGGATGGAGTTGAGATACAGATCAGCCATGATCTAATTGAATGGCGGAACTGGCTTGAGGGGCTGAATGACCTACTCCTGTTCCTATGATTAGTAGTCATGATGCGGAGATGCCGGTGTTGGACTGGGGTGGACAAAAATGAGAAGTCGCACAACACCAGGTTATAGTCCAACAGTTTTATTTAAAATTACGAGCTTTCGGAGCTGCTGCCCCTTCGTCAGGTAGAGGTATTGAGGGAATCTATTACACAGTATATATACACAGAGAGCAATTTGTCTGCAGAGATACAATCTGTTAGGAAGGCATTACATCAAAGATACATCAGAGTACAGCTAAGACAATGAGGTGGGTCACAGGGGGTCCAACATGTCAAATGTTGCCGTCTGCAGTTGAGCTTTTAACTTTTTTGGGGGGGTTTTTTGTGGTTTTTTTTTAAACTGGAAAGACAGACAACGATGTCGAGTCACGACAACGCAAAATCATCGAGCAGAAACTGATAGCCAAGTTCCGCACCCATGAGGACGGCCTCAATAGGGATCTCGGGTTCATGTCACGCTACAGAACGTGACTCGACATCGTTGTCTGTCTTTCCAGTTTTTAAAAAAAACACACCAAAAAAAAACAACCAAAAAAAAAGTTAAAAGCTCAACTGCAGACGGCAACATTTGACACGTTGGACCCCCTGTGACCCACCTCATTGTCTTAGCTGTACTCTGATGTATCTTTGATGTAATGCCTTCCTAACAGATTGTATCTCTGCAGACAAATTGCTTTCTGTGTATATATACTGTGTAATAGATTCCCTCAATGTACCTCTACCTGACGAAGGGGCAGCAGCTCCGAAAGCTCGTAATTTTAAATAAAACTGTTGGACTATAACCTGGTGTTGTGCGACTTCTCATTTTTATGATTAGTAGCAGGAATCATGACAGGTATCCCCCCTCTGCCCATCTCCCCACCCAGGGGTGCTAATATCTGCTGTAGCCATGTGACTTACTGCTGCCCTGGCCAGCAGCAGCAAGATCACATTCTTCTGATTTTCTCTCCCTCCCTTAATCCATTTGGCACAACATCATACAACAGGACCGAGAAACCTATTTGTCACAGTTTTACGGGGTGAGGCGGAGAGAAGGCAAACTTTAGTGCATTTTTCAGCAGAGGTTGCAAGAAGCTTACGACGCAGTGGACCAATTTCACCGAAACAACGTACCTTTTTCTTTGACATACATTCTAATAAATGTGCAATTTTAGTTTGAGATTTCCAGTTGATTTGGAAATATGTATGGTAGATGGATGAAGTAAAAAAGTTGCATTTGAATGTAAGTGTGTCTGTTCATCTCTTCCAATCTCTACACAACAATTTTGGCGTGAATGGAAGTAAATTGGATTTCCTTTACTGTGAAAATATTAACTCCTACTGCACATTCGGCAGATACCATCTTTCTTTCTGGGAATGATTTTAAAAATCCAAATAAATTGCAATTTAATGATAAAATATTTCACTGAATCATTTCAATATTTTGTTGACCCGTATCTAATGTAGTTTGATAGACGTAGTGCTTCTTTTTTAGCTAGACCTCATTTTTCATGTGTACTTTTCAAAGCTGGCTTGAATCATTAAATAAGACTCATGGGAGACACGATTGCGATTTGTGCAACCTGGGTACATGTTTAGCGGTGTGTCAGACAATCAAATCAGAATTCCATCCACTGATACATTTTCCACTGTGCCTGGAATAGCTCCTCATAAATTAAGCAACCTTGAGGCCTTTAAGTGACTTGGGTAACTGAATCCATCAGATTTTTGTGATGGTAGAAATCCAATTATAAACTGTGCAACAAAAACGAGTACTGAAGACACTAATTACACACGTATAGCAGGTGTGGCTGGGAAAGCAAGGTCATTTTGATGGATTCGATCGAAACAGGCTACTTTAAAAAAAATATGTTGAACTAAAACTAATCTGTAAGCTGAGATTGCATTTTCTCTTGCTCAACAATATTTAATATGATGGTGATGCAACGTTTGAGCTTCAAATACTTCCAAAACTCTGTATGATTTCCAAAATGTTTTAGTTTTAACAAACCAAATTCTAAAATTTCAGACATTATCTGAACCTGAACACTGCTGGAGGATGCAGTAAGAGAATTGCAGAAAGATTTAGATTGGTTCTTCCACCTGAAAGACAAATGTCCAATTAAAATTTAACGCTGACAGATTTAACGGGTGAATTTCCTCGGGGCTTCTCTCTCTCTGCCGTTGTAATTTCGGCGGAAACCCCCACTTGCTGCGGAAACAGGGCTTCTGCGGAAGTTCGAGTAGTGGAGCAGTAATAGTGCCGAGGAAGTTAACCCCCCCCATAAAGTTTTGCATGTTGATCATCTTGTATACAAAGAGTGTAAAGAAAGGGCTCAGGAGAGAAAGTAAATTCATCAATGTCTGGTCAATGCAGCAAAGCAATTCAAAAAGTTAATAGAATGCTAGGATGTATAGCCAGAATAATAGAGTACATATATCCAGAGGTGTTCCAAGCATTAGTCAGGCCCCGATTAGAATACTGTGTTCAATTTTGTTCACCATGCCAGAAAACACATATGCAGGCTGTGGAGAGAGTCCAGCAAAGAACAAGACTGATCCCAAGTGCAATGAGGATGTCCGATGAGTAAGGTTAGAGAAACTCAGGCTCCACTGTCTAGAGAGGGTGAAAGATTGCAACTGGATTTGGATAGGTTGGGGAAGTGGACCCAAGACTGGAAACTATCCTTCAGTTTAGAGAAGTATCTAGTTATGAACACAGGTACACATAATAAAGGTACAGAATATAACAGGAGTGGGTGTATGTTAAATGGTAAAATGTAATGGAGAAAGATTTGAGGACATTGACCATCCCTCAAAGTTCAGGCTCAGAATAAAAAGGCCACAGTCAAAACAAACAGGGTCCTGGGTTATATTGTCCAGACAGTTCATTACAAATCTAGAACCACAATAATAGGATTCCATAAGGCTTTGGTACCATCTTGTTTGGAGTACTTTGCACAGTTTTGGTCCCACCATATCTGGCAAGGCATTATAACTCTGGAGAAAGTATAGAGATGGTCAACAAGGATGATCCATAGTCTGAGCTATGAAGATATACGATGCCTTGGGTTCATAGTTAATGGAGACTTGGAGAGGATATGATCCAGGTATTTAAGACTATTAAAGACATGGACATGATGCAAGTAAATAGTATGTTTGAAGTGATTGGGCCATCTTCAACATACGGAGGAACAGGACATTCAGCCCCACGACAATTCCATTTGATTATAATTGATCTGTACCTCAATCCAATTTACCCACCTTTGCTTCATATCCCTTGATATCCTTACCTAACAAAATCTATTGATTTTCTACTCTATTTTTTCTCCCCTTGTTCAGTCTGTTCCCATCTACATCCGCGACTCTTCTGACATCCTCTGCCACTTTAACAGTTTCCAGTTTCCCGGCCCCAACTGTCTCTTTTTCACTATGGACGTCCAATTCCTCTACACCTCCATCCCCCACCAGGACGGCCTGAGGGCACTCCGCTTCTTCCTTGAACAGAGGCCCAACCAGTCCCCATCCATTAAAAAAAAAACAAATTCGTCCAACACATCCCTTCTGTCTTCCCTGACACACACACACACCTGAACATTAGTGCAGAGAATAAAGCAATGTTGTTATAACCAGCCATCTTCTACATCTACTTTGAGTTAAGTGTCTGCCTGGCTGAACTTGTTCTCACATTGAACAACTTCGCCTTTGACTCCACTCACTTCCTCCAAATTAAAGGTGTTGCTATGGGAACCCGCATGGGTCCCAGCCATGTCCTGCCTTTTCATGGGATATGTGGGACATTCTTTGTTCCAGTCCTACTCAGGTCCCCTCCCTCACCTCTTTTTCCAGTTCATTGATGACTGTATCAGTTTCCTGCTCTCGCCCTGAACTAGAAAATTTCATTCACTTTGCTTCCAATTTCCACCCTTCCCTCACCTTCACATGGTCCATCTCTGACTCTTCCCTTCCCTTCCTTGACTTCTCTATCTCCATTTCTGGGGTTAGGCTATCGACAAACATCCACTATAAGCCCACTGACTCCCACAGCTACCTGGACTACACTTCCTCCCACCCTGCTTCCTGTAAGGATTCTATTCC
Source organism: Squalus acanthias (assembly GCA_030390025.1). Taxonomy (NCBI): domain Eukaryota; kingdom Metazoa; phylum Chordata; class Chondrichthyes; order Squaliformes; family Squalidae; genus Squalus; species Squalus acanthias. The sequence goes on from CM059436.1 coordinate 74,089,369, forward strand.
ATTCTCCCAGTTTCTCCATCTCCGTCGGATCTGTTCTGACGATGCCACCTTCCATACCAGTGCTTCCGATATGTCTTCCTTTTTCCTCAACTGAGGATTGCCCTCTACCGTGGCTGACATGGCCCTCGACCATGTCCGTTCCATTTCCCGCACTTCTGCTCTAACCCCTTCCCCTCCCTCCCAGAACCACGATAGTGTTCCCCTTATCCTCACCTTTCACCCAACCAGCCTCCACATTGAACGGATCATCCTCCGCCATTTCTGCCACCCCCAGCGTGATCCCATCACCAAACACATCTTCCCCTCCCCTTTCAGCATTTCGAAGGGACCACTCCCTCCGCAACACCCTGGTCCAGTCCTCAATCACCCTCTCCCCTTCCCATGGCAACACCTGCCATTTTACCTCCTCCTTTCCCACTGTCCAGGGTCCCAAACACTCCTTCCAGGTGAAAGAGCAATTTACTTGTACTTCTTGCAATTTAGTATATTATATTTGTTGCTCACGATGCGGTCTCCTCTACATTGGGGAGACCAAACGCAGATTGGGTGACCGCTTTGCGGAACACCTCCGTTCAGTCCGTAAGCATGACCCAGAGCTTCCGGTCGCCTGTCACTTTAATTCTCTGCTCCACTCCCACTCAGACCTCACCGTCCTCGGCCTCTTGCATTGTTCCAACAAAGCTCAACTTAAGCTCAAGGAACAGCACCTCATCTTTCGATTAGGCACTTTACAGCCTTCTGGACTCAACACTGAGTTCAACAATTTCAGACCATAACCTCTGCCCTTATTTTTTCAGATGGCAGCTGTTGGTAATGATTCTGCCATTCCTATTTACACCTCTGCTAGACCCATCTTTTGTTTCTTTATTTGTCCCATTACCATTTCCTCTTGCTTTATACAATCATCCCTTTTGTCATTTAATCTCTCCTGCCTTCCACCCTATCACAGACTTTCCCTTTTGTTCTTTCCTCCCCTCCCCCCTTTCCCTGCCTCTGCACTTGTTTAAAATCTGTTACATCTCTATAACTTCTTCTAGTTCTGACGGAAGTTCATCGACCTGAAACGTTAACTCTGTTTCTCTCTCTACAGATGTTGCCTGACCTGCTGAGGATTTCCTGCATTTTCTGTTTTTATTTCAGATTTCCAGCATCCGCAGGATTTTGCTTTTGTAAAATCCATCGATCTCAGTTTTGAAGATTTCAATTGATCCAGCATCCACAGCATTTTAGGGAGGGAGAGTTCCAGATTTCCACTTCCCTTTGTGTCAAAAAGTGCCTCCTGGTTTTACTCCTAAATGTCCTAGCTCCCATTTTCAGCTTATACCCCTTGTTCTGGATTCCCCCACCAGAGGAATTAGTTTATTTGGATTTACCCTATCGAATAGCATTATCATTTTAAAGATCTTGATTAGTTCACTACTCAACATTCTAAACTCAAGAATACAAAACAAGTTTATGTAACCTGTCCTCATAATTTAAACCTTTAAGCCCTGGTATCATATTAGTGAATCTACGCTATACCCCATTATATCTTTCCTGAGGTGCAGTGCCCAAAACTGAATGTAGTACTGTAGATGGGGTCTGAGCAAGGCTCTGTACAACTGAAGTATCACTTCCTCACTTTTGTATTCTAACTTCTTGAGATGAAGTACCTATACACTAGCTTTTAGTGATTTGTGAGCATGGACACCTAAATCCCTTTGCTCCTCCACAGCTCCTAGTCTCTCATCAATAAGAAAATATTCCAACTTGTCTTTCTTGGATCCAAAGTGGAAGACCTCACACTTTCCCACAATCAGCTCCATCTGTAATAGATTTGCCCACTTACTTAGTCTGTCTATGTAACGCCCTGCTCCAATCTACACAACTTACCATGTCTCCTAAATGAATGATGCCTGTAAGCTTGGATATGCAACTATCTATTCCTTCATCCAATATATGGTGAAAAGCTGAATGCTTCCTATTTTGATAGACCATTATCACACTATGTCATAAGTCTACCCAAAGAGCCATTGGTGGGAGCTATCTTTATTCTTATCTTGATTTTAAAATTAATATTAAACTATTGGGGGCAAGAGTAATAAGAACATAAGAAATAGGAGCAGAAGTAGGCCATTCGGCCCCTCAAGCCTGCTCCGCCATTCAATAAGATCATGGCTGATCTGATCTTGGCCTCAACTCCATTTTTCTGCCTGTTCCCCATAACCCTTGACTCCCTTGTAGTTCAAAAATCTGTCGATCTCAGCCTTGAATATATTCAATGGGGGAAAAATTGGGTTGGTTTGTGCCTCTCATTAGCATCCCTAGGCGCAAATCCCCTAGCGCCCAGGCGCGGCGCCGCTAATGCCTCCCACAAAATTCAGCGAGAGGTTAGCAGTAGCCGGTAGCGCCCCGTGGCACTGCGCCGCCGGCTTTGACGTCATCGCCATGCGCAGCGTCCCGCTTGCGCCCCGGCCGCAAACTTCCCTTGCGCCCCCTGACCTATCGCCGGACGATATGCCCGACAGGATCAGGGGGTGATTTTGCAGCAGGCGGCGTTACTTAAAGGGCAGGTGTCGGGCGGCCATTTTTATTTTGGCCGACTGCCAGCACCTGCCCCCTTTCACTTTTTTATGCGGGGTGCCGGCCACGATCGCTCAGCCCGGCACTCCTCTTGAGTGCCGGGCTGTTTTCCCAGCACCCCGCTCCCCGGTGGTCCAGCAGGGTCCCAGTGCGCGCAGCGCTAGGCCCCTCCCCTTTAATCAGGGGAGGAGGCCTGCAATGACGTGGCGCGGCAGCACGTAGCGCCGTCAAATTCAGTAGTAACGCCCCAAGCAGGAGGTGGAGCACTCTCCAGTAGCACTCCACTTCCTGCTTGGGGTGCTACTACTGAATTTACGGCGGAGAGGCTGCAAACCTTTTCGGGGGCGCTAAAGTTAGCGTCCCAGCGACGTTATCGCCCCAAAATGTGCGCCACTCAATTTTTCCCCCAATGACTCAGCCTCCACAGCTCTCTGGGGTGGAGAATTCCAAAGATTCATGACCCTCTGAGAGAAGAAATTCCTCCTCATCTCCGTCTTAAATGGGCAACCCCTTATTCTGAAACGATGCCCTCTAGTTCTAGATTCCCCCACAAGGGGAAACATCCTCTCAGTATCTACCCTGTCAAGCCCCCTCAGAATCTTATATATTTCAATAAGATCACCTCTCATTTTTCTAAACTCCAATGAGTATAGGCCCAACCTGCTCAACCTTTCCTCATAAGACAACCCCTTCATCTCAGGAATCAACCTAGTGAACTGCCTCCAATGCAAGTACGTATATCTCTCCTTAAATAAGGAGACCAAAACTGTATGCAGTACTCTAGGTGTGGTCTCACCAATACCCTGTACAGTTGTAGCAGGACTTCCCTGCTTTTATACTCCATCCCCCTTGCAATAAAGGCCAACATTCCATTTGCCTTCCTAATTACTTGCTGTACCTGCATGCTAACATTTTGTGTTTCATGTACGAGGACACCCAGATCCCTCTGTACTGCAGCATTCTGTAGTCTCTCTCCATTTAAATAATATTTTGCTTTTCTATTCTTCCTACCAAAGTGGATAACCTCACATTTTCCCACATTATACTCCATCTGCCAAATTTTTGCCCACTCACTTAACCTTTTTATATTCCTTTGCAGACTCTTTGGGCTCGGTTTTGTCATTGGGGCGGGCTGGGGTCGTGTCATCCGCTTTTTGTGTTAGCCACCCGACTCCAATTGGATGTGGGAGATTGATGCGATTTTCCCCTAATTGGGCAATTGAGTTCCAGCATGTGGGAACCCATGACCCAATTAGTGTTTTCAGTCTGAAAGTCGCCTCTGATGATGTCATCATTGCTGCTGCATTTAAGGTCTGCAAAGACTGCCAACCTTTTGGCCTTTGCTGTGAGAGGGACCCGGAGGCAAAATGAGCAGCAGGAGACCTAAGTCTGCTCCCATAATTTCCACCACCACCGCCACCACCACTAAAAGTTCCCCCAGAATTGATCAAATCTCCTTTTCAAGTGTGCTACCGCCAGGTTTCACCGTCGTGTTTCAGAGGAGGCGTGCATCACGTTGAAAAGTGTTAAAATCAGAAAGGCCTCTCAAACTGGGATTACAGAGGCAATTAAGTGGTTGTTAAGGGCCTATCCTGCCTCTTGGAGGTGGGACGGAGACGGGATCAGAAACCACGCATTTGGGAAAATTTCTCGGAGGTGGGATGGAGGCGGGGTCGGGCCTGCCCGCCATTTTTTGCAATTTTAACACCCCACACACCTCCATTCCCGCCTCCTCGGGCCTGGCAAAATCGAGCCCACTGTGTCCTCCTCACAACTTATTTTCCCACCTATTTTTTTATCGTCAGCAAATTTGGCTACAGTACACTCGGTTCCTTCATCCAAGTCATTAATATAGATTATAAATAGTTGAGGACCCAGCACTGATCCCTGTGGCACCCCACTGGTTACAGTTTGCCAACCTGAAAATGACCCATTTATCCTGACTCACTGTTTTCTGTTAGTCAGCCAATCCTCCATCCATGCTAATATATTATCCCCAACCCCGTGAGCTCTTATCTTGCACAGTAACCTTTTATGTGGCACCTTATCGAATGCCTTTTGGAAATCCAAATACACCACATCCACTGGTTCCCCTTTATCCACCCTGCTCATTACATCCTCAAAGAACTCTAATAAATTTGTCAAACACAATTTCCCTTTCATAAAACCATGTTGACTCTGCTTGATTGTATTATGATTCTCTAAATGTCCTGCTACTACTTCCCCAATGACAGATGTTAGGCTAACTGGCCTATAGTTTCCTGCTTTCTGTCTCCCTCCTTCCTTGAATAGGGGCCTCTGTGCGAGAGGCACAGAGTCGGCGAGAGGAACTCAACACAGGATGACGTCAGAACTCAACACAGAAGTGACGTCGGCACAAGGGAGCTGATTGATGAGTAGCTGGTGGGTATTTTCTGGTAAGTTTTTTGTTAAGTTTTAAGGTATTTCTGCTAAGTAGTTCATAGCCTATTAATAGAGGGAGAGCGCTGATTGGTGAGTAGCTGGTGAGTGTTTTTGTTAAGTTTTTAAGTTTATTTCTGTCAAGGTAGTTCATAGTATATTATATAGAGGCATGGCAGGACAGCTCAGTCCTGTGATTTGCACATCCTGTGCCATGTGGGAAATCCTGGACGCTTCTCGCGGCCTGGACGACCACGTGTGCGGGAAGTGTCGCCAACTGCAGCAACTCGAGCTCCGGGTTTTGGAGCTTGAGCGGCAGCTGGAGTCACTACAGTGCATCTGCGAGGCTGAGAACTTCATGGATAGCACGTTTCAGGAGGTGGTCACCCCGCAGCTTAAGAGTGTGCTGGCAGAGAGGGAATGGGTGACCGCCAAACAGAAGAGGAGGACCAGGCAGGTAGTGCAGGGGTCTCCTGAGTGCATCTCGCTCTCCAACCAGTATTCTGTTCTGAGTACTGGTGGGGGCGATGGTTCCTCTGAGGAGTGCAGCCAGAGCCAAGTCCACGGCACCACGGGTGGCTCAGCTGCACAGGGGGGGTAGGAAGAGGAGTGGAAGAGCAATAGTGGTAGGGGATTCAGACAGGCATTTCTGCGGCCGCAGACGTGACTCCAGGATGGTATGTTGCCTCCCTGGTGCCAGGGTCAAGGATGTCAATGAGCGGCTGCAGGACATTCTGAGGGAGGAGGGTGAACAGCCAGAGGTCATGGTCCATATCGGCACCAATGACATAGGCAGAAAGAGGAATGAGGTCCTGCAGGCAGATTTTAGGGAGCTAGGAAAGAGATTAAAAAGCAGGACCTCAAAGGTAGTAATCTCCGGATTACTCCCAGTGCCATGTGCACGAGTATAGAAATAGGATAAAGCAGATGAATGCATGGCTGGAGAGATGGTACAGGAGGGAGGGTTTTAGATTCCTGAGGCATTGGTACCGTTTCTGGGGGAGGTGGGACATGTACAGCGGATGGGTTACACCTCAACAGGACCAATATCCTCGCGGGGGGGTTGCTAGTGCTGTTAGGGAGGGTTTAAACTAGCTTGGCAGGGGGATGGGAACCTTAGAGTAATTTCAGAAGGGAGAGAAGCAAAGCTGGAATTGGAGGGCAGAAAAATAGTAAGCAAGTCTGGAAGGCAGTGGAAACAAAGGCTGGAAAATAGACACCAAGGGAGTTTGGCAGTGCTAAATGGTATATACTTCAATGAAAGGAGTACAGGGAATAAGGCAGATGAGCTGAGGGCACAGATAGACACGTGAGAGTATGATATTATAGCTATTACTGAGACATGGCTGAAAGAAGGGCAGGAATGGCAGCTCAACATTCCTCGTTACAGGGTTTTCAGACGAAATAGAGAGGGGGATAAAAAAGGAGAGGGGGGTCGCAGTATTGATTAAAGAGACAATTACAGCTGTGAGGAGGGAGGATATGTTAGAATGATCATCAAATGAGGCCATATGGGTTGAACTGAAGAATAAAAAAGGGGCAATCACACTGCTGGGAGTATATTACAGACCCCCAAACAGTCAGAGGGAGATAGAAGAGCAAATATGTAGGCAAATTTCTGAGAAGTGCAAAAACTATAGGGCAGTAATAGTAGGGGATTTCAACTACCCTAATATTAACTGAGATAAAATTAGTGTGAAGGGTATAAAGGGTGCAGAATTCCTAAAATGTATTCCGCAGAACTTTTTTAGCCTGTACATGGCAGGCCCAACAAGGGAGGGGGCAGTTCTGGACTTAGTTTTAGGGAATGAAGCTGGGCAGGTGGAAGGGGTATTAGTGGGAGAGCATTTTGGGGGTAGTGATCACGGTTCAGTTAGATTTAGGGTAGTTATGGAAAAGGACAAAGATAGACCAGGAATAAACGTTCTCAATTGGGGTAAAGTCAATTTTACTAAGCTGACAAAGTGGACTGAAAGCAGCTACTTGAAGGTAAATCAGTGTCAGAGCAGTGGGAGGCATTCAAGGAGGAGATAGTGAGGGCTCAGCGCAAGTATGTTCCCTTAAAGAAAAAGGGTGGGACTAACAAATCTAGAGCCCCCTGGATGTCAAGGGGCATACAGGGTAGGATAAAAAGAAAAAGTGAGGCTTATGACAGTTACCAAGTGCTCAATACCATAGAAACCCTAGAGGAGTATAGAAAGTGCAGGGGTGAAATTAACAAGGAAATTAGGAAAGCAAAGAGAGAGCATGAAAAAATATTGGCAGGTAAAATCAAGAAAACCCAAAGATGTTTTATAAATACATTAAGAGCAAGAGGATAACTAAAGAAAGAGTAGGGCCTATTAGAGACCATGAAGGTAATCTATGTGTGGAGGCAGAAGATGTGGGTATGGTCCTTAATGAATACTTTGCATCTGTTTTCACAAAAGAGAGAGACGATGCAGACATTGCAATCAGGGAGGAGAGTGAAATATTAGATGAAATAAACATTGTGAAAGAGGAAATATTAAGGGGCATAGCTGCTTTGAAAGTGGATCAATCCCCAGACCCAGATGAAATGTTTCCCAGGCTGTTAAGAGAAGCAAAAGAGGAAATAGCAGAGGCCCTGACCATCATTTTCCAATCCTCTGTGCTTCAGGTGTGGTGCCGGAGGACTGCTATCATGGTACCCTTGTTTAAAAAGGGAGAAAGGGATAGACTGTGTAATTACAGGCCAGTCAGCCTAACCTCAGTGGTAGGAAAATTATTGGAAAAAATTCTGAGGGACAGGATAAATCTTCATTTAGAAAGACACGGATTAATCAAGGACAGTCAGCATGGATTTGTTAAGGGGAGGTCGTGTCTGACTAACTTGATTGAATTTTTTGAGGAGGTAACAAGGAGGGTCGCTGAGGGTTGTGCATTGATGTAGTGTATATGGATTTTAGCAAGGCTTTTGACAAGGTCCCACATGGCAGACTGGTCACGAAAGTAAAAGCCCATGGGATCCAAGGCAAAGTGGCAAGTTGGATCCAAAATTGGCTCAGAAGTAGGAAGCAAAGTGTTATGGTCGATGGGTGTTTTTGTGACTGGAAGGCTGTTTCCAGTGGGGTTCCGCAGGGCTCAGTACTAGGTCCCTTGCTTTTTGTGATATATATCAATGATTTAGACTTGAATGTAGGGGCTATGATTAAGAAGTTTGCAGATGATACAAAAATTGACTGTGCGGTTGATAGTGAGGAAGAAAGCTGCAGACTGCAGGAAGATATCAATGGACTGGCCAGGTAGGCAGAACAGTGGCAATGGAATTCAATCCGGACAAGTGCGAGGTAATGCATTTGGGGAGGGCTAGCAAGGCAAGGGAATACACAATAAATGGTAGGACACTGAGAAGTGCAGAGGAACACAGATCCCTGAAGGTAGCAGGACAGGTAGATAAGGTGGTTAAGAAGGCATACGGGATACTTGCCTTCATTAGCCGAGGCATAGAATATAAGAGCAGGGAGGTTATGCTTCAACTGTATAAAACACTAGTTAGGCCTCAGCTGGAGTATTGTGTGCAGTTCTGGTCACCACATTACAGGAAAGATGTGATTGTGGTAGAGAGGAGAATTACGAGGATGTTGCCTGGACTGGAGAATTTTAGCTATGAGGAAAGATTGGATAGGCTGGGGTTGTTTTCTTTGGAACAGAGGAGGCAGAGGGGAGACTTAATTGAGGTGTATAAAATTATGAGGGGTCTAGATAGAGTGGATAGGAAGGAACTGTTTCCCTTGGCAGAGGGGTCAACAACCAGGGGGGCACAGATTTAAAGTAAAAGATAGGCGGTTTAGAGGGGATTTGAGGGGAATTCTTTTCACCCAAAGGGTGGTGGGGGTCTGGAACTCACTACCTGAAAGGGTGGTAGAGGCAGAAACTCTCACCACATTCAAAAAGAACTCGGATGTGCACTTGAAGTGTCGTAACCTACAAGGCTACGGACCAAGAACTGGCAAGTGGGATTAGGCTGGATAGCTCTTTGTCGACCAGCGCAGACACGATGGGCCAAATGGCCTCCTTCCGTGCTGTAAATTTCTATGATTCTATGATACATTTGCGGTTTTCCAATCTGCTGGGACCTTTCCAGAATCTAGGGAATTTTGGAAGATTACAACCAATGCATCCACTATCTCTGCAGCCACTTCTTTTAAGACCCTAGGATGCAGGTCATCAGGTCCAGGGGACTTGTCAGCCTTTAGTCCCATTAGTTTGCCTAGTACTTTTTCTCTAGTGATAGTGATTGTTTTAAGTTCCTCCCTTTTGCCCCTTGATTTTCCACTATTATTGGGATGCTTTTAGCGTCTTCTACCATGAAGACAGATACAAAATATTTCTTCAAAGTCTCTGCCATTTCCTGGTTTCCCATTATTAATTCCCCAGTCTCATCCTTTAAGTGACCAACATTTACTTTTAGCTACTCTCTTCCTTTTTATATACTTGTAGAAGCTCTTACTGTCTGTTTTTATATTTCTTGCTAGTTTACTCTCATAATCTATTTTCTCCCTCTTTATTATTTTTTTAGTCATCCTTTGCAAGTTTCTAAAGATTTTCCAATCTTCTGGCCTACCACTAATCTTCGCAACATTGTATGCCTTTTCTTTCAACTTGATACCATCATTAACTTCCTTAGTTAGCTACAGTTAGTCCTTCCTTAGTTCATCCTTCTCGTAGAGTCTTTCTTTCTCACTGGAATATATCTTTGTTGAGAGTTATGAAATATCTCCTTGAAAGTCGGCCACTGCTTATCTACCATCTTACCTTTTAATCTATTTTCCCAGTCAACTTTAGCCAACTCTGTCTTCAAATCCTTGTAATAGCCTTTATTTAAGTTTAAGACACTAGTTTCATACCCAAGTTTCTCACCCTCAAACTGAATGTGAAATTCTGCATGTTATGATCACTATTGCCAAGAGGATCCTTTACTATGAGATCATTCATTAATCCTGTCTCATTACATATTACCAGATCTAAAATAGCCTGTTCCCTGGTTGGTTCCACAACATATTGTTCTAAGAAACTGTCCTGAATATACTCTATGAACTCAAGGCTACCTTTGCCCATTTGATTTGTCCAATCTATATGAAGATTAAAATCGCCCACGATTATTGCAGTACCATTATTTCTTGATTTATACTCTGTCCTACAGTGTAGCTACTGTTAGGGGGTCTATAGACTACCTGTACCAGTGATTTCTTTCCCTTATTATTTCTTATCTCCACCCAAACTGATTCTACATCTTGATCTTCCGAGCCAAGATCATTTCTCACTACTGTACTGATCTCATCCTTTATTAACAGAGCTACTCCACCTCCTTTTCCTTTCTGCCTATCCTTCCGAAATGTCAAATACCCCTGAATATTCAGTTCCCAGCCTTGGTCACCTTGCAACCACATCTCTGTAATGGCTATCAGATCATACCCATTTATTTCTATTTGTGCCGTCAATTCATCTATCTTGTTATGAATGCTGCGTGCGTTCAGATAAAGAGCCTTTAATTTTTGTCTTTTTACCATTTTTCCCTACTCTGACCATATTTGCTGGTGCACTCTTATGCTTGTACACTCTGTCTCTTCCCGTCACACTCTGGTTATCATTACCCCTATCACTACCCTGCACTATTGCCTTGTCCTTTCTCTTTAACTTTCTAAGTTTCCCCTCACCTGAACCCTACCCCCCACTATTTAGTTTAAAGCCCTATCTACAGCCCTAGTTATTCAATTCGCCAGGAAACTGGTCCCAGCACAGTTCAAGTGAAGCCCGTCCCAACGGAACAGCTCCCTCTTTCCCCAGTACTGGTGCCAGTGCCCCATGAATCGAAACCCACTTCTCCCACACCAATCCTTGAGCCACGCATTCAAGTCTCTCATCTTATTGACCCTATGCCAATTTGCTCATGGCTTGTTTACCACTGTGAAAGAAACTACAAGTTAAGGTTAAAGTTAAGTTAAATGCAAAACTTAACTAAATTTTAGAAAGAGATCAACCCTTAAAATTCCCTCACTCATCAAATTCCCGAGTTTAGTACTTTGTAGAAGCAGGACTCCGTAGAGCTGGACTCCGTGCTACTTACCTCCGTGCGTTAGCAAAAGCCTAATGTTTTTATACCAGCAGAAATTCCAATGCTCTGAGTCAGCCCCTGCTGACAGTTATTACCAGGTAGCCAGTTCTAGCTAGCCACCTAATTTACTGTGCAACTGCCACGAGCAGGCAGCTTGTTTACCACTGTGAAAGAAACTACAAGTTAAGATTAAAGTTAAGTTAAATGCCAAATGTTAAATGCAAAACTTAACTACATTTTAGAAAGAGATCAACCCTTAAAATTCCCTCACTCACCAAATTCCCGAGTTTAGTACTCTGTAGAAGCAGTACTCCGTGGAACTGGACTCCGTGCAACTTACCTCCGAGGTCAAATACCTCACAAAATTGGTGGTACACTTTGATAAAAACCCTGCTTGGGAGAAAATTCTGATAACCCAAGTGATTCAATTACTCATGAGTTAACGAGCTCTCCTCACTCATGGAATACTTGGACTGAAAGTATCGGAGTAGCTTCTGCGCAGCAGTAACTTCCAGTTCAGGCTTTTTAATGTCTTCATTTATAGCTGAAACCCAGCCATCCACTTTCTGCAATTCATTTAGTAAAGAGCCAAGAATTTATAATCACTCAATTCAAATTTAATTTATTTGATTAAAACATAGGTTGTGTTTTGGCTACAAACACAGCACTGGTAGAATATTGTAGAGAGTTGATGTGTAATGGAGGTAACAACAGGGTCCTAAATAATGCTACAGAATAAGAATGTGCAACTTATTAACATTTTATGCAAAATTTATGAGCTCTTAGTCCCAGATCTGGCAGTTATAAAAAGTGATAGCAATGAATGTTAAAACATTTATATGGATACAGGGAATAAAAAGGTAAAACTAATATAAATATATCCTCTATTTAACTAATTTTCTCCATGCTTAATGTTTAATTTTATTTCATAAATGAATCATGACACATTAATAATCTAGCAATTATTAATCAGTGATATAATAAATTAAGCACTAAATATAAATAAAAAGTCATATTTCTAGATATTCTTCCAAGATAAATTTCTGGAGAAGCAGTTGGAATATGTTTCTAAATAGAACATATTAAAATGTGACACATTTTTGACTGAAAATGAAATCCATACCATAGATAATAACGGACTTTGTATAAAATATTAGTCAAGTCAAGCACATGGGGTTTTGTGATGACAAAAAGGATCATATCATTGATAGACAGATATCTCAACAGGTATTCTCAGTGCAGTGAAAGCTGGCTTCATTTTAGACATATCAGCCCCAAAATTACAAGTCCGCAATCCACCACCATAATCCCGATGCTGCAGAGAGAGAGAGAGAGAGAAAGAGCAAGAGAGAAGGAACTAACACCAGAACCTTCAACATCTGGCCCACTCCGTCATGAACCCTACCAGGGTTAAATTATGAGGACAGGTCACATAGACTAGGTTTGTATTCCCTTGAGTAGAGAAGATTAAAGGGTGATCTAATTGAAGTGTTTAAGACAATTAAAGAATTTGATAGGGTAGATAGAGAGAAACTATTTCCCTGGTGGGAGAGTTCAGAACAAGGGGTCATAACCTTAAAATTAGGGTTAGGCCATTTAGGGGTGATGTCCGGAAGCACTTCTTCAAACAAAGGGTCGTGGAAATCTGGAACTCTCTCCGCCAAAAAGCTGTTGAGGCTGAGGCGTTAATTGAACATTGCAAAAATGAGATTGATAGATTTTTGTTAGGCAAGGGTATTAAGGGTTATAGAACCAAGGCGTGTAGATGGGGTTAAGATAGAGATTAGCCACGATCTAATTGAATGGCAGAACAGGCTCAAGGGGCTGAATGGCGTACTCATGTTCCCAAGATCCTACGCACTCACCAGCCCAAATAGGTTAACTTAGAGTGATGCAGATGGTCTAAATGAGGAATTGTCTTAAGGTGATTCACAACTCACAGGGAAGCCAGAGAATGAAGTATTGAAGATGGAGCATGATGTACCTGAGTTGAAGCTGAGGAGATGTTAGAACCCGGCTGATCAACATTCAGACCATGATCTCAGGGATCCTTCTATGAAGAGACAATTGTTTGCAGAGCTTCAGAACCTGATAAAGGTCCTGCAAAGACTTTCTGAAGATGTGGATCTTGTCCACAATGTAGAGCATCCTGGAATGAGTGGCAGCACTAGGATCCTCTGCATACAACGCACAGAACACAGAGGTTTCCCGGCACTTAACTCCATGGATATATTGAGGAATGATCTTCAGTGGCTCTACAGTCCAGTGGCTGGGGATCTTGATCTCCTGTGGTGCTGTCATAGAAACCGCCCTTCCCGGGTTGGCTGTTGCTAATCCTCCCCTTTCCTCTGACAAATAATAACGATAAAGATGGCCAACCCCATGGAGCAAAGCATTTTTCAGACTTCCCCTTCACTTTAAGCCAATTCCCCAAACAAGAAAAACGTCTCGAGTGAGTTTTGGCAAAAGTCCAATCCAAAGTACAGTTATATCTGACAGCATAATGAAACACAAGCAATTCACCTTTAAGAGCCCAGCATCAGCCTTCCTCAGCTACTGGTCGAAGAAGTTATCCTTATTTTATAGTGGCATTAGTTAGATCGGCAGATCCAAGAGTGTAAGTATCAGACTTCAGGACATACAATGTTATGCTGGTCTAAACCTACCATTTGATAGGTTGCTTGTGAGCTAGGGCAGTGCATGGTACATTCTCCCTCACTTCCAGCAGAATTTGGGACATTAAACTTAAATGTGGCGTAAATTCGGTGTATCCTAAGTCCAAAATTATAGCCCTTCCCCATTGGGTCCTTTGGATTTAGACCTACCCTACCAAACCATTGGAATTTTGGGCCTTTTAGTTTCCTAAGAGATCATGTGCAAGAGAAGGTTTGTGGGATGTTAGGTTGAAATTCAGCATGTTGTTACTCTAGTACACTAGGGCAACACGGTGGCATAGTGGTTAGCACTGTTGCCTCACAGCGCCAGGGATCCAGATTCAAATCCAGCCTTGGGTGACTGTCTGTGAGGAGTTTGCACATTCTCCCCGTGTCTGCGTGGGGGTGCTCTGGTTTCCTCCCACAGTCCAAAGATGTGCGGGTTAGGTTGATTTGGCTATGATAAATTGACCCTTAGTGTTAGGGGGATTAATAGGTGGGGTTACGGGGATAGGGTGGGATATGTGTCGGTGCAGGCTCGATGGGCCGAAATGGCCTCTATCTGCACTATAGGGATTCTGTGATTTACACTGTGCCATGGATATAGGTGCTGACTTGAGTGCCACATTGGGGAGCAGTACTGAAGAACTATTATATCCAACACTGCTGACAGATCGCTAATGAGTGTTTAATTTTCCATATAACTCAGTATTTGTTAATCTTTTTTACTTTCTTGGGTCATGACATATGGAACTTTGACACAAAGAGGCTTGCTGAACTCTGGGTGAGATGGGTTATGCAATGCAAGCCAGGGAACTCCTTAGTTAACCATTGATCCTGGTATCACTTCAACTGAGGAGAAAGAAGAAATCGTTATTTAGCACCTAAACAAGTCCTCAGAATGCCTCCAATTGGTTTACAAGTGATGGATTACTTTTGAAGTGCAGTCACTGTTGATATGTAGGCAAACACATCAATCAACTTGCACATAGCAAGATCCCACAAACAGCACTGAGGTAAAAACAGCCTGGGTTAAGGAGGGGGGAAAACAGCGAGTGTTCTTAAGGACACGATTGAGCTTGGCTGTGATAGATCTAGAAAAGGTGTTTCCACTTGTGGGGGAAACCAAAACTAGGGGCCATAAATATAAGATAGTCACTAATAAATCCAATCGGGAATTCAGGAGAAACTTCTTTACCCAAAGAGTGGTGAGAATATGGAACTCGCTACCACAGGGAGTAGTTGAGGTGAATAGTATAGATGTATTTAAGGGGAAGCTAGATAAGCATATGAGGGAGAAAGGAATAGAAGATTATGTTGATAGGGTGAGATGTAGAGGGGTGGGAGGAGGCTCGAGTGGAGCATAAACTCCGGCATGGACCAACTGGGCTGAATGGTCTGTTTCTGTGCTGTAAATACTTTGTGATTTGTAAGCTTCCTCAGCTCCACTCCCCTGCCACACGTGACGCTTGCACAAGTGAAAGTGCACACCGACGCTTTCTCTGAGGAAATATGTTTTCTTTTTTTGAGCATCAAATTCTCGAAGCCAGCACCGACACACATTGCCAAGAGGCCAGACTGGGGCTAGCAACAAACTCAAGGCAAGCATCCTGAGGCAGCTTGATGTTGGATCTCAGACAGAACATGTGGCACTCTCAAAATCACCAGGATGTAGGGCACAGAATTTGGCCAAAGTTTATCCCCATATCAAAATCCCAAATGTTAGTTCTCATTCTGGAGAGACTGGAATTGGAAGACAGGTCCATCCAGTTAAGAAGGCAGGGTAAAATATTCTTGACAAGTCACTGCGGCTGCTGTTGCACACTTCCTGGTGAATAGACTTCCAGCAAAAACCATTACGGCTGTTTAATTATCAGCTGTGTCTTTTTTAAAGGAGTAAATATCTGCTTTAAGAATAAATTGTTGGGGTCACGGCTGAATTGCCAGTGCAATGGTCAGAGTTAGACATGTGGATTATAACGTTGGGTTAAAATTCCGCAGTGCTGCTTGGGCATCAGAGAGTCAATTCACAGAGCATAGATATTTTTATTTGTGGTTGCTTACCGCCCTCAGAAGATGGAGTGAACAGGATAGATTCTATGATAGCACAAACGGTACATGATCTATGGAGGGAATATGCTCGGTGAAGTAAATGGTTTTAGTTTGCTCATTCCATATTTTGCTATGCTCACACACTTTGGTCAAGAACACAGTGCTCTTTTAACTGAGCGGCTGTATTAACCCTCCGGTTGGAAGCGAGCGACGTGAACGTTTCACACTTGTATCTATAAGGTTGCAGCAATAAATAAACCATCAGTGCAAAGTAAACATTTGGACTACTCAAGTGTTTTATGCTTGCTTGAACAGTGAGCTAAAGATCTGTAATACTTTCTATAGTCCACTTGGTAACAAATGTGAGCATGTTACCAAGGTGATAGTTATAGAATTATCGTGTGATAGAAAGAACACATCTCACAGTTGAAGAATTAAAACAATCCCGCTATTCTCAAGTCTTAGATCCTTGAATTGTGTTTCCCGAATCAAAACACATCACAGCCAGAATCCATTGCCAGTGCTGGCAAACCCTGTTGTCAGAGAGTTATATGAGATGGCTGACAAGTGTAGCTTAAAAACCAATTGGATCACACTCAAACCAGTCATGCCTATAGCTGAATTCATGTAACATTTCAGCATTATATAGAGTTATAAAGGCTTTTATTGGCCTTCTCAGTACAAGTTGTCAGCTTTTATTGTTTGACCTGGGTGCACCAGAAATAACGTTACTTTAATTGTGTTTTGTGCATTCATTCAACCCAAATAATCCTCCCATCCAATGTAGCTTCATGAGGCATCTATATGTCATCTCATCCACTATGGGCCACATGGGTATCACTTTATGTCATCAAACTTCTGTCTTATACTTTGCAGGACAAGACAGCCCATATGACCCAAGAGAAAAATGCCCAGGAGTAGTCTCACTAACAGGTGTCCTCTAACCCCATGTGAATAAGAAGCCCTAAAATTACTGGTAAGAGAAGCTACTGAAGGTGATGGGGGTGGGGAAGTAGGAAGACTGGCCTAAGCTTAGGGACCATGCAAACCATCTGCTCTTCCTTCACTCATACACTCTCATACACTCAGTGTCAACAAGGCCACTTTACCAGGTGTCTCCCTCTACTTTATTTGAAGGCTTCCATTAAGGACACCATTATAACCTATCACCCTCCAGGTGTACTGGAGGAGGTAGAGCTAGACCCCAGTATCACCAGGCATGCCACTGCTTCACAACACACGCTGTCACTCACTCTAACCTCCCACCACCCCTGCAAGCACCAGCATTCAGAGAACTAGCTTGCATCCCACTTGGCTGATAAGCTAGGGGATCTGGACAAAGGAGCTGAATTCCAGAAGTGATCTGAGAGTGACTGCCCTTGACATCAAGGCTGCATTTGACCAAGTGTGGCATCAAGGAGCCCGAGTAAAACTGAAGTCAATGGGAATCGGGGGGAAAACTCTCCACTGGCTGGAGTCATACCTAGCACAAAGGAAGATGGTTGTGGTGGCTGGAGGTCAAACATCACAGCCCCAGGACATCGCTGCAGGAGTTCCTCAGGGCAGTGTCCTAGGCCCAACCATCTTCAGCTGCTTCATCAATGACCTTCCCTCCAACATAAGGTCAGAAATGGGGATGTTCACTGATGACTGCACAGTGTTCAGCGCCATTCACAACTCCTCAGATAATGAAGCAGTCCATGCCCACATGCAACAAGACCTGGACGATGTTCAGGCTTGGGCTTATAAGTGGCAGGTAACATTCGCGCCACAGAAGTGCCAGGCAATGACCATCTCCAACAAGCGAGAGTCTAATCACCTCCCCATGACATTCAACGGTATTACCATCGCCGAATCCCCCACCATCAACATCCTGGGGTCACCATTGACCAGAAACTTAACTGGACCAGCCACATAAATACTGTGGCAACAAGAGCAGGTCAGAGGCTAGGTATTCTGCGGCGAGTGTCTCACCTCCTGACTCCCCAAAGCCTTTCCACCATCTTCAAGGCACAAGTCAGGAGTGTGAAGGAATACTCTCCACTTGCCTGGATGAGTGCAGCTCCAACAACACTCAAGAAGCTCGACACCATCCAGGACAAAGCAGCTAGTTTGATTGGCACCCCACCCACCACCTTAAACATTCACTCCCTCCACCACCGGCGCACCGTGGCTGCAGTGTGTACCATCTACAAGATGCACTGCAGCAACTCGCCAAGGCTTCTTCGGCAGCACCTCCCAAACCCGCGACCTCTTCCACCTAGAAGGACAAGGGCAGCAGGTGCATGGGAACACCACCACCTCCAAGTTCCCCTCCAAGTCACACACCATCCTGACTTGGAAGTATATCGCTGCTCCTTCATCGTCGCTGGGTCAAAATCCTGGAACTCCCTCCCTAACAGCACTGTGGGAGTACCTTCACCACACGACTGCAGCGGTTCAAGAAGGCGACTCAGCACCACCTTCTCAAGCGCAATTAGGGATGGGCAATAAATGCTGGCCTTGCCAGCGATGTCCACATCCCATATACGAATAAAAAAAAACTTCATGGCATCTAAAATATCACTTATTGGTGCAGCACACTACAGATGGCAACTTGCATAAAGGAGAGCGCTCGACACATGTGCACATCCCTGGTGAGGATTTTGCAACAGTGCGGTCTGCCGCGAGGCATGCGGAAACTCCACGGACATCTGCAGAGTAGCTATGAGAGAAAATGGCCTGATGACTAGACGGTGCATCTTCTAAGAATGCTTGAACTGCTGCCATGGAGGCCTTGGGTTCCCTAGGGAAATGGGCTGTCTTTTCCAGCTATGACAAGCTTGGGGATTGGCTAAAGGAAACCAAGGGGTGGGGCTTCACTGATCTGTATTGGTGCCATCGGGTCTTTGGTCACCCTGGTCAGTGCCATAGTGAGGCCGGAATCAGCGTGGACATGTTGCAGTCTCTCAGGATGACAACACACAATTTGGAGTAGTCCAAAACTAGAGGTCATAAATATAAGATAGTCACTAATAAATTCAATAGGGCATTCAGGAGAAACTTCTTTACCCAGAGAGTGGTTAGAATGTGGAACTCGCTACCACATGGAGTAGTTGAGGCGAATAGCATCGATGCATTTAAGGGGAAGCTAGATAAGCACATGAGGGAGAAAGGAATAGAAGGATATGTTGATGGGGTTAGATGAAGAGGGGTGGGAGGAGGCTTGTATGGAGCAAAAACGCCGGCATAGACCAGCTGGGCCGAACGGCCTGTTTCTGTGCTGTAGATTCGATGTACCAATTGGATGCTCCTGTCAGGGCCCCCTCTGACATCTGTACATGTGCCAGGAAGCCCACTGGGCCACGCCAGCTATACAGTTGCAGAAGTGGCAGAGACTGCAGCTGGGGTACGTGTCAGGATTCATCTGCTAGTGGGAAATGGCTTTTATGGTCACACATAAGCCAGCCACCTCAGATCCACATTACAAAACTATCAATAACTTGGGACTAAATTGCGAGTCTCATTCAGAGACATCACAATGGTGTAAGGGAGTGGAAATGTCACACTGGTCCACTAGGAGGTGCTCTTCTGACGTGGGATTTGGGGCAGAGTAGAAGGAGCATCTGTCGTCATCTGATCCATGCATTATAATTGGAGTAAGAGTACGTGAACACAAAAAGTGGAGAAAATTGTTCCATTCTTCAGCACTGTCTTGGCTGCATTGTGTCAGCCATGGCTCAGTGGTAGCACTCTCTGAGTCAGAAGGTTGTGGGTTCAAGTCCCACTCCAGGGACTTGAGCACTAACTTTAGGCTGACACTCCAGTGCTGCACTGTCGGAGGTGCCATCTTTTGGATGAGATGTTAAACCGAAGCCCTGTCTGCTCTCTCAGGTGGATGTAAAAGATCCCATGGCACTATTTTGAAGAACAGCAGGGGAGTTATCCCCGGTGTCCTCGGCCAATATCTATCCCTCAATCAACATCACTAAAACAGATTAGCTGGTCATTATCACATTGCTGTTTGTGGGAACTTACTGTGCGCAAATTGGCTGCTGTGTTTCCTACATTGCAACAGTGACTACACTTCAAAAGTACTTAATTGGCTGTAAAGCACTTTGGGACATCCTGTGGTCGTGAAAGGTGCTGTATAAATGCACGTCTTTCTTTCACATCATCAGTAAGCTCTTGCTGAACTGTCAATTTGTCAACATTGGCTAAGTAACTGGGCAGATGGGAAGGTTAATTGAAAAGAAGAAAAGTGCGCAGCCAAAATGAAAGATGACTGTTTCACCGTCAGACTTTATACTCTATTGACAGACCACAGAGCAGCACTGATGGCGATCTCCACAGTTTCAGCCTCTCAACTAGAAACCAGGATGCATAAAGTAAGAGGCGATGAAGAGCAGAAAATTGTATTTTTAGATGTGGTGCACGTTGTTTCACATAAAAAATCTGCACCACTGTAGTTAAAAAAAAAAGGTTTATAGCTGATTTCCCCTCACAGGACATAACTGATCGTTTTCTATATTACAGGGTTCAATCAATAAAAGTTTTCAGATCTGTGTGATGATGAAGAGCAGTTTGGACTGATAGTCGATTCCACGTCTCTTTAGGAGGCCACTGAGGTGTACCACTTACCTGGTGCTGTGCTTCATACTTTTAATGTGATCTGCTCATAGCTGTCCAGATTCCTTGTGGACCGATTGATCTTTTTTTTAGAAGATTATACGCCACTGGAAGATAAATTCTCAGTGAAGTGCAGTGTGAGGATGAAGTAACTTAGCAGCATTGTCAGAAAGGTGTGAGTAAAAACTTAAGATTCTCAACTTTAAATTAACTATCTGACAATTGAGGAACGGCAATGTGACTGCATTTCCTACAGGTAACTCTAGCAAAGAGGGCAACCC
Organism: Squalus acanthias; assembly: GCA_030390025.1. Taxonomy (NCBI): domain Eukaryota; kingdom Metazoa; phylum Chordata; class Chondrichthyes; order Squaliformes; family Squalidae; genus Squalus; species Squalus acanthias. Next base: position 74,110,002 of record CM059436.1, read on the forward strand.
ATATTCTTCGTATATAGTGTATAACTACTAACACTACTGCACACTAGAATACAATTGGTTGCAGCTAGCTGTTTCTGAGAGTGCAGAGAATAGACATAATGGCCTGATAGACTGTAAGTCATTTCATAGGCATTAATATGAGCTGTATCTTGATCCTATGGGGCAAATATGTTCTTTTTGTTAATATCTGTTAACAACATCAATCACTTGCATTTATATAGCACCGTTAACATCCCAAGGAGCTTCACAGGAGCATAATCAGGCAACAAAAAAATTTGACACCGAGCCACATAAGGAGATATTAAGACAGGTGACAAGGAGGTAGGTTTTAAGGAGCCCCCGGGAACGGTCGTGAGCGAAGGTATGTCGGGGCGGTGAGAACAGATCGCAGGGGGGTGGGAAGTAGATTCACCAGACTGTTACCAGGGCTCCAAGGGTTAGATTATGAGGAGAGATTACATAAACTAGGCTTGAATTCCCTGGGATATGGAAGGTTAAGGGGTGCTTTGATTGAGGTTTGTAGGATTTTGAAAGGAATTGTTTGGGTAGATAGAGAGAAACTTTTTCTGCTGGTGGGCGGAGTCCGAGACAAGGGGACAAAACCTTAAAATTAGAGCCAGGCCACTCAGGAGAGAAGTTCGGAAACACTTCTTCACACAAAGGGTGGTCGAAGTGTGGAACTCTCTCCCACAAAGAGCAGTAGATGCCAGCTCAATTAATAATATTAAATCTGAGATCGATAGACTTTTGTTAGACAAGGGTATAAAAAGATATGGAGCCAAGGCGGGTGGATGGAGTTAGGATACAGATCAGTAATGCTCTCATTGAATGGCGGAACAGGCTCAAGGGGCTGAATATCCTCCTCCTGTTCCTATGTTCCCCTAAATTTCCTGGGGAGGCCTTCGGTTTCCTTGTGGGGTCTGGAGGAGCAACCTATTAAAAAAAAAATGAAATTACCTTTTCGGTCCTCTTCTGGGCTGCTGCTTCTTGACGACCTCGCTGAAAATGTGTTAAAAGAGAGTCAGGGTCTGAATGGGATCCTCAGGCTGCGACTCTTACATTTCAATTCGGCCCTCGCTGCCTGGGTATGAGGGTTGAGACGCTGCCCGAATCATGCTGGTAAAAATGGTGAGCGGCGCAAACTGAGTGTGGGCGCGGTGAGTATCACGATGCTGCGATTTTAACCCCCTTCCCCCCCGCCACCCTCCCGCACATTCCAGTCTCGTCGGGCGCAAGGGGTTAAAATTGGGGCTTAAACATAAGAGATTTAGGATAGAGAGAAGGAGAAACTTTTCTTACAGACAGTTGTGAGTCTGTGGAATGTCGACTTAGTGATTGAGACGACGTCAACATTTAAGAATAGGTTAGAGAGGTAGTTGAAGGAAAGGGGGATAATGGGATATGGGAATAGAGTGGGTACATGGGATTAGGACTACTGTTCGTGTGGAGATTATACACAAATGCATTTTTGGTGGGTCGGACGGCCTGTTTCTGTGTTGCAATTTCTATGTAATTCTATATAATGGTAATATTTTACTTAACAGTTTGTTCACTGCTCCAGTATTTCAGAGGTTTTGTTCATTGCTTTTGTAGCTTGATTACTTTGGGAAATTTTAGATGTATTTAAAGGGAAGCTACATAAACACATGAGGGAGAAAGGAATAGAAGGAGATGTTGATGGGGTTAGATGAAGAAGAGTGGGAAGGGGCTCGTCTGGAGCACAAACACCGGCATGGACCAGTTGGGCCGAATGGCCTGTTTCTGTGTTGTAAATACCAAGGCATAGAAATTCGATTAAGCCCGAAAATGGGCAGTGCCACCGCGGGCCAAGGTTAACAGCCGCCCTCAAAAAGAGCGCAGGCAGCACTGTTATTTTGGTGCTGCCTGCTGACCGCAGCACAGAAGCTCCCGTACAATGCGTTCTTTCTGGCGGTAAAATCAGCTGGAGGTCGAAGGTCGAGTCTAAAGGATCCGTGTGGCGTTCTCAGGAAATCACGATTTCTTAAAGTGAACTGCTATGTTTACGGTTATGTTTCTCGGTTGACAGAGAGGGTATGCAAGATAAATGAAAGCGTAAGAATAGACTAATCTGTCATATTTTAAAGAATGCAACCAATATTTCCAATTCTACTCCCTAGAATACAAATAAAACTGGGAACGTACTGGGAATGGTACCATAATGGTTATGTTATTGGACTAGTAATCCAGAGGCCTCTAATGAGCCAGAGATATGAGTTCAAATCCCAACATGGCAGTTGGGGAGTTTAAATTTAGTTAATTAAATAAATCTGGAATAAAAAGCTAGTATCAGTAATGGTGACCATTTAACTACTGGATTGTCGTAAAAATCCAACTGGTTCATTATGTCCTTTAGGGAAGGAAATCTGCCACCCTTACCCGGTCTGGCCTATATGTGACTCCAGACCCACAGCAATGTGGTTGACTCTTAACTGCTCTTAAATGGCCTAGCAAGCCACTCAGTTCAAACTGCTATGACACAACACAGGAACTGCAGCGGTTCAAGAAGGTGAATACATAGTGAATAAGCTTTGTTATTACAGCGGATTTTCACTGTAAGTCTTTTTAGGAATCTAGAAAGTAACCAGATAAGCATTTTGAAAGGGCAATGGTGTTGGGAGGTTTGTTTGCAATACTGGATGTCAAAGCCGGCATAGGTGATCCATGATTCCTCCCTGAATACACCAAGAGATGTGAAAAGTCTACTGGATACCCTGAACACCTGAATATCGATACGAGCAAATGCAGATGTACAAATTCCTTCAGAAACAGGAAAAAGTCATTTGGTCTCCTTTCATTGAAAAAGTAATAAGCACACCTGTTACTTCAGAGGAACAGGATGCATATTCAGTATGGACGTTGGGAACAATAACAGAAAACATTTACAAAGCCCAAATATCATTTAATTTCCAGTTTACTGACACAACTGCAAGTGACAGTAATGGATCAGGACTTTAGATGCAGCACAAGTCCCCCAGACTGTTTGTAACCAGATGCTGTTCTGTACACATTACGTGCCAGAACTCACTGACCTGCTCCGGTTGAGTACTGGCATCTAACGTGTACAGAACAGGCATTCAATCTGTTTATGTGTTTCTGCAAAAATCACCATGAGCCATCTCACTGGACTGGACATACTCTGCAGAGTTATTGAAGACTTTGGTGGCGATCTATAGATCTCCGCCCCTTTCTCCTGGCTCTACGCACTGTCAAAGGCTGCACACGTGCTTCGGAGAGGGCAGTAAGGGGAGCGGTGACGTCGAAAATCGCTCAGCGTGCGTCAATTTGGTGTTGCATGCCGATTGACGTCACACTCTTGGTTATTAAAATATTTGCGGTGAGCACAGGCAATGGTCGCACTGCTGACCCGCCCAATATATCGGCCTCCGCGTTCCGCGCTGGAAGTGGGTGGAAGCGAGGTGGCCACCGCCATTTTTTCTTCAAAACTGGCCTTAATGGCTGGCGCTAAAGGTTCCAATTTCTAGGCCTATGTATGTATTTGCAGGCTGAGTTACTGGGGCAGGGGGTGGAGACGAGAATACTAACCACTTCAGAGCTGTATTCCTGAGAGACGTGAACTAATGTGTTAATTCCCCTACTGATCGATGCATTTGCCGTGGATGGTTTGACGCATCTTTATAGCCTTGGTTGTAATCTTCCACTGTGACAATTTTTCTTTGTAGTGTGTTCTTTTGTTGCTGTATTTCTGTCTAGATGAATCTCCATTTATGTGCACAAGGTTACTTTCTTATTTTGTGTTATTCGAGAAGCATCTTCCCATTTTATAGGGCTCCTCAGCTTCCTGTTTCGTTCATTAACAATTAAAAATGAATGATCTTATCATTTAATAATTATGCTATTCCATTTACAATTTATTTTTAATAGATTTGTTCTGCTAGTAATAATTTTTCACACTCATCCAAGCATTTCCCAGGATTCATTGTAAGTTTATGATAGGAATACTGGAACGTAAGAACAGGAGAACATAGGAACACGGAGGAGGCCATTAGGCCCTCGAGCCTCTACCATCATTCAATGAGATCATGGCTGATCTGTGACCTAACTCCATATACCTGCCTTTGTCCCATATCCCTTAATACCTTTGGTTAACAAAAATCTATCAATCTCGGATTTAAAATTAACAGTTGACCAAGCGTCAATTGCCGTTTGTGGAAGAGAGTTTCAAACTTCTACCACCCTTTGTGTGTAGAAGTGTTTCCTAACTTCACTCCTCTAATTTTTTGACTATGCCCCCTAGTCCTAGATTCCGCAACCAATGGAAATAATTTCTCTCTATCTATCCTATCAGTTCCCCTTAATATCTTGAAAACTTTGATCAAATTATTTTCAAGCCTTTTCCGCCATTCATTATACCGTGGCTGTATTTACCCTTGCTGCCTTTACATAACAAGAATCTCAGTCCTGAAACTATGAATTGACCCAGAATCCACAGCCTTTTGGGGGAAGAGTTCCAGATTTCCACTACACTTTGCGTGAAAAATTGCTTCCTGATTTCACTCCTAAATGGCCTAACTCTAATTTTGAGAGTATGCCCTCTTCTTCTGGAATCCCCATCAGATAAACTAGTTTTTCTGTATCTACTCTATTGAATACCTTCATCATTTAAAGATCTCGATTACATCACCCCTCAACCGTATAAACTCAAACGAACACAAGCCAAGTTTATGCAACCTGTCCTCATAATTTAACCCTTTAAGCCCAAGTACTATTCTGGTGAATCTGCGCTGTACTCCCTCTAAGGTCAATATACCTTCCTGAGGTTCGGTTCCCAAAACTGAACCCAGTACTCCAGATGGGATTTGACCAAGGCTCTGAATTCTAATCCCCTTGAGATAAAGACCAACTTTCCATTAGCCTTTTTGTACCTGTGCACTAGCTTTCAGTGATTTGTATACATGGACACCCAAATCTCTTGTTCCTACACAGCTCACCATTAAGAAGATATTCTAATTTGTCTTTCTCGGATCCAAAGTGAATGACTTCACACTTCCCCACATTGACCTCTATTTGCCACAGTTTTGCCCACTCACTTAGTCTGTCTATGCCCCTTTGTAACTTCCTGCTCTCATCTACACAACTTAATGTGCTTCCTAACGTAGCATCACTAAAATAATTGTTCAAGAAGACCCAGTAGACATTATCTACTTGGATTTCTGAAAAGCTTTTGATGTAGTGCCGCATGAATAATGGCAAGACGGTTAGCATATTAGCTAGGAGAGTGTAAACAAAAAGTGATTTTAAATGGAGTGGCTTTGCAATGGGGCCTGATCACAAATGGACTGTCCCATGATTCAGTAATTCTGGTCTCATTCTGTTTGTTATATTTATCAAAGGTCTAGAGGAGGGAATAGGCAGTCAGTAATTACATTTGCTGATGATACCAAACTGTGTGGTAGAGTCAGGACGTTAGGAGAGAGAAATAGATTATGAAAAGATCGAGAAAAATTTGGGAAGTGGCCCTGAGATTGGTAAATGGCCTTCAACACAGATAAGTGCAAAAGCATGCATACAGGTGCACAGAATAGGGGCACAGAATATAACTTGAGTAAGTGCAGGTTAAATGTAAGTGGGAGGGAGAAAGACTTAGGAGTAATCATTGACTGCTCTCAAACCCTCAATCACAATGTCAGGAGACTGTGGCCAATGCAAACAGGGTCCTAGGCTGTATTGCCTGAACAATTCAGTACAAAATTAGGACCATGAAAATAGGGTTACATAACACCTCAGTTGGGAGAACTGTATAATTTTGGTGCCCCCCCCCCACCTCAAGAAGAACACTGTGGCTTTAGAGAAGGTACAGAGAAGGGCAACAAGGATAATCTTAGTCCAATGATTATTGAGCTATGCAGATAGACTTGATACCTTGCATTTGTATTCACTGGCGAGGCGTCGTTTTCGGGGAGATTTGTTTCACATATTCAAAGTTTTTAAAGGTATCAACAACATGTGTTTAAGGTGCGGGGTCGGGTAGAGCTAGACGCCCCCCAGGAAATCTGAGAAAGCAAGGAGTGAGTTTGCATGTCTAAAAGCTTTACTTTTCTCAGAGCATGATCGACCTGTGAAACAGGATTCCGGACATGGTAGTGAAGATTGACTCTTTGGAGTCCTTCAAAAAGGTGCTAGATGGATTTTTGAAAACTTCTAGAAGAGATCAGCAAAATGGAAAAGGAGGAGTGGTAGCCCTGATAATAAAGGATGGGATAAAGACAGTAGAGAGAAAGAATCTTAGCTCCGAAAATCAAGAAGTAGAATCAGTTTGGGTGGAGCGAAGAAACAGCAAGGGGCAGAAAACATTGGTGGGAGTTGTTTATTGGCCACCAAACAGTAGTGGTAATGTAGGGCAGAGTATAAATCAGGAAATTAGAGGTGCATGTAACAAGGGTAATACAGTAATCATGGGGGACTTTAATTTACATATAGACTGGGCAAACCAAATTTGCAGTAATAGTGTGGAGGACGAATTCATGGAATTTATGCAAGATAGTTTTCTAGATCAGTATGTTGAGGAACCAACTAGGGAACAGGCTATTTTTAGATCTAGTATTGTGCAATGAGAAAGGGTTAATTAATAACCTTGTAGTAAAGGGGCCTTTAGGGAAGAGTGACCATAATATGAGAGAATTTTATATCGAGTTTGAAAGTGATTTAGTTAAATCCGAAACTAGGGTCTTAAATCTAAACAAAGCAAACTACGTAGGTATGAGGGGCGAATTGGCTAAGGTAGATTGGGAAACTACATTAAAAGGTATGACAGTAGAGAAGCAATGGCTAGCATTTAAATAATTAAGACATAATTTACAACAAATATACATTCCTTTAAGGCACAAAAACCCCACAGGAAAAGTGGTCCAACTGTGGAAAACAAGAAAAGTTAAAGATAGTATTAGATCAAAGGAAGAGGGTTATAATGTTGCCAAAAAGAGCAGTAAGCCTGAGGATTGGGAGGATTTTAGAATTCGGCAAAGGAGGACCAAGAAATTGATAAAGGGAAAATAGAATATGAGAGTAAACTAGCGAGAGACATAAAAACAGATTGTAAAAGCTTCTATAGATATGTAAAATGGAAAAGATTACCGAAAGTAAATGTGGGTCCCTTACAGGCTGAGACAGGAGAAATGATAATGGGGAATAAGAAAATGGCAGAGAAATTAAACAAAATACTTTGTGTCTGTCTTCACGGAAGAAGACACAAAAAACTTCCCGGAAATAGTGGAGAACCAAGGGTCTAGCGAGAATAAGGAACTGAAAGAAATTAGTATTAGTAAAAAAAAAGTACTGGAGAAATTAATGGGACTGAAAGCCGATAAATCCCCAGGACCTGATGGCCTACATCCTAGGGTTTTGAAAGAGGTGGCTATAGAGATCGTGGATGCATTGGTTGTCATTTTCCAAAATTCCATAGATTCTAGAACGGTTCCCATGGATTGGAAGATAGCAAATGTAACCCCACTATTTAAGAAAGGAGGGAGAGAGAAAACGGGGAACTACAGACCAGTTAGCCTGAGATCAGTAGTAGGGAAAATGCTAGAATCTATTATTAAGGATGTGGTAACAGGGCACTTAGAAAATAATAATAGGATTGGGCAGAGTCAACACGGATTTATGAAAGGGAAATCATGTTTGACAAATCTGTTAGAATTTTTTGAAGTTGTAACTAGCACAATAGATAAGGGGGAACCAGTGGATGTGGTTTATTTGGATTTTCAGAAGGCATTCAATAAGGTGCCACACAAGAGGTTATTAAACAAAATTAGGGCTCATGGGATTGGGGGTGATGTAATAACATGGATTGAGGATTGGTTAACAGACAGAAAACAGAGAGTAGGAATAAACGGGTCATTTTCAGGTTGGTTGGCTGTAACTAGTTGGATACCGCAAGGATCAGTGCTTGGGCCTCAGCTATTCACAATCTACATCAATGATTTGGATGAGGGGACCAAATGTAATATATCCAGGTTTGCTGATGATACAAAGCTGGGTGGGAATGTAAGTTGTGAGGAGGATGTAAGGAGGCTTCAAGGGGATATAGACAGGCTAAGTGAGTGGGCAAGAACATGACAAATGGAATATAACGTGGAGAAATGTGAAGTTATCCACTTTGGTAGGAAAAATAGAAAAGCTGATTATTTTTTAAATGGTGTGAGATTGGGAAATGTTGGTGTTCAGAGGGACCTGGGTGTCCTTGTACACGAATCACTGAAAGTTAACATGCAGGTACAGCAAGCAATTAGGAAAGCAAATGGTATGTTGGCCTTTATTACAAGAGGATTTGAGTATAAAAGTAAAGACGTCTCACTGCAATTATATAGGGCCCTGGTGAGATCATACCTGGAGTATTGTGTACAGTTTTGGTCTCCTTACCTAAGGAAGGATATACTTGCCATAGAGGGAGTGCAACGAAGGTTCACCAGACTGGATGGGGGGATTGTCCTATGAGGAGAGATTGAGTAGACTTGGCCTATATTCTCTGTAGTTTAGAAGGATGAGAGGTGATCTCATTGAAACATACAAAATTCTTACAGGGCTTGACAGGGTAGATGCAGGGAGGATGTTTCCCCTGGCTGGGGAGTGTAAAACCAGGGGTCACAGTCTCAGAATAAGGGGTCGGCCATTTAAGACTGAGATGAGGAGAAATTTCTTCACTCAGAGGGTTGTGAATCTTTGGCATTCTCTAACCCAGAGGGCTGTGGAGGCTCAGTCGTTGAGTATATTTAAGACAGAGATCGATAGATTTTTGGATATTAAGGGAATCAAGGGATATGGGGATAGTTCAGGAAAGGGGAGATGAGGTAGAAGATCAGCCATGATCTTATTGAATGGCGGAGCAGGCTCGAAGGGCCAAATGGCCTACTCCTGCTCCTATTTCTTATGTTCTTATGAGACGAGCCGGGCATATAGAAACCCCTTGGGGTTTGCCTGGTTGCCTGTGAGAGGTTGGAGAGGAATTTTAGTAAGAGGATTCCTCGACTGGCTATAGATCTCTGTCTTTTTGTGGGAGGTGGGGAGGAGGAAGGGTTGGTACATGGGGATAGATCTGATAAAAAAAGGGTCAAGCACAAACCGGCCCGATGGCTTTTCTCATCCTAGGTACATAACATACATGTCATCTGCCTGGAACATCAGAAATAGGAGCAGGGTTAGGCCATACGGCCCATCGTGCCTGCTCCGCCATTTAATAAGATCATGGTTGAACTTCTACTTCAGCTCCACTTCCCCGCCCTATCCCCAAATTCCTTGATTCCCTTAGTGCCCAAAAATCTATCGATCTCTGTCTTGAATATACTCAATGACTGAGCATCTACAACCCTCTGGGTTAGAGAATTCCAAAGATTCACACCCTGTAAGTGAAGACATTTCTCCTCATCTCAGTCCTAAATGGCTGACCTATTATCCTGAGACTAGGATTTAATTTAAAATGCATGCACTGGATACTTGGCGTGCAAAAAAATATTGTGCAGGTTATTTACTAGGTGACATGACATACCTTCAATCAGCAGTGTCCAAGCTCACTGTATTTATGGGCTATTTAGATGGACCATCTTGGCCTACATGCACAGTTTGAATCAATTTTGCCATTAATTTGTATCGGTCACAAGCTAGGGATAAGAACAGTCTACTCTGACTCGGATGGAAGAGAATGGAGCTGTTTGGGCTTTGAGAGCTGGATTGCCTGTAGGGCACGTAGTTTGGACACGCCTACCAGGAATGAATTGTCAAGAGAATGCGAGAATGATTATGTAAATTTTCTCCCAAAACATTTCATTTTCATTTTAAAAGTTTGGTGGCAAAATTAAGAGAGTCTCATCATGTGTGGTCAGATAGTTTCTCCATTCTGAACCAATAACATGGTTGAAAACTGCACCTGGAAACCTGACACGTACCACCTTAAATTCTCCAGATTCAGGCTTTTTACTGTTTTCACAGCACTTGGCGTTTCTCCAACTTATTGTGAGCCGCATCTTCTCACAACTTCTGTCCTTGTACCTTTCTGAAATGACAATTTCACTCGTGGCAAGGTCAGACAACTGGAGACTGAGATATATTGTCAGACTCTGCGGGTTTATATGGATTCCAGAACCCATTAAAATTAATTTCACAGAGAGTTACACAGAAAGGTGTTGCATTCTCACCTCCCCCCCCCCCCCCCCCCACCACACACAAATAATAGTGCTTATTATTGGAAATAAGCAACAGGTCAGTTCGGCGACCCTGAAATGTGGTGTAGTATTTGAGTGTTAACATGATCTGTGAGACCACTAGAAAGAACTGTTAAAGAGCTCTTGCTCAGCTCAGTAATCTGGCAAGCGGTAATGTGCAGAGAATGGTTTGAATTAAGAGCAAAGTAAGGCAACCCTTGCTGTGCCACTTGTATTTAACGGGGATAAAATAAGGGGTTCTGCTCAGGGAGGGGAGCTCAGTTTTTATTAGATGTGACTTACACTTTTGGAAAGGTTACTGTACTTAATCTTTAAAATTTTCCTTTCATTTCAAAGACTGAAAAAGTCCAACTGCAAGTCCTACTTTAAGTTCTATTAAGGTACAGCTGGATAAATTCATTCACAGACTTACCGATATTTAGAGGCATTTCTAAATATGTTCACGTCTCAGTATTTTAGTTATGACTAAAAGTATGAATGTAAAATGCTGCTTTGGTATAAGCACATAAGAAATAGGAGCAGGAGTAGGCCATTTGGCCCTTCGAGCCTGCTCCACCCTTCACTAAGATCGTGACTGATCTTCGACATCAACTCCACCTTCCCACATTAACCTCATATCCCTTGATTCCCTTAGTATCCAAGTGGTTGTAAGTACAAGCCTGGTAGCTTTCTATTTAGATATACGCAAACTGTATTCAGTGACAGTGTGAACATTTCCATAATGATTTGAAAATCCCCATTGACACAGACTAATAGTGAACCTCTGGAGAAACAGGCAGCATGAACATCTTGAGTCTCATATTGGTAGTGTGCTGATGATTCAAAGGTAAGTGTAAGAACATTGGAAGAATTAAGAGCAGGAGTAGGCCATACGGCCCTTCGAGCCTGCTCTGCCATTCACTAAGATCATGGCTGATCTTCTACCTCAACTCCACCTTCATGCATTAGCCTCATATCCCTTGATTCCCTTAGTATCCAAAAATCTATCGATCTCAGCCTGGAATATACTCAAAGACTGAGCATCCACAGCCCTCTGTGGTAGAGAATTCCAAAGATTCACAACCCTTTGAGTGAAGAAATTTCTCCTCATCTAGTTCTAAATGGCCGACCCCTTATTCTGAGACTGTGACCTCTAGTTCTAGACTCTCCAGCCAGGGGAAACATCCTCCCAGCATCTACCCTGCCAAGCCCCTTAAGAATTTATACGTTTATCCTGAAACATTTAAAGTGATTTCAAAATGATTGAGCGATCCTAACTACAAATGAAAGTATTGCCGCTTTTGCGATACATTCACTGCAAACATTACAGGGTCAATAAGAGAAAATCTCCCACAAACTCCTGTAAATTGTGAAAGGAAGGAGAAGGCTTTTGATTTATTAACTTAGATAGCATTGCTGAATCTGGCACTAGTGCAGCTTAATGAATCCAATTTCAAACCAGTGCATCCATAGTACAATTTGCTCTGTTAATGTAGCTGGAGCCAATAAGTTGTATATTTGATCCCCAGTGCAATGGTATGAAGATGGATTCACTGATCACTGCTCCATTTCGCTTTGTGGTTTACATTCAGTTATGGCTCTGTTTTTAAAAAAATCTCCTGTTCTCCCAAAGGGGGTAACTCTTACTGAGGCAAGGTTCCATGGATAAAGGCAGCCGTCCAATTCTTAACCCAAATGGCCATGCTTGATGTGCCAGCCTCGACAGTGAGGGTTAGTAGACCGTTCATTCATTAGGTGAATTGCAAGCTGAGCCCTAAGCAGTCGTCATCTGACATCCAAACGCATACACGTTTCAGCAAAGGTCACTGAATATTGATGAGGAGCAGGATTTTCCTTCACCTCCACCCCCACCGCCCCGGAAGGAAATCCAGTCCAGCGGCGCAGAAGTCAATCCTAACATCTCTGCTGCCACTGCAACTGAGACTATTTAACTCAGAGCAGCCCAGGGATTGAACCAACAACTTGCATTTATATAGCATGTTTAACGCAGTAAAACATCCCAAGGCACTTCACAGGAGTGATTATAGAATCATAGAATGATACAGCAGAAGGAGGCCATTCGGCCCATCGTGCCTGTGCCAGCTCTTTGGTCGAGCTAGCCAATTATTCCCACTCCCCTGCTCTTTCCCCATAGCCCTGTAAATGTTTTTCCTTCAAGTATTTATCCAATACTCTTTTGAATGTTACTATTGAATCTGCTTTCACCACACTTTCAGGCAGTACATTCCAGATCACAACAACTTGCCATGTAAAAAAAATGTTTCCTCTTGTCGCCTCTGGTTCTTTTGCCAATCACCTTAAATCTGTGTCCTCTGGTTACCGACCCTTCTGCCACTGGAAACAGTTTCTCCTTATTTACTCTATCAAAACCATTCATGATTTTAAACACCTCTATCAAATCTCCTCTCAATCTTTTCTGCTCTAAGGAGAACAACCCCAGCTTCTCGGGTGTAGTCTAAACTCAAGTAATGATTGCCACCGGCTTTTTTCACTACTTAAAGGGGAGGTTCATTGATGCTGCAGCACCTCATTCTCAGCATTGTTGGGTGTGCAGCTGCCTCAACAACCATAAGAAGAAGGACAAGGAGAAGGAGCACTTATTTACAAATCCTGATGGCAGTTCACCGCCCCAGGGAGAGAGCCCGGAGGTTTTTGGATGAAGCTTTGGAGGCATTGGTTTTAGCAGTGGAGAGAAGGCGGGGTGTCCTGTACCCGCCAACTGGCAGGAGGCCCTCGCCACAAGCCTGCCGGACTATGTGGAGGGAAGAGGCACACCACATCACGGGCAGCACTGTGGTCCCCAGGGCCCACACCTAGTGCAGGAAGAAGTTTAACGACCTCACACGGGTGGTCAGGGTGAGTGAAGGCTTCAACAAATGCTACATACCACCATCTGTACCACAAGCTTCACACACTGCTCAATGCACCACACCCCAGCACTCACCCACCAACAATCTCTACCTAGCAACACTCACACCCACATCTCACACCTTGCAATCAATGACAGCTATTCAACTATGGCAGGCACAAGGGTCATTAGTTCTTAGAATTCATGTGATATGTTTATAGATAAATTATTAAGTGTGTTTGGAATATTTTGTGGTCTCTCTCATTTCACCTTTTTGCTCAGGAGGACGCTGTGCTATGCCATGAGACAGGGATTGTATGATGGGGATGTGGTGAGTTACGGAGATCTGGGGGTTTCATTCATGTCAATCGGAGTCTGATGAGCTGGTCACAGACAGCCCGTCCAGAAGGCCAATTGTCTTGCTGCCTCCCCCCTCCCTCCTGTTCCTCCTCATCCTCTTCCTCCTCCTCCTCCACCTATTCCTCTTCTTCCTCCTCCTCATCTTCCTCTTCTTACTCCTCATCCTCTTCCTCCTCATCCTCCTCTGCCTAGTTGTCCTCCTGAGGTAATCCCACAATCCCGCAGCCCACATGACTGTGAGGAAGTGTTGTGAGCAGAAGCCTTTAACAAATAATGAGTGACGTCTGCACTTGAATCAACACTCTCTATCACCAAAAAAACTTGAAATAATTAAAGAGAGCTGTTTCAGTTGCAGGAAGTAGCAAACAGGCACTGAAACTGCAGAACCATGTTAGTTGCAGCTGACTGGGGATGGTACCTTTAAATATCGCTGCTGCAGCCTGCTTCCTGCTGGCAGACGCCAGCTCTCCCTGCTGTTGTTCTGCGCTGCTGTTAAGGTAAGTGGCTATAACGAAGTTGGGAGATCGGACGTCCAGTGAGCATTGCACACTCATTGACGTCACGATCTTCATCCAGGCGAGGTCACTGGTGATCGAGTTTGCCGGCAGCGCTACCAGCAACACTGATATGGCATGCGGCGCTGGAACCGGCATCAGTTGTCGTTACAGCTGTCAATGGCATTTTAGCGCCATCTTGTGGCGATAATGTGTGGCACAATAAGAACATAAGAAATAGGCCCATTTGGCCCTTCGAGCCTGCTCCGTCATTCATTAAGATCATGGCTGATCTTCTACCGCATCTCCACTTTCCTGCACTATCCCCATATCCCTTGATTCCCTTAATGTCCAAAAATCTGTCGATCTCCGTCTTGAATATACTCAACGACAGAGCCTCCACAGTAGAGAATTCCAAAGATTCACCACCCTCTGAGTGAAGAAATTTCTCCTCATCTCAGTCCTAAATAGCTGACCTCTTATTCTGAGACAGTGACCCCTGGTTCTAGACTCCCCAGCCAGGGGAAACATCCTCCCTGCGTCTACCCTGTCAAGCCCTGTAAGAATTTTGTATGTTTCAATGAGATCACCTCTCATTCTTCTAAATTCTAGAGCAGAAAGGCCTAGTCTACTCAATCTCTCCAACAGCATTTTATCGCCATCTTGTGGCACTAACCACATGAATTTCTAGCCCGTAGAGTCTAAACCAGGAAGTGTAAGTTAGAATATTTAATTCAATGTAAAATCATGTACAGAAAGTGAAATAAAGAGAGGGAAAGAAATATGGGACTAAGAGAGAAAGATAAAAGAGAGAGAAAGAAAAAGTAAAAAATTTTTTAGTTTTTACATTTTTTTAAGTCTTCAACAATAATTAAAATCTGAAGGAATGAGACTCCACACTTGTAACAGTAAATTTTCAGTGCCAGAGAGGTTGTTTGGCAGTAATTAAGACTTATCACGCCACTATAAATTCACTCACACATGAATCGACAAACCCTAACTTTTTCTGCCGTGTTTAGTGGGTATCTTGTGGGTAACTACTGCATCTTCATACCTTTACATGAATTTCAATATCGAGTCTCTCGGTAGCAAAACTTCTGGAGGAGCAGGGCAACTCGGACAGCAACTTCCCGATTTCCATGTTTAACTGCGCATGTGTGGAAGACGGAAAGTTGTTGTCCTATTTACTCCATAATAACGGTGAGCGCCAACAGCCTCATCGTTATTCCTACCGCAAAATCTGGGCCATTAATTCAAATACAGATCCCAGCTGGGTTTAAATCACTGGGAAAAACAAACAGAAATACTATTCAAGACTAGAATAATTGTTCAATAAGAATTTAAAATAATTCTCAAAAAAAATTGGTGATAAAAATTCAAGGAGTTTAATATATGCATCATATAAATTATCTACAACTCTCTTGGTATGTCAGACTAAATCAGCACACAGTGATGATTGAATTTGGGACTTTTAGGGCATATTTAACTCAAAACAGAGTGCATATAACTTAATAGCCTTGAGCCGTCGGGAAATCTTGATTTTCTTTTTAAAGCAGGAGTGGATTTGATAAAGTTAAAAAGTACAACTACTTTCAAATAACTCAAATGTCCAAAGGAATTGAATGAAAAATTCTCCGATAATTAACAAAAAGCACTGAATAAATGCCAAAATAATAACATTACTCGCAAGCATTCGCAAAAGAATTGCAAATTCCTAAAATATTAATTTTTTATGTTAAATTTTAATCAGTTTCCCAGTTAGGCATTATTGGTATCCCAACAGCAAGAAAAGTTAAATCTAGATAAATTTCCAGATTTTAAAAATATCCATGGACTCAATTGCATTTCATTTTTATTTATTTAGAAACCCAGGAATTGTATCCATGGATTTTTTTCCAATTGTATTTTTGTTAGAAATCAAGTTTTTTTATTAAAAAATTTTATCATTTTTCCAGGGACTTTTTTTCTCTCGCTTCCTCCATATAAATTTTACTTTTATTTATTTGGCTGGGTATATTTGATCTTTTATTGATCACATTTATTTCTAAAAGGTGTTTCATATTCACTCAAAGACAGTCGTGGTCTCAAAACCGATCCCCTGGACATGCCACTCAGTACTTCCCCCCGGTCACAACATAACTCCTCCAACAAATACACGTTGTTTTCTACTCAACTAATTTCTTATCCATTTCCAAGATTTACATTGCATCCCTTCTGAGCTTAACTAATAGCCTTTTTTGGTGGAACTGTCCAAAAGTGCCATTTGGAAGTCCAGGTAAATCATATCATCGGGCTTTCCACAGTTCACTTGGATTGTCACTTCCTCAAAGAAGTCAAGGAGGTTGGTCAGACAGGATTTTTCCCTTCATAATTCGTGCTGGCTGCTGTGTACTAGGTTATTATTGCTGTACAGACACACTTGTGTTCCCAGAGCAACAGCACAAACTTTCTGAACAAACAACAACTTGCATATATACAGTGCCTTTAATGTAGTAAAAATGTCCCAAGGCGCTTCACAGGAGCGATCATCAAACAGAATTTGAAACTGAAAATTTTCGAGGTGTTCAGTCACCCTATCCTTAATTATGAACTCTAGCAATTTCCCGACAACAGATGTTAGGCTAACTGGTCTATAATTCCCTGGTTTCCCTTTCTTGCCATTCTTAAATAGCGGAGTGTCATAGAATCATAGAAAGTTACAGCACGGAAGGAGGCCATTTCGGCCCATCGTGTCCGCGCCGGCCAACAAAGAGCTATCCAGCCTAATCCCACTTCCCAGCTCTTGGTCCGTAGCCCTGCAGGTTACAGCATCCCAAGTGCACAACCAAGTACTTTTTAAATGTGGTTAAGGTTCCTGCCTCTACCACCCTTTCAGGCAGTGAGTTCCAGACCCCCACAACCCTCTGGGTGAAGAAATTTCCCCTCAAATCCCCTCTAAACCTTCCACCAATTACTTTAAATCTGTGCCCCCTGGTTTTTGACCCCTCTGCTAAGGGAAATAGGTCCTTTCTATCCACTTTATCTATGCCCCTCATAATTTTATACACCTCAATAAGGTCTCCCCTCAGCCTCCTCTGTTCCAAGGAAAACAGACCCAGCCTATCCAGTCTTTCTTCATAGCTAAGATTCTTTACTCCCGGCAATATCCTTGTAAATCTCCTCTGTACCCTCTCTAGTGCAATCACATCTTTCCTGTAATGTGGTGACCAGAACTGCACGCAGTACTCTAGCTGAGGCCTAACTAGTGTTTTATACAGTTGAAGCATAACCCCCCTGCTCTTGTATTCTATGCCAAGGCAAGCATTCCGTATTCCTTCTTAACCACCTTATCTACTTGGCCTGCTACCTTCAGGGATCTGTGGACATGCACTCCAAGGTCCCTTTGTTCCTCTACACTACTCAGTGTCCTACCATTTAATGTGTATTCCCTTTCCTTGTTAGCCCTCCCCAAATGCATTACCTCACACTTCTCCGGATTGAATTCCATTTGCCACTGTTCTGCCCACCTGATCAATTTATTGATATCTTCCTGCAGTCTACAACTTCCTTCTTCATTATCAACCACACAGCCGATTTTAGTATCATCTGCAAACTTCTTAATCATACCCCCTATATTCAAGTCAAGATCGTTGATATATACCACAAAAAGCAAGGGACCTAGTACTGAGCCCTGCAGAACCCCACTGGAAACAGCCTTCCAGTCACAAAAACACCCATCAACCATTACCCTCTGCTTCCTGTCTCCGAGCCAGTTTTGAATCCAACTTGACACTTTGCCCTGGATCCCATGGGCTTTTAACTTCGTGACCAGTCTGCCATGTGGAACCTTATCAAAAGCCTTGCTAAAGTCCATATATACTACATCAAACGCACTACCCTCATCTACCCTCCTTGTTACCTCCTCAAAAAATTCAATCAAGTTTGTCAGACACGACCTTCCCTTAACAAATCCATGCTGACTATCCTTGATTAATCCGTGTCTTTCTAAATGAAGATTTATCCTGTCCTTCAGAATTCTTTCCAATAATTTTCCCACCACCGAGGTTAGGCTGACTGGCCTGTAATTACTTGGTCTATCCTTTTCCCCCTTTTTAAACAAGGGTACCACATTAGCAGTCCTCCAGTCCTCCAGCACCACACCTGAAGCCAGAGAGGATTGAAAAATGATGGTCAGGGCCTCTGCTATTTCCTCTTTTGCTTTGCTTAACAGCCTGGGATACATTTCATCCGGGCCTGGGGATTTATCCACTTTTAAAGCTGCTAAACTCCTTAATACTTCCGCTCTCACTATGTTTATTTTATCTAATATTTCAGACTCCTCCTCCCCGATAGCAATGTCTGTTTCACCCCTCTCTGTGAAAACAGACGCAAAGTATTCATTAAGAACCCTACCGATGTCTCCCGCCTCCACACACAGATTACCCTCATGATCTCTAATAGGCCCTACCCTTTCTTTAGTTATCCTCTTACTCTTAATATATTTATAAAACATCTTTGGGTTTTCCTTGATTTTACTTGCCAAGAATTTTTTATGCTCTCTCTTTGCTTTCCTAATATCATTTTTAATTGCACCCCTGCATTTTCTGTACTCCTCTAAAGATTCTGGAGTATTTAGCCCATTGTATCTGTCATACGCCTCCCTTTTTTTCTTTATCCTACCCTGCATGTCTCTAGACATCCAGGGGGCTCTAGATTTGTTAGTCCCACCTTTTTTCTTTAAGGGCACATGTTTGGTCTGAACCCTCCGGATCTCCTCCTTGAATGCCTCCCACTGCTCTGACACTGATTTACCTTCAAGTAGCTGTTTCCAGTCCACTATGGCTAAATCCCCTCTGAGCTCAGCAAAATTTGCTTTTCCCCAATTTAGAATTTTTATTCCTGGTCTATCCTTGTCCTTTTCCATAACTACCTTAAATCTAACAGAATTATGGTCACTAGCACCAAAATGCTCCCCCACTGATACACCTTCTACCTGCCCAGCTTCATTCCCTAAAACTAAGTCCCCTCCCTTGTTGGGCTTGCTACATACTGGCTAAAAAAGTTCTCCTGGATGCATTTTAGGAATTCCACACCTTCTATACCCTTCACACTAATTTTATCCCAGTTAATATTAGGGTAGTTGAAATCCCCTACTATTACTGCCCTATAGTTTTTGCACTTCTCAGAAATTTGTCTACATATTTGTTCTTCTATCTCCCTCTCACTGTTTGGGGGTCTGTAGTACACTCCCAGCAGTGTGATCGCCCCTTTTTTGTTTTTCAATTCGACCCATATGGCCTCGTTTGATGATCCCTCCAACATATCATCCCTCCTCATAGCTGTAATAGT
The DNA here is from genome assembly GCA_030390025.1 of Squalus acanthias. NCBI lineage: Eukaryota > Metazoa > Chordata > Chondrichthyes > Squaliformes > Squalidae > Squalus > Squalus acanthias. The sequence goes on from CM059436.1 coordinate 74,129,228, forward strand.
TTCTTTAATCAATACCGCGAGCCCCCCCTCCCTTTTTACCTCCCTCTCTATCCCGTCTGAAAATCCTGTAACCAGGAATGTTGAGCTGCCATACCTGCCCCTCTTTCAGCCACGTCTCTGTAATAGCTATAATATCATAGTCCCAAGTATCTACCTGTGCCCTCAGCTCATCTGCCTTGTTTGCTATACTCCTTGCATTGAAGTATATACCATTTAGTACAGGCAAACCTCCTTGTTGACTACTATCTAGCCCTTGATTCCTCTGTCCTTCCAATTTACTTTCTACGTTTTTGTTTTCCAATTCCAGTTTTTCTTCCCTCCCTATTGACTCTATACTTAGGCGCCCATCCCCCTGCCAAGCTAGTTTAAACCCTCCCTAACAGCATGAGCAAACCCTCCCGCAAGGATATTGGTCCCGTTCCTGTTGAGGTGCAACCCGTCTGGCTTGTAGAGGTCCCACCTCCCCCAGAAATGGTTCCAATTCCTCAGGAAACTAAAGCCCTCCCTCCTACACCATCTCTCCAGCCACGCATTCATCTGCTCTATCTTCCTATTTCTGAACTCACTAGCACGTGGCACTGGTAGTAATCCGGAGATTACTACCTTTGAGGTCCTGCTTTTTAACCTCTTTCCTAGCTCCCTGACACGTACAATTTTCCAATCTAAAGGAACAGTTCCTGAATCTAGAGAACTTTGAAAGATTATAGTTAGGGCATCTGCAATGTGCTCACCTACTTCCTTTAAACCCAATTCAATATTAGTTTCCTTAGGATTCCCGGCCTGCTAGCCTCTTCTTCTACTGTAAATACTGCTACTAGCAGGGGCACCAGTCTTTCCCCTCCCCAATTACAATAAGTCAAAAGTATAAGCATGCGAGGGAGAAAGGAATAGGATATGTTGATGGGGTGAGATGAAGAGGGGTGGGAGGAGGCTCGTGTGGAGCATAAACACCAACATGGTGCAGCTGGGCCGAATGGCCTGTTTCAAGACTGTAAATACTTCGTAATATTTTGTAATACTTTGTAGTATTGAATCTAGAGCCTGCAAGGGGAACCTTTGGAGTTTTAAATCTACAGTCCATGACTTTACAACTTGGTACACCAATGTTGCAACTCTGCACTGCCATGGTTATGTTAATATGAATAAGTGAACTTACTTTTGGTCGACTTGCAGTGCAACACACTGGAGCACAATGCATGGGTGAGCATTCAATCTCCCCCTTTGCATTCAAAAATAAACACTAGTTTTGAAATGTATTTTTCCACCTGCATTTTTTTAAGTTCCCTTATTCAAAGTTAGTTCAATGCTTTCAATAGTGGATTTATCAGTAATTACCGAACATAATGGCCCAAAAATTCGTGAGGAAGCCTTCGTGCGAGGGTAAGGCCTCCCCGCGATCTCTCACTCCGCGTTGGCTTTTTCAGTTCCAGCTCGCACGAACTTGATGTTCTGGACAGCTGCTGTGCTGGGCTTGCGTATCCCACCGGCGTAGTTAATTCGTGCGAGCTGTGGGATCATATGACTCAGTTAGAGCCAATGGCAGCACACCATCTTCCATTCATAACTTTCACATAAGTGCTGTGAAAGTTATGAATACTATAGCCCCCCAAAAGAACCGCTAAACCTCAATTAAATTTAAAAAAAAACCATCACATTAATAAAATAAGTATAGTTAAATAAATTAACCATTTTAAATAAAAAATTAAATTTTTGAAAAAATTTAAAATCTTTTAAAAAGTTATAAAAATAAACTTACCTGTCTTTAAAGTCTCTAAAAAAGATATAGCTGTTAAAAAAAATTCAAAATAATACTTAATTCACTACTTACCTTGTTAAAAGTGGGTCTTACTCCTCCTTTTTTTATGTCTAGAATCTTCCGTACTTACCTGCGCGTTGAAACCACTAAGTGCACAGCGTGCGCGCAGGCTGTAGCGCGCACGCAGTGCACCTAGGACCCGCCCCCTTTTCCATTCACCAAGTGCCGGTTTTCAGCGCATGCGCAGTGCATGCAGAAAACCGGCAATTGGAGACAGAATATGCGAGAGTACACAGTGCGTACTCTCGCGTAGCAAGACTAATTTTTGGGCCATTAATACTGGCTTTGCGACATCCCAAATTAATCTCGCACAACTGAAATAAATGTCCAATTTTGATTCTTCCAGCGGTTTCCCTCCGCATCTTAAATGTGGAACTAGAGCTTCTGGCTGAACAAAATGCAAATTTTTTCCACTTAAATTGTTTTTATGCAGTTTTAATCCAAATTTAGCAGAGCCTGAAGCAGTCAAAGCTCAGTGTTGGCCCAACCCAATCAATCTGACTGAATATGAATCAGCTCTGATTCCTGTTTACCCAGAACTATTAGAATATTGTCAAAAATCAGGTCAGTTTAGATAAAGGATTTCACACATGAGAATCTCTGAAGTTGATTTTAAATTCATTCCAATCGTCCACAAATTGTCAAAATTGCTTCGATGAATACACGCAATGCAACAAAGACTCCACTAACATTATTGACAAAAAGCAAATGGCTGTAATGCCTTTTGTGATGACTCAAAACATACTTCACAGAGATCACAAATTAAATTTAATGTCCTGTATCATTTTAAAGCTAATTTTTGTTGCATAGAATTTACCAAAGTAAATTATTTAAAATTCACAATTCAAATCTGCTTTCTTGGCTGAATTGGATGGAAGTGACTTAATTTCATCTTTGCCACTAATCACTGTTCAGAATATCAGGGTGTTAGAATATCGGGGCATCAGTCATGGTTCAGTGGTAGCACTCTCACCTCTGAGTCAGAAGGTTGTGGGTTCAAGTACCACTCCAGAGACTTGAGCACAGAAATCAAGGCTAACACTCCAGTTCAGTGCTGAGGGAGTGCTGCACTGTCGGAGGTAGAAAATGTGAGGTCATCCACTTTGGACCTAAAAAGGATAGAACAGGGTACTTTCTAAATCGTGAAAAGCTAAAAACAGTGGAGGTCCAAAGAGACTTGGGGGTCCAGGTACATAGATCATTAAAATGTCATGAACAGGTACAGAAAATAATTAAAAAGGCTAATGGAATGCTGGCCTTTCTATCTAGAGGACGAGAATACAAGGGGGGTAGAAGTTATGCTGCAGCTATACAAAACCCTGGTCAGACCACACCTGGAGTACTGTGAGCAGTTCTGGGCACCACACCTTAGGAAGGATATATTGGCCTTGGAGGGAGTGCAGCGTAGGTTTACCAGAATGATACCCGGACTTCAAGGGTTGTTACGAGGAGAGATTACACAAATTAGGGTTGTATTCCCTAGAATTTAGAAGGTTAACGGGTGATCTGATTGAAGTTTTTAAGATATTAAGGGGAACAGATAGGGTAGATAGAGAGAAACTATTTCCACTGGTTGGGGATTCTAGGACTAGGGGGGCATAGTTTAAAAATTAGAGCCAGACCTTTCAGGAGTGAAATTAGGAAACACTTCTACACACAAAGGGTGGTAGAAGTTTGGAACTCTCTTCTGCAAACGGCAATTGATGCTAGATCAAAAGTTAATTTTAAATCTGAGATTGATAGCTTTTTGTTAACCAAAGGTATTAAGGGATATGGGGCAAAGGCGGGTATATGGAGTTAAATCGCAGATCAGCCATGATCTCATTGAACAGGCTCGAGGGGCTGAATGGCCTCCTCCTGTTCCTATGTTCCTAGCAAACTACAAAGTAGCAAGACATAGAATGATACAGCACAGGAGGAGGCCATTCGGCCCATCGTGCCTGTGATTGAAACAGCTAGCCAATCAGTCCCACTCCCCTGCTCTTTCCCCATATCCCTGCAAATTTTCCTTTTTCAAATATTTATCCAATTTCCTTCTGAAAGTTACTATTGAATCTGCTTCCACCGCCCTTTCAGGCAGTACATTCCAGATCACAACAACTTGCTGCGTAAGAGAAATTCTCCTTATCTGCTCTCTGGTTCTTTTTGCCAATTACCTTAAATCAGTGTCCTCTGGTTACTGACCCTCCTGCCAGTGGAGACAGTTTCTTCTTATTTACTCTATCTGTGATCTGCTCCAGGCTACTGTAGCAACTCTTTGTTGCAGCAGAGCTCTGAAGGATGTGAATAACAACAACAACAACTTGTATTTAAATAGCACCTTTAACATAGAAAAATATCCTAAAGCCTGTGGCCCCAGCATCCTGCTTATGTGCCAGGTTGCAACTGCCCGTGACCTCTGGCACTGACCCTACCAAAACTGGATGGGTCAGGAGGCTGGTCACCCTGGGTAGACACCTGCTCCACCACGCCCAGGCCTCTCCACCCAGAAAGATGCAGTAGGAACCCCTTGGCCCCTTTGTAAAGAGGCCTCAGTCCAGGCCTGGACCATTAGGTGGGACTCATTTCTGTCATTCAGTACCTTGGCATATCGGTCCGTTGATGCTCCATCAGGCTGGGGACGTTGGAACTCCCAGCCTCCGCCCCCGCCTGTGCTGCTGGCCTTATTTGGGGTGGGTGGAGGGTCTGGTCCTTACAAAGCCCCACGGAGACTCCTGGGTCCGGGCAAGAGTTGCCAACTCTGGTTGGACATATTCCTGGAGGAGTCATCACATGACCTCCTGCCTCCAACTGCCCCGACCCCCCACACCCGCCATTGGTCGCTCGTCACATCTATCCTCACGGCGCCCACCTTTCCATGGCCAATCGTAAAGCGAATAGACTTTTCATTATCCGATTGGATGATTTTTGACTGTCAGTCAAACAGCCTTTTCTTTTCCTATCTCAGATATTTTGATTACTAATAACCAAAGTGTTCAAAGAATTTTTTTAAAATACACAATTTTTTTATTCCTCCAATGATTTTTCTCCTGGGTTGCTCGCAGCAGTACCCTGGAGATTAATCTTTCATTCCTGGAGACTCCGGGGCAATGTTCCCCCTAATTCTTTTTCTGGGTGCGCGGTCCCTTTAACAGGCTGCGCAGCCCATTCAAAATTTCGCACCTGTGCGAAATCTCCCATTTGAAAAGCTGGTCCCGGGCTGCGCGGGACCTCCAGACAGCCGCGTGGCCATGGTAGAAGTGTGGAACTCCCTCCCACAAAAATCAGCAGATGCTTCCTCAATTAATAATTTTAAATGTGAGATTGTTAGATTTTTGTTAGCCAAGGATATAAAAGGATATAGAGCCAAGGCGGGTAGATGGAATTAAGATACAGATCAGCAATGATCTCATTAAATGGAGGAACAGGCTCGAGGGGCTGAATGTCCTCCTCCTACTCATACGTTCTCCTGCACATGTGCAGCGAACCAGAGGGCTGCAGATTTTCTGTACCAATTTTGCTGTTATTCTTAAAAACAATGTTAAGTTTTCTGTCGTATTGTTTTATACTCACATGTTCACTACAATGTTTCCTATTGTTATAAAATGGATTACATCGTATATTTCTTCGCCCAGTTTTTACTTACCTTTCTTTCTCCTTTCTTTTTAGGGTCACACCGTGTCACACACCAGTCCATGAGCTCTGTCGCAACAATAAATGTGAGGTGATTGCGTTTTGGCAGGAAGAATAAGGAGGCCACGTACTCGTTTCCTACATTACAACATTGACTGCACTTCAAAAGTACTTCATTGTCTGTAAAGCGCTTTGGGATGTCCGGTGGTTGTGAAAGGCGCTATAGAAATGCAAGTCCTTCTTTCTTTCTTTCCTTGGAAAATAAGAGTTAAATGGGGTAGAAGAGCAGAGGGATCTGGGGACATAGATACACAAATCACTAAAAGTCGCAACACAGGTTAATAAGGTCCTTAAAAAAAGCAAACAAAGCACTGGGGTTCATTTCTAGAGGGATAGAGTTGAAAAGCAGAAAAGTTATGTTAAACGTGTATGGAACCTTGGTTAGACCACACTTGGAGTACTGTGAACAGTTCTGGTCTCCATATTATAAAAAGGATATAGAGGCACTGGAGAAGGTGCAAAAATGATTTACAAGGATGATACCAGAACTGAGAGGTTATACCCATCAAGAAAGATTGAACAGGCTGGAGTTTTTTCTCTAGAAAAGAGAAGACTGAGGGGTGACCTGATAGAGTTCTTTCAGATTAAGAAAGGGGTTGATAGGGTAGACATAGAGAAGATATTTCCACTTGTAGATTAGTTTGTGTTCTAAATAAAACAAAAGTTCAAGGTGACTTTTTGTATGCTTTTCAACCTCACTATATTTCTTTGCATGCCAAGTGCCAATGGTGTGTGATAAAGAGATAGTATCCAATTGTCAGCAAATCTCATTAACAGAGAATTCCAATGATCAATAATGTGATTAAATAGGAACCACTGCTCAAACAGAATGGTTTTCGGGACTACCTATATATTACTTTCCAAATGGCAGATTTATCTGCATAGAGGGGAGATAGCAATCCAGTGCTCTGTGTTCTAAATGGTTCATAATGGGCTGAGATGGGGAAAAGTGCATTAATCTCCAGACCATTCCAAAAGGTCTGTTGACAGGATTGATGGCCTGAGATGGTCCTGGGATGGGAAAGCTAGCCTGCAGTGAAATCTACTGCTTGCATTTTATACTGATGTGTAATAAACATAGACATGTCAGTGCCCATCAGATTAGCTCTGCACTCCATTAATTTCACGGTTCTGTTTTGACAAGGTGTTTAAATAAAGTCAATGGCCAGGTCTTGTCTTGAGGTAAGATGTCATGGTTAAAGGAAGATAATGTACAATCATGTTAGTATATTATATAGTGTCTACTGTGATGTACACAATGCAAAGTGTCCTAACCTTTGGTTAGGCATGTGTTAGATTCCCATTTCTTCTTTAAGTCTTTCAAAGAGGGTAGCTATGCTGTAATTTCAAACACCACCATCTACAATCATGCAGTATATTTTAAATATGCAATTTTAAAGAATGTGTGTGTTTTTTGGCAATGAAATTCAATATATTTTATGACAGACTGGTCAAAAAATATTTTGAATCTGAACTTAGCAAGAGACTAGATGGCAAGTAGGTTCGCACTCTAAAACAAAGGCAAAATACTGCGGATGCTGGAAATCTGAAATAAAAACAGAAAACGCTGGAAATACTCAGCAGGTCAGGCAGCATCTGTGCAGAGAGAAACAGAGTTTAACGGCCGCGATTTTATCGGCACTGAGAGGGCGGGTTTGGAGGCGGGTCAAGGGTCAAAATCGTTTTGGTTGACGGCAGGTTGCGACCCCGCCATCAACCCGCCTCCACGCCACTTTGCCAAATGCCAGCGCTGGGAGTCCCGATCAGTCCCGCCACCAAGCCTATTTTAACAGCGGTTTTCGATTTTATAACATTTTCTGCGTGTTCCACGTCGTTCCCAAACCACGCCAGCTGATTGTGTCGGGTTCACCAAGTGCCTGACTTCTTGACAGCTGCATCTCCAGCATAAAAACGGACCTCTAATATGGCTCACTTACAGATGACAGAACTTTGTTTTTTCAGGTCTTGGAACACTTTTTGCAGGTCTACTGATCTTGTAAGTGGTGAAGCTGAGATCCATCTCCACTGTGACCTCCTGGGAAAACCCTCTCCTCACATTGACTGAGCGCTTATAACTTCTATTCCTCAACTGACATATATACCAGCAGAATGGGAACCATTTATACCCTGTCATCCTGGTCCTCAGAATCGGAGGAAGAGCAGCCACGGCAGCAGCAGAATGAGGCACAACAGCAGCAGCAACAACAGGAGCACCAACCTCTTCCTCACCCACCTGATGCTGCACAGGGCAGAGGGCGTCAGCGCAGGGCTGCACCTCGCCGCAGGAGATACCCCCAACACAGGGTTTACAGGCAGAGGATGAGCTTCCTCAACATGACTGAGCAGCAGTGCCAAAGGAGGCTGAGACTTTCGCGAGAGGTCGTCGCTGACATCTGCGCAATGCTGCACCAACACCTGGAGCCCAGAGGACGGGTGGACACCCTTTACCAGTAGCTGTCAAAGTCACCACCGCACTCAATTTTTTTGCTTCAGGGTCCTTCCAGGGATCATCAGCAGACATCAGCGGCATCTCCCAGTCGGCCGCACACACCTGCATCACGCGGGTTACCGATGCCCTCTTTGCAAAGCCGCACAATTACATCCACTTCTCCACGGATGAGGCAAGTGTAACCGCGCCTGCGGTCGGCTTTGCAAATATGGCAGGCTTGCCAAGGGTGCAGGGCATCGTAGATTGCACACATGTGGCCCTTAGGGCACCCCATCACAACCCAGCTGTATTCGTCAACCGCAAGGGCTTCCACTCCCTTAACGTCCAGCTGGTGTGTAACCACAGGAAGAATATTATGCATGTTTGCGCAAAGTACCCTGGCAGTTGCCGTGACTCGTTCATCCTGCGGCAGTCTAGTGTGCCTCCGCTCTTCAATCTGCCAAACCAACTTGGAGACAAAGGCTATCCCCTGAAGACGTGGCTAATGATGCCGTTGAGGAGGCCATCAAACGAAGCTGAGGAGCGCTACAATGCCAGCCACATTTCCACCAGAGCCATCATCGAGCAAACCATCGGCTTGCTCAAAATGCGATTCAGATTCCTTGACAGATCAGGTGGAGCCCTACAGTACTCAGCAGCCGGGGTCTCCAGAATCATCGTGGTCTGCTGTGCATTGCCCAACATCGTGGCTTGCAGCTGCCTGAGGAACAAGTGGCTCAGCGCATAGCCTCCTCAGATGAGGAGGAGGAGGAGGAGGAAGACCTTGTGGAGGCGGATCAGCCAACTCCAGCAGCACGCGAGCACATTGCTGCCCGTGATGCAAGGGATGCACTAATCTTTGCTAGATTCACTTAGGCAGACGAATCAAACACATGTGGCTGGCACCTTCTTATCACACCATACACCCAATGTACAAGAACTTGTGGGTTCCTATCACTCTCACCACCATCATTACAAATGCAAGTCGCCCTGAGCCCTCAATGTGCAACTTGCATTTCCCAGAACACATAGGCCAGAACTTCAACTGTTTGTCATCCCTTTTGTTTAATACATGCACAAAAGGATAACAATGCCAAATATTAAACACAACAAAAGACAACAGAATGGAACACCCAAGTGACTACCCTTGTGACTAATTGTGCTTTATCTTCCTCTTACGCGTGCTTCTACGTGGTGCTTCCCCTGTGGCTTCAGCAGATGTGGAGGCACCTTGCTCACTTTCATGCTGCTCCTGCTTCGACACCTTTGGCGGGCGTCCTCTGGGTTTGTGAGCCTGTGAGGGCTCGGCAACAGTCTGCTCCTCCTGTGGCTGTGCAGGGGCTGAGACGCCCATCTCAGTTGGGTGAGGACTCTGGTGGGGCTCTGACCGAGGGCTATGCAGTGGCCTGGGAGTGTGAGCGCTTGGAGAGGAGCCCACACTTCCTTGTTGCCTGCCACCAACATCCCTCTCATTGGTCAGCCCACTTCAGTGCCAGCAAGTGGCTGGACAGCACCTTGCTGCACATTAGGGGGGCCATGAGGACCCGTATCTGCACTGGCAGTCCTCCTCAAAAGGACTTCCATGAAGCTCTGGTTTCTCTGCTCAATAGCTGCCCATCGCTCCTCCAGAGATGTCAATCTATTCTGAACATTCACCATGTTTTCCTGACTCTGGCGACTTATTTCCTCCATGACCGTAGCAATCTTTTCCTCTGACATAGCCATCCTTTCCAAGGAGGTAGCCATCCTTTCCACGGAGGTAGCCATCCTTTCCACGGAGGTTGCCATCCTATCCGTGGTGGTGCGTTCATGCGCCATTGCCCCCAGAAAGGCACTGCTCATGCTAGACATGGACTCCTCCATCGTCTCCACACTCGCAGTAACCCTGGATGCAAAACTTGCCAGAGACTCCTGCACTTGTTCCTGGAGTTCCAGCACCGCTCTCTTTCTGGATGGCCCCGGAGGCACAGGGTCCACATGCAACTGAGCAGAGCTGGGAGTGCCCTGTGGCCTCCGACGAGGACTCTCCACTGCTGTCCCTGTCTCCACCATCTGCTGATGCTCACTTGTGAGCTGTGATACACCAGGTGACAACACTACTCTATCTCGTGAAGGTCCCACCAAGGTGTGCGTATCTGCGCTGGTGCTGGGTGCGCTTAATTCTGCTGACGCTGCGCCCTCAGAGGTTGCAGCTTCCTCTGAGGAGTCTTCAGGCTCTTCATCCTGGACAGTGGGGAGGGGAGCTCTCGATGGTCCTGTGGGGGAGTAAAGGCATGAGTTACACATGTGATATTAACGTAGCATGCACATCGAATTGTGTAGATGATCATAAGTCAATCTGTATGAGCATCAGATGCGATATCACTCACTCATGCAATGTAAATGAGAGGGCTGCAAATCTATTCTGTCACCAGCTTGCTCTGCTGCGCCCGTCTGACCGTCCCCCACTTCCAGATCCTCATCACCTCCGATTATTTCGAGGGCAGCCTCCTCAGCGTTGGTCAAATAGGCAATGGAAGGTGGCCCTCCTCCTGTCCTAGCCCTCTCCCTCTTATTGTAGGATCTCTTTTCCTGCAATGAGGGACACAAGTGGAGTTTGAGTGAGAATGATGGAGTGAGTGTAGAGAAGCCATAGCATAGATGCTTAGAAGGAGACAAAGATGGAGTAAGATGCCAATACCAAGGGCCCTCCCTGTGCGTTGTTAGTTGTTGGCATTGCATAACAGTGATAGTGAATGTGAGGGCAGCATAGTCGAATAGTGAAGTGATTCTGTACATAGAGAGAGAGGGATGGTTAAGGGTGCAAGGGATGTAAGGGTAAAGTGGGTTGTGGAGGAGTAGGTTGACAATGCAGAGTGCTGGTGATGAGAGGAGATGGGGAGCAGATTGAGGGTAACGGTGATGTTATACTCACTTTTCCTGAGTGAACCAGGTCATTAAACCTTTTCCTGCACTGGACCCAGGATCGAGGACACAACGATCTGGAGCTGACCTCCTCAGCAATTTGCAGCCAGGCTGCTTTGCTTTGCTGAGGAGGCTTCCTCCATCCAGAGGATGGGAATATTACCTCCTGGCACCCTCTCACTCCCTCCACAAGAGCATGGAGGGAGTCATCATCAAAGCGGGGAGAGGCCTTGGCTCTTGAAGCAGTCATGGGAGCAGTTGCCAGCACGAAAACCAACATAAAAGGATAAGAATGCAACAAGGCTGCATGGGCCCCTTAAACACAGCTGGCTGACAGACGTCAGCAGAGGCGAGCAGCAGACCCAAAACCACTAATTGGGACCGGGTAGCGCGCACGCAGGGATTCAATAAGACAATTAAGGTAAAATTTCCATTTCTGACCGGCTGAAAGCAGAGGCGGGACCGGAACCCGCCGACCACCTGACCCGCACCCAACCCGACATCAATGATAAAATCGCGGCCAACGTTTCAGGTCGGTAACCTTTCGTGAGAGCTGGTACAAGTTAGAGTTGTAACAGGTTTTAAGCAAGTACAGAGGCACAGAAAGGGGGGGGGGGGGGCAGTAGAGAGGAAAGAGCAAAGGGTGTGATAGGGTGGATAGCAGGAGAGATTAAAAGACAAAAGGGATGATGGTGCAAGGGAAAAAGGGGGTGGTGATGGGACAAGTAAAGAAACAAAAGATGGGTCTAGATGAGCTGCAAATGGCAACTGCAGAATCATGACCAGCACCTGCTGTCTGCAAAAATGGGGGCAGTGGTTAAGATCTGGAATTGCTGAACTCGATGTTGAGTCCAGAAGGCTGTAAAGTGCCTCATCGAAAGATGAGGTGCCGTTCCTCGAGCTTCTGTTGAGCTTCATTGGAACAGTGTAGGAGGACAGAGAGGTCAGAGTGGGATTGGGACGGAGAATTAAAATGGCAAGCGACCGGAAGCTCGGGGTCACGCTTGCGGACTGAACGGAGGTGTTCCGCAAAGCGGCCACCCAATCTGCGTTTGGTCTCCCCAGTGTAGAGGAGACCGTATTGTGAGCAGCAAATACAGTATACTAAGTTGAAAGAAGTATAAGTAAATCGTTGTTTCACCTAGATGGAGTGTTGAATAGAAAGGTGTTAAATATATTGTCCGGTTCTGATGTAATTTTAACTTAGTGCATTTCAGTCTGCTTATCCTCTGACAGCTGAAACTACTGATTCAAAGGTGTCTAACCTGCCTCTTACTGGGGAATTCTCCTGGAGAGGTTAAGAGTACGGTATTAACCTTACCAGCACTAACAATAAGCGTACCATTATATTTGGCATTCCTTGATGAGGAGGAGAGACTGGATCAGAGAAGGATACAACTGCATCAGAGATTGGAATTACCCAGAAAGCAAGAGGAAGAAGCTCTTTCCTGCAGCTATCTGAACAACAACGCAACATGGATACTCCTTTTCCCAAAAGATGCGCCCTGTCACCCATGTAGGATACATCATAGAATGATACAGCACAGAAGGAGGCCATTCGGCCCATCATGCCTATGCTGGCTCTTTGAAAGAGCTATCCAATTAGTCCCATTCCCTCTGCTCTTTCCCCATAGCCCTGCAAATTTTTCCTTTTCAAGTATTTAGCCAATCCCCTTTTGAATGTTACTATTGACTCTGTTTCCACCTCTCTTTCAGGCAGTGCATTCCAGATCATAACAACTCGCTGCGTAATAAAACGTTTCTTCATGTCTCCTCTAGTTTTTTTGCCAATTACCTTAAACCTGTGTCCTCTGGTTACCGACCCTCCCGTCAGAGGAAACAGTTTCTCGTATCTTACTCTATCATAACCCCTCATATTTTTGAACACCTCTATTAAATCTCCTCTTAACCTTCTCTGCTGTGATAGTGGAACACGAACTGGGCTATCCTCTTGGAACACCACGGCTCTGTCAGTGCAGCTGAAAGTTTCAACAGCACTCACCTTTTATGCTTCTGGATCATCTCAGTGCACTGCAGGTGATCTATGGAACATATCTCAGTCTCCGCTCAGTCTGCAAACAGCTGCAGAGGGGAATGGAATGAGGTCTGGGGTTCAATATTTCTGTTGGAAGCTGAACAAAGATGTCAGTGCCGGGGCTCAGTCTGTAACATTCTCACCTCCGAGTCAGAAGGTTGTGGGTTCATGTCTCACGCCAGAGACTTGAGAACATTATTTCGACTGACACTCCAGCGCAATACTGAGGGAGTGCTGCACTGTCGGAGGTGCCCATTTTCGGATGAGGTGTTAAATTGAGGCCCCGTCTGCTCTCTCAGGTGGACGTAAAAGATCCCATGGCACTATTCGAAGAGCAGGGGCATTCTTCCCGGTGGACTTGGCCAATATTTATCCCTCAATCAAAACCGAAAACAGATTATCTGGTCAATATCACATTGCTGTTTGTGGGAGCTTGCTGTGTGCAAATTAGCTGCCACGTTTTCTATGTTACAACAGTGACTCCACTTCAAAAGTACTTAATTGGCTGTAAAGCACTTTGGGACATCCTGAAGTCATTAAAGGCACGATAGAAATGCAAGTCTTTCTTTTCTTTTTTCAATGGAGATAGTTCTTCTGGGTGATCCATGAGTTGATTTTGGACAACCAGTCAGATAGCACAGTAGCAGTGATGACTCAGGAACACCTTTCTTCCTTTTGTGTTGCTATACAATTGACTTACTCATTGACTAAACCTTGTATCACACTGGGATCCCATGGTATGTGCTCCTTCTCCCTCTGGCTGCATAGAGTTTCTTATTTTTTGTTTCACAACAATAAATCCTGGGAGTCCAGGACGCTCTGGGTTAACTGTAAATCCTATTCCATCCACAGATGATTCACGTGGGCTACAATTTCTAAATCCCCCCTCTCCCTACAGCTGTTCTCCATCAATGCTGTACTCTGTAGCAGTGCGGGTGAAGGTCTCACAATACTCTCCTGACTGGAATTTGAAGGTTTTATCAACAGCCATCTCTTGCTGGGCTGGGCTGGGCTGGACTGAACTGCTACAACTTGTGTTACCAGGGTTATTTTATCACCGGTCTGCAACCTTTTTCAACGGGGAGATGGGGGCAATTTTCTCTACATGCTAAGTGTAACAAAACCACAAACACATTGGCCCTGAATTTGCGGTCGGTATGACGGTGTACTCTCAGAGTACGCCGTCATATCGCCTTTGAAACTGACCGCAAGTTCGGGATTTCCACATGCTGCGTATGCGCTAAATCCCGAACTTGCAATCTGTCAAGTTCCGAATAAACAGAGGCTTCGCTGCGTCTTTCACCTCCACATATGTGCTGGCGAAAAGTTGGGCTAATTGCTCACCTAATGCGAGGTAATTACGCTGAAAATGTTTAAGTCTTGTGCAAACAGGCGCAGGAAGCCTATTGCACGGTGTAAGAGGACCGGATGAGAAAATTGTAATAACAAAAAGATCTGTAACAAGACAATGCTATAATGGGAGATTTGTTTCAAGAGGTTATCATAATGAAGTGTTTGTAAGCACACTGAATTAAGCATTAAATGAGTGGTTTGTAATTTTTTTTTACTGAGAAGTTAATAATCAGAGTGTAAAGTAATGAGAGACTTGTATTGCTGGTATCTTTTATAAGAGGTTTGTAACAATTGATGTTTGTGAATTTTGAATAAACATACTTTGTTCTAATGAGAGATCTACAGTAACAGATTGTTACCATGAGAAGATTGCAGTTACAGAATTTATGATAATGGCAGCCTTTTAGCGTCAGATTTTTTTACAATGCATAGTTTGTGACAATGAATTTTTACATAACAATTAGTTTGAAATAACAGAGTTTATTATGATGTGTGATCTGCACTGATTGTTATAATGAGAAGTTTGCAATTACAAAAATTGGCACAATGAAAGTTTTGCAATACTTCGTTTTAAAAGGAGGTTTGCAACTGTTGTTATGAGAGAACGATAGAATTTTTTCCGGAGTCACGTTGAATTAAATAGAAACTGATATCTATATAATCTGTATAAAGGAGAGACAAAGGTCCCTGGTATTCCTGTTGCGTTTACCCAGGATTTCACTTCGGGAGTATTGGATTGGCAATTGGCTAAGAGTCAGGAAGTAAAAGAACCACCGCCCCACATGATCCCAGGTTTGCAAACGCACAACGGTGCGCTCCTGGGCTCCGTGGGGGAGTACGGTGTGCCGAACTCTGCAGCGTTTGAAAGGAAGTTCTCGCAGGGAGGATCGCACGAGGTGGGTGCGGATTTCTTTACTAAATCGGCAGCATACTCCTCAGCTACGCCGCTGACCGCAAATTCAGGCCCATTCTTTATATAAATGCATTTACATATAGTGCATAATATTTAAATCCCGCACTGCTCAAAACAAATATACTACCCGAACTTTATTTACAATTAGGTGTAGGGTACCTTTTAAAAAGAAAATCAAGTCCGACTGAGGACTTTAATAAAAAACTTAAGTGTACCTCACAGTAAATAATGAGACCGAGCATCGAATGGAAACAATGGCCTGAATGTGCGTTTCCGCAAAGCAATGTCCATATAATACTTAACTTCATGTCATGCCCAAGTGAACACTGTTACACACATAAAAGCAACACTTGAGAGATTATTATTGCTTACCGCTAGTCAGACCAACTACAAAAAAAAAAATAGCAGCCGTCATTATCCAACTCAGGACTGCTAACAAATCTAGGCAACTTTCCTTTTGCAATCTTCCTGCGCCGGAACCCAATTACCTTAAGAAGCTTAGAGTTCATTTGAAATCCCTGTTCTGCACAAAGCAGTGAATCGGGAGACGCTGCATCTTATTAATGGAGTACTGAAATGAAAGAGAACATAGCTTCGCACAATTTACAATCCGGAGCAGACAAACACGCACGCACATGCTTCTGAATAGCTTATTCAGGATTCCTTCGTTTAAGTTAACAGATTAATTGGAAAATCTAAATCCTGCCTCCATTCACTATTTAAAAAACATAATTGCTCACTAAAAATTATTCTGTCAGTTGTTTAAGCCTTTCTACGTGTGCATATATATTTTTGTAAATCCCTCCCTAACGACAGCTTCCTGGGAGATGACCTTTCTAGGCCAGAAAATCCAGTTTGAAGTATATGACCTACATTGAAAGTGAACTTAAACTTTTATTCCTTTTCCAGCGGATACCCCGTGGCTTTGCTCAAAAGCAAGACACTTTTCTTTTAAAACAGTACTCTAAGTGAAAATCGACTTTTGTAAAAGTGTGATTTCTTGCGTCTTTTTCTGTCTTGTTTCTCACTCACCGCCTGCTTTGTTTTATGTCTGTTTTCTTCCCTTTTGCTACTGCATTATATTTCATTTCATTTTGTGCTACTTTTTTCTTGTGTTCTACCTTTTTGCTCATTGTGACGATGGGTGGTGGAGGTGGAGGGGATGGGAGCAGAGAGAACAGGAAGAGTCATTGACAGAAGGTGGAGTGCATCCAGAAAAAGTAGCAGTGCAAAATCACATTGGGAAGAAAAAGAAAGACTTGCATTTATCTAGCGCCTTTCACAACCACCAGATATCCTAAAGCTCTTTACAGCCAATGAAGTACTTTTTGAAGTGTAGTCACTGTTGTAATGTAGGAAATGCATCAGCCAATTTGCGCACAGCAAGCTCCCACAAACAGCAATGTGATAATGACCAAATAATCTGTTTTAGTGATGTTGATTGAGGGATAAATATTGACCAGGACACCGGGATAACTCCCCTTGTTCAAAGTAGTGCCATGGGATCTTTCACGTCCACCTGAGCGAGCAGACGGGGCCTCGGTTTAACGTCTCATCCGAAAGACGGAAAAGAGTAATTTAAAAAAAAGAGAGAATGAAGTGGATATTGAGTTACAAAGAGATAATGGAGAGAATTTCTAATCCAGTCTGGTAAGCTTTATGGCAACCTTCTATGTTTTTTCAGAATCTGATTAAGTCCATGCTGATCATGTGACTGACAATGCAATGTCATTACCAAGGACCAATCGACAAACCAAGATGAACTCTGCCATTATACAGACACAAAAATTAATATGTAGGTATTTTTTTCACCATCAGTTAGTAAATATTGGAATTGAAAAACATGTTGCTTGCAAGTTGTATGACAATCTAACAAAGGCTGCTATAAATTGTAAAATTAATTACAACATAAAACATGCAAATGGATCATTTCAGGTTTTTATATCATATTTATGTTTGTTCGGGCTTCTGAGAATGTTGGGCATTTTAGATCACATAAAATGGAGAAGATGGCGGATTTAATGGCTGAATTTGCCAGTGATGTTCTTGACTGAATGGTCACCATATAACTTAGGCCTAAATTGGTGCATTGACATCGATAGGAAGACTTGTTCCTCACATCTTGCTCACAATGACCATCTCACCATCATAAGGTCAGGAGTGGGCCTGTTTGCTATGGATTCTACAGTGCTCAGTTCCACCACTCCAACAATGAAGCAGGCCATGTCAGCCTACAGTAAGACCTGGACAACATCCAGGCTTGGGCTGATAAGTGGCAAGTAACATTTGCGCCACACAAATACCAGGCAATGACCACCTCCCCTTGACATTCAATGGCATTACCATCGTCGCGTCCCCACCATCAACATCCTGGGGCGGGTCACCACTGACCAGAAACTCAACTGGACCAGCCACATAATTACTGTGGCTACTAGAGCAAGTCAGAGGCTGGGTATTCTGCAAAGAGTGGCTCACCTCCTCTGACTCCCCAAAAGCCTCTCCACCATCTACAAGGCACAAATCAGGAGTAACTCTCCACTTAATGTTTCAGTAAAATGCCTCTTGAATGGGAAGGACTTGTAGCAGCAGTCTTACAGTTGAGTAGTCCAGTCCCAGATCAGGCACAGACTCAAACCTGTTTGGTGTACCCGTAATGAATTTCATCAGTTGTTACCTGTGTCATGAGATGGAGCAACCCATAATAACAGCAGCTATGTATCTTGCATAGAATTTTACAGCAGAGAAACAGGCCATTTGGCCCAACAGGTCCATGCCGGTGTTTAAATTAGAGATAGAGAGGGAGAGAGAGTGCCAGTTCATACCATGATAAGGCTCTATTATCTGCCTACATTATACATCATTGTATTCATACATAATGAGGCTTGCTCAGCATTGTATGAAATAAGATGCGGGGGGGAGAAATTCGGTATAGCCCCTTTTGGGGCGCTAAAACTTGAAAAGTTGAAAAATTAGCGGCAGGCGCTAATCATTCTCGCCTCCTGCGAAATTCAGTTTTAGCGCTCCAAGAGGGAAGTGGAGCGCTAAATCAAGCGCTAAACACTTCTCTTAGGGCGCTAAAGTCCGAGAGTGGGGTGGTAGCAGCAGAGCGCTAAACAATTTCGAGCGCATTGTGAACGGCATTCTTTCATCACAGAGGCTGCTTCCCTCGCTTAAAGGGAAGGGCCAGTGATGCTGCACAAGCTAGTTGTCGTCACTTCAGTTTAGCAAGGCGACCTGGGCGACAGCCATTACAGCCCCAAACACTCTCACAAAGTGGAGGGCTTGGACATCTTGCACCAATGAAACATTAAAAACTTTGCGCAGGCACCAGACTGGTGCAAATAATAAAGGTTGCGCGAGCTGAAAAGCATTCCCTTTAATTACCGCTCCCGAAGCGGCCAGCCGAGTTCACAACACCTCCTCTTGCTGGCGTTGTTGGCGCAAGCCGATAAAGCAGGGGGCGAGAGTCAATTTTCCATCCGGGGCACTGCGCACTTTTTGACGTCACGATCTGCGAGGCGCTAGAGGTCCAGGTGCTAAGAGTTAGTACCAGTGCTAAATCTGCACTGAAGTTCACGGGCATCGCTGCATTCGCCACGCCCGGGCGCTAACCCCTTAGTGCCCCGTTAGTGCCCCTGCCAGGCGCCAACAGGAGGCGCTACCATACCGAATTTCTAGCCCAGAAAATTTAGAATCGTGTTTTCCAGCGTCCAAAACCTCTTTAAGGTGCAAGAATTGCCTCATGGTTAAGGTATGAAAGGATTCTGCTTGACAAACCTTATAAACTACAAAAATTTAAATGGAGATAAAAACAAAACTGGAGTCTGAAATAACACATGGAATGCTGGGCATGCACAGCAGTCATTCAGTAGGTGAAAAAAGAGCGATACGTAAAACATTTAAGATGTAATCTTTAATCTTTTGTCCCAAATGGCATAGCCAAGCTGAAGAATCCGCTGGCCCATGCCAGTTCCGATGAATGGTCCCACCTGAATCATGAGCCGTTCTTTTCTCTTTCACCATCTGTTCAGCATGCTGCGACTTTCCAACAAGGTTCTGCTCGTCATGCAACAATATGGTCTACTTCAAGTGAAAGTCCAAATTTTTGTTAATTTACTGGAATATATATCAATAAAAGACCCAAAAGTGAAACGGAGATGTTGACTCACAACCTGTGTCCAAATGACGCTATTTACATCAGACTGAATGAGCTGATTCAAATCCAACCCCTCAAATACCAACAGTCTCTTAAAAATGACCTTATGGAATAATTGAAGAGGCACATCTTTCAAAATGCTATTATTGATCATTTTATTTAACAGACATAATGTGAAGGCATCGTTTTCTATTGATTACATCCCAAATTCATGGCACAGAGAGAATAAGAGAAAAAAACCTTTTCTTTTAATATGTAACGCTGGCTATTTAACGGGTTAACAACACGGCAGTAAATCAGCAAGATAGTCTCCAATTTGATCCATTTGGTTCAAGTTCACAAGCAACAACTGCCAGTTACTATTACATACCATCAGGTAAGGCAAATCTTTACAGCATCCAAGGAGGGAAAAAAAATGTTTTCCAGAAAAGTCTATGGAAAGTAAGACGTCTATCTAAACATAGTCTAAAGCAAAGCAAGCATGCACTGCAAGGTGTAGTTTTACAGGATGCATAAAACTGGTAAAGAGTGTGTTCTGAACATTTTCATTGTAAATCAGACAAAATCTGGAGCTATGAGCAGTGGAAACAAGATTTCATATCAGACCAGATGATGACTCAATGGGGTAGGTTCTGACTTTGTGCGATAGAGTGAAACGGGTGATAGCGAGTCGGCAGCCCGTTTTACATCTCTCCTGAGTATTATTTTCATTGGAAATAAAAAATCAGGAGCAATGTAAAACAGGCTGACGATTTCGTTGTCACCTGTTTTAGTGGGCATAGAGTCAAGATCCAGCCCAATGTCTGTGTATCACACCTCGCACCATCGTCGTGATTTTCACCAACACCATCACAATAGTACCTGACATCCCAAGATTGGGTCACAAGGAGTCGGTCTCAGAAACACCTGGGTGAACTCTGTCAAATTTCGTGTTGTAGATTTACGTTCACACTGGCCACGGCTACAGCTTTCTCAGAATTGGACAGTTTTACCAAAGAGCCGGCACAGGCACAATGCACCAAATGGCCTCCTTCTGTGCTGTATCATTCTACAAACTGGATTATGATTTTTTTCAAGTAAGAGCTTTCTCTTGTCCTTAGCAGCATATCCTTGAGCAACAAGGCTATTTGCAAGAGCATTCAACTAATGCCCTTTCCAATTAGGAAGGCGACCAGCATTAGCTGCCGGGATTACGCAGTCCCTTTTCCCATTGCAAACGAGCTGGAAATTAAGGCAGAGTAAGTGACCACTATAGGAAATAGCTGTACTTTTTCCCCTTAATGATCTCCTTGTCAATATTAAATAGGACTCAGATGGACCTTGATTTGTTTTTGTCCAGCAATTCCTAAGTTCCTTGACAATTTGAGGGAAAAAAATCACAAACTATCGGTAAAATTATTATACATTTTTAAAAGAAAAGAATCAAAATTCATTTTTTTTAAATGCTGGAGGGTGCTTCTGAGCCTGACCCTACTGTGTACAATTCTGGTTGCCACAGTACGAAAGGATATTGCAGCTACTGAAAGGATACAGAAGAAAGCAACCAGAGTGATTCAGGGGATGGAGGGATTGGATTATGAGGAGCGATTATTCTAAATTGGGCATGTTATCGTGGAAAAGAGAAGTTTGAGAGGCGATATAGAATCATACAGCACAGAAGGAGGCCATTCGGCCCATCATGCAGTGGCGATAGTATTGCTGTTTTTAGGATTCTAAAGGGTGTAGGTAATGTAGACCAGGACAGGCTGTTGCATCTTGTCCAGAACAGCAGAACCAGCGGACACGGCCTGCGATTGAAGGGGATAAATTCACAACTAATCTGCGGAAACAATATTTCAGTGAACCAATGGTCAATCTAGGGAGACGGTGGAAGCAGTTAGTATTGATTCATTTAAATGCAAATTTGATGGGTTTCTTTCAGAAAATAACATTTTGGATTACAGCATATGAGTAATTTGAGAAATGAGATGTGGTAAGTGTAGCATTGTTTGGGAGGAACAAAGGTGACTTTGGACCTATGGTTCCCAAAGCTCTCCACCACTGGGGGTTTTCCTCACCTCATGTCTGGGTCTGTTGTAGACTAACGGATAGAGATTGACTGCTGCGATTAGTCAACAACTCCATTAGCGATGTATCATCCGACTACCAGGATGGTAGAAGGCAAACTAGATGGACTGAAGACCAATGTTCCTCTATAATTTTTGTAATGAATATTGTTATATTTCAAATTTAATTAAGGTCTTTAGAAATTAGAATATGCTGCTTTAGCACTTCATATTGAGAATGCTAATGAGCACACTTTAACAACAAATACTTCCGTAAGGCTCCATTGGGTTTCGAAAGCCCCCAATGTACCAGGTGTAGTGTGCTGGAGAGGAAATATGATGCCAATGTAGTGCACTTCACAAAACTTTCTTTTCCATCTATTTCAATGGGAAGCAAATTGATTCTAGCAATTATTAGCTTCGCAACTAACTTGCTAGCTTCATTAAACAAAAATATACTACATAGTTGTTTTTTTTTAAAGTGGTGCAGGATCACAGTTTTTAAATAAATAAAGTGGGGCCAAGGGCAGTAAAATTCATTTTTTTGAAATGTGAATTACTGTATAAGGCTTTTTTAAAAAGTCCGTTGTACCAATATCTAAATTGTTGAGGGGTTAACTGATCATTTTGTGCGTACATCTGTAATGTGAGAGATGCCAGAATAAATTAAAAACGTGACTGAGGGGCACAGGATATTGCAGGATGACTAAAACACTTTTCCATAAGTGGGAGAATCGAGGGGAGGGCACTAGCTGACCCACATCACACTTTTCCAGCCGAACTGATCAGCTCCACACTGGTAGAGAGAGAGAGAAGCCTGAGAGGAACGTTAATACCCATCCTCTCAAATGAGGACTGATATATGGCAGTGGGGACCTTGCTAAAAAATCAGTGACTCTTAAAGCAACTGGTGAATATTTTGGTCAATTAAGCTGGAGTTCCCAGTTAATAGCAACTAATGGCTCTGCATTAATACTGAATTATTTCTAGTTTAACAGAAACCAGTTATCTTCCAGTAATAAATTGCTTTAGAGTTCGCTGATACCCATTAATAATTTGCAAATAACTACTCAATTGCAAACTAATAGCTGCTACCAAACAATGAGTCACAACCTTAGTTGCATGATGATTTTTCAAGTCAACTAAAAATTTATGACCAACTAGTTACAATTATTAGTAACGGCTATTAATACTTTATACTTTCTTTTATTAAATGGAGCCAATCCTCCTCACCACCACTTTAGACTTTGCTGTTTAAACTCCCTGAAGATCTGATAAAGCAAAACCTACTTCAGGAAGATAAAACTACAGAAATGGGCCAGAAATTCGGCTCTTGTCGGGTGAGTACGCGCTGTGTACTCACCCGTAAGTTCACCTGAAGTGCACTGCGCATGCGCGGGAAACCGGAACTTCCGTTCCCCTGAAGGAAGGGGTTCAGAGGTCGAACGCGTGCGCGGGAGAGGCTGCGCGCAGGCAACGAACTTCGGTTTTTTTTTCAGGTTTCTCCAGGAGGGTAAGTATGGAGAAGCTGCACTTTTAAAAAGGAGGCGCAAGGCCTGTTTTTAACAAGGTAAGTAGTTAATTAATTACAACTTAAAAAATGTTTCAACAGGTTTATCTTTTTTACATACTTTAAAGAAAGGTAAGTTTATTTTTAGCACCGTTAAAAAGTATAATTAATTTTTTCAAAAATTTAAATTTTTGTTTAAAGTAGTTAATTTATGTAACTTATAGTTATTTTAAAAATGTGATTTAAAAAAAAAATTATTTGAAGTTTTAGTGAGGTTTTGGGGCCGATCTCTATTCATAGATTTGACAGGTCTTCCTGTCAAATCTATGAATGAAAATGCCCTGCTCCAATTGGCTCTCCATGGCCCACGTGATCCCAGGGGACGCTTCGAACTAACTGCGCCCCTGGGATACGCAAGCACTGCGCGCCGGCAGCTGCAGGAGGCCCAGGAGCCGAAGTCCACGCGGGCCCGAAGCACAAAGGCAGGCGCGGTCCTTGCACCCACGGGAAGCCGGAGAGCCGAATTTCTGGCCCATGATTTTGGAGTAAGTTCCATTTCCCAGCGCAATGCATCAGAAGCAGAGCTGTCTCTATGACAGGATGTTAGGATGCATGGTGATGACAGCATCTATCCCTACTGAAATTGTCAGGGCAGTCTAAAGGGCTTGCTTTGTGATGATATAACATTGCACTTCTATTTGCGAGAATCTTAAATAAAAACTGATATCTTCTGCGATAAAAGGAAAACCACCAATGTTTAAAATCTGAAACAAATACAGAAACGCTGCAAATACACAGTGGGTTGGTCAGTATCTGAAAGACAAATTGAAGTTGCCCTGATAGAGAAACTGATTTTTCTTTTTGCAGAGGCTGGATTGCCCACTGTGCATCTCCAGAGTTTATTAAAAAAAAATCTGAGCTCATGTTCAGTGACATGAGTATTGAAGGGGGGGGGGAAGGGGGGGAGTGCTACTGTTAACAACAACTTGTATTTATACAGCGCATTTAATGTAGTAAAACGTCCCAAGGTGCTGCACAGGAGCGTAATCAGACAAAATTTGACACCAAGTCACATAAGGAGATATTAGGACAGGGGGACCAAAAGCTTGGTTAAAGAGGAAGGTTTTAAGGACGTCTTAAAGGAAGTGAGAGGCGGAGAGGTTTAGGGAGGGAATTCCAGAGTTTAGGGCCTAGGCAGCTGAGCTTACTAGAAATGCGGTATTGACATCAATACATGGGAGGAAACCGTCAAAGATGGCAAACTGTGGCAATCTGTGTGCAGGCAGGGGGTTAATGGGTTCCAACAAGCTAAGATTCCAAAGAGGAAGAGAAACATAGACAGAGGAGAAAATGTCAGTCTGTTGCGATCACACCATCAACTGGTTTGTCTTTTATATGTCAGTTTTGTGGTAAAATATGTCTCTAGGATTTACAAAGCCATCTAAATGCTCACCAAAGACGTGGCCAATCTCAAAACTCAAATCTTTTTTTTCTTTTTACGCTGAGAAACAATCTTACTGGATTATCGAGGGATTGCCAAAGAAAAAAAAAGAACTGGAGAATCGACTTTTTAATTCCTCCACCCTCTCCAAAAAAGAGAGAGATGCCAAACATTTGGCCATCAAGTCAGTGTTGACAGCTGAACATCGATGGGACTGGCTTGATAAGCAGAGTGGACTTAGAAAGAGAAGTTAGGCAAAGTCATCACATATTCAACTGTCGGCATGTAAACCAGAGATGTTAGTATTGTACTCTATGGTTGCTTTAGTGCAAACTCTTTTATTTTTTAGCAAGTAAGCAGAATCAAAAGCTTGATATACCCAGTGCAATGGAGGTGAATACAACCAGTTCACTCATCTGGTGTGGAGCTCATATGACGTTGGATCAAAGCTCTATTGACCAATAAAACAACAGCTGCAGGCAGTGAAAGTATTATTTAGAAGCACATCATTAGGCCAAAAAATTCCCTTCAATAATACAGTTACTAAACATAATACAACTCAGATTTCTGATACACAAAACTGAACAAGGTGGCTATCTAAACTCAAGCACAAAATTGTACCATAAGCCTTCCGGAGGTCTAAAGGGGTTACAGTCTGCCTTCACAGACATCGATGCATCTTGTATTAGTCAAGCGTAGTCCTCACTGTCCACTGTCTGTTGGAACAGAAAAACGAAGTTAACCGAAGAAGCTGCCAGGAAAAGGTAGGAAATGTTTCACATAAAGGGCACTTTCATCATCTTCAACTGTGTCTTACTTCAAGGTGCATTTAAAGCAACATTTCGTCAGCTACCTAACGGCTCAGTAGATAACTGCACCATATAGTGGGCTGCTGACCCGTACGTACAAGTGAAGGTCCCAGACTCAATGCTCATCTGTGTTAATTAGCTGAACTCAGCTGGCACTGTGGTAGAAATGGCCTCGCCATCTTTGGGTGGAACAATCAACCACAGCTCCTGCTTTTAATCACCATCCATTGATTTCTGCTGAAAGTAAATATTGGGTAAGGACAGAATCGCCTTCAACTGTGATAGCTCCCATGGCAGGACTTTCAAAGTCCAGGTTACGCACGAAGAATGGCCATCAATGGAGCCATCCAGATTTGATTGCGGCCTTATACACAACGGAATGAATCTGGATACTAAAGAGGAGTCAACCTGATCAAAATGGCTGTGCGATAGTGCAAAGTTCTTTCCCTGTTGGTTGACAGCATATCCTACTGTGTGCAGCGGTTCAACAAATGAACAATTAAAACAATGTTTTGTCTTCAAATTCATTTCGATAAAAAACTGCTCATTAAAACTAATGAAAACTCTGACTAATTGGAATCTTAACTAATCCACACTTTCAGTTTTTTACTCCATGATTTTGTTTTTCAAATATTTCTGTTTTATTATTTCTGCTGTTTAACATTATTGTGAAACAAGAGTTGGTCATACCTTCTTCACATTCATCAATATAGGGTATGCGATCATTATTCTCCTTATCTTCGCCTGCAAAACATTGTATGGTATTGAGTCACATTAGGCTTATTAAGAACTTTTGTCACATGTGTCAACTTGTGTTCCATACAACTTAAAGCAAAATATATCTTCCACTCCCCTTCCAGCATTCTGAAGGGACAATTCCCTCCGCAACACCCTGGTGCACTCTTCCAGCAGCCCCAACACCCCTTCCCCTTCTCCCCGCACCTTCCCATGCAAGTGCAGGCGATGCAACACCTGCCCTTTCACCTCCTCCCTTCCCACCGTCCTAGGTTCCAAACACTCCTTTCAAGTGAAGCAGCAATTTACTTGTATTTCTTTCAATTTAGTATACTATATTCGTTGCTCATGCTGCGGTCTCCTTCTCACTGGGGAGGCTAAACTCAGATTAGTTTATCGCAATCATGGACATCTCCATTCAGTCCGCATGACCATGAACCTCCGGTGTCGCTTGCCACCTCAATTCTCCATCTGACCTCTCTGTCCTTGGCCTCCTACACTGTTCCAATGAAGCTCAACGCAAGCTCGAGGAACAGCACCTCATCTTTCTACTAGGCACTTTACAGCTTTCCGGCCTTAACAGTGAGTTTATCAACTATGGGGGAAAAATTCGGTTGAATGCGCCTCTCGTTAGCGCCCTAAGAGGGCGCAAAGCAACTAGCACCCGGGCGCGGTGCCGCCAAAGCCTCCCGCAAAATTCAGCGGGAGGTTAGCGGCGGCTCTAACCGTTAACACCCCATGGTGCTGCGCCGCCAGCGATGATGTCATCGCCGTGCGCAGCGCCCCCTGACTTACCGCTGGATGCTATGTCTGACGCGGTCAGGGGGGCCTACCTGCGGCCGGGGTGGCGCTATTTAAAGGCGAGGTGCCAAGCGGCCATTTTTGCTGCTGGCCGCCTGCCAGCACCTGCCTCCGCTCCCATCCCCGGCCTCCTGACCCGCCCCCCCCCCGCGGAGTGCCAGCTGTGCTTTAAGAAGGGGAGGAAGGCCTGCAATACCGCGGCGTGACGTGCCACAGTGCGTGGTGCTGTGGCATGTAGCGCCGCGATATTCCCTCGCAGCGCCCCAAGAGGGAGGCAGGGCGCTTCCAGTGGCGCCCCGCTTCCCTCTTGGGGTGCTACCACTCAATTTCGGCCGTGGGGGCGCTAATTTTTCCGGGGCACTAAAATTGGCGCCCCGGCGAAGTTAGCACCCTAAAGGGGGCGCGACTCAATTTCTCCCCCTGTAGGTCTTAATCACAGGTCCCATTTTCTCTCGGACAGCAGGTGCTGGTAATGGAGGATGGACGCACCAGAGCCAGTGGGAGTGGAGGAGGTGTGGGCTGGTGCTTGGGGTGGGGGAGGTGCGGGCTGGTGCTTGGGGTGGGGGAGGTGCGGGTTGGTGCTTGGGGTGGGAGAGGTGCGGGCTGGTGCTTGGGGTGAAGGAGGTGTGGGCTGGTGCTTGGGGTGGAGGTGGTGCGGGGTGGGGGAGGTGTGGGCTGGTGCTTGGGGTGGGGGAGGTGTGGGCTGGTACTTGGGGTGGGGGAGGTGTGAGCTGATGCTTGGGGTGGGGATCCCCTATCGGTACATGGCTGGTGGAGTGGTCCGCACCCCCTGGCGTCTACCCACCTTTATTCCTGGGCCACAAGAACCTTCTCCGCTTTACCAGATTTTACATGCTTCCCTCCCCCATTGCTATTCTGCTGTAACCATTTACACCTGCTCTAGATCCAGTTTTTGTTTCTTTACTTGTCCCATTACCACCCCCCCTTTGTCTTGCAGGAATTCTCACAACAGTTTTGTGAAATCAGGAATACCTGCCCACTGCATGCAGCTGGGAGCAGCAGTGAGGAATGGGGGAGTAGAGTTCCAGCATGAACTGGGGGTCAGGAGAAAAGAGAATGCCAGTTTGAATTGAGGGTATATGCCAACATGAGGGGCGGGGGGGGGAGAAGAGTTACATAGACTGGAATTTTCCGGGGAGGTCAGCGGGCGGGATCGGTAGCGGGTCGAGTGGGAAAGTGTTTTTTTTTTTTACAGCGCTGTCAACCCGCTGCTCCCAATGGCGGGTCTGTCAGCGCTGAGCAGACCCGACAGGCAGCAGCGGGCGACCCAATTAAACTCATTATAATCTACATAACAGACCCTTAACAGGCTTTTTTAACTTACTTTTTAACTTTAATTTCATGGCCATGGGATCCCCGCTGTTCGGGGACCACATCATGCAACCTGAGGCGGGAGGTCAGCGGCCATTGCTCCAGCTGATTACTTGACAGCTTCAAATGTACTGTAAAAGCTCCCACCTGACAGATCATCACTTTCCTCAGCCACAAGCTGTTTCTCAGTCCATTTCCAGCACAGATTCTGCAGGCTTTCCACTTTCAACTCTCCATCCAGTATCACCTCATTGGAAGAACTCTCACCACTGACAGATCACTTCTGTCATCTCTACTTCACCTGCCATCTATTCCATCAACATGGGTACGGTTTATACTCTCTCAATTTGGTCCTCAGATCCGACCACGATCAGCCCCAACACCAACAGCACCAGGTACACCAGCAGCACCAACAACAATACCAACCGTCTCCGCAATCACCTGATGCTGCACAGGACAGAGGGCATCAGCAACCAAGCACATTGCTGCCCGGGAGATCAAGGATGGCCTCACCATGGCCAGATTTACTTCACTTGATGCTGTACACCCTGGCTCCCACGTGATGCACCAGGTTGGCAACACCCCATACCAACACCATAATGCATCCCTATAATGTCCAAGCCATTCCTTTCACACTCATCACCACTGCGGGGGGTACCGTTGTGTCTCACCATTCACTGCAACTCACTAAGCTACTTCCAAAGGTGCACACAAATCTGTCCAAGAATGCAAAGTGTTGAAAATAAAGATTTCAATGTTTGACAGCACATTAACAGAAACTTTACATGAACATTGGATAAAACACCATAAGTGGCTACCCTTGTGTGTTGTTAGTTGTTATGATTGCACTAGGATGAGGGTGAGTGTGAGTCGTGGCTAGTGAGATGGGGAAGTGATAATGTAGCTAGAAAGAGAGAGGGATGGGTGGAGGTGCAAGGTAAGTTGGTGTGAGTAAGGATGTGCAGGAGTAGAGTAGGGAAGGCAGAGTGATGGGGATGTGATGAGAGGCACAGCAAGATGAAGGTGAGTGTGGCTTTGTACTAATGTTTCATGATCTAATGAGATAATTGAAAGGTTTGCGCCACTGCACCCAGGTCTTCCTGATGACATCCCTGCTTGTGCCCTCCTGTGCAATGTGCAACCAGGCGGTGTTGGTGTCCTGGGGAGGTCTCTTCTGCCCACGGGAAGGGAAGAGGACCTCTCTGTGTGTTGTGACTACATCCATAAGCATATGGAGGGAGTCATGGGAGAACCTGGGTGTAGCCGTGCACCTCTGTGCAGTGCTTGTCAGTGTTTGCAGCTCTTCAATGCTGTAGAACACTGACAGCACAAATGTCAAAAGTAAGGTGGCCATGGTCCCTTTAAGGAAACCGGCTGATGACGCATCATGAATGACGTCACCAGACCCGCTTCCTCTAATTGGCTGGGAAACGCGCTGGGCGAGCTTAACAAGCCCTATCAACGGAAATTCATTTTCCAGAGCAGGCTGGAGCCAGCAGCGGGGTCGGGACCCACCACCGATGTCGCCCACCCCGGACCCGTTGAGATAAGGAAAATCTTGGCCATACAGTCTACTGCATAGAAGCAGGCCATTCGGCCCAACTGGTCTATGCCGGCATTTATCCTCCACAGGAGCCTCCTCCTCTTCATCTCATCCTACCAGCACATCCTTCTATTCCTTTCTCCCCCATGTGATTATCTAACTTGCCCCTAAATGCATCTTTGCTATTCTCCTCAACTACTCCCTGTGGTAGTGAGTTCTACATTCTAACCACTCTCTGGGTAAAGAAGTTTCTCCTGAATTCCCTATTGGATTTATTGGTGACTGTCTTATATTTATGGCCCCTAGTTTTTGTGCTGGCATAAACTGAGAGGAGTGGAGATGGGTGCCAATTTGAATTGAGAAAGAGAACAGGTCTTAATTGAGGGCTCGTTTTGAGATGGCTGAGCCATCTTGCCTGAAGCTGTCGGTCAGCTTTTGCGAACTTTCTAGCCTGGCATTTAAGCTTTCAGCTGGGAAGTGGCACACAGCGCAGGTAGTGTACAAAAAATGGTGCAGAAAATGAAAAAAAATCTATCTTTGCGAGGTCTTGCTTCATTTGAACGGCAGGAGGAACAAGTCACGGCCTACCTACATCAAACTGAAAATATTCACTTGATAAAAGATTTTTCTTTTGCCTCAGGGTTGCCAGAAGACCCTCAGGTAACTTGCGTTCACCGGAGCACTCCTTTTAAAAAGAGTTTATAATTCTTACCTTGAGTTGGAGAATTTCCTTCGTCATCATTCATTTTCTGTGTACCTGTTTAAGCAAAGAAACCACTTTTAAGTAAGTCTAGAATCTGACGAGCAGGACTGAATTGGGAATTATTGTATGGCATGATTGCTTTTCCTTCACTGTGTACTAATGCAGAAAGCTTGTGAGAAATGGTTTCATTCTGTGCAAAACTGATGACAACAAATGGATCCAGAGACAATAAATTGGTTCCAAGCTTTTAGTTTTGATAAATGTGAACTGGCTCGTAGGTAACAGTTCCTTCATAACCCCAGCGCTACAAGAAGAAATGAACATCAGCTTTCTGCTCACTGCTGGAATTGCTACCGGAGGCCATGGAGAGTAATTCAAACTATTTAACTCCACTCTGTAAAGCTCGATGCCTCAGATGCAGCTTAAGCTATTTAAAAAAAAAACCATTTGTACAGGTTTAATAGGAGCCCAAGTAAAAAAAAGGAAAGAACTTGCTCTTATATAGCTCCTTTCACGACCTCAGGACATCCCAAAACACTTTACAGCCAATTAAGTACTTTTGAAGTGTAGTCACTGTTGTAATGTAGGAAATGTGGCAACCAATTTGTGCACAGCAAGCTCCCACAAACAGCAATTTGATAATAACCAGATAATCTGTTTTAGTGATGTTGATTAAGGGGTAAATATTGGCAGGACACCGGAGATAACTCCCCCGCTCTTCTTCGAAATAGTGCCATAGGATCTTTTACATTCACCTGGGAGGGCAGACGGGGCCTCGGTTTAACGTCTCATCCGAAAGACGGCACCTCCGACAGTGCAGCACTCCCTCAGCACTGCACTGGAGTGTCAGCCTAGATTTTTGTGCTCAAGTGTATGAAGTGACAGTACAGGGTAAACTGGTGAGGCTTTCATAGAAACTAGCAGATCTCCTATGGCATTGCTCATGCAGAGTCAGAGGATATGCTACTTTATTAAAGGAGCATTATACCATGTGACACACAGTGTACTGTAACAGTTAACACCTGTCGCGATGCTCCTGATAAAAACAATCTCTCATTTATTGCAACCATCTTTCTGCTTCCTTTCCATTGTTTTTTGTTACATTATCTTAGTCTTCCATCCTCTCTGTTAGTGCAGCAACAACTTTAGAAGTAACTGTATTGAGCTCATGTATAAAATGTATTTTCTACTGGAGTCTAGATACATAACTGCCGAGAAAAGTTTGATACTTCCACAGTTTATTTGGAAAACTTTCCATCATTTTGATTCGATTTTTTATACATATATGTAAATATATTTTATGATGTGTACATTACTTTATGTGAGATAATCTATTCCACTAAAGCTGGACAGAAAATTATAATGCTGAATCATGTACATTGTAGGAATTTATTATTAGGAGATTGATTCTTGACTCTTAACTTTAAGTTGTTTCTTGCTGGACCACAAAACATTTTTAAGCCTGGAAATTACCACTGGTGATATTATTGGATGAATACTTCAAGCGTTTGTAAGATATTCATCTGCTATCTTAATTAAAGTGTTTACCATTTATTTTAACAGGTTCCCATAAATAAAATAGACCACAAAGAATTCATAATTAGCCATGTAATAGTTGGTTGGGGGTATTTTATCAACCTACATCATTAATACTTCATGAAAGAGAAATATTTTGTATCATGAACATGCTGAATCCATGAATAAGGATTAAGGATTGGCATGTATATAAATGTGTTCTTATAAGTATACAATGCCAATGGAAATCAGTTCTGAATGGGGGTTAAGCAGAGTGGTCCGAAATTCCAAGGCTACAGCAATTTAAAAAGGAAATATTTTGTGGAGTTTGTTCAGGCACCAGAAACAAAGGTCATCTCAAACACATGCATCAGTAATTTGGCCTTAAAAACTACAGATAGAATTTATAATATGCTTGGGTTCATGTAAACCAATGCTGAGATAGGTGCCCATTAACTTGATGGTGCAGATTCAAGTCATGTGGCATCACCAGGAAATAGATACGCTTCTAGTATACAACAGGTCAAAATATAGCTTGCGAGAGAGCATTGTCCTGTTCCTCTCCCTCCCCCACCGCAAATTATACTTGGACAATGAGGATGTATACATACTACACTGGCAGAGACTGGTCTCATGCTGTTGTTTCATCACTGTTCTCTCCCCCACTCTCTCCCGGAAAGCTAGCTAATTAGGGAAAATGGATGCATTCCAATAACACTTTAAATCATTAAAAATAGCCTTTAACTTAGCATTCTCCATCTCCCATGAGCACAAGAAATTTAAAAATACCGTAGACATGTGCAACAGGATAAAATATTACATTGAAAACAACAGCACGCGGGTGCAGAAGGATATTTTATATCACTCTAGATCCATAATATTTTCTTGTTGTCCAAAGTGAAGCCAAATCTGAATCAGTCTGAATTGAAGCAACTTTAAACAGCCTTACAATGACCTAATTCAATTTAGTTTGGGCTTGAAATTCCACTTGGACCTTACGCAAATATCCACCAGTCAGTGGGTTTTTGATTGAAACATTATCTACTTCCAGCATGACCTCGAGAATTTACAATAAGTCAAAGAAAAAAAACTCAGTCTAAAAGCTGAGACTATCTTTCTGTCAATGCAGAATAACAATCCCCTCATGCACTGCCCACGAAGGTACTTCTGCTGAAGCAAGAGATGGACTCAACGATGATTCAGACAACCTTATGAAGCTAGTACCCATACCTCTGGAAAAGTTGAAAGCGCACATGATGCTGCCAAGATGGATAACCCTAAACTCAACAAAATTGTGTGACTAGAGCCATGGATTAAAATAGAAAAGCATGACATAATAAAAAGCAGCTGAAATGTGGCTGCAACCAGGTCAGGATTGGAAAGTAAATATACCTGGGTATAAAACTTTCAGAAGGGATAGAGAAGGAAAAAAAGAGAAGAGAGTGGTATTAATCAGAGACAATATCAAGGGACGAGAGCTTATGGGTTTAAATAGAGAAGTGGTTTAAACAGAATCTCTTTTGATTGAGCTGAGAAATAGCAAGGGATCAATCATATTACTGGGAGTATATTATAGACTGTCAAATAGTGGAAAGGAAATTAAAGATGAAGCACTACTTCGATCAAGGCTCTGGTTAATGAAGTAGAGCAATTAGGCCACCTAAAAGTGGGGGAACATTTCAGAAGCACCGATCACAATATAATTAGCTTCCAGTGTAAGAATAGAAAAGGTAAAAGAAAAGTTGAGGACAAAAGTACTGACTGGATAAAGGAAAATTATAACAACTTACATTTATATAGCGCTGTTAACATAGTAAAACATCCAAGGCACTTCACAGGAGCGTTATAAAACAAAATTTGACATCAAGCCATATAAGGAGATATCAGGACAGATGACAAGAAGGTTGGTCAAAGAGGTATGCTTTAAGGAGCGTCTTAAAGGAGGAAAGAGAAGTGGAGAGGTGGTAGGGAGGGAATTCCAGAGCTTAGGGCCTAGCTGAAGGCACTGGCCGCCAATGGTGGAGCAATTAAAATCGGGGATGTGCAAGAGGCCAGAATTGGAGAAGCACAGAGATCTCAGAAGGTTGTAGGACTAGAGGTTACAGAGATAGGGAAGGGTGAGGCCATGGAGGTATTTGTACAATATAGTGGTTATGTTACTGGACTAGTAATCCAGAGGCCTAGACTAATGATCCAGTGACATGAGTTCAAATCCCACCACAGCAGCTGGGGAATTTAAATTCAGTTAATTAAATAAATCTGGAATAAAAAGCTAAAAAGAAAAGGTGAAACTACTGGATTGTCGCAAAAACCCATCTGGTTCACTAATGTCCTTTAGGGAAAGAAATCTGCTGTCCTTACCCGGTCTGGCCGACATGTGACTCCAGACCCACAGCAATGTGGTTGACTCTTAACTGCCCTCTGAAATGGCCTAGCAAGCCACTCAGTTGTCAAGAAGGCGGCTCACCACCACCTTCTCAAGGGGCAAATAGGGATGGACAATAAATGCTGGCTTTGTCAGAAACGTCCACATCCCATGCACGAATAAAAAAAACACTCCTAGGGCCTGGGGCCGGTACTGCACGGGTTAGATACAAAGTAAAGCTCCCTTTGAAGGTTATGCTGACAGGGTTAGATGAAGTACGGTGGGAGGAGGCTCGTGTGAAGCAGAAAAAACGCTGGCATAGACCAGTTGGGCCAAAGAGCCAGCACAGGCACGATGGACCGAATGGCCTCCTTCTGTGCTGTATCATTCTATGATTCTAAGAGGGTGCAAGTTTAAAATTAACAAGGGTGAAATGGATACGTGGAACAGATTGCCAGCAAAAGCAGTTGATGCTGCGTTGATTAATTCCTTTGAAAAGAGCTGGAAGAATAGGTGATTGGGGAATGGGGCTGGTGGTTATAGGGGTAGATACAGACTTGAGATGCTATTGTTTCTATCCTGCTGGGGCCACAATGGGGGAGGCAAGATGCCAAGATTGAATAAGGGAGATGTGGGATGAGTGAATGTTCTGAAATTCTGCTTGATTATCTTGCAGGATCAGGGAGTATCTATGCAGACATTCAGCTCAGAAGGTTTAAACGAGATGGATAGAGTCTGTGATAGTGTGAGACAGTGGACGCTGAAACACATTACTAAATTCTGCGGGGGAAACCTGGTCTCCTGGAAAAGCTGGAGGCAGTGAGTCTTTCTCAAGCAAGACAAAAACATGAGGAAGCAGAGAAACCACAAAGGAAATTAAACTGATCTGTCTGGAAAGCTGATGGATGGGACAGATCTGCTTTGGGTAGCGGCCATATAACATGCACAAAGGTTCTCTTAAGAACACAAGAATGTCAGAATAATGCCCCCTAGCTGTGGCTAGTCGCTACTGAATGTTGAGGATATAGAGGTAGAGTTTCCGCTTTAGGTACAATCGGCGATTCCGGCGCAAATTGCCGCCACCCAATATTGTGCGCAAGACCTCGCGCCCAGAAATTGGTACAAGTTGCACCCTGTTCTATGTCCGAAAAACAGACGAAACACATACCAATTTCTACCCCCAACGTGTAACAATACTGTTATGATGAAAGTAGTCTGCAAGCCACCATACAGATTCATATACCCCCATCTATTAAATCACACTTCCTTCACTGTGCTTTACTGACTTGAATGTTTAGATAGTTCTGAAATGAAAATACTTTTCAGCAGCTGAGATTTTTAAAGGTCAACAATGCCAACGTACAGAATCCTACTCTGAGAATCAGCCCACTAATTACATAAAAATTAGGCCATTTCATTTACTTTTTCATTGCCCAAAGGTGCTTGCATAGGTTCTTCCACTCTCAATCAATTAAGCAATGGCCTGTGACCTGCCCGGAGGGAAATGGCCCCGTGTTAAATACCTCCTACCATCGAAACACACACAAATATACTAAATGGGCAGAGGGTTCACCATCAATATTCCCCAGATTAAAACAAGAAAGAAGCCTCCTCTGCTTACTGCCATTGTCCCCTCATATGGCTTTGACTAACCTTACAAGATTTCCTTTACAAATCTTTATTGAAATTACTCAGGTCTTTAGTCAATCCCCCATGGAGTCTGAAAGCCTAAATCTAATTGCACAACACTAAGACATGCTTGATGTGATGGGAAAGCCCTGAAGCTTTGAAAGACTGAAATCTCTGACCATCTGCTTGCCATGCCAATGAACAAACAATGGAGTCAAAGAGAAAGAGAAGAGAAATGGTACCTGGGATTCTTTTAATTATCAGTTTAGTGAAACTATCAGCATGTGGAGGACATATGAAAGCAAGTGCGTAGAATATCAGCTCCCAGAGCGACTGTTTAAAATAAATAGGAAGTACCCATCAATCATGTTAGCATTTAATTATCTTGATTTAATTACCAAAAGTGGAATCCTGTTATATACAATTGGTCACAAAAGAAATCACAAGCAGTCTCGCATACAACCGAATGGCTGTAATTTGTATTAAACAAAATTAGAAATAAACTGGCCTTGACACAGATCAGATCATTGCAAAATAAGTTGGTGTGCATTATCGGATTTGATAATAGCTGCGACTTTATTTCTGCAGCGGCTGAAACAGGGCAGAGTGTTGGTTTGTCCTCCTACTTGTGAGATGGGATTTAGCTTGTCACCTATGCTGAGAACTCCAAATTGACAACACTCATCAATATTGTGTATGGCTTGTGAACTGATGGGTTAAACCCCAGAATCTTAGAATGTAAGGCAAGTACCTTAACTCCTGGCATTTAGCTGTTGCAAAGAATTATGTTCTTTTAAATATAAATGCACTTTGGTTCAATATGTCATATAACAAAGGAAACCTGCTCCACTGTAATTTGTTCCATGTTTCAGAGATGAGCAATTAGAAAATGAACTCTGTGTTTTATATAAAGTTGCTGGCTTAAGGTAACATTTCCATCAAGATTTCAATCCCATAATTTTGTTTAGACCGCAACAATGTTCCCGCTAAGGTGTGTGCACACAGCGGCGCAGTAATCTGAAACGTCCCGCGCAGGCCGCTCACCGGCTTTTACACTGTAAAAATCGCACACGCGCAGAAATTTAAAGGGACCGCGCATTAAAAGCAACAGGCCGCGCAGAACAAAGTGCAGCTTACAGGGGACATTGGGCCTCAGTACAGGCTGGATTTTGATAGAAGCTGTGTATTGGACTGTACTGTAGCTAATCACTACACATTAGAGGGATTGTGTTTATTGGATGGTAGAATACTGTCTATAGTCTGGTCAAATTCCGAGTGTAACCATGACAGCTGACAACTGGAAGAATTATATATGTAAAAAAACACAAAAAAATGTCTGTGAATGCGATATTGAACATTATTCATTGATACGTGTTACTAAGCGTTGAAATATGAAAATAAGAATGTAACGCTACTCTCTTTTCTGTCACTTCATGAATTATATATTAATGCTGTTGGTATTTAAGACTCTTTCTATTAATTGGAACTATTTAGCTTGGCTTTATTGTAAGAGTACACTTTCTCTGTAGTGTGCTATCACTATATATGGATCCAAAGTAAATTCTAACATTGTGAAGTTACATCACAAAGTACCTAAGAGTATAGATTCATCTTGTGCAGCAGGTATTTTTTTCTCCAAACTGCATGTGTGGGGTGGAGCATGAGAAACTGAGGAAAATACAGGACTGGATAGACTCTGCCATCTATCTCGCCAGTCACGAAAGGGTGGACCAGTTAAGGGGTATATTTTATGCACTACCGGCATTATTTCCATCGCTTCTCCACTCTTCCATATCACCGTGATTTAGCAAGTTAACACTTACAATTCCATCTTCAGGTGGAAAGAAAGAAGCACTTGTGCTTAAAGACATGAGGCACTTTTAACATTGAAGTTGTCTGCTAAATGCTAATCTGAAGCAGGGCAGCTCCGTGGTCCAAATGGCATTGGAGAAATGAACTACTATGCGTCTCATAATGAGCTGTCTCTGGACCTCCTTTTCACTAATCAATCGCCAGTCTTGCGGCTCCAACAGACCTTGATTTGGAGCAGTGGCAGGAATGAAGATAAATAGGCAAGCAAGCCACTGGTTTATATTTGAGCCCCATTCCCCAGGGACACCAGCTTAAGTGTAAAAGTGTCTTCAATCCCGGCTGTCATGCTGAAGACTTGTGCTCCAGAACTAGCCGCGCCTCCAGCCAAGCTATTCCAGTACAGCTACAACACTGGCATCTATCCGACAATGTGGAAAACTGCCCAGGTATGTCCGGTCCACAAAAGGCAGGGCAAATCCAATCCGGCCAATTACCGCCCCATCAGTCTACTCTCAATCATCAGCAAAGTGATGGAAGGTGTCATCGACGGTGCTATCAAGCGGCACTTATTCACCAATAACCTGCTCACTGATGCCCAGTTTGGGTTCAGCCAAGACCACTCGGCTCCAGACCTCATTACAGCCTTGGTCCAAACATGGACAAAGGAGCTGAATTCCAGAGGTGAGGTGAGAGTGACTGCCCTTGACATCAAGGCAGCATTTGACTGAGTGTGGCATCAAGGAGCCCCAGTAAAACTGAAATCAATGGGAATCAGGGGAAAACTCTCCATTGGCTGGAGTCATACCTAGCACAAAGGAAGATGGTTGTGATGGTTGG
This sequence comes from Squalus acanthias, assembly GCA_030390025.1. Lineage (NCBI taxonomy): Eukaryota > Metazoa > Chordata > Chondrichthyes > Squaliformes > Squalidae > Squalus > Squalus acanthias. Next base: position 74,167,582 of record CM059436.1, read on the forward strand.
AGGTCAATCATCACAGCCCCAGGACATCGCTGCAGGAGTTCCTCAGGGCAGTGTCCTTGGCCCAACCATCTTCAGCTGCTTCATCAATGACCTTCCCTCCAACATAAGGTCAGAAATGGGGATGTTCGCTGATGACTGCACAGTGTTCAGTGCCATTCACAACTCCTCAGATAATGAAGCAGTCCATGCCCGCATGCAACAAGACCTGAATGACATTCAGGCTTGGGCTGATAAGTGGCAGGTAACATTCGCGCCACAGAAGTGCCAGGCAATGACTATCTCCAACAAGTGAGAGTCTAACCATCGCCCCTTGACATTCAACGGCATTACCATCGCCGAATTCCCCACCATCAAAATCCTGTGGGGTCACCACTGACCAGAAACTTAACTGGACCAGCCACATAAATACAATGGCAACAAGAGCAGGTCAGAGGCTAGGTATTCTGCAGCGAGTGTCTCACCTCCTGACTCCCCAAAGCCTTTCCACCATCTACAAGGCACAAGTAAGGAGTGTGATGGAATACTCTCCACTTGCCTGGATGAGTGCAGCTCCAACAACACTCAAGAAGCTCGACATCATCCAGGACAAAGCAGCCCGCTTGATTGGCACCCCATCCACCACCTTAAACATTCACTCCCTCCACCACCGGCGCACCGTGGCTGCAGTGTGTACCATCTACAAGATGCACTGCAGCAACTCGCCAAGGCTTCTTCGGCAGCAACTCCCAAACCCAGCGACCTCTAACACCTAGAAGGACAAGGGCAGCAGGTGCATGGGAACACCACCACCTCCAAGTTCCCCTCCAAGTCACACATCATCCTGACTTGGAAGTATATCGCCGATCCTTCATCGTCGCTGGGACAAAATACTGGAACTCCTTCCCTAACAGCACTGTGAGAGTATATTCACCACACGGACTGCAGCCGTTCAAGGCTGCGGCTCACCACCACCTTCTCGAGGGCAATTATTGATGGGCAATAAATGCTGGCCTTGCCAGCGACGCCCACATCCCATGAACGAATAAAAAATAAATTCTGTTTTTAAAGGTTAAAAACGTAAGACTACACCATGGGGGCGGGAAAGTCGGAGGATCGGGTTCAGGTTGGACGCGGCCCATGGGGAGGAGAGGTGTTGTCGCTCTGACTGCCTGACCTCTCTTCTGTGGTCTTGTCCGTGCCCGGATGGCTCCGGAGAGGGAGCGCGTGATGTCCGTCCATACGCACGAGGCTTTCCTGCGACCGGTGGGCACCGACGGTATAGAGGCGATAGTTGACATCCACAATCACATTATGATTTAATTATTATTTGTGTAATGTCACTGTACTGTACATAGTTGTCATTGTTTGTTTTATACTTGTGGTGCTCGAGGGGCACTTGCCATAACAGTTTCTGCTACCGTCTGGTGACATTGGGGCAACATTGCTTATGTTGCGCTTCCTTTAGTTTGATTGGACCACATGTTTCTTTCCTATACTAGTGGTGCCTAAAATGGGCACTTGTGCTGATTCTTGTATTGGCCCATCAGCCGTGGCTCAGTGGGTTGTACTCTCGCCTCTGAGTCAGAAGGTTGTGGATTCCCCAAAGACTTGAGCACACAATCCAGGCTGACACTCCGAGCACTGTCGGAGGTGCTGTCTTTTGGATGAGACAGCAAACCGAGGCCCCGTCTGCCCTCTCAGGTGGACGTAACAGATCCCACAGCACTATTCCGAAGAAGAGCAGGGGAGTTATCCCCGGTGTCCTGGCTAATATTTATCCCTCAACCAAAATCCCTAAAAAAACTGATTATCTGGTCATTATTACATTGCTGTTTGTGGGAGCTTGCTGTGCGCAAATTGGCTGCCGCATTTCCTACATTACAACAGTGACTCCACTTCAAAAAAAAGTACTTAATTGCTTAACTGGCTGTAAAGTTTTGGGATGTCGTGAAAGACGCTGTATAAATTCAAGTCTTTCTTTTCTATCAAAATAGGTACGCAACACAAAAGTCGATGTTATATTATTCTCAGCTCCTGCAGCCACATCAGCGTAAACCTGCTGGATTGTTCTTAGACCAGCAGCAGTTAAGACCTGGGTTCTACTGGGTCATCCTGGCTGCTTCTGGTCTCACTGGGACTGTTAAATGCACTGCAAGCAAATCTCAGTATTGCTGTCATAATGCACCATTCGGATGTCAAATTTTGTTTTACAATGCTCCGATGAAGCGCCTTGGCACGTTTTACTATGTTAAAGGCGCTATATAAATACAAGTTTTTGTTGTTGTTGTCAATGCTCCATCCATCAAGGGCCAAAATGACAATTGCTAGCCTGTTAATTCACTTCCCCACTTACCACCAGCTCACAGGGAGACTGACAGCATGCCTTAAAGTAAATTCAGGCGACTAGTGCTCTTAGGCTGCTCTCCCAAGACTCGGCCTACAATATAAAAGGCCTTAAAGACTTTCCGAATGGTCAGTGTTTAAAAATTAACCTTTGGAATTACTACCTCTGGAAATAGGTGTCCATTAACCCGGATACTTAGGCGATAATGTCAGGAAATTAGTGTTGTTACACACTGGAACCAAATCTACAGTTCCCAGTGGGGCAATTGCAGAGCCAGTACAATGGTTCTGTATTTCGGACAGACTTTTTTTGGAGGAGTTATGGGCTACATTTGGGGAAGGAAGACTTCCTGTGGTCCATCAATTAGTCTCAGTGCCCCTGCGCTGAAGTGGGGAAAATCCCATTCCTGCTATTAGAAACAGGAGTAGGCCATTCAGCCCCTCGAGCCTGCTCTGCCATTCAATGAGATCATGGCTGACCTGTATCTTAACTCTATCTACCTGCCTTGGTTTCTTAACCCTTAATACCCTTGCCGAACAAAAATCCATCAATCTCAGTTGTGAAATTTTCAATTGACCCCGAACCTCAACAGCTTTTTGGGAGAGAGATCCAGAGTTCCACTGCGCCTTGTGTGAAGAACTGCTTCCTGACATCACCCCATGAATGGCCTAGCTCTAATTCTAAGGTTTGTTCTGGACTCCGCCACCAGAGGAAATAGTTTCTCTCCATCTACCCTATTCAGTTAGCATCTAAATTGGGGTGCTGGTGGAGCAGGACTCAAATAATGGCCAACAATCTCTCTATGCCACTTTGCCATTTATCTTTCTTTCTACCTCCATCCAACATCCAAGGCATCTTGGAAACTGGTGATCCGCTGAATAATGAAGTGTTCCACCGCTATATATAAAACACAGCTTCCAAATTACTCCACTGTGATGTAAATACTCCATTAAAAAACTGTTTCCTTCCAATTTGGAGTTTTCAAAATAACAACATCCTGAATGACATTGAAGACAAAATTGGATTCAGGTAGAGTGCAAACCAGCTGAGCTTTAAGAAATGACGGCCACCTGTTCTGCAAAATTCTTGGTCCTCCTTGATCACCCTTGCACACTCGAGCTATTCTTGGCACCAAGAGTTTGCTATTAAATTCATATTCAACAGACACTTCGGTGAAGAAAAATAGAGCTTATCATCACCACCATCCAAGTTTTCTAATTTAGCTAATGTTTCCTTCTCTTGAGCTTGGAACACACACCTCTGGAGCATATATTCTTTTGCTATATAGTATTGATCCAAAGTGTATTAGGAAAACATTTCTTGGCAATAGCTGCATATTAAGCAGCATAGAGATGAATGCACTTGTTTTACATTCCTAAGAATGTGGAGGTGAACACATCAGTATGACCATTATGGTCAAAACAGTCACAGTCTCAGGATAAGGGGTTGGCCATTTAGGACTGAGGTGAGGAGAAATTTCTTCACTCAGAGGATTGTGAATCTTTGGAATTCTCTACCCCAGAGGACTGTGGATGCTGAGTCGTTGAGTACATTCAAGACGGAGATCGATAGATTTTTGGACTCTAAGGGAATCAAGAGATCTGGGGATATGGCAAGAAGCTCTTTCCTGCAGCTATATGAGGAACAACGCAACGTGGATACTCCTTTTCCCAAAAGATGCGCTCTGTGACCCATGTAGGATACTCCATAGAATGATACAGCACAGGAGGCCATTCGGCCCATCGTGCATGTGCCAGCTCTTTGGTAGAGCTATCCAATTAGTCCCACTCCACTGCTCTTTCCCCCATAGCCCTGCAATTTTTATCAGTACTATTACTAACATCTTTTTTATTTATTCCTCACTTTCTCTTTGTTGAATATTTTTATTCAGCTAGTGGGTGCTCCTAAGGCCATTAGGGAACTGGCTCGAGGGACTGAGAGGTTAATTCAGTGGCGTTTTTGTTTCAACGGTGGTGTTGAGGCAACATTCGTTCACACTCTGGGGCTCATTTACTCCTCCAAGTCCTCTGATGATGTAACACAGTAATAAAAATAGTTGTTAACCCCAATCACACTTCTCTGTATGCCCCTGTTCTTCTGATCTTATTTCCACCCCAAAAAAGGCTTCCATTTCAGCATTCTTCAGTGCTGAAATATAAAAATGTGTTACATTTTGAAAATGTAGATACCATAACTCCCACAAACCAAGGTAGCTATGACATTTTATCTTGAAACCAAAAACTGCAGTCTATCAAAAGCTTTTTAATGCAAGCTAATATTATTACTCATGTTTTGTAATACTGTAAAAATAAATCATTCTATTTTCTAATTCTGTTTTTCTTTCTGGAGTTTCGATCTGTCAAGAAAATTGACAGTTCCGGGTTTTCGTGCGTGTGCATCGCATGCCTAAACCCGGAACATGCGTGGCCCCTACGGGCACGTACACACCTCGTACGCACCTGTGGGGGTCGCAAATTATGGCCCTATGTTTTTTAAATGCTATTGCGCTGCTTCATGGCAGGCTTTGCATTTGCTGATATGCAAATGAGTTTGAGCAGAAACTTGGGGGTGGGGGAGGGGGCCGGTGGGGGAAACACTTTTCAAAACGGGGCACAATTTTGGGCACAACTTATGCCAGAATCGGCAATTGCGCCCAAAGCGGAAACTCTACCCCGCAGTCTCCAGATTTCCTAATGATTTCTCGAATTCCCTTGTTTGTTCATGTGTGAAAATAACTTGTTTGTTTCCTCCCTGAACTCTCCAGTTGACATTAACTCCTTTCCCATTTTACTTTATGCCCTTTGCTAGTAATCTGTCGTGTTGGATTTGCATGGTTCTGTGACTGCTGTGTATGCAACCGATCACCCTTTACCCATCTTAATTGTCAAATGCTTCCAGAATAAAAGAGTAAAGAAAATCATGGCTCTTAGGGCTGGTAGGATGATCATGGGCAGATTATTCACAGAGCGTGATTCCTCTACGCTGGAAATTAGATATTTACACTTAATAAACTTCAGTTATAGCAGACGTCAAGTTGTTTAAAACTTTAGGGACAACAAACGGTCATGAAAATGTTCGCTATTATTATGAGCTGCACTTTATAATAGTCACTGCGCTGACACAGTAACTGTGAATATGCAGCCGTTATTTCTCAAGACACTACATTGCACAATGCCTTTTTAATGATGCGCCCTCATCTAACACAAAGAATTTTTGTGCTGGGAATGGAACAGTTTTGCGGTCTTGACGTTCAGGGGTCAATTTTAACTCCCCACACTTGGCGGAAACCAGGTGGGGAAAGGGGGAGCAGTTAAAATTGAGCAGGGGATTTACTCGCTTCTTTCCTGCCCGGATCTGCAGGCAAGGAAATTCGCTACAAGCTGGCAGTCCTCTTTAAATATGCAAATCGGGCTCCGATGATGTCGTCTGGGGCCCGGTCTGCCATTTTAACCTGAGGCCTGAGCAGGGGAAGAGGAGTGATGGTCTGCCTGCCAGACCAAACCTGCTGGGAATAGCAGACGAGGCTCAATAAGGTGAGTTTTTAATTTTTTTTTTCATAGGGTTCCCTGTGGGCCCGGGGGAGCAGGCAGACTGCCCTTCGGTCAGGAAGTCAGCAATCGGCAAAGCGAATCATAGAAATTTACGGCACAGAAGGAGGCCATTCGGCTCATCTTGTCTGTGCCGGCCGACAAAGAGCTGTTCACCCTAATCCCACTTTCCAGCACTTGGTCCGTAGCCTTGTAGGTTAGGACACTTCAAGTGCATATCCAAGTACTTTTTAATTATGATGAGGATCTCTGCCTCTACCACCCTTTCAGGCAGTGAGTTCCAGACCCCGACCACCCTCTGGGTGAAAGCATTTCTCCTCAACTCCCCTCTAAAGCTCCGACCAATTACTTTAAATCTATGCCCCCAGTTATTGACCCTTCTGCTAAGGGAAATAGGTCCTTCTTATCCACTCTAGCTAGGCCCCTCATAATTTTATACACCTCAATTAGGTCTCCCCTCAGCCTCCTCCGTTCCAAAGAAAACAACCCCAGCCTATCCAATCTTTCCTCATAGCTAAAATTCCCCAGCCCAGGCAACATCCTCATAAATCTCCTCTGCACCCTCTCTGGTGCAATCACATCCTTCCTGTAATGTGGTGACCAGAACTGCATGCAGTACTCTAGCTGTGGCCTAACTAGTGTTTTATACAGTTCAAGCATAACCTCCCTGCTCTTATATTCTATGCCTCGGTTAATAAAGGCAAGTATCCCGTATGCCTTCTTAACCATCTTATCTACCTGTCCTGCTACCTTCAGGGATCTGTGGACATGCGCTCCAAGGTCCCTCTGATCTTCTGCACTTCTCAGTGTCCTACCATTTATAGTGTAATATGGACTGGCTGTAAAAAAAAAACTGGCCGAGCCTGCCTGTCTACTAGAGCTATGCCACGTTCGCGCCCGGGACTTAAAATCAACCTACCCCCCACCACCAGCCTAGTGAAACCATGAAGCACTTCTACACAAGCAAAATACTGCGGGTGCTGGAAATCTGAAATAAAAACAGAAAATGCTGGAAATATTCAGCAGGTCAGGCAGCATCTGTGGAGAGAGAAACAAAGTCAACATTTCAGGTTGATGACCTTTCATCAAGCACTTCTAGTTCAGATACAATATGGGTCAGATGTAGAATAAAGCTCGCTCTACTCTGCCCTAATCACAAATGTAGAAAAGCATTTGCTGCTGCATTGAAAACCATGGGCCGCATTTTGCGACCCCTACGGGTGCGTATGAGGGGCCGCGCAAGTGCTAGTTTCAGGCATGCGAAGCGCATGCGCTGAAAACCGGAACTTGCGATGTCAAGAATTCTCTTGAAGATCATCCGCATGCCCAAGAAAAGTGCCTCTGCGGGTGGAGAGTTCCGCTTTTTGCACAACCTCCGCCCACTGAATGACTGTCAAATTCTTACGCCTGGTAAAAGAGTTTAAAAAAATAGAAAAATGAAATTTGATAACTCATTCATAAATTAAAAATACTTTTCAAAAAGGTAAGTTTATTTTTAGCCCCGTAAAAACATTTAATTTTTTCTCTCCAAAAAATTTAATATTTGATAAAAATATTGAATTAAATAGCATTTCAATTATTTTTAAATATGTAATTAAAAAAAATATATTTAATGTGTTGGTGTATTTTTTAGGTGATCCCCATGCATACTTTTGATAGTTCTGTACTTACAGACATGTCAAAAGGTTGAATGGGGATTCCCTTCTTCCATTGGTTGGGCCGGCCCACGTGCTCCCAGGAGCGCCTACGTGGGGCTCTGCCTGTGCGGACCCGGAGAGGCCCAGGAGCACAAGCCGCCATTCTTCCCCGGGCCACCAGGTAAACTCGTAGACATTTTGCAGGTCGGAGGCGTCGCCCGCGGGAAGCCTCCGATCGCAAATGTTGGCCCACGTTTCCAAAATTGAAAGGATGGTGGTGTAACCTATTGCGCTACCTTGTGCTCCTACAGCATGCACCCCTTTAGTGACTTAGCTAGTCTTTTATGGGCCAGTTATACGTACTTGGATGTGTACCTGTAGAGCGTAACATAGGGTCAGCAGACAGCTAGCTAAAATGTTATCTCTGCTGAGGGCCAACGGATCTTTGGACAAGCACCTGAAATGTCGGCTAAACGTTAATGTTAGGATTGAGTCAACAGTGAAAATGACGTTTAATGAGTTCCCAGGTGGCCTAATAATTTTATAAACTTGGTTTTGCACCAGACTGTGGCAGCAGGTGTGAAGCTAAAGCAGTGCAAACTTCTTGGAAGGAGCTGATTCCTTACTTTCGTGCACTTTGGAACGATTTTGCACCTGAATTAGACTACACCATTTGCACTGATGCCAACCCACGGAACATCAATGCGAACTATAGAGTATAACTAGCCTGTAACATATCTTACTCAGTAAGGTTATGCAAGAAAATACTTTCAGAAATTAATGTAATATATCATGTAACTATCTTCCCACTTAAACAACAACGACGACTTGTATTTATATAGCGCATTTAATGTAGTAAAACGTCCCAAGGCGCTTCACAGGAGCGTAATAAAACAAAAATTTGACACCGAACAACATAAGGAGATATTAGGATATGTGCTGAAAGTCAAGCTTTTTCCCCCCCACTAAATACAGTTCCGAATACTAGTCTTAGTTCTCAAAATGTTATGTTAATATCACCCACAGATTTGCAAAATATAAGTCTAACTAGCTAAAATTACCCAACCACATGTGTATGTTTATCCGACAATGTAAGTAAGAGAAAGTTTGTTCCTTCAGTATTACTCCCAAGTCAAGCCACCGACCTCAGTGCAAAGATGAAAGCCTGCACTAGCCCACATACCATCCAATTAGCAATGTGTTCTGTAGAAATAATAACCCCTCCATGGATATGGTATGCAGCTCAGTATAATGGTTGATGAATAGGCACCTAATCCTGTACGTTTGGGCCACAAAGACAGGGAATCTAAGAATATCGAACAAATCAAACTATCTTGGTACTCCCCTCCAATCTACGGTTATGCTAGTCTTTCTTATCTTGTGGCTTTTACTTATTAACGCAAAACAGGAATATTATCGTTGATTCACATGACAGACTACAATAGTTTCTTCCCCCCAAAATTGTACCTGTAACCCTTTTAAAACTCAATGGTGAGGCCACAATTGAAAAAGGGTGTGCACTTTTGGACCCTGTATCTTTAAAAGACTATTGATGGGTTAGAGAGAGTAACAAATGTTGACCCAGGATGTGACAATTTAAACGGCACCAAAAACCAGGAGGTGACGCATCCTACAACTTATCAACTGACCCAAATTTTGAGATTACATATTTTAGTTGGCTTCAAAATATAGATCCTCATAAAATCTGAAAATAAGTGTTTAGTTTTCATGGAAGAACTTGCAGTATTTTCAAAGGTTCAGTTTTGTCCTTGCCTTCAAAAATTATCTGGAAAGTATCAGTCAATACAGACACACAGAAATAGTGCCAGAAGCAGTATTGATCCACTTCTCTAATCATATAACACATTGGAAACTGTGTGATAAATGTGACTCAATGATCATTGAAGATCAATTACATAGGCTGTCAGCTAAACATCGTGGGGTAGAGTTTCCGCTTCGGGTGCGATTGGCAAATTGCACTCAAAACTGCGCTGGTTTTGAGAAGTTTTTTTTCCTCAAGTTTCTGCTCAAACTCATTTGCATATCAACGAACGCAAAATCTGCCATGAACCAGCGCAATCGGGCAGCGGTTTAGAATGCAAATAAAAAAAAATATTTTTTGTTTTAAAAAATATTGCTTGATATATTTAAGAGTGGTAACCTGGTGCAGTTGGATTAACACAGCTGAAAATGGGTTTATCACAAAACAAAAGCATTTTTAATCAGTGTCTAGTCCACCACCTGTGAGTAACCCAGTTTTAAATCACTAAAAATGACTTTAAAAAACTATACAGAACCATTTACTAGTTATATTAGGGTACAGTAGTCAGTTTCTTAGTAAATTAAAAGAAGAAATCATACTCAAAAGCTTTTTAAAAGGTGCCTATTAGTGTCCTTGCGCCCAAAGAAAACTTAATTTTAACAGCCTCCTCGAAGGCCCGCAAATCGGCGCAATTAGTGGAAACTTGCCATGGTCATTAATTCGAGTTGGGGGCGTGGCCAGTTTTGTGGGCGGGGCCGGGTTCCAGCACGAAGTTTTTGCAAACCAGCGCAAAAGATCGCGGAAACTCGATTTGCGCTGGACGTAATTTGCATTTAAAATTCTGTGATCTTTTGCGCTGGTTTGGTGATTTTGGGCGAATTGCACTGAAAAAACCAGCGCAACTGAGCAGAAACTCCAGGCCAAAGTAACTTAGAGATTAAAAATCTTCCAATAAATGGGAAGTAAAAAGAAATAAATGTGCTGGAAATACATTGCAGATCCATTCGGGCTAATGTTTTAGATAAGAGACACGGGGTGAATTCGACTTTTGCTGCAGCTCAAAACGGGCGCTAGCCAATCGGCCGCCCGTTTCACAGCCTGTCTCATTTTCTTTTTCGTTGATAATTTTGTTGCGGGGTGGCGACAAAGTTCCCGAGCCGACTGAGTTGTTGGACATCTTCTCTTTGCTAAAGAAAATCTTCAAAGAAAGTACTCTCAAAGGAGAATGTCTCTTCTAAACACAAGAATCTTCAGCGGTTAGCAGTACTGGCACCGTACTGATACACATTCGGAAGTGCGTAGACCTACGTAAGTTACTGCTTATCTATTACAGCAAGCGACAGCCAATCAAATACTTTTGAAGTGTAGTCACTGTTGTAATACAGGAAACGCAGCAGCCAATTTGCGCACAGCAAGCTCCCACAAACAGCAATGTGATAATGACCAGATATTCTGATTTAGTGATGTTGGCTGAGGGATAAATATTGGCCAGGACACTGGGGAGAGCTCCCCTGCTCTTCTTCGAAATAGTATCATGGGATCTTTTACGCCCACCTGAGAGAGCAGATGAGGCCTCGGCTTAACATTTCACCTCCGTCAGTGCAGCACTCCCTCAGCACTGCACTGGAGTGTCAGCTTAGATTTTGTGCTCAAGTCTCTGGAGTGAGGGCTCAAACCCACAACCTTCTGACTCAGAGGCGAGAGGGCTACCCGCTGAGTCACGGCTGACACCGCCCAGGAATAAAACTAAACTGAGATGTGCTCACAGATGGAGCTTGATTCTCACTCTGTCCAGTTTGCAATCTGAGTCACAGCCCTCCTCTTAGTACAGGTGTTAGATCAGGTGGATGAAGAAAGGGGATAAAAATGCAAAAGTAAAGGGGGAATCTGCCCAAATACTTTGAAAATAAAAAGCTAAAAATACATACTTTTAAGGTCAAAAAATATGGAGATCTTTAAACATCTACAATATTCAGTGTGCGTGCGTGAGTGTGAGGAGGATTAAAAAGGAACTGCTAAATACATTCATTATTTTGCTTTATACTGTGGCTACTTACTTACAAGTCATGTATTTGGCTGGTATTTCAGTCTATATCATGCCCAACCTTGCAGTCTTTGGTTTCTGAGAGACATGCTGAGAACTCTCGTCATTCCCTCAATTAAGAACAGTTGTGTTACTTGTGTTTTGTGAACAGGGACTGTTTCTGGAGGCATTGTACGCCAAGAAATAAATGTTTCAATTCAATGTCAGGCAGGTGAATCTTCTTTTTTGGGGATTTTGTGTAAGAAATACATCCGTCGTGACGACCAATAGGAATAATTATGATATTACTTGGAATAGGGTTAACTTTAGTTCAGGTCAAAACCAGACAGATGGTGGGATAGGGGCTTTCAATAGGCAGCAGATTTTGGGCATGGAGTTAAGTCCTATCTATTCTGTCTACTTTTTCCTCTTCAAATCATCTTTCTCTATGCATTAGTCCTTTGTCCACCTTACTTCTTCTATATTTTTCACAAATCCTACCTTTTGTAAGGACTGAAGCTCTTGGTTGTAATTCTGTATTCTGATATATCGTGATTCTAGTTATCAGGTAAAAAAAAACCCTAAAGCTATGTGCATGCTAAAATGATCTAATCCTCTTTCCTGTTGATCTATACAGCCAATCTTACTGTCTACTGATTAACCACGTTTTATAGATAGAATGGCTCATAGCTTGAATTAGTGAAACAATCCTCTTAAAGGTAAGAGGCTTGCAGGCTACAGACAAAATTCTGCTGGCTTACGGCAGAACAATAACTTCTAAACTGACCCTTGTGTCAGACAAGTGAGGTTGAATGAAGTTGAAATTAATCTTTTACCTCTTGAAAGGGTCAGCTCTGCTAGGCATTGGATGTTGGAATAAATTGCTTCACAATCCTAAACACATGGGGGCTGATTTTCATCTTCCGAGTGCCTGCCAGCGGGATGGCAGGGGTCGGGAATTCCTGCGGAAAAGCAGGTTTCACGCTGGTTTAAGGCCCCGTTCTAGCTCTGTTGGGGCCTGGGGTTGGTGTCTGAAGCTCCTGCCCGAAGTGGGTGTGGAAGGTGCTGCAAGACTCTGGCAGGGGGGCTATCTTCAATGGCGCTCACTAGGATGGGCCATTCACATTTTAAACACCCTCCATGTATATCAATGACTTGAATGAAGGAATTCGTCGCTGGGTGGAGTTTCCGCTTTGGACACAATCGGGAAACTGAGCGCAAATTGCGCTTGAAATTGCGCTGGTTTTCCGAAGTGAGTTATGGTTCAAGTTTCCGCCCAAACTCATTTACATAATCAGAAACGTAAAATCTCCCATGAACTAGCGCAATCGGGCAGCGTAATAGAACGGAATCATTTCTTTTTTTATTTGCATGAAAAAATATTCATTGATGTATTTAAGAATACAGGTAGTAACCTTAAAAATAATTTTTAATGCAAACATGTTTAAACCGTGCCTACTAATGCCTGTGCGCCTAAAAAAACTAGCTTCATCTGACGAGCCTCCTGGAATGGATGCGAAGTGCGGAAACTCGCCATGCGCATTATTTCGATCTGGGGGCGGGGCCAGTTTTGTGGGCGGGGTCAGTTTCCAGCGCAATTTTTTTTAAACCAGTGTTAAAGATCGTGGAAACTCGATTTACAATGGATGTAACTTGTGTTTAAAATTCCCCGATCTTTTGTGCTGGTTCTGCTGATTTCAGCCGGGTTGTGCTGATAAAACCAGCGCTAACTAGCGGAAGCTCAATTTACAGGGTGGGCTTGATCCGACATCCTGGTATTTGGCGTGGGCCACATTCAGCGAAAGTTATTTGGACACACTGAGGGATAGAAATGGTTTGGGTTTTGCCCATTCTTTGGGCGTAATACAGAAACCATTTTTCACTATTTACCCACAATAAGGTCCCCGGATTTCACTCACCCCTTTACTGGCTGATGAATTCTCAGCACCGCTTTCACCCACCACGTTGCTGCTGATGCTCCCGGCTCTGCAGAAAATGCTGGCTCCCACGCCCATCCCATTCTTCTCACTCCCACGCCCCAATACCCCTGATCCCCAGTTTTGCTCTTTATTCCTGAACCAATCGCCCGACCACCCCCGTGCCAATCTTACGACACCCAGCCCAATCTCAGACTTAGCGTCCCGATGCCCCCATCCAAATCTGTCTCCCAAACCCCCCAGTCCCAATCGGTGCCCTGACCCCCCGCCCATCCAAGTCTCAGTCTCCCGACCCCGCCCCCATGTTCCAATCAGCTCCCTTGTGATAAAGGTCAACATTCCATTAGTCTTTTTAATTATTTTTTGTACCTGTCCACTAGTTTTTAGTGATTTCTTTACATGGACCCCTAAATCTCTCTGCTCCTCCACAGTTCCTAGCTCATCACCATTTAGAAAATACACTGATCTATCTTTCTTCGGTCCAAAGTGGATGACCTCACACTTGCCCACACTGAACTCCATCTGCCACCGTTTTGCCCACTCGCTCCATCTGTCTATGTCCCTTTACAACTTTCTGCTCCCATCTACACTGAGTAACCATGGTAAAAATGAGAACAGCAGCACACTGCACTTATATTGCACCTTTAATATAACAAAACACCACAAGGTGCTTCGATAAAAGGTTTGGGGGGTGGTAGGGGGGAGAAGGGGAGTAAAAGACAACAAGTGGGAGTTAGGAGAAGTAGTGGAGGTGACCAAAGACGGGAGTGAAGAGGTAAGTTTTGAGGAGGCTCTCAAGATGGGGAAGGGAATTGAGGAGTGATGGTTGAAGATTTTGCTACTGATGTTGGATGGGAGGAATGGGTGACATACAGTAGGCCAGATTTGGAAAGCAAGAGTGAGACCTGGGACAGGGTAAGCCTGCAGAAATAAATTAGTGCAAGGCCAGTGAGGCATTTCTAAAAGAAGTCACAAGTTTTGAATGAATGCATTGGAGGATGGTGAACCGGTGAGAATAGGGGTGAAAATTGATTTGGATTTAGTTGGGAGTTTATGTAGTATGGAACTCAGGATGTCAATGAGGACTGCACTTCAGAAGTTGAACCTGGAGGTGATGATGGTATGAATGAGGCTTTTGAGTGAGCGGTGTAAATATGGACATAAAAACATAAGAACATAAGAATTAGGAGCAGGAGTCGGCCATTTGGCCCCTCGAACCTGCTCCGCCATTCAATAAGATCATGGCTGATCTTTGAACTCAACTCCACTTTCCTGCCCGATCTCCATATCCCCTGATTCCCTTAGAGTCCAAAAATCTATCTATCTCAGCCTTAAATATACTCAACAACTCAGCATCCACAGCCCTCTGCGGTAGAGAATTCCAAAGATTCACAACCCTCTGAGTGAAGAAATTTCTCCTCATCTCAGTCTTAAATGGCCGACCCCTTATCTTGAGACGAGGCCCCCTAGTTCTAGATTCTCCAGCCAGGGGAACCAATCTCTCAGCATCTACGCTGTCAATCCCGCTCAGAATCTTATAGGTTTTAATGAGATCACCTTTCATTCTTCTAAACTCCAAAGAGTATAGTCCCAATCTATTCAATCTCTCCTCATAGGGCAACCCTCTCATCCCAGGAATCAATCTAGTGAACCTTCGTTGCATCATAGGTGGGTGATTTCACTGAGGTGGAAATAGGTGTAGCAATTGTATACGGAATTAGGTTGCAAGATACCCTAGTTGTTCTCTTGCTAGAGTATAAATGAGTTCTTACCCTCTGACTGATCCTGGGAGTTGCCCATCTCCATTTCTTCTGTCTGGGTACAAGGCTGGCTAAGGATTTCGCTGTCTTCAGGTATTTCTGGAAAGTAAATTTAAAAATAAAACTGAATGAAATTTTTTTTAAAAAATTCTAAGCAAAACTGTGTCATGTCCTGTTTTTAAGACGTCGTGGTACCAGTTGGATGGCAAAGATAATTATTAGAGATCGCTGGTATTCCAAACAATGAACCAAGGTAATGGGAAATGCACCATTCTGGGTTAATTTCACAAAAATCTGAATTTAGCCCAATTTAAACTGCTTTAAAGTGGGAAACCTTTTTCAACGTGCAAGTGAAGGATACGTGCTCGTCCCTTCAATGTGTGAACTTCTTCATCTATGGAGTCCATGAACTACATAACGAAGCAAGCCACTGAGAAAGTATCCATTGTGATTTCAGTACATTCTGCATTGTCTTTGGTTTTGCTAAATGTGTGACATTAGTTCTTACCCTCAATCTGGCTGTCCATGTACACGTCACTTGGTTTAGAGTCATCATCGTGACTTACTAATGGTACTGCAAAAACAAACACAATACTGAATAGTAGTCAGATATAAAAACAGGGCATTTGCTTTGAAATTCTTTCTCAATATGGTTGAACAAAATTAAAGTTCAATTTGCAGCTGTGGAGAGAGAAACAGAGATAACGTTTCAGGTCAGAACTGGCGAAAGGTCATCGACCTGAAACGTTAACTCTGTTTCTCTCTCCACAGACGCTGCCTGACCTGCTGAGTATTTCCAGCATTTTCTGTTTTAATTTCAGATTTCCAGCATCCGCACTATTTTGCTTTTGTGTCAAAGTTCAATTTCTTGGGCTTCTATTTGCATACAGTTTGAGCAAAATAAATGCTGATTCAAGTGCAAGATTTGGGCAAGTGACAGGAGTTGATGAAAGATCGGGTAGTTTGTACCTATTTTGCTATGTAGCCTTGAACATTTCAAACATGCCTCAGGTCTCAGGATAAGGGGTCGGCCATTTTGGACTGAGATGGGGAGAAATTGCTTCACTCAGAGGGTTGTGAATCTTTGGAATTCTCTACCCCAGAGAGATGTGGAAGCTGTACTGATATCATAGAATCATAGAATGGTTACAGCACGGAAGAAGGCCATTCGGCCTGTGCCGGCTGCCTGCAAGAGCACCTCAGTTAGTCCCACTACATCGCCCTTTCCCTGTAGCCCTGCAACACGGTGGCATAGTGGTTAGCACTGGTGCCTCACAGCGCCAGAGACCCGGGTTCGAATCTGACCTCGGGTGACTGTCTGTGTGGAGTTTGCACATTCTCCCCGTGTCTGCGTGGGTTTCCTCCGGGTGCTCCGGTTTCCTCCCACAGTCCAAAAATGTGCGGGTTAGGTTGATTTGGCTATGATAAATTGACCCTTAGTGTTAGGGGGGATTAAATATGTGGGGTTATGGGGATAGGATGGGATATGTTAGGGGGAATTAAATACATGGGGTTACAGGGGTAGGGTGGGATATGTGTACTGTGGGGATTAAAGCAGGGACAGGGTACTGGATTTGGATGATCAGCCATGATCGTATTGAATGGCGGAGCAGGCTCGACGGGCTGAATGGCCTACTCCTGCTCCTAGATTCTATGTTTCTAAATATTTTTCTTTCAGGTACTGAGCCAACTCCCTTTTGAAAGCCGTGTTTGAGTCCGCCTCCACCCCCCTTTCAGGCAGTGCATTCCAGATCCTAACCACTCGCTGCATAAAAAAGTTTTTTCTTTTGTCGCCTTTGGTTCTTTTGCCAATCACCTTAAATCTGTGTCCTCTGGTTCTTGACCCTTCTGCCAGTTTCTCTCTATCTACTCTGTCCAGACCCCTCATGATTTTGAACACCTCTATCAAATCTCCTCTCAACCTTCTCTGCTCTAAGGAGAACAACCCCAGCTTCTCCAGTCTATCAACGTAACTGAAGTCTCTCATCCTTGGAATCATTCTCGTAAATCTTTTCTGCACCCTCTCTAAGGCCTTCACATCCTTCCTAAAGTGCAGTGCCCAGAATTGGACACAATAATCCAGCTGAGGACGAACCAGTGTTTTATACAGGTTCATCATAATTTCCACGATTTTGTACTCTGTACCTCGATTCATGAAGCCCAGGATCCCATAGCTTTTTTAACTGCTTTCTCAACCTGCCCTGCCACCTTCAACAATTTGTGCACATATATTTCTGAGTGTCTCTGTTCATGCACCCACTTTAGGATTGTACCCTTTAGTTTGTATTTCCACTCCTCATTCGTTCTAGCGAAATGTATCACTTCACACTTTCCTGTGTTAAATTTCATCTGCCATGTGTCCACCCATTCCACCAACCTGTCTATGTCCTCTTGAAGTCTATCACTATCCTCCTCACTGTTTACTATGCTTCCAAGTTTTGTGTCATTTGCAAATTTTGTAATTGTGCCCTGTACACCGACTTCTAAGTCATTAACATATATCAAGAAAAGCAGTGGTCCTAGAACCGACCCCTGGGGAACGCCACTATGTACCTTCCTCCAGTCCGAAAAACAACCGTTCACCACTACTCTGTTTCCTGTCACTTAGCCAATTTCGTATCCATGCTGCCCGTCCCTTTTATTCCATGGGCTTCAACTTTGCTGGCAAACCTATTATGTGGCATTTGTCGAACGCCTTTTGGAAATCCATGTACACCACGTCAACCGCATTGCCCTCATCAACCCTCTCTGTTGCCTCATCAAAAAACTCGATCAAGTTGGTTAAACATGATTTACCTTTAACAAATCTGTGCTGGCTTTCCTTAATTAATCCACACTTGTCCAAGTGACTGTTAATTTTGTCCCTAATTATTGTTTCTAAAAGCTTCCCCACTACCGAGGTTAAACTGACTGGCTTATAGTTGCTGGGTTTATCTTTACACCCTTTTTTGAACAATGGTGTAACATTTGCAATTCTCCTGTCCTCTGGCACCTCCCCCATTTCTAAGGAGAATTGGAAGATTATGGCTAGTACCTCCGCAATTTCTTCCTTCACTTCCCTCAGCATCCTAGGATGCATCCCATCCGGTCCTGGTGACTTATCTACTTTAAGTACAGCCAGCCTTTCCAGTACCTCATCTTAATCAATTTTTATCCCATCTAGTACCTCCTCTACCTCCTCCTTCACTATGTCTATGGCAGCATCTTCTTCCTTGGTGAAGACAGATGCAAAGTACTCATTTAGTACCTCAGCCATACTCTCTGCCTCCATGCGTAGGTCTCCTTTTTGGTCCCTAATTGGCCCCACCCCTCCTCTTGCTACCTGTTTACTATTTATATGCCTATAGAAGACTTTTGGATTACCTTTTATGTTAGCTGCCATTCTATTCTCATACCCTCTCTTTGCCCCTCTTATCTTCTTTTTCACTTCTCCTCTGAGCTTTCTATATGTAGCCTGATTCTCAGATGTATTCTCAACCTGACATCTGTCATACGCGTTCTTTTTGTGCTTTATCTTACTCTCTATCTCTTTCATCAACCAGGGAGCACTGACTTTAGTTGCCCTACCTTTCCCCCTAGTGGGAATGCACCTCGACTGTACCCGAACTATTTTCTCTTTAAAGGCAGCCCATTGTTCCACTACAGTTTTGCCTGCTAATCTTTAATTCCAATTTACCTGGGCCAGATCCGTTCTCATCCCATTGAAATTTGCCTTCTTCCAATTAAGTATTTTACTCTAGATTGATCCCTGTCCTTTTCCATAGCTAATCTAAACCTTATGATACTATGATCACTGTTCCTGAAATGTTCACCTACTGACATTTGCTCCACTTGACCTACCTCATTCCCCAGAACCAGATCCAGCAATGCCTCCTTCCTTGCTGGGCTGGAAACATACTGATCAAGAAAGTTCTCCTGAACACACTTCAGAAATTCTTCCCCCTCTCTGCCCTTTACGCTATCACTATCCCAGTCTATATTAGGATAGTTGAAGTTCCCCATTATCACTACTCTATAGTTCTTGCATCTCTCAGTAATTTCTCTGCAAATTTGCTCCTCCATATCTTTCCCACTATTTGGTGGTCTATAGAATACACCCAGTAGTGTAATGGCACCTCTATTATTTCTTAACTCTAACCAAATAGATTCTGTCCTTGACCCCTCCAGGACATCCTCTCTCTCCAGCACTGTAACATTCTCTTTAACCAATATTGCCACACCACCTCCTATCTTTCCTTCCATAGCTTTCCTGAACACCTTATATCCAGGAATATTTAATACCCAATCCTGCCCTTTTTTGAGCCAGGTCTCCGTTATTGACACAACATCATATTCCCATGAGGCTATTTGCGCCTGCAGCTCACCAACCTTGTTTACTATGCTTTATGCGTTTACATACACTGTAAACCTATCTTAGACCATCCTGTGTTCTCTCTTAGTCTGACCCCCACCTAATACCTTACTATTTCTTACTATAATGTTAACCATCTCTCCCAATCCTTTGTGCCCTTTGTTTCTCCTTTCTAATGCTACATCCTGGTGCCCATCCCCCTTGCCAACTTAGTTTAAACTCTCCCCAACAGCACTAGCAAACCTCCCCACAAGCATATTGGTACCGGCTCTGTTGAGGTACAACCTGTCCAGCTTGTACAGGTCCCACCTCCCCCAGAACTGGCCCCAATGCCCCAGGAATCTAAAGCCCTCCCTCCTGCACCATCTCTCCAGCCACGCATTCATCTGCTCTATCCTCCTATTTCTATACTCACTCGCGCCTGGCATCGGGAGTAATCCAGAGACCTTTGAGGTCCTGCTTTTTAATCTCTTTCCTAGCTCCCTAAAATCTGCCTGCAGGACCTCATCCCTCTTTCTACCTATGTCATTGGTACCACGACCTCTGGCTGTTCACCCTCCCCCTCAGAATGTTCTGCAGCTGCTTAGTGGCATCCTTGGCTCTGGCACCAGGGAGGCAACTTACCATCCTGGAGTCACGTCTGCGGCCGCAGAAATGCATGTCTGCTCCCCTAACTATCGAATCCCCTACCACTATTGCTTTCCGTATCTTCCTCCTCTCCTCTCTGTACAGCTGAGCCACCCGTGATGCCGTGGACTTGGCTCTGGCTGTACTCCCCAGAGGAACCATCGCCCTCACCAGTACTCAGAACAGAATACCGGTTGGAGAGCGAGATACACTCAGGGCACTCCTGCACTACCTGCCTGGTCCGCCCCCTCTGTCTGGCGGTCACCCATTCCCTCTCTGCCTGCGCACTCCTTAGCTGCGGGGTGACCACCTCCTGAAACGTGCTATCCACGTAGCTCTCAGCCTCGCGGATGCACCGCAGTGACGCCAGCTGCTGCTCCAGCTCCGAATGTTGTCATTACTCTTTATAACAACAACAACTTGCACTTATATAGTGCCTTTAAAGTTAAAAAACGTTCCACGGTGCTTCACAGACGTGTAATTAGACAAAAATGTCCGAAGTATGTCCCAAAGTGCATCACAGCCATGAAAGTGCGTTTGAAGTGTAATTACTGCTGTAATGTAGGAAAACACAGCAGTCTATTTGGAGCACAGCAAGCTTCCACAAATAGCAACGACCAAATAATCTGTTTTGGTAATGATGGTTGAGGGATAAATGTTGGCCAGGACACTGGGAGAATTCCCCTGTTTTAATGCCATGAGATGTTTTACGTCCACCTGAGAGGGTATAAATGTCTTATCTTACGTCTTATGTAGATGCTGAGAGGGTTTCCCTTGGCTGGAGAGTCTAGAACTAGGGGTCATAATCTCAGGATAAGGACTGAGATTTGGAGAAATTTCTTCACTCAGAGGGTGGTGAATCTTTGGAATTCTCTACCCCAAAGGGCTGTGGATGTTCAGTCGATGATATATTCAAGACTGAGATCGATAGATTTTTGGGCACTAAAGGAATCAAGGGATATGGGGATAGGGCAGGAAAGTGGAGTTGGTGTAGAAGATCAGCCATGATTTTACTGAATGGAGGAGCAGGCTCGATGGGCTGTATGGCCTACTCCTGCTCCTATTTCTTATGTTTTTATGCCAAAAAATTATATTTCATTATCCTGCTGTAATTTGAAAGGTTTGGAAATTTTGTAGTGCAGAAGTTGAGACTGAGGACCTAACTCTCCACGTGCCAAGGATGTACACTACACCACGCTGCTTTCATTGTGAGGCAGCCGGTATTTACTCTAAACCGATCATCTCGCCTGTATTAATTTCTGGCACTGTTACTGAATGCTCAACTCTGATCACATCAAAACTGAATGAGTCTGCACCATATCAGAGATAGCTCCCACTTCATAGTTTCCAAACTGAACTTGTAGTTCAATCAGAGCATAAAACACGAGGAACAAGAATACACTTAATAAAAATAGCACTGTGTGCTGACAATTCAAATGAACACAGAACCATTTATGGAGACATATTTTGAAGATTATAAATAAGTGACATGACACACTTATTAAAAAAAATTAAGAATGCGCATCTAATGTCTGCCAGCTGAAGTGCAAAATGACTGTTAGATGATTGACCGTAAGAGCTGGAGTTTGCTGAAGAGAGCTGTATCTTTAACTTGTGTGGGATGCATTCTGATGTTGGACCATTCTTAAAAGACTTGTAAATCTGACAGCTCAAACACAGTATCTTGCCCTTCAAAGGCAATCAACCTCTTTTTTTTTGTTGCAGATAAATCACACTAGCGCACTAATGACACTGTTGCAAGGAGTGCCGAGGAAGCTTTGCTGCACACAACGTTTTGTGTGTCAAGATGAATTAAATTGTTCAGCTCCCAACAATAATCGCAATGAGGGGATACGAGTGATTTCAACAATTAGTGAAAAAAGATTAAGTATATGCTAAACTTAGGTGTCAGAATAGCTGTAAATGATGGCAAAAACCTCCCTGGTATAAACTAATAAGAATTAAATTAATTTTTTGTCGAAAATTAAATTTTTCAAAGTCAAATCTACCAATTGTTCTCATTTAGACATTTTAATTTTTCACTGGCGTTCTCTCTGCACTGATAGAAATCCTGTTCATGTAAAAGAATTCATCCTTCAGAGCAGCTAGCATTAATAAAAGATAAAGGCTTTTTAAAAAAAACTGGCGTGTAAGTGGATATTGGAAAATGAACCGGCACAAAATGTGTATTGTGCCGTGTGCAGAAGATTAGGCCTGAAGATTAATTTTTTTTTTCTGAAACACAGCATTGTTACTTGACAACAGATCAGCGGAGGGAAAACATCTGTATTCATGTCGAATAGATGGGCTCGGGTGGAGTATAAACACCAGCACAGACCAGTTGGGCCGAGAGGCCTGTTTCTGTGCTGTACATTCTATGTAGATGTGCATGGCTTTACTCATCAAGGTGAGGGACAGCAATGCTGGGAGTGTCATTTGTAAATATTTATACATACTATCACAGCGTTGTAGCACAGTTCAGATTCAGTATAGGGCTCTTTAATACAAAAGCAAAATACTGCGGATGCTGGAAATCAGCAATAAAAACTCTGTTTCTCTCTTCACAGATGCTGCCTGACCTGCTGAGTATTTCCAGCATTTTCTGTTTTAATTTTTGGGCTCTTTAATGTCCAGTCTGATAATGAACCTACCGATAACGTCAGGTGCGATCTCTGTTCCAATGTTCCCTTTGATATGCGTGGCCTGTTTATTTCAATGCGCGGTCCCTTTACATTTCTGTGCATGCGCGGTACTTCAAATGGAAAAGCTTGTGAGTGGGCCTGCGCGGTACCTTGCAGATTACTGCGCGGCTGCGCACACACGCAGCTTAGAGGGAACATTGGATAACTCCTTTCTCTGGATTATTCTTTCGGGCTCTGTGGGGTGAAGCTGCAAAATTACTACCAATCCTTGGTAAATGAATCCTTGTAAATATTAGTAGGGCATAAAATCCACAGTGCCTTTGGAGTGTTATTTACTTTTTCCATTCACTACAACCTTGTCAAGTACAAAGAATTACACAGAATATACAGCACAGAAACAGGCCATTAGGCCCAACCAGTCAGTGCTGGTGTTTATACTCCACACGAGTCTCTTCCCATTCCGTCTACCTCATCTCTCAGCCTTTCAGCATATCTTTCTATTCCCTTTTCTCTCATGGACACTAAGGGAATCAAGAGATATGGGGATAGGGCAGGAAAGTAGAGTTAAGGTAGAAGATCAGCCATGATCTTACTGAATGGCAGAGCAGGCTCGAGGGGCCGTATTGCCTACTCCTGCTCCTATTTCTTATGTTCTCGTCTTCCTTTAGAAAGCATCTAAGCTATTTGCCTCAACCACTTCCTGTGGTAGTGAGTTCCACATTCTAACCACTCTCTGAGTAAAGAAATTTCTCCTTATTTCCCTGCTGGATTTATTAGTAGGGTGGAGTAAAATAATAGTCCTTCTGCATAGTACACTTGGTGCTAGATTCAGAGTACCATTGGCGACAGTGGGAATTATACCGGCACTGCCACAACTCATATAAAAGAATGACTTGCATTTATGTAGCACCTTTAACGTAGTAAAACGTCCCAAGGTGCTTCACAGGTGCGTTATCAATACAAAATCTGACACCGAGCCACATAAGGAAATATTAGGGCTGCTTGGTCAAAGAGGTAGGTTTTAGGGAGTGTCTTAAAGGAGGAAGGAGAGTGAGGGAGCAGGAGAGGTTTCGGGAGGGAATTCCAGAGCTTCGTCAGCTGAAGGTACGGCCGCCAATGGTGGAGCACTTAAAATCGGGGATGTGCAAACTTGAGCCAATGTAGGTCAGTGAGCACAGGGGTGATGGGTGAATAGGACTTGGTGTGAGTTAGGATATGGGCAGCAGAGATTTGGATGAGCTTAACTTTACGGAGGGTGTAAGATGGAAGGCCGGCCAGGAGTGCGTTGGAAAGTCCTTAGGACGTCCCAAAGCGCTTTACAGCCAATTAAGTACTTCTGAAGTGTAGTCACTGTTGTAATGTCGGAAATGCGGCAGCCAATTTGCTCCCACAAACAGCAATGTGATAATGACCAGATCATCTGTTTTTTTTTTAAATGATGGTGACTGAGGGATAAATATTGGCCAGGACACTGGGGAGAACTCCCCTGCTCTTCTTCGAAATAGTGCCGTGAGATCTTTTATGTCCACCTGAGAGGTCAGACAGGGCCTCAGTTTAACGTCTCATCCGAAATACGGCACCTCCGACAGTGCTGCACTCCCTTCAATAATGCACTATCAGCCTGGATTTTGTGCTCAAGTCTCTGGAGTGAGACATGAACCCACAACCTTCTGAGTCAGAGGCGAGGGTGCTACCAACTGAGCCATGGCTGACGTGGCTATCACATAGAACTCTTAGCAATCATAAAAAAACCTGTCAACTCTCATCACTCAGTCTTGGCTACATTGAAGCCCAGGTTTTCGATATGAACAGGCAATGTTCTAAATGCCATGTCTACTTCAACTAAGTCTTCTCTAAGAATCATTTTATTAATGCAATGTGTGAAAAGCCCTTACTCGGTGAACCGGCACATTTTTCATCCTCTGTCTTCTGTGGAGAATTTTCTGCTTCACCATCAGGGCTTCCTTCTGTTGAGACTAAGAAAATAGGAGAGAAAAAATATATATTCACTTGGTAAGTCTGAAAAATAAAATTTATAATAAAAATTGGACGGTGAAATTGATTCATTTTAATTACTAACTACAGTAAACTGCACACAGTCATTTTTGTTAGAGAAACACAACTTTTCACTATTGAACATTTTCATCACCATGTTGCTCAACACATTAAAAAAGACTTTTCCCTCGTTACTTGCTTTGAAGTACAGTAACAGTACACATCCTCCGTTCATTCGGTTCATCCACACCATGCATTCTGTGCCTGAAGGAGCAGGTTGTCACTCGGTGACCAGAGTGGTAAGAATGTGGAACGCGCTACGACAGGGAGTAGTTGGAGGTGAATAGCACAGGTTCATTTAAGGGGAAGCTACATAAACACACGCGGGTAGAAAGGAATAGAAGGATAATGCTGACAGGGTGAGATGAAGAGGGGTGAGAGGAGGCTCATGTGGAGCATAAATGCCAGCATAGACTAGTTGGGTCGAATGGCCTATTTCTATGCTGTAGACTCGCTATAATTCTATGTAACTTAACGATGGTAAATGTGGATTCATCTTCATGATGCTTTTCTGGAGTAGCTATTTAATGTTTGGCCTGCACAGCTGGATAAAGCTCTAAAAGATTTTTGATATTGTGCATTTTAGTTGAATGTGCAAGAGATGAGGTAGATGGAATGGGAGGAGACTCGTGTGGAGCATAAACACCAGCACTGACTAGTTGGGCCGAATGGCCTATTTCTGTGCTGTAGACGCGATGTAATTCTATGCAACTCGATGATGGTAACTGTGGATTCACCTTCATGATGCCTTTCTGGATTTTTCAGTGTGAATATCTGGAATTTTCTATACAGGTTACCAATGTTCCCTCTAAGCTGCGCACGTGCGCGACCGCAAAGCAATCTGGAAAGTACCACGCAGGACGCTCACAAGGTGTTCCCTCCAAGTGTGCGGCAAATTTAAAGGGACCGCGCATTGAAATAAACAGGTCGCGCACAACCAAGACAATTAACATTGCAGATTACGGAACCTTCATCTCCAGGAAAGAATTTCACTTTCATCTCTGCTGCAATTTTACTGTACTTCACCAAACAGTTTTGATTCGAGAAGTACCTTGAACTACACAGTTGTCCTCCAGGCCAATATGACAGCGTGAATCTCATCTTTTTTTAAACTCTCTACAGGGTTCTGAGAAATAATTATTAGAGAAAATTAGAATTTTTTTTTTAAATGGGATGAAAGTAAGTTAATCCTTTAACTATTGTAATTTTTTTTCACGGGAAAACTAATCCTTCTGAAAATTGAAAGTGAAAACAATTAATGCAAGGATCAAAAGAACGTTCAGTGGCGAATAGTCGTTTAAAACAACAAGCAGAAAAAAAGCATGAGAAAGCATTAAACATCTCACTCATGTACGAATACTGGGCATATGGATGAGGTAGAGGAAGTTGATTCTCACCAGTGGACTTGTACTCCTGTAAGGCATGGGCACTTTTAGTGGGGGTGGGATTGCAGGAGAGGAAACTGACAAGAAATGCAATAAGGGTTGATCCGGCATCGGAAAGAAAAAGACATTTGGGATATGAGCTTTTATTAGAACTAGTCTGGTAGAACTAGAATTAGAACTGGAGAGTCCAGAACTAGGGGGCATAGTCTCAGGATAAGGGGTCAGCTATTGAGGACTAAGATGAGGAGAAATTTCTTCACTCAGAGGGTTGTGAATCATTGGAATTCTCCACCCCAGAGGGCTTTCGATGCTCCGTCGATGCCTATATTCAAGGCTGAGATCGATAGATTTTTGGACTCTTAGGGAATCAAGGGAAATGGGGAGAGGGCGGGAAAGTGGAGTTGAGGGCGATGATCAGCCGTAATCTTATTGAATGGCAGAGCAGGCCTACTCCTGCTCCTATTTCTTATGTTCTTATCTGAAAATCAGCCCCTCTGACCTGAGTATAGTACTCCCTCAGTACTGAAATGTCAGTATGTATCCATGTCACCGGAGTGGGACTTGAATCCACAACCTTCTGACTCAGAGGCGAGAGTGCTACCCACTGACCTTAGTATCAAGAACTTTCATTTATTGTTGAGGGAATTTCTTTGGAATAGAAGCATAGGAGGTTACAGTAATCTAATGTCAGTTTGCTTGCACCCTATAGTTAAGGTTTAGAAATGTCAAGGGGCTTGTTAGTTAATAAATAGCTGTCAATACTTTGTTCTAGGAGCTTGATGAAATAATCCTGTTATCGGAGGTGGGCCCCTAGCCCGTTTACCCGCCGCGGGCCGTGGACCAGAGTCCGAGTGATCCAGCCCGCTCTGTGAGGGGTCAGGACGATCCTGACTGTGTACTGGTGCCCGAACGGGTGTCGGGCAGGGCTGTGGCAGATCCGTTTCCGAGCGTATGGTACGGGGTGGATCGTGGCTGCGCGTGCGAGCCCCGACGGGCTCATAGTCAGTCTGCCCCAGGTCGGCACGCTGGAGTGAGGTACCAGCCGGCGTCAGATCCAGATCGTGATGAGAGGCACCTGGCGAGCCCAGAGATGTGCCTGGTACAATATCATCCCCTGGTGTCCCTCTATGTTTCGGCGGGCAGGGAGCCAGATCCCGCAATGACACGGTAGATTCCCGACCGTCAGGATACCGAATATAGGCGTAGGTAGGGTTGACGTCAGTGAGCTCAACCTCATCTACCAGGGGGTCATTCTTAGACGCCCGAACATATCTTCGGAGTAGCACTGGTCCCGGTGCAGTCAGCCACGACGGGAGAGATATCCCATAGGATGAGCGACGCTGAAATCGGAAGAACCGTTCATGAGGCGTCGTATTTGTGGCGGTCGAAAGGAGGGACCGTGTGGAGTGTAATGCGTCTGGAAGTACTGCTTCCCATTGCTGGTTGGGTAGGCCCCGAGATCTCAAAGCCAGACGTACCGCATTCCAGATGATAGCGTTAAAACGCTCGACTTGCCCATTCCCGACCGGATGATAAGGCGTCGTTCTGCTGGCAGCAATACCCCGTTCCGAGAGATAGGCCTTGAGTTCTCCTGACATAAAAGAAGGGCCCCGATCCGAATGAACATAGGATGCCATGCCACAGAAAGCAAATACCTGCTCAAGGCAGCTGATAACCGTGGTCGTCAGCATATTGGGGCAGGGAAAGGCAAACGGAAAACGGGAATACTCATCGACCATGGTCAATAGATAAGTGTTGCGAGTTGAAGAGGGCAACGGCCCCTTAAAATCGATGCTAAGCCGTTGCATTGGCTGGGTCGCATGTATGAGTATACCACCCGAGGGGCGGAAAAACTGAGGTTTCAATTCCGCACAGACTCTGCAGTCCGAGCACATCTTCTTTACATCCCCGGTAGAGAATGGGAGATTTCGGGACCGCACGAAGTGTAGCATGCGAGTAACGCCCGGATGACACAACCCATCATGGATGTCTACGAGCGTAGAGGGTGCCATGGCGGAGCAGAATGCTCGTGTGAGGGTATCCGGAGCCACATTCTCCTTGCCAGGTCGATAGTGGATGGTGTAACCAAAAGAGGCCAATTCCAGCCGCCAAAGCTGGATTTTATTATTTTTAATTTTGGTCCGTTTTCGATTATCGAGCATGAAGGCGACCGATCGCTGGTCCGTGATTAAGGTAAAGTGCTGGCGAGCTAGGAGATGAGTCCACTTCCGTACTGCCTCTATGATGGCTGTAGCTTCTTTCTCGACTGGAGGATAATGTAGCTCAGCCCCTTGAAAAGTCCTGGACAAAAATGCCACCGGACGACCTTCCTGATTCAGAGTGGCCGAGATCGCCACCTCCGAGGCATCACACTCAACAACAAAAGGAAGACTCTCATCGATGGAGTGAAGAGCCGCTTTCTCCAACTGTTTTTTCAGGAGATTAAAGGCTGCAACAGCCGCTGTGTCTAGTGGGAATGTGCTGGCCTTCAGTAGAGGTTGGATTCGGTCCGAGAAGTTAGGAATCCATTTAGCATAGTATGCAAACAGGCCGAGGGCCCGGCGCAAGGAGGCCGGATTCTTAGGTGGCGGGAGTTCTTGGAGTGGGCGAAGCCTTTCAGGGTCAGGTTTAATGATGCCATTGCCCACACAATAGCCAAGGATGTTGATGGTTGGTTGTGACTCAATGGATTTAGCCGCATTTAATGTCAAATTACGGTGCTGGAGTGCATCCCAAAATCGTTGGAGATTGGCGTCATGTTCCCGCTGATTGCGACCTGCGACAGTAATATTGTCCAGATAAGGAAACGTATCCTTTAAGTCTTCCTGTTTGACCAGGTCATCCATTGCTCGCTGGAAGACAGCCACTCCATTAGTGACCCCAAAGGGGAGGCGACGAAATTGATACAGCCGTCCATTGGCTTCAAAGGCCGTATACTGCTTGTCTGAGACCTTCAAGGGTACCTGATGATAGGCACTTTTCAGATCATATGTTGAGAATACCGTGTACTCAGCCAGTTTATTAACCATATCATCGATGCGTGGCAATGGGTATGCGTCCAAGTCCGTATATTGATTGATGGTCTGTGAATAGTCAATGCACAGCCGTTTCTTGTGAGGTTGTAGAGGGTTCTTAACAATAACGACCTGGGCGCACCATGGCGACGAACAAGGCTCGATGATATCCTCTGCTAAAAGCCGAGAAATCTCAGCCGCAATAAAAGACTGGTCTTCCTGACTGAAACGTCGTGACTTTGTTATAATCGGTTTGCATCGAGGAGGGATACTGGTAAACAGTGAGGGTTCATCCAGTGAAGCTGCTGACAATGCACAGAACGGTAATCGAGGTCGTATATTAGAAATAGTGAGTTCAGGTTTGGATCCGCCGAACTCAATGGTGAGCTTCTTATGCTGCTTTTGAAAATCTAGCCCTAAGATAAGATCACTACATAAGTCCTTGAGCACCGAAAGCCGGGTGGAGGGATACCTGTGACCATTAAGTGTTATTTCAACCATACAAAAGCCAGAAATTCTGGTATTAAGTGATGACTGAGCCATCGCAATTGCCTGGTCCGATGGGAAAACATGTAGCTTTAACTCTGCAACAATCTGTTCCCTAATGAAACTATCAGTGCTACCTGAGTCAATTAAGGCATCTAAAGTATGTCCATTAATTGATGCTTTTGTAGCTGCATGGAATAGGTTCTGAGGACAAGCAGCTGTAATTGGTGTCGTTGCACAAAGAGTGGCTGAAACTCTAGGTGTGTTTCTTCGAGAGAAAACCCGAGAGGAAGCACGATAGATTTTAGCCGGAACATCTTGATAGGCCCTTACCGGGGCAGTTCGGTCGGACTTAGCTTGATAAGCCCTCGTAGAGGCTCTTGATAGGCAAACCTTTGCAAAATGACCCTTTTTGTTGCAATGACTGCAAAACGCATTGCGAGCAGGGCAGAATTTCCGAGGGTGAAACTCATCACCACAAAAGAAGCATTTCTTAGATTGCCAAGAGGCTGCCACAGTGGGGTCATCATCCTCTTCATCAGTGAAGTCATCAAATTGATCGTCAGGGATAAAGTCCTCCCTAATAGAGTTCACCTGTGGCCTCTTAAATTGCCTGACTGTAGTTAAGGCAGCAGACCGAGGTCTGGGCACTGTATAAAGGTCTGCATTTCTTTTTGCCAGATCTAGAGAGCAAGCCATGTCATAAGCTCTCTGAAGCTCAAGTGTCTTACTTTCCAGTAGACGCTGGCGTATAAATGGGGAGGCAAGCCCGCAGATGAAAGCATCACGGATCATTTCTTCACGGTACAGCTCAGCTGAGGCCGCCTGAAAGTTACAGTCCATACTAAGTCTGCGAAGCTCTTGGAGGAATTTATCAATGGATTCCTCCGGCCCTTGTTGGGCTGTAGCTAGTAGATGTCTGGCATAGACCTCATTCGGTGTCTTAGTATATAGTCTTTTAAGCGTCCGAATTACCTCCTCGTAACTGCCCCATTCCTCAACATACTGAAATACATTCGGGGTGACACAGTTGATGAGTATCCGCAATTTTGAGTCATCATCAGCCTTGCAATATTCGAGAAAATTGTCAAACGTGCGATACCAGTGTTTCCACACCTTACCGGCTGCTGGGGTGTTTGGGTCCAAGTCAAGACGCGATGGTTTAAGGATGTTTTCCATGATGGGTGATTCCCTGGATCCTTAGTTCCGAGTTCGTCCAAAAAGTTTGAGTGCGAAGTTTTCCAAAGTTGATTAAATTGTCGTAAGAATGAGCCTTACGCATGGTGAACTTAAAGTAAGCTTTAATCAACTAAAAAGGTGCTACATACAAAAGAGGTCTTACTCTATGCCTCTCCAGGATCCAACTGATCAGCCCAGTATTTATCCTGGACTAATCACAGGAAGTGATGTAATAAAGTTCAAGTCACAGGAAGCTGTATTGTGTTACCACACTCATTCTATCCCAACCTTCTCTGTTTCATAATTGCTGATTAAATCTGTACGAGTATGATAAGGGTATCAATTCCATTCCTTTCTAAATCCTGCACAAGTGAACTAGGTATTAGAATAAAGTTGATTATGGAGGATGTTGTCTGGAGATGACAGTACATTGTGAAATTTCTGCCCTTGGGATTAACTATATCTAGTGTTTACCGTTATTGTAGGTAAAACATAGAAACTTGGATATGATATTTCAAAAGACCTGGGCCTAGATTTTCCTTCGCTAAACCACCCAAAATTGGGTGACATAACGGCGTAAAATCGTACAAGGAGGCCAACTGCCGCATTCTTCCCGCTACTAGCGCCATCTTGGATTTTGATCCTCCTACTCCAAAAGTGAAATCAGCTGGCTGCCCTTGTTTTCCCCGCCACATGTAAATGACAGTGGGGAGACGAAACCTGTTCGATTTCCCTGCCAATACCACCGACCCCAGGAACCAGCAGGAGAGGGGTGGCAATAGACCCTGGGGCAATTTGGCATGAGTCCTGCTGAAGGTGCAGTTTAGGTTACTTCAGGTTCTCATTTAGTTGGGTGCATATCATTTCTTCATCGCTGATTGAGCTTATTTTATGTCTATATGTCAAATTAATACTTGGCGTTGAGTGCTATTAAAATAGAAATAACCATAATTTGTAACAACACTCTCCAAACCGAGGTTAAAAAAGAGAGGGGCAATATGGAACTGTTTGTTGTGATTAAATGAACAACATTGACAAGAGAATGGGAGGGTGTAAAAAGACGAAATAGAAATATAACACCTCCAATGTTCCCTCTAAAGTAATCTTGAAGGTACTGCGCAGGCCGCTCACAAGCTCTCAAATACAGCACAACAAATTTAAAGGTACCACGCATTGAAAAAACTGGCGGCGCAAAACAACAACATTTTAGAGGGTACATTGAACGCCTCCTAATACTAAGATTTTAAAATCCAGTTTTAAAGTGTACTTCTGGAGATTTAAATCTACCTTTAAGTATGCATCTACAGCAAACTAATGGAAAATAGAGTTAAAGGACTGGAGCAGGACAAATCTATTCCTACAAATTCCTGAAAAAGATTGCAGTTGGGTATTTGGTATTATAGGTAGGGTTAACTGGAATTTACTGAGCACTGCTTTTCACTATTTTTTCTATATTTCTGGTTTTACCTTATTAATCGATTTGCAATTATGTATTGTATAAATTGGTTACAAATTTCCAATTTCCAATTCAGACCGACTGCCTTAAATCAAATTATGTAGTCAGTAGCAAACTGGGACAAACATCTCTTGGTAGAACTACGGAAATGGTTTAACACTGCAACTGACTGGCAGTAACAGAAGAACAGGCAATCAAGCAGATTTCCCACTTAGTTATTTTCATGTTAATGTATATTGTCAGTTGTGACGGTTTATTCAATCCTTCTTTAAATGTTTAGTAAATGCAGTTTCTTTCTTC
Organism: Squalus acanthias; assembly: GCA_030390025.1. Taxonomy (NCBI): domain Eukaryota; kingdom Metazoa; phylum Chordata; class Chondrichthyes; order Squaliformes; family Squalidae; genus Squalus; species Squalus acanthias. The sequence continues at coordinate 74,200,067 of CM059436.1, forward strand.
CTTTCCTTCTGACATATTATTTTTATCTGTGCAATAGTGCTAGCTCTCTCTCAATAATTCTCACAGAGCTATGAGGGGACAAATTGTATTTTTTTGCTGCTGAATTTTATATGCTACTCATTCGCACAATCAGTAAAATAAAGTTCTGTTCCTGCCCTGAATAAAATTGGAGTTGAGTTCGACCTCAACTCCACTTTCCCGCCAATCCCCATATCCCTTACAGTCCAAAAGTCTATTGATCTCAGCCTTGAATATACTCGTACATACGTGGAACTATATAAATGAAAATTGTTGTTAAAGGCGCTATATAAATGCAAATTGTTGTAGTTATAAAGAGTAGTGACAACATATCAGTACAGTTGAAATCCTCCTATTCAATGCTAGAATAAAACTAATGCTGACCGAGCTCCTAAACAGCATGTACTATGGCTTGTAATTCTTCAACATGTATCCCATGATCAAAGTTATTAAAGGAATATTAGGGGGAGACTGGGATTACCCTCTAATATCCTATTATGACTTTGCCTTAGAGATTAAGTGTAATGTATAGAGGAATTCCTAGTCATTAGGGAGCCGATAGATTTTATAGAATGGGCATGTAGGAACACTTGTTCTTGATGGAACTCTTGCGGGAGTGCTTTGAGATTCTCCCATATTGCAAAGAACTGTTTCTCAAATTGGAAAATATAACATGAGTCTTATATTAGCCTTTGCCCTACGCAGATTCAGGGACCCATTACTACTTAGGCAACCTAAATATAAAATTGAAGTTATTCTAACCAGTCTTTACATCATAAAGTGGTGAAAACAAGCTATCTGCAAAGTACAAGACTGGATCAAGGACATCTTCAACTCAATTATACGGTAGTAGCAGTTACTAAGGTTAAACTCTTTTCAATCTATTGAAATACAAAGCTCCTCCTGAGATCCCTCACTTCAGGACCCACCCAGAGGGATTAGTGTTTCAGACATAACCTTGAGCCATAATATTAAACCAAGATGAAATTTATATAGCTACAGGTTTTAGATGTGTTTGCTACCTCAAGACTGTGAGTTAGGTTGACTGTAACACCGGGGATTGGCTCTGTTGAAATTTGTATTTGTGGATCACTTGGGTTTTTTTTTAACGTGGTATTGAATATTAATTTTTCAAGAGTCGAAGAATGTAACAATAAAAATATGACACTAATGATGGCTTCTTGATGCAGTGGAAACTAGGGCAAGATTTAATGCAATACTGTTGTAACTGGTTTGGGATTTGCTCCTTTGCTTTTCACTCTCAGTCCTTCCAATTTTTTTGCTGTTTATAGAATGAGAACAGGTCTTATAATTACTGAAATAAAGCACCATATTTTCATCACTATGAAACTACATATATGGAAAAGTAAGATGTGAGGAGGACGCAAAGAGCCTGCAAAGGGATATAAACAGGTTAAGTGAGTGGGCAATAAGGTGGCAGATGGAGTATAATGTGGGAAAATGTGAGGTTATTCACTTTGGTAAGAAGAATAGAAAAACAGAATATTTTTAAATGGTGAGAAACTATTAAATGTTGGTGCTCAGAGAGATTTGGGTGTCCTAGTACAAGAAACACAGAGAGTTAACATGGAGGTACAGCAAGCAATTAGGAAGGCAAATGGCATGTAAGCCTTTATTGCAAGAGGATTGGAGTACAAGATGTAATGTATTATCAGATGGTTTAGTATGAGCATGCTCAGTTCACTCTGGCCTAATAAAGCAAGCACATTGACTAGCAACTCATCGTGTCTCTGTCCTTCATTTTTTCTAGCCAAGTATATTACATTTTGGCAACGAGGATGGGATCCCAAAGCCATTTTTAGGGATCATGGAAGGACACAGTATTCAACCTCGAGTGGACAAGTTTAAGGTGAATTTGTGACACCTAAACTGATTTTTTGCGGTGTTTTAACGTTAATGCTCATGCAGAATCGTCTGTGCTTTGTCTTCTTGTGTATGTATGCACAGCAACAGCGGTGTGATTCTCACAAGCACACAGGTAATATGCTGAGTCACAGTTCGACGGGATCGGGAAAATCATGGCCGCGCCTGCGGGATTCATCGGAAGCCCCGGCATGTATGACCGAGCTCGCGAACCATTCAGTTCTTGCACTGAGCGGATGGAGATTTTTTTTCAGGGCCAATAACATTATGGAGACCGAAGATGCCGATGAGAATGTTCAAGCTCAAAATAAAGTAATTCGTGAACGGAAGAAAGCAATTTTTCTAACGGAGATCGGGCCAGATGTCTACGGAACGTTGACAAACCTACTCACGCCAGGGAAAGCGAAGGATGTGTCGTTTGAAGACATTATCGAGAAACTCGAGGACCATTTTGACCCAAAGCCGTTAGAAATAGCAGACAGCTATAAGTTTGGTATCAGAAACCAAAAACAAAGTGAAACCATCAGTGAGTACATTGTAGCTCGTAAGAACCTGTCTTTGCATTGTAATTTTGGCACATTTTTGGATCGTGCGTTGCAAGTTAAGTTTGTGTGTGGACTGGTGGATGAGCGCACACAGTCCAAGTTACGGAACACACCGAACCTAATGCTTGACATAGCATGGAAAATTGCCCTATCTATGGAGATGGCGTTTAAGAATGCTAGGGAGCTCCGTCCAACTCAAGTGACGAGTGCAGCTGAGGTCTACAGTCACAAAGCTACCGCCAGACCCAAAGCTGTGAGACCGAATCAAAAGCATGTCAGTGAGAGCAGTTCAGTGAATTGTTATTGCTGCAATGGAAATCACTCACCACAGTCCTGCCAATACAGAAATGCAAAGTGTTTTCACTGCCAGAAGCAAGGCCATATTTCAACAGCTTGCAGAGCTAGATCTAAAGCAGGAAGTAAGAACCATTCTAGTGGCAATGCAAAGCAGCGGCAACAAAATATTCACAATACTGAAGTGAGTACACCTGATATTGAAGAACTAGGTATCTATGCCACTAGCGGCAACGCTAGCAGTCGTGAGAAAGACTTCCGTACAAAACTTTTGATCAACAAGCAATATACTGATATGGGTATCGACACGGCGGTGGACTGCTCTATCATGAGTAAGGATGCATATGAGAGTAAGTTTAATCAAATACCACTTACAAAGAGTACTGCAGAGTTAAAAACCTACTCCAGAGAAATCCTAGAGACATGTGGACAAATGGAATGTACAGTTCAACACAATGGCCAGTCAGTAAAGCTGCCTATTATTGTAGCGAGCTACAACAACAGGCCAATTCTCATGGGCAAAGACTGGTTGAGAAAGTTAAAACTAGACTGGAAAAACATCTTCAGTGAAGGTGCTTCAAAGAAGCGACTCGACACAATGCTGAACAAGTACGAAAGCATGTTCACAGACAGTTATGAGGGCATCACTGGGTATGATGGGCATATCCGCATCAAGTCTAACGCGAATCCAGTCTATTGTAAGGAAAGGCTGGTCCCCTATGCGTTGAAACGTCAGGTAGAGGAAGAGCTAGCGAAGCTCAGAGAGAACAGAGTGCTTGTAAAAACTGACAAAAGTGAATGGGCTACCCTGATTGTGCTAGTGCCCAAAGCAGACAAAACTGTACGCTTGTGCGGTGGCTACAAAGTTACTATCAACCAAGCAATTGATGATGAGAAGTACCTGTTACCTAAATCGCAAGATTTGTATGCAGCATTCTGGGTCAAAGGCTTTCTCCAAGCTTGACCTATCGCACGTTTACACTCAGCTGAATGTTGACAAAGAGTGTCAACAGTATCTCACCATCAACACACACAAGGGACTGTACTCATATACCAAGCTGCCATATGGTGTAAAGTCCTCCCCCAAAATCTTTCAGACTACGATGGATAAGATTTTACAAGGAGTTCCAAATTGCTTCTGCAATCAAGGCGATGTACTGATCGCAACAAGTAGCGAGGAAGAAAATTTAGAAGTGTTAGATATAGTGCTTCAAAGGTTGAATGCCCACAATGTCAAATTGAAAAGGAGCAAATGTGCTTTTGTGCAGCCCGAGGTTGTGTACCTTGGTCTGAAAGTTGATGCAAATGGTTTGCAACCAGTGAAGGAAAAGGTTGATGCTGTCATCAATGCTCCAACGCCACAGAACATATCTGAGTTAAGATCTTTCCTTGGAATGGTCCAGTACTACGCACGTTTCTTACCTGAGTTAGTGACCGTGTTAGCTCTATTGCATGAGCTCCTCAAGAAGGATGTCCAGTGGAAGTGGACAAAAGCGCAACAGGAAGCTTACGATGCTTGTAAGAGAAGTCTCTCTAGCGATGCTCTACTTGTGCACTGCGATACAGAGCGTGAGCTTAAGTTAGCATGTGATGCTTCCAGCTACGGTGTGGGAGCTGTCAAAAGCTAAGTAATGGCCAAGAGAAACTAATCGCGTTCGCATCGCGGACCCTCACAAAGAGCGAAAGAAACTACGTACAAATTGAAAAGGAAGCACTCGCCATAGTGTTTGGAATCAAGAAATTCCAACAGTTCCTGATCGGCAGAAAGTTTACCCTGATAACCGATCACAAACTGCTCCTAGCAATATTGGGGCCCAAACCTGCCATCCCTGCAATGGCCGCATCAAGAATGCAACGTTGGGCAGTGTTGTTGTCACACTATGACTACACAATTGAATATCGCACTTCAAAGCAAAATGCAACTGCAGATGCCTTGTCCAGGTTGTCACATGAGGACTCATGTGTTGGGAGTGAAGGTGCTATTTTCATGCTAGCTGCGTTGACAAAGACTTTCCCGTGAATGCAACTGAGATTGCAGATGAAACTCAAAAGGACTCAGTACTGAAAAGAATGTATGAAAACACCTTGAATGGATGAACTGATCAGTGTATGGACACAGAATTGAAACCATTCTATAACCGTAGTACTGAATTGTCTTGTGACCAAGGTTGTATCAAGTGGGGAAACAGAGTGGTGGTACCTACTTCTTTGAGAGAGAGAATTCAGGCTGAACTTCATACTGAACATCCAGGGATCGTCAGTATGAAATCAATTGCAAGAAGCTTTGTTTACTGGCCTGGATTGGACAGTGATCTTGAATCACTTGTCAGCAAATGCAGCGTTTGCCAAAATTGCAGAAACAAACCACCCAAAACTCCACTACAACCCTGGTGATGGCCAAGTAGGCCTTTTCAGAGAGTATACGTAGACTTCTGTGAGAAAGCAAATGATTATTTCCTGGTACTTGTAGATAGTCACTCAAAGTGGATTGAAGTGAAACACATGGGTTCAAATACTACAACTGAACGTACCATAGATGAGTTGAGGTCTGTCGTAAGAATGAGCCTTACGCGTGGTGAACTTAAAGTAAGCTTTAATCAACTAAAAAGGTGCTACATACAAAAGAGGTCTTACTCTATGCCTCTCCAGGATCCGACTGATCAGCCCAGTATTTATCCTGGACTAATCACAGGAAGTGATGTAATAAAGTTCAAGTCACAGGAAGCTGTATTGTGTTACCACATTCTCCCCCCCCTAAAAGATTAGGAGGCTGGGATGAAGTTCGAGTCACAGGAAGCTGTATTGTGTTACCACATTCTCCCTCCATTTCGTAGCCGCTGGACGAGGGAGAGCCGCACCCGTTTGGGTTCTCGTAGCGGTAGAGGGCCCCTAGCCCGTTTACCCGCCGCGGGCCGTGGACCAGAGTCCGAGTGATCCAGCCCGCTCTGTGAGGGGTCAGGACGATCCTGACTGTGTACTGGTGCCCGAACGGGTGTCGGGCAGAGCTGTGGCAGATCCGTTTCCGAGCGTATGGTACGGGGTGGATCGTGGCTGCGCGTGCGAGCCCCGACGGGCTCATCGTCAGTCTGCCCCAGGTCGGCACGCTGGAGTGAGGTACCAGCCGGCGTCAGATCCAGATCGTGATGAGAGGCACCTGGCGAGCCCAGAGATGTGCCTGGTACAATATCATCCCCTGGTGTCCCTCTATGTTTCGGCGGGCAGGGAGCCAGATCCCGCAAGGACACGGTAGATTCCCGACCGTCAGGATACCGAATATAGGCGTAGGTAGGGTTGACGTCAGTGAGCTCAACCTCATCTACCAGGGGGTCATTCTTAGACGCCCGAACATATCTTCGGAGTAGCACTGGTCCCGGTGCAGTCAGCCACGACGGGAGAGATATCCCATAGGATGAGCGACGCTGAAATCGGAAGAACCGTTCATGAGGCGTCGTATTTGTGGCGGTCGAAAGGAGGGACCGTGTGGAGTGTAATGCGTCTGGAAGTACTGCTTCCCATTGCTGGTTGGGTAGGCCCCGAGATCTCAAAGCCAGACGTACCGCATTCCAGATGATAGCGTTAAAACGCTCGACTTGCCCATTCCCGACCGGATGATAAGGCGTCGTTCTGCTGGCAGCAATACCCCGTTCCGAGAGATAGGCCTTGAGTTCTCCTGACATAAAAGAAGGGCCCCGATCCGAATGAACATAGGATGCCATGCCACAGAAAGCAAATACCTGCTCAAGGCAGCTGATAACCGTGGTCGTCAGCATATTGGGGCAGGGAAAGGCAAACGGAAAACGGGAATACTCATCGACCATGGTCAATAGATAAGTGTTGCGAGTTGAAGAGGACAACGGCCCCTTAAAATCGATGCTAAGCCGTTGCATTGGCTGGGTCGCATGTATGAGTATACCACCCGAGGGGCGGAAAAACTGAGGTTTCAATTCCGCACAGACTCTGCAGTCCGAGCACATCTTCTTTACATCCCCGGTAGAGAATGGGAGATTTCGGGACCGCACGAAGTGTAGCATGCGAGTAACGCCCGGATGACACAACCCATCATGGATGTCTACGAGCGTAGAGGGTGCCATGGCGGAGCAGAATGCTCGTGTGAGGGTATCCGGAGCCACATTCTCCTTGCCAGGTCGATAGTGGATGGTGTAACTAAAAGAGGCCAATTCCAGCCGCCAAAGCTGGATTTTATTATTTTTAATTTTGGTCCGTTTTCGATTATCGAGCATGAAGGCGACCGATCGCTGGTCCGTGATTAAGGTAAAGTGCTGGCGAGCTAGGAGATGAGTCCACTTCCGTACTGCCTCTATGATGGCTGTAGCTTCTTTCTCGACTGGAGGATAATGTAGCTCAGCCCCTTGAAAAGTCCTGGACAAAAATGCCACCGGACGACCTTCCTGATTCAGAGTGGCCGAGATCGCCACCTCTGAGGCATCACACTCAACAACAAAAAGAAGACTCTCATCGATGGAGTGAAGAGCCGCTTTCTCCAACTGTTTTTTCAGGAGGTTAAAGGCTGCAACAGCCGCTGTGTCTAGTGGGAATGTGCTGGCCTTCAGTAGAGGTTGGATTCGGTCCGAGAAGTTAGGAATCCATTTAGCATAGTATGCAAACAGGCCGAGGGCCCGGCGCAAGGAGGCCGGATTCTTAGGTGGCGGGAGTTCTTGGAGTGGGCGAAGCCTTTCAGGGTCAGGTTTAATGATACCATTGCCCACACAATAGCCAAGGATGTTGATGGTTGGTTGTGACTCAATGGATTTAGCCGCATTTAATGTCAAATTACGGTGCTGGAGTGCATCCCAAAATCGTTGGAGATTGGCGTCATGTTCCCGCTGATTGCGACCTGCGACAGTAATATTGTCCAGATAAGGAAACGTATCCTTTAAGTCTTCCTGTTTGACCAGGTCATCCATTGCTCGCTGGAAGACAGCCACTCCATTAGTGACCCCAAAGGGGAGGCGACGAAATTGATACAGCCGTCCATTGGCTTCAAAGGCCGTATACTGCTTGTCTGAGACCTTCAAGGGTACCTGATGATAGGCACTTTTCAGATCATATGTTGAGAACACCGTGTACTCAGCCAGTTTATTAACCATATCATCGATGCGCGGCAATGGGTATGCGTCCAAGTCCGTATATTGATTGATGGTCTGTGAATAGTCAATGCACAGCCGTTTCTTGTGAGGTTGTAGAGGGTTCTTAACAATAACGACCTGGGCGCGCCATGGCGACGAACAAGGCTCGATGATATCCTCTGCTAAAAGCCGAGAAATCTCAGCCGCAATAAAAGACTGGTCTTCCTGACTGAAACGTCGTGACTTTGTTATAATCGGTTTGCATCGAGGAGGGATACTGGTAAACAGTGAGGGTTCATCCAGTGAAGCTGCTGACAATGCACAGAACGGTAATCGAGGTCGTATATTAGAAATAGTGAGTTCAGGTTTGGATCCGCCGAACTCAATGGTGAGCTTCTTATGCTGCTTTTGAAAATCTAGCCCTAAGATAAGATCACTACATAAGTCCTTGAGCACCGAAAGCCGGGTGGAGGGATACCTGTGACCATTAAGTGTTATTTCAACCATACAAAAGCCAGAAATTCTGGTATTAAGTGATGACTGAGCCATCGCAATTGCCTGGTCCGATGGGAAAACATGTAGCTTTAACTCTGCAACAATCTGTTCCCTAATGAAACTATCAGTGCTACCTGAGTCAATTAAGGCATCTAAAGTATGTCCATTAATTGATGCTTTTGTAGCTGCATGGAATAGGTTCTGAGGACAAGCAGCTGTAATTGGTGTCGTTGCACAAAGAGTGGCTGAAACTCTAGGTGTGTTTCTTCGAGAGAAAACCCGAGAGGAAGCACGATAGATTTTAGCCGGAACATCTTGATAGGCCCTTACCGGGGCAGTTCGGTAGGACTTAGCTTGATAAGCCCTCGTAGAGGCTCTTGATAGGCAAACCTTTGCAAAATGACCCTTTTTGTTGCAATGACTGCAAAACGCATTGCGAGCAGGGCAGAATTTCCGAGGGTGAAACTCATCACCACAAAAGAAGCATTTCTTAGATTGCCAAGAGGCAGCCACAGTGGGGTCATCATCCTCTTCATCAGTGAAGTCATCAGATTGATCGTCAGGGATAAAGTCCTCCCTAATAGAGTTCACCTGTGGCCTCTTAAATTGCCTGACTGTAGTTAAGGCAGCAGACCGAGGTCTGGGCACTGTATAAAGGTCTGCATTTCTTTTTGCCAGATCTAGAGAGCAAGCCATGTCATAAGCTCTCTGAAGCTCAAGTGTCTTACTTTCCAGTAGACGCTGGCGTATAAATGGGGAGGCAAGCCCGCAGATGAAAGCATCACGGATCATTTCTTCACGGTACAGCTCAGCTGAGGCCGCCTGAAAGTTACAGTCCATACTAAGTCTGCGAAGCTCTTGGAGGAATTTATCAATGGATTCCTCCGGCCCTTGTTGGGCTGTAGCTGGTAGATGTCTGGCATAGACCTCATTCGGTGTCTTAGTATATAGTCTTTTAAGCGTCCGAATTGCCTCCTCGTAACTGCCCCATTCCTCGACATATTGAAATACATTCGGGGTGACACAGTTGATGAGTATCCGCAATTTTGTGTCATAGGTCTATCTTTGCATGTCACGGCTTACCTGAAGAGCTTGTTTCTGACAATGGCCCTCAGTTCCATTAAGCTCCATTTCAAGAATTCATGAAACGGAATGGTATCAAACACACTCTCGTTCCACCACATCATCCAGCTTCAAACAGAGCAGCCAAAAGGTCAGTCAGAATAGTAAAAGAAGCTCTCAAAAAGCAAGTGTTGCAGGGTTGTTCGGGACTCAGCATGAAGCAACGTTTGGCAAATTTCTTGCTGGAGTACAGAACTACTCTGCACACTACAGCTGGACAAAGCCCAGCAGAACTCTTGATGAAGAGGAGATTGAGAACACGATTGAGTCTTGTTCAACCGAATTTGGCCTCAAGAGTTGAACAGAAACAGTTGAGTCAGAAACGCTATTATGACACCAATCAGAAAGAATGCAGTTTCAAACAAAATGAGTCCCCCTGGCAAGTCGAGTTCACACAAGTGTGATGTAGGAACCATTGTAGGGGTTGGTGGAACCAAGAGATATTTGGTTGAAATTGGTGACAAAATTCGAAGTGTTCTTGTAGATCAAATGATCTCTTGTTAGAGATGAACCAAGACATGATCGTGAACCACTTGATCATGAACACATACAGGAGTTTGACTCAGTTCAGACTTCAGTAACTGAAGTACCAGGTTCAAACAAGTCTGAGATAGAAACAGGATCATCTTTGAGTTTGGAACCAAAACAAAACAGCCCGAAAATTGGTTCAACACCAAAACCTTCTGTAAGGAGATCAGGACGGCTCCACAAACCTATTATTAAACTGGATTTGTAGTTCATTTAAAAGAAAAAAAGCCAGGAGTTTTTGTTATGTGGTACATGTAATGCTGGCAAAGGTGGGACCATAGTTTTGTTCTTTTTGAGGGGAATACATACATTTTTTTTTAAGGGGGAAAGCAGTGTAATGTATTATCACATTGTTTGGTATGAGCATGCTCAGTTCACTCTGGCCTAATAAAGCAAGCACATGGATGCGCAACTCATCGTGTCTCTATCCTTCATTCTTTCTACCCACGTATATTACACAAGAATAAGGAAGTCTTGCTACAATTGTACAGGGCTCTGGTGAGACCCAACCTGGAGTACTGTGCACAGTTTTGGTCTCCTTATTTAAGGAAGGATATACTTGCCTTAGAGGCGGTGCAACGAAGGTTCAATAGATTGATCCCTGGGATGAGAGGGTTGTCCTATGAGGAGAGATTGAGTAGACTGGGCCTATACTCTTTGGAGTTTAGAAGAATGAGAGGTGATCTCATTGAAACATATAAGATTCTGAAGGGGATTGACAGGGTAGATGCTGAGAGATTGTTTCCCCTGGCTGGAGAATCTGGAACTAGGGGGCATAGTCTCAGGATAAGGGGCTGGCCATTTAAGACTGAGATGAGGAGGAATTTCTTAATTCAGAAGGTTGTGTATCTTTGGAATTCTCTGCCCCAAAGGGCTGTGGATGCTGAGTTGTTGAGTAAAGTCAAGGCTGAGATAGATAGATTTTTGGATTCCAGAGGAATTAAGGGATGTGGGGATAAGGCAGGAAAGTGGAGTTGAGGTCAAAGATCAGCCATGATCTTATTGAATGGCGGAGCAGGCTCGAGGGGGCGTATAGCCTACTCCTGCTCCTAATTCTTATGTTCTTATGGTCTCCTCCAATTCTGGTCACTTGAGCATCTCCAATTTCAATCATTCCACCATTGGCAGCTGTGCCTTCTGCTGCCTAGGCCCTAAGCTCTGGAATTCCCTGCCTAAACCTCTCCGCCTCTCTACCCTCTCTCCTCCTTTAAGACATCCTTAAAACCTACCTCTTTGACCAAGCTTTTGGTCATCTGTCCTAATATTCTAGAACGGTTCCCGCGGGTTGGAAGGTAGCAAATGTAACCCCAATATTTAAGAAAGGAGGGGAGAGAAAACGGGGAACTACAGACCAGTTAGCCTGAGATCAGTAGTAGGGAAAGTGCGAGAATCTATTATTAAGGGCGTGGTAACAGGGCACTTAAAAAATAATAATAGGATTGGGCAGAGTTAACACGGATTTATGAAAGGGAAATCATGTTTGACAAATCTGTTACAGTTTTTTGAGGTTGTAACTAGCAGAATAGATAAGGGGGAACCAATGGATGTGGTGTATTTGGATTTTCAGAAGCCATTCGATAAGGTGTCACACAAGAGCTTATTAAACAAAATTAGGGCTCATGGGATTGGGGGTAATATACTAGCATGGATTGAGGATTGGTTACGGACAGAAAACAGAGTGTAGGAATAAACGGGTCATTTTCGGGTTGGCAGGCTGTAACTAGTGGGGTACCGCAATGATCAGTGCTTGGGCCTCAGCTATTCACAATCTATATCAATGATTTGGATGAGGGGACCAAATGTAATATATCCAAGTTTGCTGATGATACAAAGCTAGGCAGGAATGTAAGTTGTGAGGAGAATGCAAAGAGACTTCAAGGGGATATAGACAGGCTAAGTGAGTGGGCAAGAACATGGCAAATGGAATATAATGTGGAGAAATGGAAGTTATCCACTTTGGTAGGAAAAATAGAAAAGCAAGAGTATTTTTTAAATGGTGAGAGATTGGGAAATGTTGGTGTTCAGCGGGACCTGGGTGTCCTTGTACACGAATCACTGAAAGTTAACATGCAGGTACAGCAAGCAATTAGGAAAGCAAATGGTATGTTGGCTTTCATTACAAGAGGATTTGAGTATAAGTGTAAAGACGTCTTACTGCAATTATATAGGGCCCTGGTGAGACCACACCTGGAGTACTGTGTACAGTTTTGGTCTCCGTACCTAAGGAAGGATATACTTGCCATAGAGGGAGTGCAATGAAGGTTCACCAGATTGGTTCCTGGGATGGGGGGATTGTCCTCTGAGGAGAGATTGAGTAGACTAGGCCTATATTCTCTAGAGTTTAGAAGAATGAGAGGTGATCTCATTGAAACATATAAAATTCTTACAGGGCTTGACAGGGTCGATGCAGGGAGGATGTTTCCCCTGGCTAAGGGTCTAGAACCAGGGGTCACAGTCTCAGAATAAGGCGTCAGCCATTTAGGACTGAGATGAGGAGAAACTTCTTCACTCAGAGGGTGGTGAATCTTTTTGAATTCTCCACCCCAGGGGGCTGTGGAGGCTCAGTCGTCGAGTATATTCAAGACAGAGATGGATAGATTTTTGGACACTAAGGGAATCAAGGGATATGGCGATAGTGCGGGAAGGTGGAATTGAGGTAGAAGATCAGCCATGATCTTACTAAATGGCAGAGCAGGCTTGAGGAGCCGGATGGCCTATTCCTGCTCCTATTTCTTATGGTCTTATGTAGCTCAGTGTCAAATTTTGTTTGATAATCGCTCTTGTGAAGCACCTTGGGATGTTTTACTCCACTAAAGGCGCTATAATAATGCAAGTTGTTGTTGAGTTAGCTGACAATGTAATTTTGAAGTTTTTTTCTACCTTTACACAGGTAAACAAACAGTGTTTGTCTTCATTACTTTTGAGTACGTTAATATTTAGCTACATAACCTGACTGAAGGAAATGGTGTGGTTAATGCAGGTGTTCTATAAATTTCATCTTAAAGACAGCTAATAATGAGCAGCAAACAGACCACATTTTCAGTTCCTTTTAAGGCTGCTACATTCAAATAATATTTTGATTTACTCCCCTTGACGCCAGAAGGCACTGCCACTTGCTACTGATGTATTGTTCAATGGACACTGGCAGTCCTTTCATATATTGCTCAAGTGGCCATTCTTCGAGTGCAAGCCTAGATAGTAAGTCTTGGCAGACTAATCCAACACAGGGAGCATTACAAACAAGCCAGATCCTGTCCTCATCCAAAATCCATACATGCCAACTTTCCAGCAATAATACGTTGGTACTTGCATGACTTTTTTCCCACTATTTGTTTAAACAGGGGTGTTTTACACTGGAAATTAGTCAGGAAATTGGGGCAAATTAACGCAGAAAATTCCAGGTTAAAGGAGAGTGAGGATTTAAGATTTTTGCTTTTAGCTCATCACCGTGGACATCACCATCATGACGACCAGAAAGTTGGACCTCATCCAAGACCTGGTACTTAAATAGCACAGGATACCAAATCACAGCAACATTTTATTGGCTTCAATGGAGGAAATCATCTTCACTGGCATGTGCTATAAAAAGACTGCAACTAAACCGGTGGACACAATTTATACTGAATAAGTAGAGCATAATAATAATAGTGGGTTATCAGTCAATGCCTGATTTTATCCTTTCTTCTGCATGACCTGAGGAAGTTAACGATCTCTTGTATAATCCATATCGGAACTGTTTGGGACAGCATAATGAGTCTTAGTTGGAGCAGTTGTTGTTACTAATCCAGTAGGTGGCACTTGTGTACTGATGTTGCTTTCCAGCTGTATAATGTTGTCTAATAATCCATATCTCTCAACTACTTGGTTTCAGACAACTGACCACAGCATGGCATGCTGTCCAATGTGTCTATATCATTACTAACATTCTACTGACTAGCTGCAACCACCATATTATCAATAGAAGTTCAATGCTGGTGTGGCCTCCATGTTTAGTTTTTCATGCCATAATGTACAACAGTATGTCAGCCATGGCTCAGTGGGTAGCACTCTCGTCTCTGTGTCAGAAGGTGGTGGGATTCAAGTCCCACTCCAGAGACTTGAGCACCAAATTCTAGGCTGACACTCCCAGTGCAGTACTGAGGGAGTTCTGCACTGTCGGAGGTGCCGTCTTTCGGATGAGACATTACGTCGAGGCCTCGTCTGCTCTTTGAGGTGGATGTAAAAGATCCCATGGCACTATTTCGAAGAAAAGCAGGGAAGTTAGCCCCGGTGTCCTGGGCAATATTTATCCCTCAATCAACATCACTAAAACAGATTATGTGGTCATTATCACATTGCTGTTTGTGGGAGCTTGCTGTGTGCAAATTGGCTGCCGCGTTTCCTACATTACAACAGTGACTACACTTAAAAAATACTTCATTGGCTGTAAAGCGCTTTGGGACATCCTGAGCTTGTGAAAGGCGCGATAGAAATGCAAGTCTTTCTTTTCTTTAAACATCAAAGGTTCATTCAATGTGCTGGTTGCAGGTTACTACCAATTAGAAATGTCAATTAATGACTACTTGCTATCACCACTACACACTATAGTAATCAGATCATGTCTCACAAAATGTACTGTCCTGTGGATTTTATATCAGTTAATAAATCATGCTTTTATTGGCTGCGAAGCCACTTCCTGATCATTCTATGTGGTTCTTTGCCATTTGAAGGCCAGTGGTTCAAATTTGTTTTTCAACAAATGCGCCTTTCACAGTGTCTTGTAAATACACTAATTTATGTGGTTAAAATGTTAATAGTCAGAAAGAAAATATGTTTTTCAACAAATGCGCCTTTCACAGTGTCTTGTAAATACACTAATTTTCCGGTACATGATCAGAAAAATGCAGAATGTGTATTATTTTCCACTTGCTAGCAATTTGGTTTGATGTGTTTTGAGCCATCGGCGTGGTTCAAATGAATTGGGAAGCCAGAATGAGCCATGTACTTGTTTATTTGCAAATACTGAACTTCACCCAGTTCAGATCATTTAGAAATCATCTAAGTTTAATCAACGGCGCATCTGATGCACAGAAGCACAAAATGTTGCTCTGTGCATGTGGAGTGTCATTTCCCTTCGTTCACTGCAAGATTCTTTGCTATTTTGGGCTTAGGTAAACAAGTGACCGCCATAATGGCTGGAGCCATCCTGACTTGAATCAGAGCGTCTAAAATAAGGAAAGATCGAAAAGTAAACTGTCAGCTGCCAGTGAAGAGGAAGAACAGAATATTACGCATTATACAATAATCAAGTTTATTAATAACTTACTTGTATTAAATATTAATATTGGAAAGGTAGAAAACCTTCTAATAGATTGAAACACAATTCTATATTATGGTATCATCCCTATTCCTCCACTTTTCAGATCATTATTATTTCATTAAAATGTTGACATGACATTCAACTGCGTAATTGCCCACTGACTGTTATAACTGGCTGCTCATTTTAAGTGCCAATGATTTACAGGTGAGCCATGGATAGAACTGGCTGATGCTATACCCTTTACTGCACACAGTAAAAAGTGCATTGAGATATTGGCCTAGATTTTGACTTGACTTTGAATCTGATGCCATCTATAGGGGATCTGTGGCGTCCAGCAACAGTGAAGTCATCAAACAGGCTGATCAGCCAATCAGATTGAAGAATTCTCACAGAGGGCAAACCAGGAAGTAAAAAGCATGGAGTATAATTCATTTTTTAATCTTTTACAGAAAGCAAAATAAAGATTGGGACATATACATGAAATTAAGGTCGAAGGTGAAACATCATAAACAAACTTAAATTTGTTTTTATTATTTGAAAAATCATCTAATTTTTAAATGTTGTGAGGGAATGACACGCCACACTTGTAAAACTAGTTTTTCAGGGCCAGAGCGGTTGCTCAGCGGTAATTATGACTTAGTATGCTGTTAAAAACTGAGTTGCACCTCATTCAACAAGGCTTAACATTTTCAATGCTTTTTACAGCAAGAATAATGCGTAAAAAGTTGAAGTTCCCGTCAAATCACTGATTCTGTGTTGATTGCATCTGCGAAGACTGCAAGAGTGCACCCTGTGGAGGGGCAGGGTATCACTGACAGCAATTTCCGGATTTTTGCATTTAACTGTGCATATGCGGATGCCAGAAGTTGCTGTCAGTTTTACACAGTAATGACAGCGAGCGCTGACAGTTTTGCTGTCATTACAACTGCAAATTCCGGACCAATGCTGTCTAAGCAGCATGAGCTGTCTTTTCCTGACCAATGAACTGACGAGGCTATTCAGATAGGGACTTCCTGAATGAATCTTGTTACCTAAATAAAAGAGGAACAACATTCCCATCGTTTACACCAAGAGATCAAATTCAGTTTCAATCGGATAAAAGATTACAGTTAATCCTGGGGCTGGATTTTCCTCTTCGTGACAGGTAGGGACTTCTGCCTACTTCTTCAACACATGTCCTGGTTGAGGGTCATTATCTATGCATGGCAGGTTCCTGGTGGGATTCCTGCCAAGAGGTAGTCTTGCTAGTGCCACGGAGAAAGAAAAAAGGTGGTGCTGCAGCGGGGGACAGTGGTGCAGTTCCCCAAGAGACATTGAAGTGTGTTAATGGGGCAGAGCAGCTCGAAGACAGCAAGAGGTACTCTGGAAGAGATTGAGGCCTTACAAAGGTAAGCGCCTTGGGCGCGTTCGGAGAGGTCCTATCTCTCCACTTGCAAAGTTTGGGGCTGTTACCACCTCTGCCCTGGGCCTACCTTCCACTGGACATTCTACAGGGCAATGGTAAAAGGGATGGATGAGAGCGAAGCGAGACCAAAGGCTGGATCCCGCACCTGCCCCCCCCCCCCCGACCAAACCATTGGCACTTACATGCGGAAGGCGGGGAAGGGGCAGATAGCGGCACTCCCAACAGGGGCAGAACAAGGGAAATTTAGCTCACATCAAGAAGACAGCAGTAGGCCTCGGTGCCCAATTTTTGCCGCTGTTCATGCTGCCATCTCACTTAGTTTTGGGCAGGATAGAAAAGGAAAATCCAGCTCCAGATTTCCAAGTATAAAACATTGGACAGTCTGGGCCCATTTGACGGAACAGTTGCAATTTTCACAGTAACGTACTTGGTGTTGAGTCACGACACCATAATTCACACCCAACCAAGATGGCAGAAAAATAGGTTCCTCTTAGGCTACACTTTATAATTAGCCAGCAAGGGCAGTGTAACAAAGGTATGAGTCTTCCTTCTCATTTAGCCTCCTTTCCTGCACACTTCTCTTCCACTGACAGCACCAGTTAACGTCAGGAATTCCATGTGCAGATTCATCTCCGGTTTGAAATGGAGCCTTTTAACGTTGTGCAAAGTGTCGGGGCTGTAAACTGTTGTGCCATCAAATATATTGGGCTGGAATTTGCAGAACGAACAACGTTCGCCGTTATTATCTCTTTGAAACTGACCGCAACTTCAGGATGTAGCGCAGGCGCATCTAAACGCGGAAATCCTGAAGTTGCAGTCAGTCATTCGCTGCTCTGACACTGGCTGCGTTGTGACCTGCCTGCCATAGTCGGCAATCAGTGAAAATGACGAAAACTTGGGCTTTTCTGCGGTAATATCGCTGTTAAATACCCCATTAAATGTTACGCCTTGTTGGAATAGGTGTAACTGGGGTTTTAACAGCGTAGTGACTGGTAAACAAACGTTCTGGCCCTGAAAAACTAATTTTTATATTTGTGGAGTGTCAAATTTCGCCATTATGATAAAAATGACAATTTTTAAAAGTTTGTTCATGATATTTCAGACTTATCCCCATGTGAGAGTCTCAATCTTTGTTTCGCTCTCTGCAACATTTTTATAAAGTCCGGATAAAAGCAGCTTCTCCTTTCTTGGTTTCCTGTCTGTGAGAATCCTGCAATGTGATTGGCTGCTTCGACAGCTTGTTGATGTCACAGCAGCATCGCTCTAGGGATCCCCACTACAGAGCGCTGAAACCAATTACACGTCGAAAATGACAAACCTCTCGACAAAGAGATCGCAAGATCTCTGTGGGGAGCTTTCTTCGGGGCCAGTGGCAAACGGCTTTGCTTCGCCGCTGACTGCAAATTACGGGCCAATTTTTTTGTTTGTTTTTTCACCATTCGTGCATTATTACTATTTTGTAACAGTTGCATGGCATCAGTTTTCATATCAATTGAATAGCAATGAAAATAGCAACTTTGCACAACTGTGGAGGAAGTAGAAAATTTGAGACAGTTGGGTCGATTCAGCAATCCTGGTGCAAGTACCAGCGAGACCTCCACATAATCACAGGGATGCTCATCTACGTAGAAGAGAGTGGATCTCACTGAATTCGGCAAGGTCAGCTCATTAATATACTTAGCATAAACTTCCTGTGTGTTTTCCATGAGCCTAGGAGGCTCTATAATTGCTTGGGGAGCTGCTGCTTCGAGTTACAAGCAGCCAGTTTTTATTCCACAAGTGTCATGAAATTTTGCTTGCAATGGGATATTCTGAGGGGAATTGTAGACAGAACTCCAGCCTGGACTGATAATCCAGAGAACGCGAGTTCAATTCCTACTATGGCAATTTGAGAATTTGAATTCAGTTTAAAAAGAAAGTATGGAAATAAAATGCTGTTATCAGTAAAAGTGACCATGAAGCTGTCGGATTGTCGTCAAAACACAACTGGTTCATTAATGTCCTTTAGGGAAGGGAACCTGCCGTCCTTACCTGGTCTGGGCCTATATGTGACTCCAGTCCCATACCAACATGGTTGACTCTTAATTGCCCTCTGAGGTGGCCGAGCGTACCACTCATCTGTATCACCACCATTTCAGGGCAACTAGGGATGGGTGATAAATGGCGGCCTTGCCAGCAATGCCCACATCCGGAACATGAATTTTAAAAACTCCCCTATTGGAAGGCAGAATGGGGGAGGGTTGAGCTTCCGCTTGTTTCCGTCAGTTATATCAGCGCAGTAAAGGTGGAATCAGCCAAACCAGCGCAAAAGATCGGGGAATTTTAAACGTAGGCGAGTTACGCCCAACACCGCTTACGTTTGCATTTTCCGCCATCTTTTACGGTGGTTCAAGATTCAACTCACCCGAATCAGGCCCCGCCCACAAAACTGGCCAGGCCCCCAGGTCGACATTGCGAGATTCTGGTGGTTTGAGAAGGCTCTTCAAATTGCGCTCATTTTCTTGGGCGCACGGGCACTAGTTGGCATGTTGCAGAAGTGTTTTCATATCAAAAAATATTTAGTTTACTGAGAAACTGACTGGTGTACACCAATGAAACTATTAAATGGTTCAGTGTAGTTTTTTATAACTTTTTTCAGTGATTTTACATCAGGTTACTCACAGGTGGTGGACAGGACATTCTT
Organism: Squalus acanthias; assembly: GCA_030390025.1. Taxonomy (NCBI): domain Eukaryota; kingdom Metazoa; phylum Chordata; class Chondrichthyes; order Squaliformes; family Squalidae; genus Squalus; species Squalus acanthias. The sequence continues at coordinate 74,219,427 of CM059436.1, forward strand.
ATTAAAAATGCTTATTTTTTGTGATAAACCCATTTTCAGCTGTATTTATAAAACTGCTTCAGGGTTACCGCTCAAATACATCAAGGAATACTTTTTAAGGGAAAGAAAAAAAAAAGAAACAATTCCGTTCTATTACGCTGCCCGGTTGCGCTGGTTCGTGGAAGATTTTATGCTTGTGATTATGCAAATGAATTTTAGCGGAAACTTGAACTGTAACCTAAACAGCGCCATCTCGAGCGCATTTTGAGCCCAATTTCCCAATTGCGCCCAAAGCGGAAACTCTACTCCTGGATGTTTTGCTAGAAGGGGTGCAGCAGAGGATAGGCTCTTTGGGGCTGAGAAGAATCATCCACTGCATCTCAATGTGCACGAAGCGTGGATGAGGCAGCTGTCGCTCAAGGTGATGTATATTGGTCCAATGCAACTACTCCGGATTAGATGGCCAGTGTGGTACCAGAAGTGATGGCAACAGTGGCAGGGTTATCTCATGATCCGACATTGAGTTATAGGGACATGTTCCTCACCCCCATTGTTAACCAGCAGCCTGCCACCACACTTAGTCCTTCCACTGGGGAAGCACTTAGAAGTAGCACTAGATTAGGTAGAAGAAGACATACATCGTATACCATCACCTGAGGCACAGTAATAGCATGTAGACAGAACACGAGTTGGGAAATAAAATGGTTGCACTTGATTTCAATGTAGCCGTAACAGTACTTTTGAGAAGAGCCGTATAAAGATAAATGGGTTGATGACTGTGCATGGTAGTTCAGGTGGAGTTGATTACAGTGAAAGGAATAGTGTTGATTGGCCACCGTTTTGTGTGCAGGATTGTTTGTCCATATTTGGCCATATTAATGACGAGTTAATGTCCTGTCAAAATCAGTGACTTTCAAATCAGCGTTCCTGGCGGCAAATTGCCCTCATCAATCCTTCCTCCTGTTACTCATTTTCCTTCTCTGCCAATAATTGGGTCTGGATCTCCTCATTCTCTTTTGTATAGTTAACCACTTTGGATTGCAAAAATTGTGCAAGGTGCAGCAGATGCCTAAAACACTGGGGACCCTTGCAAATAAGATGTAAACAAAAATGTTTCTACAAACGAGAGTCACATTATACTCATAATAATCAATAAAACAAAGATACGTACAAGAAACAGCTCAAGAAAACTAAGGCCGCTATTAGATCAGCTGAAGGGTTAATGGAAAAGAGGATCATAGGCAATTGTGGCAGTAATGGGAAAAGCTTTTTCAGTGATCTGAAGTGTCAGAAAACTGTCAAAGACTGTACTGAAGGATGCTCAAGGACAGGTTACAAAGAACTCACGGGGTATGGCGGAAATACTGAATGAGTACTTTGCATCGGTCTTTACTATTGAAGATGACACTCACCTGTCGGAATCTAATAATGTTGTTAACAACAAAACTGTTAATATTAAAATAGATGAACATATTGGGGGCGATTTTTTGAATGGAGGCGAGTTGGAGGCGGGACTGCTGCTGGCCGGGTTTCAGTCCCGCCTCCATCGAGTTGTGGCCAACCCACGCTATTTTCCCTTGATTGACCTTGTTAAGCCCGCCCAACGGGTTTAGCTGGCCAATTAAGGGAAAGCCGGTTGCAGAGCACGTCAACGTATGACGTGTCATCTGTCAAACATTTTTGACAGATGAATTGTCATCGTTTGACAGCTCTGTGAACCTGTCAAACAGTGACAATCTCTGCAGTTTGATGAGATCTTGCATACAAGACCTCATCAACCTTCTTTCTTTGACAGAATTGAGATGTTTATTGCATCTGAGAATGCAACGGACATCTCTCATCTGCAACACGGAGGTGCGAGACTCTCCGTATAGAAGCCGACTGAAGCCTGCAGGAAGAAACAAAGGTAAGTACACTTTTTAAAACACTTAGGACTTACCTCAGATACTCACCTCTACACTCTTGCACCCATCACTTACCTTCACACCACACTTTAGCACCAGACCCCCGACCCCCGCAGACCCAGTACTCGCCTCGCTGAGCTAGCGGGTTCTGGTGCCGTCGGGAAGCCCGCACTTGTGAGGGCAAAAATGGGATAATCCTATTTTCTGCCTGTTAACAGGCAGTTAATTGGCTTTAATCCCTTCCCGCCTCCAAGGAGATGGGACCCGGTGCGGGATGGCAACCTGCCTCCTGGGAAGATGGCATGGAGGCGGGTTGGGGGCGGGTTGCCACCCGCCCCCAAATTCTGCCATTTTCCTGGCAGTCCCGCCTCCATACCTGCCCCCTCGGGGCTGAGAAAATCGGCCCCATTGTTTTTAGATAGAATTAGGAACCTTAAAATAGATAGGGCAGCTGGTCTGGATGATACCCACCTGAGGGTCCTCAGGGAGATGGGAACGTGCTGTGAGAGCCCCTTGCCTGTAGTTTGCTGGGATCTAGGACTGTTCCCTTTGACTGGAAGCAAGCTAATGTAGCTCCCATCTTTAATAAAGGGGATGGCGGATCCGGGTAACTATAGGCCCATTAGCTTGACGTCAATAATAGGGAAGATGTTTGAGGGAATGATTAGGGATGCATTTTATGACCACTTAGACAGAGAGGGACATATCAGAGACACCTAACTTGGCTTCAAAAAAAGGAGGTCCTGTCTTACTGATTTGATTGTATTTATAGAAGAAGTCACCAAGATAGTGGATGAGGGACACCTGGGATACATTGTCTACCTTGACTTCCAAAAAGCTTTTGATAAGGTACCGCATAAGAGGCTTCTCTACAACAACAACTTATAGCGCCTTTAACGTAATAAAAATGTCCCAAGGCGCTTCACAGGAGTGTTATAAAAAAAATTGACACCAAGCCATATAAGGAGATGTTAGGGCAGATGACCAAAAGCTTGGCCAAAGAGCTAGGTTTTAAAGAGCGTCTTAAAGGAGGAAAGAGAAGTGGAGAGGCGAAGAGATTTAGGGAGGGAATTCCAGAGCTTAGGAGCTAGGCAGTTGAAGGCTCGACCACCTATGGTGGGGCATTTAAAATCAGTAATGTTCAAAGGCCAGAATAGGCGGAGCGCAGTGGTCTAGGGGGATTATAGGGCTGGAGGAGATTACAGAGATAAGGAGGGGAGAGGCCATGGAGGAATTTGAAAACAAGGATGAGAATTTTAAAATTGAGGCGTTGCTTAACTGGGAGCCAATGTAGGTCAGCAGCACAGGGGAGATGGGTGAACAGGACATGGTGCGAGTTACTCCACGGACGTCAGAGTTTTGGATGACCTCAAGTTTATGGAGAGTAGAACTAGGGAGGCCAGCCAGGAGTGCAGTGGAATAGTCAAGTCTAGAGGTGATAAAGGCAGGGATGAGGGTTTCAGCAGCAGATACGTTACGGTAAGGGCGGAGACGGGCGATATTACGAAGGTGGAAATGGGTAGTCTTAGTGATAGAACGGGTATGAGATAGGAAGCTCAATTCGTGACCAAATATGACACCAAGGTTGCGAACAGACTTGGTCAGCCTTAGACAGTTGCCGGGGAGAGAGATCGGATCAGTGGAAAGGGAATGGAGTTTGTGGTGTGAAACGAAGACAACGGCTTCAGTCTTCCGATATTTAATTGGAGGAAATTTCTACTCATCCAGTGCTGGATGTCAGACAAGCAGTCTGATAGTATAGAAATGGTGGAAGGTTCAAGAGAGGTGGAAGAGAGGTAGAGTTGGGTATCATCAGCGTACATGTTATGTTGCTGGATGATGTCACCAAGGGGCAGCATGTGGATCAGAAATAGGAGGGGGCCAAGGATAGACCCTTGAGGGACACCAGAGGTGACAGTGCGGGTGATTCTATGGTTATGGCTGTAAAGATAGGAATTAAACCAGGCGAGTGCAATCCCATCCAGCTGGATGACGGTGGAGAGGCGTTTGAGCAGAATTTTGTGGTCAACCATGTCAAAGGCTGCAGACAGGTCCAGAAGGACGAGAAGGGATAGATTACCTTTGTCGCGGTCTATTAGGATGTCATTTGTGACCTTGGTAAGAGCAGTTTCAGTACTGAGGCAGGGGCGGAAGCCTGATTGTAGGGTTTCAAACAAGGAGTCCTGGGAAAGATGGGCACGGATTTGGGAGGCGACAACACGTTCAAGAACTTTGGAGAGGAAAGGAATGTTGGAGATGGGGTGTTAGTTTGCAAGGACGGAGGGATCAAGGGTTGATTTTTTGAGGAGGGGGTGATGTGGCAGATTTGAAGGAAAGAGGGACAATACTGGAGGAGAGAGAACCGTTAACAATACCCGCCAACATGGGAGCCAGGAAAGAAAGTTCGGTTGTCAGCAATTCAGTAGGAATAGGGTCGAGAGAGCAGGAGGTCGGTCTCATTGACAAGATGAGCTTTGAAGAGCAAGAGAGGAGATAGGAGAGAAATTCGAAAAATATGCAACTTTAGGGACAGGGCAGGGGGAAAACGGAGAGGAAGTAAGGTCTGGTGGGCTAGGGGAAGTGAGGGATATGAAAGCAGAAGCAGTTGAACGGATTTTGTCAATCTTTCTGACAAAGAAGTCCATGAGCTCCTCACATTTATTGCTGGAGGTGAGGGAGGAGGAGGCAGGGGGTGGGGGCGGTGGTATGAGAAGACGGTTAGTGGTGGAGAAGAGAAGCCTGCTGTTATTTTTGCTGTCCTGGATGATCTTAGAATAGTGGGCGGTTTTAGTGTTGAAGAGCAGAACCCGGTAATGCTTTACGTGATCTAGCCAAATCTGGTGATGGATGATTCGACCAGCTGTCTGCCAAAGATGTTTAAGTCTGTGTCCCTTGGACTTAAGGGAATGGAGATGAGGGGTATACCAGAAGGAACAACTAGGGTGAGAGAGTGTAATGATTTTAGTGGGGACAAGGGCATCAAAGGTGGTGGAGAGGTAGAAGGTACAAGGGACAAGCTCGTAGCCTCAGGTAGTTGTGGCAATCTATTGCACTGGATTGAGAACTAGCTAAAAGCTCGTAGGGGAAAGTGGTTGCAGATGGATTTCGATCCACTTGGAGACCAGTGGTGTCCCGCAGGGATCGGTGTTGGGTCCACTGCTGTTTACTATTTTTATTAATGATCTAGATGTAGGTGTTGGGGGAATGATCTGCCAGTTTGCTGATGATACAAGAGTCAAAACTGTAGACGATGTTCGACGACTACAGGCAGATCTAGACCCACTGGGGGATTGTCAATTGAAGTTTAACTTAGAAAAGTATAGTGTTATGCATTTGGAGAGGGCGATGGCTGAATATACGTGGACCCTTCAGGGAAAAGTTACTAAAGCCGGTGGAGAAAGAAAGAGATCTGGATGTTCTAGTGCATAAATCTCTAAAGGTTCATGGCCAATGCGGGAAGCAATAGCGAGAGCTAATATGGTGCTAGAGTGTATTTATAGGACAATTCAGTATAAGACAAAGCATACTATTTTGTCCTAGTACAAGATCTTGGTTAGGCCTCAGCTGGAATACTGTGTCCAGTTTTGATCTCCTCACATGGTGTGTAATATTGAGGCTTTGGAAAGGGTGCAGAGGAGGGCCACTAGACTAATTACCAGTTAAAGCATCTGATTTCCTGATAGGCTCAAAGAGCTAGTACTCTACACTTTAGAGAAGCGTAGGCTAAGGAGTAATTTG